>CM045763.1:10418719-11618719 GCA_025200525.1 Camellia lanceoleosa | reverse complement strand
CTGTAATGAAATTTTGAATTTAATGTTTTGTAATTTTCTTTGATCCGGGCAATTGTCAAAGTGGTTATGTGAAGAGGCACATATGATAAGGTGAGTGAGATTTTAGATTCAAATTTATATAGAGACGTTGACTTACATTGCAATTTACTATTAACATACTAACCATTATCTTATGAAAAAAATTAAAAATAATTTTTTTTGATAAGTTCTTATTTATTTTGGTCTCAGTTTACCAACCTAATTAAAAAAAAAAATAAGTGTTGCTTTTTCAGTTTTCTTTTTTAATTATAAATTTAAAATTTAAATACAATCTCTTAATAAATTTAGTCAATTGTTATATATAATTGAATAAATTTTTGATTGTTTTGACATTTATGTGAAGTTATAGAATAAACGTAACGCGTGTATCAAATTGATTATATTACACAATTATTTCAAAATTACTTCTTACTGACGTCTACCATAATTTTAAACAATGTATCAAAATATATATGAATTCACAATCATATTTTAGTTGGTTTTGAATAGTACTGGCCTATATATCAATAATATTAATATTAAAATTCTCATAATATATATTTTTGTTACAAATTTATTAGAGGTGAGCAAAAACAAATTCATCAATGACAAATATTAATTATTTTCCTAATTCAAACTCCAGCGGCTGTTGCCTAACTTGTGTCTTCCTAGAATAGCTTAACTGCGAAAGCATTTTCTCTCCCTAAATGTAAATATTATTTTCCCGGGAAAATAAAATCCCACGTTTTCTTTTACATTTTTTAGATAAAAAAATGTAAATTATACTAATAATTCCTTTAATTTGAGTGAAATTTTATTTAATCCTCATATTTTTAATATGAACAATTTGAACTATACACTTTTAATTTTGTTACAATATGATTCTTTTATCATGTATATTAATGAAAAAAATCATGTACAAAATTAAAGGAATCAAAATGAAGTTTAAAAAAAAAATTTATTTCATTTGATTCTTTAACTTTGCATGTGATTTTTTTATTTTTTGGTTTCAAATTTTAACAAGTGACAAAGGAATTATATTGCAACAAAATTGAAAATATAAAATTTAAATTATTCAAATTAAAATTACACTTCTCCTAAACTATAACGATTTAGGGTTATTTTGGGAACTGTCAAATAGACTAAATTTTTTTTATTTATTACAAAAAGAGATGTAAAAAGTAAAAAGATATTGTGACCTAAATAAATTAAAAAATTAACTTATTATAACCACAGTCCAAAAGAGGCCTTAGAGCACATCCAATGGCAAGTCATTGGAGCTTCTATTGCCAAATTATGGCAACAGTCCATAGAAATTCACCTCCAATAGTAAGTTTTGACCGTTGTTATCTTTGACAAATGCCAAAACTACTAAGTCACCAAAACCAACCGTTTCCTCTCTTCCTCCCTTCTTTTCTCATTATCCTTCCCAGCAAATTGTCATGCCCTAACCTTTCACATGTCATCAATATTGTCCGCTTTGGGCCATGCCCGCACGAATTTATTTTTCCCAATGGATCACTTATCCCAGAACTACTTCAGCTTAAGCACGTTTAACTGGGGAGTTTTGCTAGGAATCTCACCACCCAAGAAAAGGCCTTGATGCTATAAGGGCCTTGGTTTTTACTTTTATAGCCTAGGAACTTCCCTCTATTCCCGATGTGGGACACCGGGACCTTATAATCCACCCCCCTTAAAGCTGCACATTCCCGTGCAGTAGCCTGCCAGCTCACAAGCCCGCTTATATGCACCGAGATATGCCAGGGGTCCACACTCAATACTCCAAAGAGTCGGCTTTGATACTATTTGTAATGCCCCAACCCTTTACATGTCATTGATATTGTCCGTTTTGGGGCCATGCCAGCACGGATTTATTTTTTCCAGTAGGTCATCCATTCCAGAACTACTTAAACCTAAGCACGCGTAACTGGTTGGACCCTTACATAGCATTGAAGCCTTTTCCCGAGTGGTGAAATCCCTAGCAGAACTCCCCAGTTAAGCGTGCTTAAACTAAAGTAGTTTTACCATTGGGAAGAACAAATCTGGGCGGACGTGGCCCAAAGCGGACAATATCGATGACGTGTCACGACCCGTTCCCCGTACCCAAAGGTTAAGTATCGTGATGGTCAGTAATTAAGGTTACCTCCTGCTAATTCTAAAACAAATCAATAAACGCGAGCGGAAGTAATATTTAAATGAGTGTACCAAAATAATCATTGGAGCTTCTATTTTTATTACAAAATTATATTGACCAAAAAAACCGATATTTACGTAGAAAAATATCAATAAAAGTGTTGTGTGTGTCTATTTTGTAGCCTCGTATCTAAGACTTTCCAAAAGCTATTTCTGAATTGCATGTTTCTTGAAAATTGGTAAACAGCTAGAAGCACATGGCAGAGTAAGAAATATTATACCAAAAATATAAGGGACACGAAATAACCATGGATAGTTATGTAGCCAAAACATTTAAGATAACTTAGTCGGAACAAATAATCCTTTAAGTAGAAAAACTGAGATTATGTAAATAAATAATCATAACCACGATAATTTGGTAAACAAATCATTTAAGTGGCAGAAACTGAAATACAGAAATTATATAAGTATATAACCATAACCACGGTATAGAATAGAACAGAACAGAGGTTACAGGAGTGACAGTCAAAACAGAGGTACGAATTCAAGAGGTGGCTCCTACGAACTCTAGAGGTGGCTCCCACAACAGTGTAGCACTTAACTCTGTACAGCACTTTGCTCCGCACAGAACAGAGGTCAATGGATCCATGACAAACAGAGGACCACAAAGTGGTCAAACAGAGGCCAATGATTATTTAAGTCTCCCAAGGCGTGGGACTCCCATGGTGGTACTTACAAAATATAATTGTTTATAAGGTTACAGTCAAATATTCTTTAAAATATAAATAAACATATCCATGGGTTTCATTTTAGCAAATAAGGTTTCATTTTAGCAAATAATAATATAACTTATAATAATTTATAAAACATAACTTGTATAAAATAAATATGATAAGTCAACATATACATAAAATATATAAGGGTAACTCAAGGTATAATATAAATCATCTTAACTGTAATATCTCACTATTTCTTTCCACTATCAAAAACCCTCTTAACTTCCATTATTTTTTCTTCATTCTCTCTTCTTTCCCTCATTTCTTTCCTTTCTTTCCCTCTTCTTCCCCAGGTGAATCACCTCCCTATTTATAGGGAGAAGAGCATTACCTGGCCCACGCGAATCTCGATAATAAATTATAAAGATTTATACTTATCTTTGATAGATATTTAAGATAATTACACTTTGACCCAATATTTTAATATAACTATATAAATAAATTAATTCTTAATTAAATTACACTTTTATCGTATACCAACAGAAAATTAATTATTTATTTTACTATCACACCCATTATTATTATTATTTATTTATACTTTGACCCCTAAATTCATAATAATTATATTATTTCACAAAATTACACATAATAATACAAAATAAATCATATATTTTTCTAACTGTAATTAAATAATATTAGTATAAATTTTACAAAATAATTAAAAATCTGGGTTGTTATATGACGTATGAAGGGTTGAGGCGATACAATTGTAAGGTCTCTATATCCCACATCGGGTATGGAGGGGGAGTTCCTAGACTATAAAAGTAAAAACCTAAACCCTTATATAACATCGAGGCCTTTTCCTGGGTGGTAAAATCTCTAATAGAACTCCCCAGTTAAGCGTGTTTAGGTTGGAGTAGTTTTGGGATGGGTGACCTACTGGGAAGAACAAAGCCGTACAGGCGTGGCCCAAAACAAACAATATCGATGAAATGTAAAGGGTTGGGGCGTTACACAAACAGTTCTAAAACAGAAGCAAAATTCACCCAAAAATAAATAAATTCCAAAGCATTTTTATTTCAGAATCAATAATAAATCAATCTGAAGCCAAAAAAAAAATTGAATTTCTAAAATTTCAAGCAATACGAATGAATCAATTTCAGCAATTTCAACAATTTCAATAAATTAATTTCAGCAATTTCAATCAATGAATTTAAAAAAAAAAAAGAATAATTGAATTTTAGCAAGATTTCATAATCATAAAAAATACTTACAATTTGAAGAGGAATTTGGCTTCAACTGCTTCATCTTCGTGTTTGGATCATCTTCATTACATCTTTGGGTTGATCTTCTACTTCTTTGCATAGTCTTCATTAGGGTTTCGGGTTTGGATAATTTTTTAGAGAGATTAAGACTGGAGAAGAGGTTTAGAATGAAGAGAGAGATAGATTAAAGAGGACGAGAGAGGATCATTTTGGTTAGGGTTAAGGTTTTGATCATTGAAAAAAAAGGTTTAAAACAGTGGGGGAGAAAGATTGAAGAGGAAGATGGTAAGAGAGATAGGGAGTTGTGGTGGAAAAGAGGGTTGGAGAAGAGAGAAGGAAATTTGGGATTTGAGGGTTGGAGATTGGCGGTGGGCGTGGTGGTGGTTCTATTGGTTATGGTGGTAGTAGTTCCTGTGGTTGTGGTGGTAGTTGTAGTGATGAAGAAGGTAAGAGACAGAAAAAGAAGAGGGTTGGAGAAGCGAAAAGGAAATTTGGGATTTGAGGGTTAGAGATTGGCAGTGGGTACGGTTGTGGTTCTGTTAGTTGCGGTGGTGGTGGTTCTTGTGGTTGTGGTGGTGGTGGTGGTTGTGGTGACGAAGAAGATGAGACACAGAAGCAGAGAGTGAGTGAGGAAGAATAGAGACGGTGAAAGAAAAGAAGAGAGATGAAGACTGATTTTGGAATGAAGAGAGGCGGAGAGATAGATAGAGACAAAGCAAACTTGGGAGATGCACTGGATAAACAGAATCAGAGGGTAGTGCTAAACCATTGGATTATTTTGTCATTAGAATGCACAAATTCAACACTGACTCTTTTTCTTCCTCCAATTCAAAAAAGTTTAAAACGACTCTATTTAACAGCTATAAATTAAATGAAGAAAATTGTAGGTAGGTGAATAATGGATACTTGTTGGTGGGTGGTTGGTAAGTGAATAATGGATAAATAGTAGATGGTTGTTAGGTAAGTGATGAATGAATGCTGGGTGAATGATGGAGGATTATTGGTGGGTGGTTTTTTTTTTGGTTAAACCATCCGGCATCCGAAAACCCAATTAGTGGGTGGTTGTTGGTGAATAAATACTGAGTGAATAATGGATGATTGTTGGTAGATAGTTGGTGATTATTTATTTTTTAATATAGTTAATATAATATATATATATATATATATATATTTGTAGTGGTATATTTTTTGGTATGGTGAATTATATTTTTTTTTTCAAATTTTCAATTTATTTTTTATTTTTTATATTTGTCTAATCGAGTATAATGTAAATATATAATTTTTTTAAGAAACAGTTGAAAAAAATTACAAAAGATAAAAAATAAACAAAAAAAATCACTCAAAAATCTATATCCAAACAATACCTACACACTTAGAAAAAAGTTAGTTGAGATTTTTCAAAATAGCATGTCACTATTGGAGCATCATTGCTATAATTTGAAAACTTACTACTATTTACTATCAAATTATGCTATTATGACAAAGAAAAATATTTGGGACCCTTTTTGGAGAGACCCCCCACCATTCCTACAATGATGTGGACCAATGATGTGCTTATATTTTTTTCTTTCTTTCTTTCTTTTTCTTACTTGGACCAATCACAAGTGAGTTTTTTTTTTTTTTAGATGGTAACCAAAAACATACAATAACAAAACACACTAAAAAGCAGCATCAGCTGCTACAACTTCAAACAGAGTCTGCGGGACCTTCTCCATCCACACAAGCTGGTGGTCCAAACCTCGTGTCACGACCCAAACCCGGCCCTATGGGTTTTTAGATAGCAATCACAAGAAAGAGAGAAGATTATAAAGGCGCCCAATCATAAATATAGAAGAAGAGTAGAGGGAAAGCAAAAGCAAGCCAAAAAAAAAAAAAAAGTGTGCCATAGTTAATATGTTAAAAAAAAATTTTTTTTTTTTTTTCATACATTTATGTCTTTCACAAAGACAATCATTACAGACATTTGATTCACGGACTTGATGATCAATTCTCACCTGAAGAAATACAATATACAATAATACATAAGTACAAGAAAACAAAGAGAGAGGGGGGAGGGGAAACAAAAAAAGCCACCCATGGGCCATGGCTGAAACCTCTCGGAACGGCAAAGGCCTGGCAACAAAAAATGACAACCCAACGCACAATGCACGGCCTCTGGCCTCTCACCGAGGTCCTCAATATATATAATATATATAATATAAAAAATAACATATAAATAACATTAAGAAGATGTTATGGATGAATGATGAATGTCCCTATCAATTATCAATATTGAAATTCAATGAATTCAATTCATCATCAATCAATCATCAAAATCAATCAAATCATGTCATACATGTACATCATCATAAAGCCTATAATGAGGCCATCCCCTTATAAAGACTTAATATATGAATACATCAATAATCCAATCAAGATGGTTCCACCAGCTAAGAAAACGACAGAGCGATTAAAATGACAAGAAGTGGATGCTGCTATACACAATAGCAAATACATTGATTATACATTACATCAATACATTATCGTCCAATAAATGAATCAATTCAATAAACAATTGATATATATATTACAAATATAACCATTTGAACATAATCTTTACCTGAATATACTCACTCAGATTAAAGAGCCATTGCCCGATAACCAATCCTAAACAAAAAAATACAAATAAAATATACATAAATAAATCACTAAAAAGGATGATAATTAAACCTAATATTGTAATGTCTAAACTACTCTCTCATTATCATAATCTATTCTAAGAATACCAAGTTTTGATGCTCCAAATTCATCCTCTTGGGGGCCATTTTCTAGAAAAAAACTCTTTCAAACACATAGAATAGTTTTTTTTTTAAAAACTTAGAAATCAAGGGCCCAGTTAAATTTTACTACTCACTTCAATTTCAACCATTTTCAAGACAACTTTCAAAACATGACACATCTGATCTTTAAACCAATTTCAATCAATCTTTCTTGCTCCTCAAAGAGCTCAATAGTTGGCAAATGAGATGAAATCATGGACTTAATATGACTATGACTGAGCATGTACTAATTAGCCAAGAATTCAACTTCTCAACAAATTCAACAAATCTAGCATGAATTGCAATATGTGATGAATCAACCTATGTGAACTCAAACATATTTTAATCTTGAAATCAAACAAGCAATCAAAATGAAGAAGATAGATGGCATGTATGTGGATTTTCATTCATGTTTCAACCTAGCTAGATTAGGCCAGCTAGAAGCAATTCCTAGCCAATTTCTTGCCAAATTTTCTCTCTCTCTCTCTCTCTCTCTCTCTCTCTCTTAGATTAGAATAGAAGAAATAGAAGAAGTGCTAATCGTAAGTATAAATAGTTAGTAAGTGTGTAATAAAATATAATTCCAATGGCAATAATCCAAATTCGAAAATAAATTATCATTCATTTAATCTAATTAATTAAATAAAACATAAACCTCGTGCCATCCGAGCTAGACCATACGCCAACATATTGCCCATTCGCCCCACATGGCAAACTTGAAAGTGCCGAAACGATCTACTAGTAGCCACAGCTTGTGACACAAGATGACCATATTCCGATAAAAGCTCGACACCCTCCTGCAAAGCTTTGACAATATTTAAAGAATCCCCCTTTAAAATAATATCCGAAAAGCCCAAATCTCTTGTTAGATCAATTGCTTTAGCAGCGGCAAAGGCTTCAACACAATCGGCATCCACCCAGAATGGTAATTGCTCCGTCATTGCAGCCATCACTTTACCCATTGAGTTTCGAATAACAACACCAACCCCAACTATTTGCAAATCGTGGAACCGTGCCCCATCAAAATTAAGCTTGAAACAACCCTCCGCTGGAGCACACCAACGAACAATTCTATTCCTCAGCAAAGGACCCTGAATTCGTTGTTGTGCTTGAGCAAAATCAGTAACCAAATTGCAAACCATGGCCACCATTACCTCAGCCGAAGCATGGGAATCACAAAAGATGACTTGGTTGCGCCGCATCCAAAGACCCCAACACAGAGCAACAAACAAGTCCAGAGTAGACTCATTCCCTTGGAGCATGACCTGCCAAAACCATTCCTTAAAATCCTGATTATGGGCCCATTGTACCAGATTCCTCAAAGGACTTAGACTCCACACCTGGCCCGCAACATCACAATAGCAAAGGCAATGCATCAAAGATTCCCTGTCAACGCCACAACTATAGCACATTACATCAATAAGAATTCGGTGGCTTCGCAACAAAGTCTTTACCGGTAGAATATCATTACACGCCTTCCATGCAAATACCTTAATTTTATTTGGTAGATTAAGTTGCCAAATTTTCTGCCACAGCTTATCCTAACATGATCTATCCACAGAAGGCTCCATTGAGTGAGCACTAATAATATTGCGGCGTAAGTAATATTCCGAACAAACGGAAAAGGCCCCATGCCTTGTATAGTGCCAGACCAGCATGTCCTTGGGAAGATTCGGGCTTAATGGAATTTGCCGAATAGCCTCCGTATCTAGAGGAAGAAAATTGTCTCGAATAAGTTCTTTATTCCAACATTTTCGATCCTGATCAATAAGTAAACTGACCTTGGAATCAACAGGCAGATTATATGGTGGAGCAATCCGGATACTCTCACCACATCCAACCCGCCAGCGAACCCCTGCTGCCAATAAAGGCTGAGAATGGATAATGCTCCTCCACGTATAAGACGGGTTTGTACCAATGTCGGCCTCCAGAAAAGAAGTATGTGGGAAATACTTTGCTTTCAATAGTTGGCCTAGTAGAGCAGTCGGATCCTTGAGAAGCCGCCAACCTTGCTTAGCAAGCATTGCTACATTAAAATCCTTTAAGCACCTAAAACCCATACCACCCACCCTCTTTTGTGAACACAAAAAATCCCATTTTTTCCAATGAATCTTCCGTGTGTCCTCCCTTTGACCCTACCAATATCTACAAACAATGGCATCAATGTCTGCACATAAACTATCTGGTAACTGAAAACAACTCATAACGTAAGTCGGGATTGATTGCACAACAGCCTTGATCAAGACTTCTCTGCCAGCTACAGATAATTTCTTCTCTTTCCATTCATTAACTTGCTTCCAAATCCGATCCTTGAGGTAATCAAACACCTCCCTTTTTGATCGACCCACCAGATATGGCATTCCCAAATACTTACCCGATTGCACCATAGAACCTATACCAAGAACGCCACAGAGATCCTCCCGTAATGAGTCAGCCACACTCTTACTAAAATAAATCGACGATTTTGCCAAATTAATTTTTTGGCCTGAAGCCAACTCATATTTCTGCAAGATATCCACCACCACTTGAGCTTCTGGAATAGTCGCCGATCCAAAGAGGAGACTATCGTCAGCAAAAAATAAATGGGATATCGTTGGGCTTCCTCGACAAACTGTTATACCAGATAACTTACGCTCTTCCTCTGCTCTGTGTATCAAAGAAGATAACCCTTCCGCGCACAAGACGAAGAGATACGGTGATAGAGGATCACCCTGGCGAAGGCCCCTTGAAGCTTGAAACGAGGTAGTCGGTTTCCCATTGATGAGGACTGAAAATGATACCGTGGTAATGCAATGCATAATGAGATAGATAAAGTCATGAGGAAAACCCATACAATACATCACACCACGCAAAAAATCCCATTCCACACGGTCATATGCTTTGCTCATGTCTAACTTGAGCGCAAAATGCCCCTTCCCCTGGCGTTTATTTTTCATGTAATGGAATAACTCAAATGCAGTCAAGACATTGTCACTAATTAATCTCCCTAAAATAAAAGCACTCTGATTGTGTGACACCACTGCGGGCAAGACAACCTTCAACCGATTAGCAAGAACCTTACTAACAATTTTGTAAATAACATTACATAAACTTATCGGACGAAAGTCAACCATACATCGAGGTGTTTTAACCTTTGGAATCATGACAATATAAGTCTCATTCACCATCGAAACATCTTGTGCTCTGTTGAGAATACCAAGGACAGCTTCAGTCACTTGTTGACCCACAATTGGCTAGAAACGCTGGAAGAACAAAGCAAGTTTCCCATCCGGTCCCGGGGCCTTTGTAGGATGCATTTGAAAGAGGGCATGGTACACCTCCTCAACGGTAAAACCTTTAGATAACTCATGATTCATATTAGGTGAAACACAAGGCTTAATGGAATCCAAAACCATATCAATACCGGGAGGGCTGCTCGAGGAGAACAAATTCTGGAAAAAATTCACCGCTATACGATCTAAATCTGTGGGTTCAGTACGCCAGTGACCATTCACATCTTCCATACCCACAAGCTGTTTTTTCCTATGCCGTTAAGATGCCTTAGAGTGAAAGAATGCTGTATTCCTATCCCCATCTTTCAACCAATTTGTTCTAGATCGCTGAAACCACATTGTTTCCTCCTTTTCTAACAAATCATCCACCTTCCTTTGAAGGCATTCCTTTCTTGTCAAATCAGTAACGGACAGAACATTCGAGCTATCAAGAGTATGAATCACATCCAATTTGTGTTTGATGGTACATTGTACATGGCCAAAAATTTCCTTATTCCATCTCCGAAGACGGTCACTAACATTTTGCACATTCCGAACAAGCCCCTCAATTGATAAATCCACATTATGCTCCCAACTCTCCTGCACAGCTAATTCACAGCCCGCATTGCGTAACCACATAGCTTCAAATCGATAGATTCTGGGCCGCTTTCTCTGAATCAAATCGCGAGCCTTCATCCCCTCAATATCCACTAAAATCGACAAGTGGTCCGAAGTCGTACATGGCAGCGTATAAACCTTTGCATTTGGAAAAGATTGCTCCCATTCACCATTTGCAAAGGCCCGATCAAGACGCTCCTTAATTAAACCCAAAAGCCGATTGTTACACCAAGTAAACTTGGGCCCAGAAAAACCCAAATCTACCAATGAACAATTGTCAATCACCGACCAAAACATATCAATCTGAGCACTGTTTCTAGAGTGCATCCCCAACTTTTCATGAGAAAAGAGAACCTCATTAAAGTCCCCTACTACCAACCATGGATTAATAGAAAGAGGAGCAAGCCGTCTTAGTAACTCCCATGAATCCCGCATTTTAGAAACATCTGGATGCCTGTAAAATCCAATTAACCTCCAATGTATACCATTAGCACCCGAATTGATCATAGCATCAATATGACCACATGAATAATTCTGAATTATAATCTGAGTGTCACCTTTCCAAAAGAGGGCTAACCCTCCTCCCAACCCCACCCGATCAACAGAAAAACCACCCGAAAACCCAAATTTGCAATGCAACCTTTCCAGTCTATCCTTATGACACTTGGTTTCCATAAAAAAAACCACATTGGGATCTTCGTACTTCAAAAGAAGTTGGATTCCTCGAATTGTGCGTGGGTTCCCAAGCCCCCGACAGTTCCAACTTAAGCATTTCATTGATCTCAGCGGGGCTGCAGAACAGCCGCTGTCGTTTGTTGAGTTACCATTGACGCCAAAAATAGTGCCATTGGTGGAACAAAGTTTCTTTCCCACATTCTGTTCAAAATCTTCAACCACACAATTCTCAGCACATCGCTTTCCCCGAGACTCCTCACTTACCAGTAACTGTCCAGAAGAGGCATCATTCAAATGAGCAGCACTACGAGCAAGGTGCTTCCATTTTTTTCCCAACAGAACCGTCTCAGGTGTCGACACACCCTCTCTCGGACCCGAAAACAAGGGTTGGTTAGGGCCCGCAGCTAAAGGTTGGCCTAAGTTAGTGAAAGAGTAGGCCATAACCAGATCTGAGTGAACCTCCAACTGAGGCCCCTGAGATGGTATGGGTGGGCCCTCTAGGACAGATGCCAATAGGCCACCTCCACTCAATCTAGAAGCACAAAACAGATCATTCCTATCGAGGCCCAACGACCCAGTTTCAACAGTTGCTGCAATTGAACAAACTTCCTTCCGAATAGGCGAGACCAACCTCTTTGCAGCAGTTAGACCGAAATTCTCGCCATGAGCACCGTGCTCCTCAATCCAGGCCGCACCTTCCGCATAAATCGAAGAGGCCATCGGATGTCGATCTGCGTTAGTAACTAACTCTACACTCTTGGTAACCTCCACCACCGGCGGTGCAAAGTCACGCCGTGGTGATCTAGTCCCACCACTGACAGCCCGAGACCCATCCCCATGGCCCTTGGTGTTGACCGAAACAGCACGCAACCATGGGCCATATTGGAATCTGGAATCCCCTGCGTCTATATTGCGTAGCACCTTGCTGTCACATTCTCGCTCACTATGACCCAACAAGCCACAGTAAAAGCAAAAATTTGGTAATCGCTCATACTTAAAATCCACCCAAACAGGGCCTCTGTTTGGAAGTGCTAATTTGATGCCGCGGCGCAAAGGTTTTGAGATATCAACATCAACGCGGATACGAAGATCTTTACCCCACGCGATTCCCCCTTCTCCATACTCCATATCCAGGAACACCCCAATCTGATTACCAATAACTGTGCCCACCTCTTTAGTCATACTTGCCAGAGGAAGGTTACAGACATGAATCCAAAAAGCCACTGTATTGAAAGTTATTTCAGATGGTTATTTGGATCCATCGAAATCCTTAAGCATAACCAAGTGTTTATCAAAATTCCAGGGACCATTACAAAGAACCTGGCGCTTATCAACAATGTGGTTAAACTGGAACAAAAATAAATTGTCCCCAAGAACCTTGAAATTCATACCTTTGGAGAGCCTCCACACCGATGAGAGCGTACTCCGCAATGCATCAGTGTTGAAAGGTCGATGAGACAACACTTTACCCACCAAGCACAGCCACGATTTATCCATCGTTGGACGAGTATAATTCTCACCAATAGGCACTGCTACATCTTCATCCTCAGTGAGAACAAGACGTCGAGAAAGATCTGCCAGGAGGTCTGCCATCATGCAACAGACCAACACTCCACAAAAACAAAACTTAATCAATAGACGAGAAAGGCCTATGAACTCCTACACGAGGAAAAAAAACCATGCACACAGCAGGGGAAAGCTCCTACAAGAGGAGAGAGAAATTTTTTTATTGTAGTGTTAAAAATACAAGTGAGTTGGGGTTGGGGAATAATATTTTGTGAGAATCTGAATCATTACTGTATAATAAATACCATCGAAGATACTCTTAAACCCATTTATAGAGTTTTAGTTAAAACACCACTACAAATTATTATATATATTTTTTAAACTTTTCTAAATATTTATTTTGTAAAAAAAATTAATTAAAATAATTCATTCTCAAACAAAATCTCATACTATAAAAATAAATAAAACATTGCGTTGTTTGGTTGAATTGTGGGGCAAGTGATTATAGCTTATAGCTGTAAACATAAGTTAATTTTTAACTTATAAATTAAGCTTTTCTTTCCCCACTCAAAAAATAAATTAATTTTTGACTTACAAAAAATTATAAACTATATTATTAAGTTGAATCAAACACGTTAAAATAACTTAAATTAAAAAAAAAAAACAAAAAATTTTAGATAAACTGAAAATAAGTCATACGAAATAGGGTCATTATACAACACTCAGTCAGTATTTATATATCCGAACAAATAGATGACAAAACTTCAAACTAAAACATCTAATCTCATCTCTACTCTAGAGTAGTCATTCCGGCATCTTCTCCGACGACTTTCCGGCGAGCTTATTCATCCGAGTCCACGACGATGACGAGAACAGTATGAAGAACAACAATCGGCGATGATGTCAGTCTCGTTCTCCTCCTCCTCCGACTGCTTCTCCGACGACCTACTTTGCGGCGAGGACTCCTCCGAAATCTTATCGGACGACTCGCCGGAATGCTACTACCTCGAATCGCCGGCCGATATCGAAGAATCCATCGCCGGATTCATCGAAGACGAGAGGAACTACGTGCCTGGAATCGACTATGTCGAAAGGTTTCAATCTCAGCCGTTGGATGCTTCGTCTCGCGCAAGATCTGTTGCTTGGATTCTCAAGGTATTCAATACTCAACTCTCTCATCACATCTCATCATCTTCTTCTTACTCAGAGTTCGACTTATTACGCTGATGCCACCGGATCGTTACTCACCCGGCGCATTTTAGTATGCGGCGGGAGGTGATGGTGGAGACCATTGACGTGGCTTGCAGACCGTCCGATCATCATCGGCAATGCATATCAGAGGCGCTGTATACATTTTCCTTAATATTCCGATAATGACACCGGATCATTACTCATCCGGCGCAATATAGCATGCGGTGGGTGGTTATTTGAGACCGACGACGTGACTTGCAAACCGCCCGATCATCGACGATGCGTTCTTTGATTGTATCGGCGAGTTATGTTAACGTTACATGGAGGTGACTGACAGTTTTTTTTGTTCTTTGGCAGGTGCAAGCTTACTATGGATTCCAGCCGTTAACGGCGTATCTCTCCGTCAACTACTTAGATCGTTTCATGTATTCTCGCCGTCTGCCGGTAATTTTCCGTCAAATATACCAAAAAATTTGTTTTTCTTTCCAAAAAAAAGTTTTTCAATTACTTTATTTGTATTTTCTGTCATATGTATGCTGTTATTAAGTGGGAGAACACTGTTTTTTAAAGTAAATTTTACATATTTTGAAAGAATTTTAATATATTTATATACATATATTATATATATATATATATATATTTTACACGATTTGTGAGATTAATGATAATTTTTAAAAGGGTGGTAGTAGAGAGCTCTAAAAATAGAGTTCTAAATTGAGCTCTATTTATGTCACAATGAAAAAAAGAAATAAAAAAATAGAAATTAGAAGCCAAAAACATTACATCAATCATAGGTCTCACTTATTGAAACTTCTTTAAAGATCTTGGTTTAGGACTCCCAAACATTTTTATTTTTAAAAAATGCATATAGTGTGATACATAATAGCTTTGGATTAATAATAAAATAAAGTTAAGATAATCATATTTTTGTGTCATATTAATTACTATTTGATTTGGCACTCTTACAATCGTGAATATTATAAATTTCAGTAATGTTACGGACTAAAAATATAAACATCAAAAAATATTTTAAGAAAACAAAAAAATAATTAACAATTGTTAGTTTTTTTAATCAAAATTCTTCGGCGATGATATTATTGACAATGTTTAAAAGTTTGATTAACCAATGAATGACTAATGAGTAACAAAATTTAAATTAATTATATATTATTTATGACATATTTTTATAATAATTGTATTTAAAATACATATTATTTTAAATTTTTAATATTTAATTATTATAAATGAGTCACATTAAATTATAAGCCAAATTTGATATAAAAAAAACTGGTTAATGTTGTATAAAAAAAATTAGACAAAGAATTTGTAATGAGTGATTGTGACAGAATAATCCTTTTCACTTTTTTCCACATGTCTTTTCATCTAAGATTAGGTATTGTGGATTAAAAATTGTTGACTTTTTAAATGATTATGAAAAGGATTTAAGTAATGACTTTTGAATGTAGTACCACTCGTTTAGCATAATGGTTTTGGATTAAAATAAATATAAAAAAATAAATTAAATTAAAAAATTAATAAGATAAAATATTATATTTAGATTATAATTATTTTATTTTTTCTTTTATAAAAGTTAAAAAATTAAGAAATTCAATCCAAATGAAATTTTTTAATTCCAAATAAAATAATTAAAAAAAATTAAGAAGTCGAAAAACTAAAATAGACCCAACCCTTTGTTAGTATAATCTAACCCAGTAAATGCCTACTGTTGTTGGTGTATATATTCCCTTCTAAAAGAGGCATGAGATTGAATGCACTACCCCAACATATGATTAACATTTAGGGTTATTTTGTGAAAATAGTTAAAAGTTATTTTTTAATTTTTAATTTATTTTGGGTTATATTATTTTTCACATTTTTTATATATTTTTTTTAAAAAATTTAAAAAAGCTAAAAAGTTAGCTTATGGGATCTTTTCAAAATATCTCATAATATTGAATAATGATATATGTATCAATTGGTATATTAATTTGTGTACTAACAAATGATGTGACATAATTTTAGAGATTTTGAATGTTTATAATTTGTATAATAGATGTAGTCAATAATATTGTCATAATATATATTGGTACACTAATTAATACTTATAACACCATCATTTAATTTTTCAATTTATACATAAATTAATCACTGATTCGAATAGACCCTTGATAATACCTATGTACGTTAATAACATGCTACGGAAGTGAAAATAGTATTGCAAGACATTAAAAGCTTTAATGTTGTCTAAGGTCTGGTTTGGAAATTAAATATTTTAATAAAAAAAGTTAAAAGGTTATTGTAAATTGTTAAATTACTCTTTTATTTTTTTAAATATTTTTTTTTATAAAAAATTAAAAAATTATTAAAATAATATGTTTTTAAACTAGACATTAGTCTTTTCTAAAATTTAATTTCTCATCATTTGTGGTCATAATTATTATTTTTTTTAAAAAAATAAAAGAAATATGGACAACAAAGTCAATAATGCAGTGATCACAAGATTATTGTCTACTTCTGAACTGATATAAAATTACTGTTAGTACTACTCGTACTAGTACTTTTTATTCTTTGTGTTTTTATTATTTTCAGTTGAATTGATTTTTTTTATTCAAAATATAGATATTTGTTTCCTTTTACTTTCATTTCAGCAAACAAACGGGTGGCTATTGCAACTCTTATCTGTTGCTTGCTTGTCATTAGCCGCTAAGATGGAGGAACTTCTGGTTCCTTCTCTTTTGGATCTTCAGGTAATTCTATCACAACAAATCTAGAACCAATCACATATCAGAGTTTGAAATATCAGCCAATAAGTATCATATCAGTAAATGTGTGACTTCCAATACTGATATTCATAAATATATCGATTGATACTAAGGCCTCGTTTGGCATGCAATATTTTTAATTTAAAAGTCAAAAAAGTTACTAAAAAAAATCAAAAAGCCTATAACTTATATAAAAAAGTCAAATATTTCTTTCTCTATTTTTTGCACATTTTTTTTTTATAAAAAATCAAATCATTCTAAACATACTAATTTTTTTTACCTCATATTTTAGATAAAAAATATAAAAAATTACTAAAATAATCTGTTCCTAAACGAGGCCTAAATATGATTGGATTGTTGAAACTGATACCATATGTATGCTTATGTGATTAGGCGAACTTATCAAATTTTGAATCATGTTTACATAGGTGGAAGGTGCAAAGTATATTTTTGAACCAAGAACAATCCGTCGGATGGAGCTTCTTGTACTTGGTGTTCTGGATTGGAAGCTACGATCCATTACGCCATTCAGTTTTGTCAGCTACTTTGCATGCAAGCTAGATTCAACAGGAACTTTTTCTGGGTTTCTGAAATCAAGGGCTACACAAATCATCCTGTCCTATATCCAAGGTATTACAGACATGTCTATATAATGCTATTGATGTGATAGAAGGCATTCTTAGGGATTTTTTGTCTCCAGAATTTTTGTTCCTTATCCCGATGCATATAGATGTAAAATTATATTTTGAGATTCTCATCACATCTTCGAATTGGGTTTTTAGAGGGACAAAGATTTTGGGAACTGACTATCCTTGGCTTATAACAGCCCACTAAAATGTTGAACTTAATGATGCTGATGTGAACAGAGGCTAGTTTTCTGGAGTACTGGCCGTCATGCATTGCTGCTGCAGCCATTCTTTGTGCAGCCCATGAGATTCCAAACTCTGCTCTTGTTAATCCTGCACATGCTGAATCATGGTGTGAAGGACTTAGTAAAGTAAGTATATAATTATGATGAAGTTTCAAAAGTACTATTTAAATAATTACGTAGACAACACTAACATTGTCTTAAGACATTATTTAATAACTGAATTTTTGCAAAATTGTCTTGAAAATAGGTGAAAGTTCAAAGGGGTTTAGATTTCGGTGATAATGTGTTGAATTTAATAAAAAAATGTCTCTTGTTCTTTCCCTTTTTGTCTTTTGTACCTGAAACTTGTTAGCAAGACCCAATTCCAACTAGGAACATATCGACTTTTGCAGGAGAAAATCAACAGTTGCTACCAGTTAATGCAAGAAGCCGCAGTTGATAATAGGCGAAGGAAGCCTCCAAAAGTCTTACCACAACTCCAAGTTATGACTCAGGCCACAACTGGGTCAAGTGACTCGTCATCCTCATCCTCAACACCATCATCTTACAAAAGGAGGAAATTAAATAATAGCTTGTGGGTAGAAGATGACAAAGGAAGCTCTGATTGAGGGAAAAGAATAAGAAAGAAAATAATAGAAGTGGCCCAAGTTGTCTAGAATCCTCAATAGTTTGTGGAGGGCTTTGGTTCATCAATAAAAAATTTCTTTTGCTGATCCAAAAAAAAAAAAAAGGGGAAAAAAACAAATGACTTTGAGTGCTGTAGATTAGTATATAATAATATCTGTATGTAGGGAGTTTTGGAGATTTGTTAAAAAAAAAATTTGGCGGGCATTGCCATTGATTATTGGCTTTGCTTTGCAGATTCCCAATGGAGGGAGATTTGGTACATAATGTATAATTTGTGAGAAAGTGTGGTAGAGAGAGAGAGAGAGAGAAGATTGTTTAATAATGGAGTCATGGAGCTGTGTGAAAGAAGTGTGGGGGTTGATTGAGGAATTCAAAGGCAGGCATTGATTATTGAATGAAAAGGGGACCCATGGCAGAGAAGATTGGAAGTTAAAAGGGCAGAGAAAATCAATGGGTTTGGCAAATTGAAGTTTGAAGTTTGAGCTGTACTCATGGGATACACTAGTCAAGTTTCCCATCTAGACCACCATCATTGCCTCTACTCTTAAGTCCCACCTTTGAGAAAGAATGAGAGAGGAAAGAAGAACCCTACTAAAAATACAGAAATTGATACACATAGATTTTGTGTGCTATTTCTGTGTACATAACAAGACTTGGAGAAGAATAAAATACACTTGCGAGTGGCATGTGTGTATGTGTGCTTTTTTGGCGGGAATTGCCTCTTGTCCTAACCATAATGGACCTTTTTCTTTTTCGAGAGTGCCCTTCGCACGTGTAATGGTTACATGCATGTGTGAAATTCTTTTTCTTTTTTTAATGGCCTAAATTTGGCCTAACTATACAAAGGTCTTTGGGGCCTTGTTCATGCGTGTTGTATTTAGATTCATCAATACAATTTTATATCACATATTATATTAGTTCATTTCTCTCTATCTCTCTGAGCTTTTCTGTGTCATGCACGTGAATGACAATGAAGACTTTGTAGCTTTGCAATTTGTTTTCATCACAAATGCAGAACCTTTTCTTTTAAAAATAGAGTGGAATTTTGAGAGGAGGCACTTTGGTCAGTGAATGCAGTGAAGGGAGTGAGTTGGTTGGTCCCTCTAGCAAGCGATAATAAAAGATTGGTTGATTATTGCAATGAGTGAAAAAGACTCCTTATAGCAAAGTGACCTCTCATGACTGACCCATGGTTGTACTCTCTCACCCCCAGCCTGGATTTCAGACAACCTTGCCTCTCCCTTCTCTTAATATCTAAGCAAAAAATAAATAATTTAACAATATTGAAATTGATTGTATCTGGTTCTCTATTTCCTATACATTCGCAGTTATGAAATACTGAAATCTCAAAGCACCATGATATATAGCCGAGAGTCTAATAGTGCATTGAGAGCAAGTCATGAATTTTGATAATAAAGAATCTCGTGTCCATCCTCCATTATAGTTTGATTGGATCAGCAACACTATGTACCTAAGAAAAATATTCTTAAAATTACTCTAAAAATATGAAGTGTGGACTGGATTTATTCTACCATATGTTTTAAATATCAAGTAATACATATGGTATTAGTCGACACGTATTGGATTTTTTTCCCCTTCCAATACTGATACATCTGTGTACTAGTTGGAATAGTTAGTTCCCGCTACCTATCAATTTACAAACCGATCCCTGACCAATACGATTGGTTCAATTGCTACAAAATTCTCTTTCTTTAACTAATAATTGTAAAAAAATGCACAATCGTAATACCCAATTCCCAATGCGCGTCGTGTATGAATGAACCACAAGGTAGCAACAAATATCAGTACATTTTTTGCTTCTTTCTTCTTGGACTATTTTCCAATATCACCTTTTGGAGTACATATAATATCATAAATTCTTGAAGGAGGGTTAGGACCACTGTATGAATTCAAGGTTGCACTTGCACAAGACAGTTGGTTTAGGGCATGGACAGTGATATATTAGGACTTGCCTCTTTGAATATGTAATCATCACTTTATTATATTTGATGCCTTCTTTGTTGTTCCAACAATATATGGTCCCACAATCTAAGGTGTTGGAGTCCACTAGCTACTTAATTTAAGAATCTAAAGCCCTTTTCTTATGAGTTGTTGAGATGTGCCATTTTCTAATTAGACTAGATCAATGGTAGCCTTGAAGATTTGGCACCATTTCACCCATCAGAAACAATGGTCTTTCTACCTAAAAAGGTAACTTTAAACAAAATGTGAACACAAAATCCTTTTGTATTCGAAATGTCTGTTTGTTTAATGTCTAATGTATGGTTTTAAATAATACTATTGAGATTTGTATCGATGATAAGGTCATATATAGGACAATATCGAATGATATATGGGTGGATTTTGGTGTAAAAAATCTAAAATCTCGATACGTGTTTGTATCAATGATAAATTCATATATCAATTGATATAAGATAGTATTGAATAATATACGGGTGCACAACGAAAAAGTTTTGAATATAGAAAATCATAACCCGAAATGTGAGTTAGTTTGGTGATCAACAACCCATAAAGATAATTAAATTAATTACAACAGCAGCCCCATAAATGAAATCATGACAATAGTCTGGAGTAGTTAAACATCAAGAAGACAAATAATAGGACAAACTGTGGAAGGCAATAGTAATACATAGATTAATAGTTGATGTTGCATCCACTTATTTAATTTAACTTGATTTTGTCCAATGTGGTTACTTATAGTTCATGCAAAACAATGCTACAGTATTGTTAAGAAGGGAGCAGCTGGCCTCCGGTCCGAGATCGAACTGGACGGTATTGTTTGGCCCGTAGGGGCCCACCACAAATCCCGTTTTGATAATATGAACCGTCAATATGTAGAAATTATTGAGTACTATATGCTTGTAAAAAATTACGTTGATCGGATATAGATAGCTATGTGATTAAATCAATTTTGTATAAAAAAATAGACAGTGAACAAATTAACGGTTGACAAAAAACTGATCCGATGAGTAGCTATCGATATCCGATCAATGTGACGTTTTATAGACATATAGTACTCGACGAGTTATACACATTGAACGGTTCATATTATCAAAACGGGACCCGTGATGGGCCCCCACGGACCAAACAGCACTGTCCAATCCGATCTCGGACTGGAGGCAACTGCTCCTTGTTAAGAATATGTCGTATAATAATTTTAGAAGGAAAATGTTAGACAAATTATTTTTAATCTTTAATTTTCATCCTAACTGATATGACACATGCCATTTTATTGAAGTGAGCCACCTATTATTTTATTAAAGTAGATCATATTTTAATATTTAAAATTTTATTATTGCATGACATTAACTAGTAGAAAATTTTATAAATTTCTTTTGTTTACATAAAAATTTTGATCTCTAGAGACAAATATATACCAATAAGAGTAGATCAATCGTTCATCTTGCTCAGTTATTTAGTGTCGCTTGTGATATTGATATAACAATGCTACAAATACATCTCCACTCTCAATTTTTTGTGAAATTGATGTGGATTCCATTTGAGTCTCACAGAAATCAGGAATAGAGATGTAATTATGACATTACTTACACTGAATAATTTTGTATTTTACCTCCATCTCTATCAGTTATTGAAATGTATCATTTCCTAATTAGAGCAGATAAGTGGGAGCTAGCCGTGAAGATTTGGACCGGATCAAAAAAAAGAAAAACCATGAGGATTTGGACCATTTCACCAATCAGAACCACCTTCTCTGGCCACTAAAAGGTCAAACAAAATGTGGGTAAGATAAAACATCAAGAAGACAAATAATGGGACCGACTGTGGAAGGCAATAACAGTAACATCTAGGGATTATAAATTTATAATTACTAGTTTGGTCTTTGGAGTTATATCCACTTATTTGTGCATGTGTAATTAATTTAACAAGATTCTGTACAACGTGGTACTTTGTACATGTAAAACCAAAATACATTGTTTGCTAATAATATGTTCTATTTTATGATAAAAATTCTTACTCTAAAGATAAATGCATACAGAAAATATGTAGAATGATGTAATGAGATTTAAATAAATAAAAACTATTACGTTGTATTTAGTTGGAGGATTTGAGGAGAGATTTGGAAAGGGAAAGGGAAAGGGAAAGGGAAAAGGTATGTGAAACTAGGTGAAATATAGGTATGTTTTATTCACATTTCACCTACCATTTTCATTTCCCTTTCCAAATCTCTCGTCAAATCCCCTAACCAAACACAGCATAAAAGTGTTTTTTAATATCAAAACGGCCACAAAGAAATCATTTTAGTGAATGAATCTGTATAAATCTTTTGAAAGAATGGTATCATTTTAAATATGTATACCATAGCCTGTACAAATTCAATGATAACATGAAAATTATTGTAGAGAAGAACATAAGTGTTTAAATCGCAATAAAAATAAATCATAATAAAAAATGATAAATGGTGGCTTCAACAAGAAAGTCATTGGATGAATAAATCTCATGAAGTCTATAAAAGTTTGGATTGTGTCATCAATAGGTTCCCACCATTATCCCCCACATCATGAATACCACATCATACGAAACTATGGCAGCTGATCCTTAACTGCTAGTTAATTATTGTAGCATAAAAGAAGCATGAGTGTAATAATCATGAACTGTTAGTTAAAATTCAAGTTTTAGATCCTGAAATTTGTACAACATTTTATAAAGGGATAAATAAAATGAAAAATAAAATTTTTACTTTATACACTTTTTCCCGAGTAATGATAAGGACTAAAAACTCAAAAAATTGAAAAATACCAAGAAAAACAATTTTTTGTACAAGTTCAACTTTTGTTTAGTATAACTCACCATACATAATTTTTGTTGATGTTTTTCTAAATTCTTGATTTCCGGTATTACTATATTTTTTTTTCACCTTTTTTATTTTTTTTCGTTTTTTTCCTTCACAAATCTATAATCCCTTCACAAATTTACAATCCGAACACAACATAAATAAATTATAAAAGACATATGCATTGTAGGGTCCCAAAGCCAAGCTTATCACAAATTGATCATATACCCACACTTTCCCTTTATTCTCAACTAAAATGTTTTTTCAAAGTGAGGAATCCTAAGAAAGCCCTAAAGCCAAAAATACTTTTCTCTCTCTCTCTCTCTCTCCCAATATGAAAGGTAGGTTCTAGGAGAGCTGGCGGGAGCAGATTGTAGAACTTTGCCCACCCTTTTTTCTAGGAGAGAATTTCAACTTTAGGGTGGCCACATGACAAGGAAAGAGTAAAGAGGACCCCTCAAATTTTCAGCCTTTGAAAGCTTTCCTTATGCTCATGGGGTTGAAGTAAAAGTTCATAGGCCCTCTGGAGTAAAGGGTTTTAAAAGCTAGAATGATTATGAGTTTTGCAGATATATATATATATATATATATGTGGATTGTGATTTTATGCTGAATGCAAGACAGCAACCATATGCAATCTCATCAAATCCATGAGAGTATACCCACAATATGTCCCTATCTATCCTCGTGTCAAAATTTAGCAACAAAAGAAAAAGTGAAAGGAATGAAATTAAAATTTTGTTTGTACCACCACCATTATACCTTGGAAATTTATATTTTGTCTCTTTAATAATGCAATTTTGAGTTGAGCTAGGATGATTGACACACATTCTATGTATATAATTTTTTCCACTAGCACCGTGTTTGTTTTGATGATAGGATTAGACAAAATACGTTATTTAAGAAAAAATTATTTTAGCCATTTTGCTTGTAAATCTTATCCCAAGACAAGTTGTTTCACCCTTGGGACAAAATTGTTGGGATAATTTATCCCAAATTACGAACAAAATACAGAATAATTTTAACTTTGGTACAATAATACTCTTATCTTACTCTTTTTCTGTGAATCAAATGTGACCATAATGAAAGTGAGTTTTATGAATTGTGACAGTGCACTTTTTGAAAGATTGAGCTCCTCTCTAGTTAGATTCGGGGTCCATTTAAATATCTAAACCGTTCATTTTATAGGATGATAAAAAAAATATGAATTACAAATATTTGATCAATTTGATTTTTTACATGAATTACTTTCTTGATAACTCTTATAAAATAAACGGTTCAAATCACCAAATGAGCCCTATACTGGACCCAATAAATCCAACAGCACCATTCTAGTCAGATCACCAATAGAAGAAAAACCATCTCCTATTGAATTTTGTGTTTAGATATTGAATTTGTTGAAAATAATAAATAATAATAATATAACTTTTACTTCATTCAATTTTTCATTTTACTTCATTCACTTTCCCATTATTTTTTTTTTCTTTTCTTTTCTTTCCACAAATATTTTTACAAATATAATATCTAAACACAACATTACTCAAATGGAATGCTATACATGGTAGAAAAAAAAAAAAAGAAAAGACAATCTTTTAAGGAGAGGAGCCCATTTTGGCTTTTCCAACTCATGAAATTAATGAAATATTTTATTTTTTTTTTCTTTGGATGCCATGCCATAAATATGTGCCATTATTATGAAAAGAAGTTTGAAAAGGGGAAATAGAGAAGAGGGGATTTTATCGAGGGAGCGGGGGAGGAATGAATGGGGGATGTCGTCTTCCCCTTTTAACATATTTGCTTTGATTTGCTTTTGTGAGATAGTGTTATTGTTATAGTTAGTGACTCCTCTGCACCTCCCACCCCCCTCTCCATCCCAAAGTGGTGACAAAAAGAGTCTTCTCCATAATCATCAAACAACCTTATACATATATACATTAGTAGGTATATGCTGTTAAATTTATAAAATTTTGATTTTAATTTAAAAATATATATGTTATGTATCATTTAAGTGGTAAAGATGTTAGGTGGCCTTCAAGTTGAGAAATAACATATTTACTATTGTATTAGAACATATATACTTTTAAATTAAAATCAAAATTTATATTTTACAGATTTAACAATAAACCTATTGGATAGGCGTAGACTCACTAGTATATATACCTCCCATTACATCATCCACATGACATATAATATTTTCTCTGTCACCATAATCACAAAAGAAGAGATTTTAACAACGGAGGGAGGAAGGAGTAAGCGGTGGGGCGATGGAGGAGGATAGAGAAAGGGACTAGGGTTATTAGTAGAAGGCGGTGAAAGACGAGAGTACTTTGATCACTCCAAATAAAAAATTTATAATCATTTTTCCACTTGTGTAATTTTTGAAGAGTTTTCACTGCTTGGTAAAATTTTATTCCAAATTCCACTAATTAGGGCTGAATAAAGAATCCGTGAAATCCGTAATTCGATCCAGTCCAGTCCAATCCGATAGGTTTGGATTGATTTTTTGAATCCATGGTTCGGTTCCGGATTTAAAAATTAAAAACCCGCAGTCTACGGATTGGTTCCGGATTGAACCCCATGGTTCCGGATTGGAATTGATCCAGACTGTATACAAATAGTCTATATTTTTATTATACATCATCTCCCATAATATCTTCTCTTATTCCATATAAAATTAAACTCAAACCTAAACTCGCATCATATCTTTTTTTTATTACTTTTGTTTGTTAGTTTTTAGTTTTAATTTGTAATAGTCTAAATACTTATGGTGAAACTAATTTTATTATGGTTGTTTAAATTCTAGAACAGTATGTCGCTATTATAGAAATACACGTTGCTATTGTGGAACTAATATAACGCTATGTTTATATTTTTATGAAATTAAAATGTTATATATATTTTTTTGTTATTTAATTATGTGAATCCGTGATCCTAAACCGATCAAATCCGTATTTAAATGGATTGGTTCGGATTGATTCTATAATTTAAACGGATTGAATTGGTATTTTTCAAAAATCGTAAATAACGAATTAATCTTGATTTTATCACAATCCAATCCAATTCAATCCGGACCATACTCTTCCCTACCACTAACGTGTTATATTCAAAGCCTTAAAAATAGTAATGATTTTACCAAGTCTTGCCTTGCAGGTACAAAGGAAAAAAAAGGCAGAAATTGCAAAATGAAATTGCTGTTTAGCCGAAAGCTTGAATTCCCAGAAAAATGGTAAAAGCAAAAAAACATGAAACATGAAAGTGACTAGGGAAGTAAGTACTGATTTGATTGATTGAGAGTCTATGGCCTCTGTTATAAAAACTATACACTTTTCTTTTCTTTTCTTTTCTTTTTTTTGAAACTTTTTACTTTGATATGGATTAATGTATATCTTCACTTTTGTTCTTTTCATAAAGATTTACTGTCTTACATAGGTCTTGTTTGTGTTATATGTTTGGGATGACTTTTTGGCTAATTACGAAAAGATGTGCAAAAAGTAGAGAGAAAAGAGAATCTTTGACTTTTTGATATGAGTGGTTAGCTTTTTAGCTAATTTAGTAACTTTTTGACTAATTGACTAATTTAATCAGTCCCCAAACGGGGCCATAAGGGTGATTAGTGTTAAACCCTTGTCAGCATAAGGGTGGCTGTTCAAATTGCTTTGGAAATGGCATTTTTTCACATTATTTTTTAAAACAATTACCTTGTCATTCTTTTATTGTATTTTTTTTTTACTTAACTTAATCCCTCATTTAATTATCTGATATTTTGTTGTGTATAAATCGTGTGTTATATAGCTATGCTCATAAATAATCTTTACAAGGTAGGGTTTTTTTATTTTTTATTTTTAATAGTTATCAAAATTCAAATTTTAATATCAGCTCCACAATAGAAGAATTATATTTAAAAACAAGAGTCAAAAGAATCTCATATTAGAGTTCACTTTTTAGTAGTTTTAAACCATCATTTCATTTTTTATCTCATTCAGTCATGATAGGCCAAATCTGCAAGAATGGAGCTGGGAATTCTAGTTTATTAGGGCCTAATTCCTTTAAAAGGTAAAAAGCTTAAACCTTAGGCTCTTTTTTTCCTGATTTAGCTCACCATAGTTAGTCTGGACCAAATATGATGTGGCAGTCTCTAACTATTGAATAATTTTTCCTCATATTAGATTTCATTTTCAGAAAATGGAGGAAAATTTATATCTTCTTGGCCATTGTACAGAGTATGAATAAATTTCCTAGTAATTGCCACTTATTATTTTACATATTTGTATGAAACGATAAGTTAAGACGCTATTTGGTTACTTCATTATAAAATGGGCTTCATGAGATTACATTTTTCAGAGTCTGGGCCTGAGGTCCAGCGCTGCTGCAAGACCTGGGCAGGTCCAGGAACGAACACATCATTAGTTTGTTAGCCCAAGGCTTGGGTGATTCTATTTGGATCCAAATAATAACTCAGTATGTCCAATAAAAATTTTAAAATTTTAATTCCTATTATACTTTAATATAAATTTACTAATAAGGACAATACCAATTAAACCCTAAAATAAGATATTGTTTTTTTTCTCATGGTATATGCAAATCACTTATATATATTTTTCATATTCAATACTATTCATCTTCTTTACCAAGTTTCAATTATTTTCTCTTCATCTTTTTCCTTACTCCAAAACTCCAATTTATTTCACCAAAATTTACAATTATCATCAATATCATTACTTCTTATTGTGTTATTACTTACAAATTGAACAGAGTATGAACAGAATAATATGTGCCATTGTAAAAGAAATTGGGAATTGTCAAGAACACAATAAATTTTTTATTCAATTAATCAAATCAAAAAAAACAAAAATAGTTTCTTGTTCAATTAATCAAATCGAAAAATAAGAAATGTCTTGTTCAATTAGTCAAATGTCAACTAGTATTATCCTGGAAAACTTTAGTTCTTAAGAATTGTTAGATCGTCATTCAGACATGCCATGGAGGTTCAACAATAAAAGTGTTTTTCAACCGTCATGGAATTATCATGGGGTTTTTCAACAAAGTGTTTCATAGGGTTATCATTAATATAATAGAAACACATAGAAGTAAATATGATATCATATAGAATAATTTACAACAATCATTCTTTGTATGTGAATAAAATGGATAGTTGTAATGAGAAATTTGTTTAAGGGTTTTTGAATGAGTTTTTCAAAGTGGTGGAATTTGAAATTATTTATTTATTTATTATTTGAGTGTATTTTGAAGGGTAATTTATTAAAAAAAAAAAACATAGGTTGTATTGAGAGTAAATTATAATTCTAAATAATTTAGTAGAGTATACTGAGAAATTAAGAGATTGTTTGAGATGTTCTAAATAAGTGCATTTTTTGATTTTTTATGAAATATGAGTTGGATTTGAAGTGATGTGTGAGAGAGAGGTGATGTTAAAAATAAGAGAAAGAAACTAGGCCAAGTTTTGGCATCTAATAATAAAAAAAAAGTCACTATCTATTTAAGTCATTCATCTCATATCTAAATCATCACACTCTCTTCTCATCACATCAACACAAACCAAACCCCCCAAAATAAACCCAAATAAAAAAAAAAGTTAAAATTTTTTTTTTTGTTTAAAATTAAATTTTTTAATTTTTTTTTTTTTTTTTTTTTTTTTTTTTTTTTTTTTTTTACCAATAAGTGTACTTAATGATTTTTTTTGGGTACAAATAGAATCTCCCCCAAGGCTTAGATCTGCTGCTCTGGACCGCCTGTTTGAAGTGGTCATTCAAGTATGGGCCTGAGATGGCTATAAGAGCTCACCAGGTTAGGCTATACTATACAATTTTGGCTATTACAATTAAAAAAAAAAAAAAAAAGGGACCCCTATCTAAAATTAATAATAATTAAAAAAAAAAAAGGACAATGTACACAAAAAATAAAATAAAAAAAGGAATAATTTGGAGAAATTAAAAATTAAAAATTAAAAAAAAACCGTTGATCAAGTACACAACCATACGATTTTACGCAAAGACTATTTCTGGACCTCTATAACCCCGGTGATTCTCGCGCCCTGAAAAAAGAAAAAATAAAATTTTTTGAATAGCTCAATCCTATGCAGCTCGTATGATATCCTACACCCTCCTTTCTCAACAACAACTCTCTCTTTAAAATTGTTTACAACAAACACTTTCTAATAACCTGCACAGAGTTAACTTCAGTGATAGTTTAGGTTGAACCATTTGTTTTTAGTTTAAAAAATATTCAATAATTATTGCAAATATTAATTCAATTGACTATCTAAGATGAAATTAGCTTTATTTAGTCTATTTGGGAGACCATGTATGGAGATATCTCAATTTATTGGAAATTTAACTTAAATACAGCATTGAAGTGGTGGCAATTATAAAGTTGGCTGCCCAAATACAATGTATATCGTATCATGCTTTGGAATTTTCATAAATTCATTATAAATAGTCAAATTTGAGTAATCAATTATTTAAGTTTTTTTTTTTTCCTTGTCAATCAATATGAGAATATTTGTAACATTAAAAAAAAAATTATATCTGAATAATTATAATTCAATAATTAAGAAAGGTCAACACCAAATTCAATAATAATAACCAAAAACAAAATGAATAATAGAACAAAAGTCCCATAAATGACCCTTGACTTTAGGGACAAAAATGTACAGATGTGGCCTTAAAGATTTATTTTCCTTTTATCAATTATTTGTTAGCAATGATGAGTTAGTTGGAATTTTTTTAATTCATTTAATGCAATTGACCTGCTTGAGTAACTGAATTTGGTAGAGATGTCTTATCAAATATAATAATTCGATACCAATATGTAATTATCTGTGAGATTGATGTTGTTTTACAACATTGAATGGTCACAATCCTAGTTACGAAAAATGAATAGGATTAATTAAATAAAATAAAATTAAAGGATGTAGTTTGTGAAAAAGGCATTGTATTTTTTGGTTAGATCTATGATAGGGATAAAAATTTGAGTATATATTACAAGACTCGTTAAAATAAATTGTGGAATGTGTCCATACTTTTTACCAGATATTTCTTGTATACTTATATTTAATATTGTCATTCTGCTCTTATATTCATTACATAATTGCTATAAAATAAGTAAAATATTTTTTTTGACCCTCTATATTACATAAAATACCATTTTATTCACAAATATATTATATTATAAGACTATGACAATTTTTCGTTGAATCTACGTACCTTTGAATTAGAGATTTGATAAGTTCAACCTCTAAATAAGCGTAGGCACTTCACAATTGCACCCGAGTTCCTATAGCATAGAAGTCGACTTTATATTTTCCTTTGCAAGAAAAGTGTGTGAAGATTTTTTTATTTTAATTTTTTACTGTATTTTAGATTATAAAGCTAGGTCTTGGTACAAAAGTAAAATTGATCTATTATGACTTGGGTGTCACAGGTTTAAATCACAAAAATAATCTCTTTACAAGTGGAAATAAAGCTAAGTACTAATTAACCCTCCTCAAACTCCTTTGAGAGAATCGCTTAGTACAGAATTTGATTTCTCCCAATTTCAAATGGTTAAATTATGCTAAAAATGAAAATCAGTTTGTTTTGTTAGATGACTTTTGGCTTGTTATTGACTTGAAAATAATTCAATAATTATTATTATTTTTTTAAATCTGACCTAGCAAAAGAGCAAAACAGTGGTATCCACACAACCTTCATCAAGCTGGGTTTTAACTTTTTGTGCATGTTAGGTCCTCCAAATGCTGGCATTGTCCTGGAAATGGGCCTCTTTGTTATGCTTTGAACCAATGATATAATATTTTTTGAATTTGATCATAAAGTTGTTCCAAATAATTAGCTTGTTGAAGCCCCTCTTGGCCTGAATGTTTTGGCCTCAAATTTTTGTTGATCAGGACTTGAAGTTTGGGTATTCAAAACCACTCAAGTGATTGTCTCTGCGGATCCTTTTGATTGCAGTTTACAAGTTAGATTTATTTTTTCAACTTATTTTTAATCTTTTGACTCAAATGTTTTTATTTCTAAATCTGTTTAGATTAGGCCATCTTTAAAAAATAAAAATTAAAAAGTTTACTACAATATTTTTTACTTTTCAAGTTGGCTAGACTTAGACAATCTAAAAATTGTAAATTTCAAGAAATATTGACTATAAATAAAAATAAGCCAATATTTTTAGTGATTTTTGTTTTCCAATAAGCCTAATTTATGATAAAATTTTCCGTATTTTATCTTTAGTGGACATTTTTCGAAATGCTTCAATTTTCATTTTCAAAGAATCGTCTACAAAGTAAAAAAAAAAAACAAATAAATAAATAATCAATTCAAAAAAATTTACTAAAAACAAAAATTAATAAATAAAAAAAAAGCTAGCTTATAACTGGTGTGAAAACAAGCCTAAATATTTCATACACTTCACAAATTGCCTTCTTGTTGGACTCACAACCATGAACATGGAAAATCATGTGTGCAAAATAAAATTCCACGGTTGGATTGAAAAAAAAAAAAAAAAATGTTCATTTCCATTGCTCTTTTTAGCTATACAGAGGTATTATTATTACTGAATTGTGGCTCAAAATACTAGAAACTGTGGTTCACAATGGTATTGATATCTTGATTCTTGATAGCAACTTTCCATGGATTCTCTAATTTTTTTGTTTGAAGGGAAGATGAATTTCATTCCACTTTCTGTACCATTCCCCGGTCGTTAAAATTAAAACCGCCATTAGCTTCCTCCCTCGGAGATGCTCTGTAACGTAGGGCGCCACGCTTTTGACCTTGCTGCAGCGAAATTGGTGGATCCTGACCTCTGTCGGTGTCTTTCATCTCTTATTCCCTGCAATTTTTCAGTATGATTGTAAGTAATCACAGACCTCGGTTTATGTATCAAGTGAAACTAGTTCCAATCTTTCTGTTTTTTGTTTTTGTGTATTTCGCGGAAAAGTTTGAATTGTTTCCGTAGATAAATTTTCCTGTAAATTGAACAACTATGAGGAAAGTACAAATTTTTTTTTTTTTTTCTTTTCTTCTTTTTTAATCCATTTTTCTTACGCTGTGTTTGGTTGGGGGATTTAGGAAGGGATTTGGAAAGGGAAAGGAAAAATGTGTGTGAAACTAAGTGAAATATAAGTATATTTTATTCACATTTCACTTACCTTTTCTATTTCTTTTTTCAAATCTCACCTCAAATTCTCTAACTAAACACAGCATTAAGAAATGTTTTTTGAATAACAGTATTCTAGACAATTGAAGGAAGCGTGTATTTATTGTCTACAAGTTATGCAAGCACAATCTAATCATTTTGAAAAATAGTCACAGTTTTGAAGCAATTGAAATAAAACCAAGTTACTGATTTATTTGATATCCTTATATTTTGCTTTATTCTCCCATTTAAAAAAAAAAAAAAAAATCCTTTTTTTATCCTAGCAGAAATAAACATGTTTCTCATGATATAGCAACGCGATAGGTTGATGATACAAAACTCGTGGTATACCAGTGTTACACATGATATGAGTACACTATCTCAATTGTGTTATCTATTTTATTATATAAAATCCACAACTCAATGAAATTCACGGCTATTTTTTCATTTTCAAATTGTCTTGCAACTGTCTCACTTTTTTGTTTAATGTTTTAAAAAATTTACCTGATTGGTTTTCTCCAACTCAGACTTAATCTTCCCTGCTTCTTCATCACAAATCGAACTCTGTTTCTCTGCCTTCGTCGGCAATTTCTCACCTAATTCTTGCCGGTTCTTCATTTTCGCGGACTTCTTCGCTCTCAACACCTTCATGACCTCTAAAACCAAAAAAAAAACTCAAAAATTCACAATCAAAACACAAAAACACTTTTAAAAAACAGGACCCCAAAAAAAAAAAATGACCTTGAGTAGTGACAAGGCGATAAGCCCGACCAAGAACAAGAGTGTCAGTAGGCCGGAGAAGCTTAACCCGGGTGAACCGTACGGTCTTTTCATCGGTTTTTTCTTCGTCGGAAATGGGCAATGGAATAATCAAAGAAACATAGTGACCCGGGTTCATTTTCATCACCTCGCTCGCGCTCACCGACCAGTACATCCGGTCTATCCTCCCGTTCGGATGTTGTATTACTAGTGCTGCAGCATCAATAGCCTGGCAATTTCCCATCTCGCTCTCTCTCTCTCTCTATTAACAATATTTCTCTCTAGAAAAAAAATAAAAATCAAGAAGATGAAGAATCAAGGGATAGATAAGGTGGAGGAGGAGAAGGAAGAGGGGGGAAATGGGGTCTATTTCTAAGGTGTAAAATAGTGTGATGTAGAAATGGCAAAATGGGTCTCACACGGTACTCATGTTTGCCGTCCCCCCCCTCTTTCTTTCTTTCTCTCTCTTCTTAACTAATTTTATGGTACCAACTTTAAATTCCTACATGGGTGGCTCATTTTAAATCATATATATCCTAGCATTCAACTTGCATTATAGGGTTATAATTGAAAAGGACACTTTTTATATGATTGTAGCCATTACCAATAATGAATAATGAATATAATTGGACCAGTCTTGTTTCTTGTAGGTAGATTCAATTGGACCAGTGCTTTTGGGTTTCCATGCGCTTATTAGTGATTTGAATCGCTTAATTAGTAGAATTTTTTAAATAATATTTATGTAAAAATTTAAGTTAATTGAATAATCTTTAGTTATATGCATAGTTCATATTTATTTGTTTTTTTGGGTTAATTACACTAATAGTCTCCATAGTTTAGGACTTGTGTCATTTTGGTCCCTGACTTTTTAATTGTAACACATTTGACCCTGAATTTTGAATTTTGTTCCAAATAAAGACAATTGAAAATATCATTAGATTCTTCAATGTTAAAATCGTCAATTTGATAAAATATAAACTAATTTGACAAAAATAAATGTCAAAAAAATATTTGTAATTTTTTTAAAAATTATTTTTATCCACCAATGATAAAATTATATAAAATTAATAAAAATTACATGATTAATTTTTTAAAATTAATTTTACATGATCATCATCCAAATACATAATAAAAATTAATTTGGTAAAAAAATAAATAAATGTCTAAAAGATTTATCAATTTTACATAATTTTATTTTTAGTAGGTAGAAATAATTTTTTAAAATTCAAAAATATTTGTTTGACATTTATTTTTGTCAAATTAGTTTATATTTTATCAAATTAACAATTTTACCCTTGAAAAATCTAATTATATATTCAATTGTCCTTATTTGAAACAAGATTCAAAATTCATGATCAAATGTGTCACAATCGAAAAGTCAGGAACCAAAGTGACACAAGCCTCAAACTATAGGGACTATTTGTCTAATTTGCCCTTGTTTTTTTTTTAAAAAATAGATGGTAAGTATAATTTTGATAATAGACCATCTATTGTATTCAAGAAAAATGTGTTCTAACCATGTAGTTACAGCAATTGATCAACCTCAAATTTTTTTTTTTTGGCTTAAATGATCTAATTGAAAGGCCCTACAATATTAATAGTTTAAATTATCAAAGTGAGTCTTATGATGAGCCTACTAAAACTCAACAACACAGTCCAATTGGAGAACAAAATCATGTTTCAATATAATTTCAATAAGTTCGGGAACATAAAAATTAAATATAAAATCACACATAAAACAAATGGATAGATAGAAATTTTTAAATAACTCACAAACAAATTTTATAAAATTTTAACCATTCATGTGTTCCGTGGGGCCACCACAGTTCATTTTGTTCAAATATGTGCAGATCATCTGCGGAAAAAGAAAATCATTGATTTGATAAACATATCTACATGTTTTGAGGAGTGTTTGCAATAAATAGACAACAAAGATGTATATACATATATAAATCATCCTTTTTTATTTTTTATTTTTTACTGACAAATATGATAAAATTATAGGTTATGATTAATATGATTTTTTCTTCTAATGACTTACACGCATAATCGATCAAAAATAAATAGTTCAAATTGTCAAAATAAGACTCATGATCGATCCCACCAGAAAGCCATTCCTATTGATATATTGGGTTTGTTTGGAATACGGATTGACTTTTTAATTTTTTTAATTTTTGTAAGAAAAAAATATAATAATTATAATTTAAGTGTGACAACTTTTTATCTGAGATTAAAAAATCTATTTTACCTTTTCATGATTAAAATAGACCCAATCTCACCCAAGCTACATGTCAAACGAGCACATTATTACATGAGCAACCAATGGAAGCCGGCAGTGTTCCAGAGATGCTGGGTGAGTTTGCCAAGTGGTAAGATGGTAGAAGGGACCTGTGATCTTGGACGGGCTTGCTCGGCGTTGTCCACGGAGTCAATGTTTTGATGCTACCACACAATTATTTTTAATTTTATTATTATTCATTATTTATTTATTTTTAAATCTTGTTGATCTCAATTTGATCCTAAACATTATGTAAGTATGTACTACAATTTATGCAAAGCGTGCGGTAGAGATTCCATTGTGATAGATCACGATAACACCAAAATATTAAAAAGTTAAAAATAAATATAAAAAATAATAATAGTAATTTAAAATTTTATTAATTAGCAATAATTATCTTTTATCAAGAAAAATCAATCCAAAAGTCTTACGATTCCTTTAAAGATATTTAAATCCTAACAAACTAAAAATTATAAATTATAAAAAAAATTATAATCAAATATTATCCTTTTCTGTCCTTTTAAATCTGACTAGTTTATAATATCACTTTTAATTACTATATGGATAATTTCATTAGCCAATAAAACGTAAGGGAACAACAGCAACAAAAAAAAGTACAGAAGGAAGTATGTGATCTTGACTCTAAAAACTATGCATTGAATTAAAAAGAAAATAAGAAAAGTTGCTAAAAAAATTACCCTAAAACAAAAATATGTCAAAAACATGACTCAAATTATTGATTTTAACCGAAATTTGATAGGATGGATGCTCATAGTCATTGATTATATGAATCTTGTCGAAGACTTTTTGAAAATGTCATTTGAATTTTTTTTCACTATAGGACCGAAACAGCTGAATAGACAAATCCATTAGGCCTTATGATGCCACCATATACTCATTTGCTATTGTTGGAATATATTTTTTGAGTGTCAACACGTAGTCAAGATGACGCTGAAGTGTCAGTCGAGCTGCCACGTGTCCTGATCATGACGCCAAGGTGATCTCAACTAGACTAAGGTTATCTCCGAAGATATCGAAGTCCGAGATAAACGGATAAAAGACAAGAGTCTTGGATTGAATGGGACTTCAGTTTGGGTGAGGATAAGACTCTTAGAGAGTTTATCCCAATCCTACTGGGAGTCCAAAATTAGCAATAATCCTAAGTCCAATGGAGCTAGGCTTCTATTGGGACTAGATTTGTATTGGCTATAAAAGAGAGGCGCCCTCATGGGTCTAAGGTACGCAATTTATATTCTGAATAGTGAGTTAAGCATTTTTGCTATCGTTGAGAGAGCCTCCGAGTGGACGAACCACCACCGAAATCTCTTCTTTCTGTTGTAGGTTGTTCGGGCTTAATCTATTTTGTCAGTGCTCTCCAGTTAAGTACTAATTTGGCAGTGTGGTTGGAAATTGACACACACAATTTGGCGCCGTCTGTGGGAAAGAAAGGAGAATAGATGGCCAATAACGGACAGAAAGAGAAGATTGGGAATGACACTCCTATTGGGAGTGGGAAACTTGTTGACCTTGACGTCGAAGAAGACAATTGCAACGAAGAGACTCGTGATCAGAATCACAGAGGAAAGGATGTTGGCCAGGAAGATGACGTACCAAAGAAAACGAACCAAAGCAGGTATTACAACGAGGACGACCTTCAGGTATGGAAGGATAGATGCCTACAGAGGGACAATGAGGTAAAAGGAATGTCGAACAAATTGGCGGACCTACAAACGGTCGTCAATTTCATGATGCAGAACAACGTTATGCAGCCACCATTCCCGTTACAAGATACACCGATTCTAGCGGCTAAGAAAGATGCCCGACAAGATGGGCAGAAAACAGTCCCTGCAGTCCTCCAGCACACCAGAAGCGAAAAACAATCTCATCGACCTTCAAGGGAGGTCGGGCGAGGAGAGTCAAGAAGGGAAGAATCTCGAAGGACACATCGCACCAAGGAAACAGACTCCAAAGAACATCAGCATGCTCAAAGGCAGGAGTTATGCTTCGACGCAACTAATGGAGAAAGGTCGAAGAGGGCTCACAACGAAGCTGAGAGTAGTGCACCTAAAAGGCTGAAGTCAGGAGATAGCCGAGCTCCTGGTCGGACCAAGGAGGACCTAAAGGATTACCTATAGAGGAGGCAACAAGATGTCGAGGTAACCTCCCCGGTCAAGCCGAGAACGCCATTCTCGGTAGAATTGGACAAATTCGAAGCCTCGAAAAGGTTTAGCATGCCGAGATTCCAGATCTACAATGGAAAGTCGGACCCCAACTTTTACGTCGGTTTGTACCTAAACTCGATGGCGTTATACACCGGGAACGAGCCGTTGCTTTGCAAGGTGTTCCCCTCATTCTTCGAAGAAATTACATCAGACTAGTTTCACAAGTTGTCGAAAGGAACTGTGAAAACCTGGGAAGGCCTGGCCGAGATGTTTGTGGCCAGGTTTGTGACAAACAAACTACAGCCGTTAAGGGTAGACGCCCTGATGGCTTTGAAAATTGGCAAGGACAAAGGCCTGAGAGCCTATGCCAAAAGGTATTATAAGGTATTCAACCGAATACCCGAGTGCAATCAAGATGTGGCGGTCGTGTCTTTCAAAAACAGCCTAAAAAATGATTGTCCACTACGAAAGTCATTGGCAAAGACATTGCCAAAAAGCATGGAAGAGCTCATGGCCAGAATTGAGAAATATGCTAGAGCCGAGGAAGACACACCAGGGACTAAGGAGACAAAGCAAGAGAAAGGAAACGGCTCACCGAAGCGGGGCCGAGGTAACAATGGATCCAACAAGCAAGAGATAGGACTAAGGGCTGCATAGGCAATCACAACTGTATTCCGAATTTCAATTCACAAAGTCCTGGATAAAATCTGAACCTAGCCCTATTTCAAAACACCAGCAAGGGTACCAGGAGATTTTATAAGAAAAAGCCTTGGTAAGCATTGTACTTACCACAATGAAAATGGGCATCTGACTCAGGGTTGGAGAGCCTTGAAAGCACACCTGGAAGACCTGGTAAGGCAAGGCCATTTAAGGGACCTTGTAGATGAAGCCAGGACAAGGAAAGGGCAGGCAAAACTGCCTCAGGCACCGGCAGCTCCACCTCCCCCAAAACATCAACCGCAGGCAGGCAAACCTCAGATAATTAATGTAATTCACTCGAAGGTCAACGAAAACGAAACACGAGGGGAGACCCAAAAGGTAAAGCACTTGCAACATGTGTATCAAGTCCAGGAGAAAAGACCTCGGGCCAAAGAGTGCTAAGGACCAGTAGTGTCCTTCACTGAAGCCGACCTTGAGATAGTGCAGCATCCACATAACGATACCTTGGTAGTATCCCTCCAGGTTGGGGAGTTCCAAGTGAAGCGCATCCTAATTGACCAAGGTAACTCTTGTGACATCATGTATGTCAGGTGTTACAAGGAGCTTGCCCTTCACCCAGATGATATGGAGCAGTCCAATAGCCTAATGGTCGGGTTCAATAGAACGCCGACGTGGCCACTAAGAGCAGCAAGCTTGGAGGTGCAAGCTGGCACCAAAAAGATAAAAACAGAGAATAGAGGAGGTCAGAGGGGATCAGCTACAAACAAAGAATTGCTCCATGGCAGCAATGAAATCCACCTGCAACATACTGTAGACACCCCATTTTTGACCGTCCTCAAGACTTGGTTGTGCTTGTAGGTACACCCAACGGCTGGTTCGATTGCTCGCCCAGCATTCGATTGTCGCGGCGGGACGTCACCGTTCGTTTCGAACCTTGTATCCTTTGTCTTATTTTTTGGACCGACACGTCCTTTCGGTGGTGGCCCTCAGGCATCGCCGGCCATGGCATGGCACCGCTGCCCCTAACAGCCCTGCCGACTACTTGTGAACACCTACCGACCATCGATGTGGCATCTTGCCATTCTTGGCGATGCACCTCCTATTTCATTGGTTTAGGAAGATCTTTTGTACCGGCTAGATTCCTCATATCTGCCCTCCATACACGTGTATGGAGGGATGAAGCTCTTGCCAAGCTTGTTCAAGAAGCTTTAGCTTTGCATTCCTCTATATAAGCAAGGGGCTCCTTCATTTCAGAGGGTTCTGAGTTTTTGAAGGACAAAAAGTTTTCTCTCTCTCTCTATATTGCTTGTGATTAGAGCTTGGAAATTGGATTTCTTTGCATTTTTGCACTATACCTCATAGCACAAGACCTCCATCACTCATTCAAACACCTTGAGGCTATCTCTCAGAGGTTGGAAGCTCAGATTTTTGGACCAAAAGCTACTGGAAAGATTGGTCTTCAAGGGTAAGCACACTTTTCCCCTAAACTAGTCTTTTCTTGCTTCATTTGTGAGCTTTGCTTTCAAGAATTTTTGGGCTCCGACCCAAACTAGAAATGATCATATTTTGAGCCCATTTTCATGTTTGATCAAGGGTCTTTCTCTGTTTGAGGCTTCCTTTTATCACTTGCCTCTTTAACTCTCTTTTAGGCTTTTTTTTTGCATAGTATTTTAAACTTATTTGTGAGCTGTTTTGGATTTGTCCATAAACTGGAAAGAGGATTTTTTTGAGCCCCTCTTCAACTTTGTTGAAGGGCTCTCATCTGTTTGAGGACAGCAGCTACCACTTGTCTTTTTACCCCTCTTTTAGGCCCATTTCTTGCATGCTAGTTCAACCTTACTTGTGTTTATTTTCGTGGCTTGATATAAACTTTAAAGTGCCTTATTTTGAGCCCCTCTTAAACTTTATTTAGGGCTCTTCACCATTTGGAGCCAGCTTCTGTCCATTGTCTCTATTCTCACTTTTAGGGCCATTTTTGCATGATAGATTAGCCCTATTTGTATTCATTTTTGAGGCATGTTGTAAACTGGAAAGAGGATTGTTTTGACATCATCTTCATATTTTATTAAGATTTCATTTTTTTTAAGGTCACATGCTATCTTGTATGCTTGGTTGCCTCCCATTTTGAGCCTTATATCCTAGCCCTTGTTGCATGCTTTGTTTGGCCTTCTAACCACTGAAATCCAGTGGATTTTTAGTGGCTTGGCCATTGTTTTAAGCTTCCAAATCAGAGGGGGGTGACCCCCTCTCTCCTTGACTTGTTTGGTAGTCATTTTGGCCTTCCAAAGAGGTTCCATCTTGCATGCTTCGTTGACTAATTTTGGGCCAATTTGGTGAGTTTTGGGACTATCATATTTGATTTTCAGAGTTTTATATGCCATGTCACTTGTCTATCTTGTATGTGCCTAATAACTCTTTGTATGGCCATCTAAAGGAGCTCATCATTTTTGCATACCATGGTTGCATATCAGTGATTATTTGGGCCTATTTTCACATGTTTTATTCATTGGTTTTCGACGGTTTGGTGAAATTCCATGTGCATCATACACTTGCCATGTAAACCATGTTTGCTAGTCAAAATCGCATGCTACTTTAGTCCATCTTGCTAGCATTTTTTGGCCTTGCTTTAAACTGGAAAAGTCCATGTTTTAGGACAGTCTTGACTTTGTCTTCACGCTTCATGTTCAAATAATGCATGCTTTGTATAGCTGTAAGTCATTCCATGTGCCTAGTTTTGAGTTTCGGGTCTCACCTCATGCATCGGATGCCATGTTTTCATGATTCGGGGCTGTTTAGCATCATATTTTAGTTCTAAAATTTGCATGTTTGCATACCATGTTCCATGCCTTACCATGCTTTGGTAGAGTGGCATTCGTGCCTTAGGTTCGGTCTTCGGTTTGCATGCACGCGTGCACGCATTTTGAGTGTCTCATTTTCATCTAATGGCCACTTATGTGAGTGTGGCTAAGGTCTACTCGTGTTGGTGTAAGTCTATTATGCATTGTGTATGCCATTTCATTTCATAGTATTGTATATGCTAGGTTGTATGTTAGTGCATTGTGTATGCCATGTTACCTCATGCATCGTGTATGCCATTTCATAGCATTATGCATGTTAGGTTATATCTTAGTTGCATTCATGCATGTCATGCATCTTGCATTGTGTTTGGGGGTAGGAGTTAGCCCGAGCATGGGAAACGAGGGGCGTTTCGTACTCCAAGTGACGGAACGTGTCTCAATTCCCAGTCACCAACACTCCGGATTATCCATGATGGAGTTTAGGTATTGTTATATTTTCATGTGCATTCGTTTCATATCGAGTTGTGCAAATCGACTCCTCAACCATCATGCATCGATATGCATGATTGGTGGCACGAGGATTGAGGACTACACTCCCTGAAGAGTAGTCAAGCATACATATGTGAAAATACATTGCCATGCTCCTTTCCTGCTCTCTGTTGCAGCAAATCAAGAATCAGCAGCCTTCCGGAGCTTGCCACGCATTCTAAGAACAATTGCAAACAGAGGCTAATTAGGGCATCGCAATGGATTTCCGCGCAAGGCAACCCGACCATGCATCATTCATCATCCGGAGCAGAGTTGAGGCAGTCCCTAGCTTGAATGCCAATTTACCGCTTTCCTAGATTAATTTGTTAATTAATTAGGGTTTTGTACTTATTCGGACTGTATTACTTATTTGGGACTATACTATTTATTCGGACCCTCCGAGCGAGGGCAATGTTGTAATAAGCGTGCGTGCGTGTGATGTATGTCTTCCAACCCCACATCTTTCTCCCTTTTATTTACCAGCTTACGATGGTTAGATTAGGGCATATTTCAATTAGCATAGCATGTTTGCATTCATTCATCTGTTTTGCATGTACCGGGCTCGGTGCATCATACTAATTGCATTTGTATTTCAATTTCAAGTTGGCATTTTTGCATGTGTTGCATTAGGCATTTCTGTATAGTTAGGATCACGCATGAATTTCCAATCAGCTTCTGTTTTGGCTTAGAGTACTCGGTGAGTTTTTACGCTTTAGCATCCTTGCATGCGTGTGAGTGACTGCCATGATAGCATGTTTACCATGAGGCTATATGATTATGTGTTATAACTGCCTGAATGCCTGTGGGTGAAGGTTGGGTTATCTAAATTGGAGTAATGCATTGACTGTGAGTTTTAAGCCCACTAGATAGTGGCAAAACCATCTTTTCTAAGCCCACCCGAGGGTGGCAAAATCTGCATTTTAAGCCTACTTGCGAGTAGCAAACCATCTTTCAAAAACAAACATGAAATGTTTTGTTCCAATTCAGGTGATCCAGTCTATACTTGTATGTTGTGCGCATCACGTAGTAAATTTAGGCTAATAACCGGAATAAGAACACACAATGTTTTCAAAACTTGATATCATGGTTAGTAGAGGCCGATCTTTGATCAGGCGAAAGGGGGTGCTCATAGCTGACCTTCCCCAATCGTACCCAAGTTCCCGAGCCGAGGCAACTTTGGTGATGACGGACACGTGGCCTTAGGCAACGAGTCAAGGTTTCCTAAATTTCCCAAAAATAAAATATTTAGGTAGCGACTCTGTATCTGGCGAAGCAGTCCATGTTTGGCACTTCTTTCTAAAAAAATTTGTTTTTCTCAAAACGATTTGCCAGATTTGGACTCTTTGGTTTAGATTAAAAATCGTGACATTTAAGTCCTGAACTGTAGTAACCCCAAAAAGAACAAAACGGGACTCACCTTCCCGGGGCGTTCGGGGATGTCTACACATACAAGAACTAGAGACAGTAGAGATTGAAGACGAGGACGTAGAAGTCCTAGATGACATCAGCAGAGAGCCAGTTGAGAAGAGTGAAGAAGTGCTGAAGAAAATCCTTGTCCAGCAAGGGGATGAGGAACGCTTCTTCCTTCTCGGCTCAGGCTTAGCCGAGGAAGAGGAAAAAGAACTGGAGGCTTTCTTGAGAGAAAACATTGAGGTATTTGCTTGGACGCCTTACGAGATGCCTAGCAGTGACCCTGAGGTCACTTGCCATAAATTGAACGTAAACAGGTTGGCCAAACCTATAATCCAACGAGCAAGAAGATCGACGTTGATGCATGTTGAGGTAGTGGAAGAAGAAGTAGACAGACTTCTGGAGGCCAAAACCATTCAAGAGGTAAATTACCCGACATGGCTATCAAATACCGTGGTGGTGAAGAAAAAGAATGGTAAATGGAAGGTCTGCGTGGACTTTACCAGCCTAAATAAGGCCTATCCCAAAGACAGTTTCCTATTACCTAAGATTGACCAATTGGTAGATGCCACTTCAGGGCATGGAAGGATGAGCTTCCTAGATGCCTACAGAGGATACCATCAAATAGCCATGTACCCACCAGATGAGGAAAAGACTGTGTTTATCACTCCCAAAAGGCTGTATTACTACAGAGTGATGCGTTTTGGGTTGAAAAATGTAAGAGCAACTTAGCAGAGATTGATTACCAAGATGTTTAGACACCTAATTGGCCGAACAGTGGAAGTATACATCAATGACAAGGTCGTGAAGACCAGGGAACCTAAGGACCATCTGGAAGACTTAAAGGTAGTCTTTGACATCCTAAAAACATATCAGCTCTGACTCAATGCATCGAAGTGTGCATTTGGAGTTGGATCTGGTAAGTTTTTGGGATACTTGGTGACCAGAAAGGGCATTGAGGCCAGCCTAGATCAGATCAAGGCCATCCTAGAACTGAAAAGCCCAACATCAGCGAAGCAAGTACAGATGTTGACTGGAAGGGCGGCAGCCCTGAATAGGTTCATAAGCAGAAGTTCTGACAAATGCAAACCTTTCTTCAACTTAGTGAAGAAGGCCACAAACTTCTTATGGACAGAAGAATGGGAAGTCACCTTGGCCGACTTGAAGAAGTATTTAACCACAGCTCCAGTTCTCTCAAATCCAGAACCTGGAGAGGATTTATTCCTATACTTAGCAGTTTCGGAACATGCGGTAAGTGCAGTGGTAATCCGAGAAGAAAAAGGGAAACAAAGGGTTGTTTACTACGTAAGTAAAACCCTGGCTGATGCAGAAACCAGGTATTTACCCTTGGAGAAGTTAACACTGGCTTTAGTAATGACTTCAAAGAAACTGAACCATTACTTTCATGCCCACAAAATTATGGTGCTAACTGAACATCCTTTGAAGTCGATGTTCGGCGAGGAGATCGGCAGGCGAGAATAGCCAAATGGGACGATGGCCTTGGACGATATGACTGGAATCTGAGACCCGAACAATCAAAGGCCAAGTTTGGCCGACTTCGTGGCTAAGTTCACACCAGGAGCCATCTTACATCAGGCTCCGTTGAGCCGAGGTGAACAATGTCCAAGCGAACAAAGAGGAGCCCAGCCGAGGGCAACGGAACAGAGGAAGGAAGAAAAACTCAAACCCTGCAGCATTTACATCGGCGACTCCTTTCGACTGTTTGTAGATAGGAGTTCAAACCGACAAGGAGCGGGGGCAGGAGTAGTATTGGTATCTCCAGATGGACAGATACTAGAACAATCCATTCGTTTGGGATTCAAGGCCTCAAACAATGAAGCAGAGTATGAAGCACTGATTGCAGGACTAAAATTGGCAGTAGTAGTAGAAGCAAATGAGGTGATAGTCTTCTGTGACTCTCAGCTTATAATCAACCAGACAACAGGCGAGTTCGCAGCCCGAGATGAAAGGATGTCGGCCTATGTAAAGGAGGTCAGTAGATTGGTGGCCTTGTTTCAAAATTGCCGACTACAGCAGGTTAGCCGAGATGATAACAGTCACGCTGATGCCCTGGCCAACCTGACTAGTGCAATACAACCTGGAAAGGCAAGGATGATAATGGTTGACTACTTGCCCGGTCCACGCATAGAACCACTAAACACAGAGTGCGAAGCAATGTGTGTGGAGATGTGTGGAGATGAGACCAAGTTGGATAGATGCAATAATAGCATTCCTTCAAGACGGGAAGCTGCCCGATGACCGAAAAGAAGCGCACAAGATCAGACTGAATTTGGCAAGATTCAGTTTGACCCCAAAAGGACACATCTATAGAAGATCATTTACTGGACTCCTTCTGAGGTGTGTGCATCCTACACAAGTTGAAGATTTTTTGTACGATAAATACAAAGGAATATGTGGAAGCCACGCTGGGGGCAGGTCACTTGCCTACAAGGCCATTACTCAAGGGTACTGATGGCCCTATATGTAAAAAGATACCGAAGTTTATGTGAAGAAGTGTGAGAAGTGCCAAAGGTTTGCACCTTTGATACATCAACCAGCAGCCGACTTGAACCCAGTATCCAGTCATTGGCCATTTGCCTAATGGGGCATGGATCTTGTCAGAAAACTACCTCAAGCAACTAGACAAAGGAAGTACTTACTAGTGGCAATAGATTATTTCACCAAGTGGGTAGAAGCTGAACCCCTTGCCAAGATTCGAGACATTGATGTGAAAAACTTCATCTGAAAGAACATCATTACTAGGTTTGGGATTCCAAGAGCAATAGCTGCAGACAATGGAATACAATTTGACAGTAAACTAATCAAAAACTTCTGTGCAAAGTTCAAAATCAAGAATTACTTTTCGACCCCAAGTTTTCCTCAACGTAATGGACAAGCAGAAGCGTCCAACAAAGTTATCTTGGATGGGATGAAAAAGAGGCTGCAAATAGCAAAAGGAAAGTGGGTGGATGAATTGCCTAGTGTACTCTGGACATATCGGACTACGCCGAGAAAATCAACGGGGGAACCCTTGTTTGCCATGGTTTATGGCACAGAAGTAGTCATTCTGCTGGAGGTCAGCATCCCAGGGACCAGAACCCAGGCAGTGGAGAATGGAACTAATGATGTATTTTTAGCCCGAGATCTAGATCTTCTAGAAGAGAAAAAGGAAAAAGCAGCAATTCAGCTGGAAGCATACCAGCAGCAGCTTGCCAAGGCTTATAATAAGAAAGTGAACCCGTGAGAGTTCCAAGTTAGTGACCTCGTCCTGAGAAAGGTTGTTGGCAACAAGAAAGATCCCAGAGAAGGCAAACTTGGCCCAAATGGGGAAGGACCCTATAGAATTATCTCAGTCTTGGGCAACGGGGCATATCGACTTGAGGATTGTGAAGGCAAAGAGCTACCAAGACCATGGAATACTTGCAATCTGAAATTTTTTTATCAGTAGACTTTCTTGTTCTTTGTTATTAGCCGAAGTAATAAATAAAGTTTTAGCTTGATTTTTTACCCTTGTGACTGATAAGATACTTGACGATGTCTCTGGAATACATGCATAAGGAGAACCCAAGTGGAATTTAAGTTCACATTAGGGGGCAGAGAGTTGGGAAATGGTTCCTGGAAAGGTAGAATTTACAAACTAAAATTAGTTTAACGCTTGTTGAAATTTAAGTTTATAAGTTGAAGTTAAACCGATGTCATATTTAACGCTTGTTAAAACTTAAGTTTACAAGTTGAAGTTAAACCGATGTCATGTTTAACGTTTGTTGAAATTTTAAGTTTACAAGTTGAAGTTAAACCGAGATTATGTTTAACGCTTGTTGAAATTTTAAGTTTACAAATTGAAGTTAAACTGAGGTCATGTTTAACGCTTGTTGAAACTTAAGTTTACAAGTTGAAGTTAAACCGAGGTTATGTTTAACGCTTGTTGAAACTTAAGTTTACAAGTTGAAGTTAAACCGAGGTTATGTTTAACGCTTGTTGAAATTTTAAGTTTACAAGTTGAAATTAAACTGAGGTTATGTTTAACACTTGTTAAAATTTGTGAGAAATTTACAAGTTGAAGTTAAATTGAGGTTATGTTTAACACTTGTTGAAATTTGTGAAAAATTTACAAGTTGAAGTTAAACCGAGGTTATGACTAAAAGAAAATCGGTCTAAACGCTTGTTGAAATTTTTTTAGAAAAATTTACAAGTTAAGACCAAGGTTGTATTAAAAGAAGTACTTATGTACTTGCTGAGGTAAACCATTGGTTTGTATAACCGAGGTATATGACCCCGAGGAAATTGCATAGATAAGGTGTATGCTTGAAAGCATGCAAAATTATCCTAAGTACAGAATCATACAAGAGTCATACAAAGGAAATTGTACTTGCATTCAGAAGAATCAGTTCAAAATGAAGAGGGCACTTCGGCCTACCAAAAGAGTAGTTGTTTAGAAATTACAAAAGTGGCACTTTGGCCAGATCCAAGCTTACACTGTTTTAAAAAGAAAGAAAAAAGTACAAGGTACAGGGGAAAAAAAGAAAAAAAAAAGAGAAGAAAGTCAAACTAAGACTCTTCGGCATCTATGGCTGGTTGGGTCTGGAGTTCAGAAAACAGCTAAGAAGACATCTCGGCGACCCTCTCAACCGCAAGCTCGGCATCAATTTCTTAAAGAGTTTGGTCGAGGCTCTTGTCGGCAATAAGCGCGTCCAATGTTGCCTTCTCAGGAGAAGCGTCTTTGGAGATCTCACTTTCCTTATCCTGAGTCAAATCCAAGACTTGCTCATTCAGAGTAGAGGGCTTGGTCCCAGCAACGTTTTTCGTCTTCCTAACCAAAGCTTCCTCTTCAGACTCAGAACCGTCTTCGGATTGGCTTGGAGTAAACGGGAATGACAGGGGGAGGTCGTCGGCATTCTTGAAGGGGGAGTCCTTAGGGACGTCCAACTTCTTGAGGGCAGCCATTCAATTAACGGTGAAACCCTTGTTGCATGCCTGCTTCACTTGTTTTTTGTAGTCCTCCTTGACGTCGGCCGCCCCCTCTGCGTATGATTTCTCATCAGCGGCCTTGATCTCGGCCTCCTTTGTGGCTAAGGCATCTTGGAGTTCTTTTTGGGCCTCGGCCGTCTTTTCTTCGGCCTCTTTCTTTTCGGCCTCAAGAACCTTTTTAATGGCCTCTGCAGTATCTGCTTTTTCCTCGGCTACGTCTTTGGCTTTAATGGCTGCCATAGCTTGATCTGACAAGGTCTTCATTTTTACTTCGGCCCTTTTGATGGCCTTCTATAAACCACCAACCTCCTTGATCTTGTCGGCCAACTCCTTCCTTATTTCAAAAGATTGCATAGAGAAGGAGTGGGCGTCACCTGAAAGAAAATGGATAGAACAATAGAGAAAGAAAATTACCAAGTGAAAGGACTTACTTGAACGGAGTGTTGCAGCATCAAGGCGAAGTTTTCATACTGGCTCAGCTCGGCGTTGCGATCGAGATCTCCAGGAATGAGCAAAGCTATAGTAAGGGCAACGCCGACGTTAACGTCATTGGCACTATTGCCAGCTCTGACCGGCCTGTCCTCTAGTGTGATTGGGGGGGCCCAGGGGGAGTCAGACTTCATGGAGCCCGAAGGGCAACGCCGACGTTAACGTTATCAGCACTATCGCCAGCTTTGACCGGCCTGTCCTCTAGTGTGATTGGGAAGGCCTAGGGGGAGTCAGACTTCATGGAGCCCGAAGTTGTTGCCGATTCGGACCTTGGCCTCTTCAACCGAGTTGATTGGGATGGTTCGGCCTCGGCGGGCCTCTTCTCGGGGATGGAGGGGGTCTTCTCACTCTCAGCCAATTTTGAAATTGGCAAGGTGTCCTCAGTGTCAATCTGAGTCACCGTTGCCTTAGGCTGGGTCTTCTTCATTCTTTTGGGCTTTGGTGTTGGTTGAGGCTGGGATTGTGCTAGTTGAGCATTAACGGTGTCGGAGATGTTGGCTAGAAGATCTTCTACGACTGCCTTCTTGCGACCCATCTCAACAGGAATTGCAGTTCGGCGTCGGCGTCGGTGTTGGCGTTGGGATGATGGGATTAGCTGTGGAGTCGAGATATATGGTTGTTCTGCTGGATCTAAGGTTAACCCCTGATCTGGCCGAGATGATGAAGTTGTTCGTGGAGTTGTGGCAGAATGAGGAGACTTGTTTTTCTACTTCCTTGGGACGTCAGGAAATACTGACTTGTAAGTCGGGATGAAGTTCAGCAGTAAAGGAGCTCTCCGCTTGTGGACTGGCAGGTCCAGCAACTTCTTAAGATCCTTGCTGGGGAAGAAGGACTTGCAAAAGTCTTTTAGTGGTTGTGGAAGAACTGTAAGAAAAACAGATGTTAGAACATATGGAAAGAACGAAGTATTAAAGGCTTGAAAAAATGTAGCACTTGGCTCTTACCATTACCCTCTACGAATACTGTTCGACTGAGATGGTAGAGGTGAAGGTCGTCATCTGGAGCAAACTCCCAGTTGCCCGAGACAATGAAGTAATCATCCCCGGCTCCCTTATTGGAGTCTGGGAGGTCGGCAACAAGTTTGTATTCAGTAGACCTCGGTTTAAGGTAGTAAACATAGCCTTTTTTTAATTTGAGGCCACACATGGTGTAGCAGTATTGGATGTCAGCTAAGGTCACCCTAGCATTTTTTCGATGTGCTAAGGCTATAATACCATTAATGACTCTGTATGAGTTAATGGTTAACTGCATTGGGTTAAGCTTCTAAGAATGGAGGACTTCTCAGAAAAGGATGTCTAGTGGAAGCCTGAGTCCACACTCAATGAAGGCGACGACCGGGAAGGGCATGGAGTTGACTGTGGGCATAATGGAGTCGTCCTCTCCAGCCAATCTAAGGTGAACGTCGACTGGAATGGAAAACTCCCGCCTAAAGTATTCTAACTTGGTCGGGGTGTCTACTCTATGCTTCCACATACCCATGATGTCGGCTTGAGGGGAAGGTGTAGGATTTCAGAAGGAAGTGTTTTCTGACGGTTTTGAAGGACCTCGGCTAAAACCTAAATGTGAGTTGGGGTAAGAATTTGTGGGGATTTTAAAGGGAATTCATTGCAGTTTTTCCTAAAATTTGTGGGTTCTACAAGCAAATCCCAAACCTAGATCTATGGAAACGAAGATTGAAGGCACGAATCTAGAAAAGACACAGAAAACAGAAAACAAGAACGTGTTTCAGAATCAAGAACAGTGATGAACTATCAAGAACACTGTGACAAAGTGTGCACAAGGGTGCGAGGCCAAGAACAGTGGCAAAAGTGAACAAATTTGTAAGCAGTGTGTGTGTATTCAAGACACGAATTGGGCAAAAGCAAAATCGTAAAATAAACGTGCTCAGATACGTGATTCATAAATCAAGAACTTGAGCAAAACAACAATGGCAATGAATAATAAAGTAAAGTTTTTTGAAGAGAAACAAGGAATTGAAATAAAAAGGAACAGTGACTCACCTAAGAAAAATGAAGCCGAAGTAAAGTTTACCGGGATCTGACGGTAGCCGGAAGCAAGGAAGTGCAGCAGAAGCCTCGCCGGAGGAGAGAGTGAGACTGGTTATAGAAAGCTTCGCAAAAGCAGCAATGAAGGATTTAGGAGAGTAAAGAGAGAGAGAGTTTTTTCACGAAGACAATGATATAAAGTGAAAAGACGAAGAGAGAGGGTGCTAGTTTTGTCAAAAACGTGAAAAGGTGGCAAAATAAAATTGATGAGCTTAGAACGACGTATTTGTTGGACGGCGCACGCAGGCGCAAGGCGACTTAAATGGCGCGTATTGGACACAATCCAGTGGGGGACAGATACGTGGTAGAAACGGTTGAAATGTTGTGCGTGACAGCTCATACGCGTGATAAAACTCTTGGAATTCTTGGTTTAATGAAGCAATGACCTCGGTTGATAGGAAGATCTCGACTAAATAACTCTAATAAACTAGGTTATTGGTTCTAAAAACCTTGATGAGACAGACTACAGGACCTGGTCGTATAAAGCCGATGTATGATGACCTTAGTAATGGATGATACAGCAAGATAGCCGATATGCTATACGATATGACGATATAGGTTCCATCACTTCAGGATGCCGAGGTAATAGAACCTAGGGGGCAGTTGTGGGGACATATTTTCTGAGTGCCAACACATGGCCAAGGTGACGCCGAAGTGTCAGCCGAGGTGCCACGTGTCCTGGTCATGACGTCAAGGTGATCTCGGCTAGGCCAAGGTTATCTCTGAAGATATCGGAGTCCGGGATAAGCAGATAAAGGACAAGAGTCTTGGATTGAATGGGACTTCAGTTTGGATGAGGATAAGACTCATAAATAGTTTATCTCAATCCTACTGGGAGTCCAAGATTAGCAATAATCCTAAGTCCAATAGAGCTAGACTTCTATTGGGATTAGATTTGTGTTGACTATAAAAAAAGAGGCACCCTCATGTGTCTAAGGTACACAATTTATATTCTGAATAGTAAGTTAAGCATTTTTGCTATCGTTGAGAGATAATTGACTTGATCGTCAGAGTGCTCCCGGGTGGACGAACTACCGCCAGAATCTCTTCTTTCTGTTGCAGGTTGTTCAGGCTTAATCTATTCTGTCGGCGCTCTCCAGCTAAGTGTGGTCGGAAATTGACATACACAGCTATAATTCATAGGTGATCTTGATTCTTAAAATTGAGAATGGAATAAAAATAAATTTTTAAATAAAAAAATACTAAAATATATTTTCTCCCTACACAAAAATATGCCAAAAGCATGATCAAAACAATTGATTTCAAACAAAATTTTACAAGGTTGATGGCCATAATTCTTGATTCTATAGATCTCGTGGGAAACTTTTCTCCTTTATTATTATTATTATTATTATTATTATTATTTTTTGAGATAGGGGTCGAACTCATTTGCTATGTGTATTATCACATTATCTCCTTTCTAAAAAAAAATTATGTAACATGTATATTATCAAAAAATAAATTTACACATTCCATCCATCCATGCCACCTAATCCGTGTTTGGCACACCGTTTTGGGCCCACATTGGCTACTCTGACAGCCTCTGGACTGGTAAATTTTGTATGTATGTGGTGGAGAAGTTATTTAGTGATCCAGAAAGTTTGCTTCACACTACATAAATTATGACATGTGTTATATTATTTCTTTACAGGAAATAAAAAATTGATGAGACTTACTATTTTAATTAATGAAAAATGTTTTGGACCTCTAGTACGGTCACCCCAACACTCTCACTATTTTCTGATTAGTGCATATTTTTTTTTTTTTTTTCTTTGTCTTCTCTCACAACCCCTCATGTGGAGGCGGGGTGCTAGGGGTCACCCCCACTGAGAGTTCCCTGACAGTTAACTAATAAAATGTATATTGGAATACTATTTAGATTTGTCACTGCAACTAATTATAATTTCTTCATAGATTAGCCTTTCTCTTGAGGGCAATTCTTCAGTGTGCTATATGTATTTGTATTAATTCTCATAAACATACATAAATTATCTCACAAAATCGCATAAGTTTTTATAAATATACGTTAATTAACTAATAAAATTTTGAAAAATCATAACTTATATATATTTGTGAGAATTTACGTAATTTTATAAAATAACTTATATATATTTATAAGAATATACCCAAATACATATAATATATACTTTACACATCCTTTCCCCTGATTATTTTTCTTCACAGAAAGGGATTGAAAATTTTGAATACAATTATTATTAATATTATTTGAAGACAATTCGTTGACAAATTAATGTCAATCCCATCTGTAGAGCCCAAGAAGTCGCTTTCCCCTGTCGTTTTAGTCCAGCCCGAGTAATGAGACGTTAGATTAATGATGTTTTGTTACACTCTCTTTGTTTCAATGGACATTTTATCAACGGAAAGTGTTTTATACGAAATAAAAATTAAAAAATATTTTTATGTGTGGTTGCTACTTTAAAATTAATTGTAATAGTAATTGTATTGATAGTGATGGTGGTGACAAGTGGCTGAGGAGGTGGGTGCCTTAAGGTGGTGGTTGTCGTTTTCGTAGTATTAACGTGACTTTAGTTTGAAATATGTTTTTTACATTTTAGAATCAAAAAATATTTTTTATTCATGTAATTTTTTTTTTAATTGATCACAAAAATATTTTTTTGTTGACTTTTTTTTATCGTATCAAACAATAGAAAATGCAAAAATCCTAAATATTTTTTTATTTGGATGAAGTTGAATCAAGAATTTTAAAGCTTTAACTTGACTTGATTTGTTGAAATATCTTGTTAGAAGATTCTTTGATCAAACTTTCCTTAATCCTTTCCACTTTCCTAAGGATTTATTTGATGGGAGGAACAAAATCTTTTTCTTTTCTTTTCTTTTTTTTTCTTCTCGGTCTTTTAATTGATTAAATTAATAGACAACTCATTCTCTTTTGCGGGAGCCAAGTGTAAATATAATGTACTGTTTTAAGTAGGGGACACAAATATTTAACATTACGTACAAGTTTGGTACAAGTATGTAAAAGTAGAAAATCTATAAGTATATTTAATTATCTTTTTAATTTATTTAAATCATATTTGAAATATAAATTATAAATAAAAATTGTAATATATAATTTGACGCAAACTTTCAAAATAAATAAATAAATAATTTAAAACACCCTAATAGTTGAATCAATTGAACCATTTGAGTTTCATAAATGATCACTATCCACTATCTTAGCTATTTACCTTATAGGACTTCATTGCCAAGGCAACTCAAGCACCCACTATCTTCATGGGTATATTAATGTATCGTGTGCGAGCAAATTATTTTAATAATTTTTTTATTTTTATATAAAGATATATAAAAAAATAAAAAGAGTGATATGACAATTTATAGTAACTTTTTAACTTTTTAACTAAAATAGTTACTCCCGAAATAGGGCCTAAATATTACAAAACACAACCCTTTTTTTTTTTTTTTGTAAAAGCTGATGAGCTCAAAAGAAACATAAATGTGAGAATATTTCTCCCAAAGATGCTTCCGTAAGTTTCTTTTGCTATGTGATGCTTTTATATGTAAAGAAACAAATTTAAAAAGCATTAAGAAGCTAAACTTTGTTATAATGCCTTGGCTTTAGGCTCTTCTTTGGATTTATGTGGGAAGTGATGTGGAATACATCTTTAGAATCCATTAGTAATTAAATTATTAGCACAAACTAATATGGATAATGAGCACTAAGGGCAAATCAAGTCGGACTGATTCTTTGTCTCAAACAAAGGTGTCTATCCTTCTATCTCGTTACAAACAACAACTAGTCACGCGATCAAATCATGTCTGCGAGTGTATGGAACATGAGAACAGGCAAATGATCTCGAACCAATCCCTGATCGCCCTAATGGTGTCGAAACCCTATATCATACAAGTCAAGAAAACATAGAAAATTTACAATAGCTTGATGGATTATCTCTTGTTTAAAAAAATATTTTTTATTGGGTTTTGAGCAAAGATTACAATAAGTTAAGTGAGAAGACAATAAACTTACTGAAGATCTTTGACTCTTGTAAATCTGGTTAAATCTTAAAAAAATTGAAATCTACAGTTTTTGAAAATTTTCTTGTATGATTCACATGTATAAGCACATCCCTGATTAATGTGGGTCTATGTAAGCCATGTGATGTGTTGGAAATTTTGGGCCAAATATTAAATGATGAATGGACTATTTCTTGCTCAAAACATGACTCATGTAGCGAATTACAACCATTAATATTAAATGAAGGGTCTTAACTTCTTATGGCTATGGAGTGAAGCATCCTTTAATATTTAAATGAGGACGGGGTCTTATATTTCTACTGTTTGTACCTCTTTGTTTGGGAATAAGGTAATAGGAATAGACTATTGACTTGCCTAATTTCGAATTTTGTGTATAGATATAAAAATAAGTTTTTTGGATTGAGAGACTCGTATATGGGTGATTGCTGAGGGATAGATATAAAATGAAGAGATTAAGGAGAATTTTTTTGCACACCACAATTTATTTGGGTTCACACCATTACAGGTTTCACACACACTATTGATTTTTTATTTTTTTATTTAGGCTCAGCTCATGTCACTAAATTCATGGAATATCATTATTTTCAACTTGGAAACCCAAATCCTAACCCATACAGTAATGGGAATTCAAACTCTATTTTGTTAGTTTGTTCACATACTGTAGCTTGTGCAGGCAACAGAGTTAGGTTTTATATGTCCATTACTTAGCCCTTTTAAACATTCTAGAGTTTTATTAAAACATTCCATTCTTAACAAAATAAATTTTTGTGGGTAGTCTTCTAAGTAGGGTTGTTCTTTTCTTTTGGAAAGAATCGATTTTGAATTTGCTTTCTCTACATTCTTAGTTTAAAGAATGTTTAATAAAATTTACTTGTTTAAGATCATGATGACAACAAAAAAGAAAGACTGGGATATGTTAACAAACAAGATACAAGGTATCAAACTTCAAATTTTTTTTACTACAGATCATCTCTCTTTTCCAGTCTTGTCATTTGTCTCACGTCTGTTGGCAGCATAAATAAATAATTTTATTATTTATTATTTATATAATTGTAAGATATATGGTACCCTCCTATTCATTTGGAAGTTATAAGAAGTTATGAAATGTAAAAAGATGATAGAGAATATGTAGTATGAAATAGAGATTGAAGAAAGTTATGGAAGATCATGGAGTATGAAATAAAGGAGGTGGAAGACTAGATAGTTTTAGGTAGTTTTTTCCTACAAATGTTTACCTATAAATAGTCATTCATGACTACATTGTACAACAATACTAGAGACCCCCAGTGACTGGGCACCCCCAGCACCCCCAGTGCCACATGGCACACTGCCAGTGGCTGAAGTCTAAAAAAAAAAATAATAATAATAATTTTTGAGCCAATCAGGGGCGACCCCCAGTGACCCCCACTGGGGGTCTTAGCCATTTTTCCTACACTGTAAGGGGATCTAGAATTCAAATTAAAGACAATTTCTATTTTTCTTATTATTTATATTTTTTGTAGTTTATTTTATCTACTTCATTTTCGAAGCATAAGAGTAGAGGTAAGTTCTCTGCATTTTATTTTATGCACTTCCTTTTCGAAATATAGGAGCAGAGATAAATTAATGGTTAGTTTAATTGTTTACTCAATTATCTTTCTCCGTCTCCCTCTTTCTTCTTTTAATTTTTTTTTTTTTTTTACACTTGGCAATTTTGAAGTCCTTTTCATTGAGGCAAAAGAACTGTCAACGCAATCGCTTAATAATTAGCTTGCATTTAATCTGTAAGAATTTTTCAATCTTTGCTGACACACTCACATTTATGATATTTTCTTTCTTAGGAAAAATAAGCCAACAATTTTTGGCACGCTTTAGACACTCTATTTTTGGCTAACCTTAAGACTCAGACATCCGAACTCTTTGTGCTTTGGCTCGGTTTGTAGACCGAACCTTGTTTTCTCTTCCCAGAGGGAGGGAGAGGTCTTGTAGACCATCTCTTTGTGGTCGTAGACCACTTTTCGCAGTCGTAAACCACTTTTTCCCGTTTGGAGATCAGTTTCCGGTTTTCGGGGCCGTCGGCCGTGCGTCTTGTCTTGGGACCGCTTAACATTCTCCGTTTGACGTGGTTTTTGAACCACACCTTGTTCCCTCTATCTAGAAGGACACTATGGTCCGGGAGACCACTTTTGGTGCTCAACAGCTGGGTTTCGAGGCTCCCAGCTACGCGTTTTGCCTCTCGAACTCTCGTTTTGGTACAAACCTTGTTTTCGGTACAAACCTTGTTTTCGGTACAAACCTTGTTTTTCTTGCTTGGAAGGTGGTATGAGGGTGAGAGACCAGTTTTTTCCCTTGGAGACCACTTTCCTTCCAGCCAACCGGTTTTCTGGTCGGGAAACTGGTTTTTTTTTTGGTCTTTGGGCCACCTTTCATTGGCTTACTTTCAGTGTGGAGACCACTATTTCCCCCTGCCGACCACCTTTTTTCCTGGGAGACCACTTGAAGTGGTCGGCCGACCACTGCAAGTAGCAGGCCAACCACTTTAAGTAGTAGGCAGCTCTCCCCCTGTTTTGGCAGACTGTGTGGATGCCAGCTGTGCCAGCTCGAGGGCACAGACTGTATCCTCCATACGTGTGTATGGAGGGATTGCATCCAAGTTTTAGCTTCTCTAAGAAGCTTTAACTTTTGTTTTTCTATAAGAGAGAGCCTCCATCTCCATTCCAGAGGTTCTAAAATTTTCCAAAGGCATAAGCATATATCTCTCTATATCTCTATATTTGGTGCCTAAAGAGTGTGTTGTTCTTCACTTTTGCACCACAACCCTTAACCATACACCCCAATCATTGAACTAAGGTTCTTGGGGGACATTTTTGGAGGTTAAAAAAGCTGATTCTTGGCTGAGAAATCTGCTGGTTTTGCAGTGCTTTAAGGGTAACCTCTTTTCTCCCTTTTAAGCTTTATTTTGGCTGCTCTCTTGGTCTCATTTGCATGCTTATTTAGGCCTTACCTTCAACTGAAAAAAGTTTTGTATTTAAGTGTTTTTGATGTTTGTTTAAGGCCTCTTGGGTGTTGAGGGTCTTCTACCCTCTTGCATGCCTTGTTTGGCCTTATTTTGTGCCATGGTTTAAGGCCTTTGAGCTAGTCCTTACTTGGCCTTCTAGCCACTGAAATCCAATGGATTTTCAGTGGTACGCATGTAGTTTTGAGGCCTCAAATCAGAGGGGGGTGATCCCCTCTCTTCTTGTTTTGTTTGCTTGCATTTTTGGCCTATCAAAGGAGCATGCATCTTCATACTTTCAAAGCTTGGTTCAGACATTTTTTCATGACTTTTAGGGCCTGCCTTAGCTCTGTCTATGGCTGGTTTGGCCACCTTGTGTTTGCTTCTTGTATGTGTAGTATATTCCCATTTGTGGCTCATCAAAGTAGCATGTCTTTCTAGTATGTATTGGCTCCATTTCAGTAGATTTTTGGCCATCATTTGACATGTCATGACTTTGTTTTTGGCTAGTTTGGTAGCCTCTTGCATGCTCCATATGCTTGTAGTGTAAACTTGTTTACTAGCTTTGTATGCATGATGTTTTGGCTTATTATCCTAGCATATTTTGGCTATGCTCTAGCATGATTTTGTTCTTATTTTGGGCTTTCTTAGCTCAGTTTTGAGGCTTCTTGGTCGAATGAGGCTTGTCTTGCATGCCTCTAGTGTAATACACTTCGCTAACTTTGACGCTTGAGCCTTTCAACATGCATTACATGGGTTGTTGGCATGATTCTAAGTCATTTTGCATGCTATTTCAGTGCTGGAACATATGCCATTGTACCCCATGTTTTATCCTTTCAATGCTTTTGGAGAGTTGTGTTTTGAGCCTTAAGCTTGGGCCGATGTGCATGCATGTTTGTATAGCATTTTGAGTTTCTATCTTAGCATATATGGCCACTGATTTGGACATGGTTGAGGCCTATCCATTTTAGTTTAAGTCCATTATGCATTGAGTATGCCATGTGGTTCATAGCATTGAGAATGCCATGTTGTTGCATGATTGATTATTGCATTTGTGCATGCCATGTCCATTGCCTAGCGTATGCTAGTTACCATGTGCATTGTGTATACTAGTTGTCATGAGCATTGTGTATGCCATGTAGTTCATAGCATTGTGTATGCTAGTATGTTAGTTGCATGTTTTCATGCTTGTCCCTTGCATCGTGTTCATATACTTGTTTCATTGCATTGAATGTTTGCATGCTCGAGCCATGTTGTGTATGCCATGCCATGCCATTTATTGCATTGTGTTTGGAATAAGAGTTAGTCCAAATACGGGAAACGAGGGACGTTTCATACTCGAAGTGATGAAACGTGCCTCAATTCTCAGTTGTCGACACTCTTGACTATACATGATGGAGTTTTAGACTTTATGTGTTTGTTTGTACATTCATTTCATATTGAGTTGTGCAATTTGGCTCCTCGGCCATCATGTATCGAGATGCATGATTAGTGGCCCGAGGGTCGAGAACCATACCCCCTTGAGCTTATGTAATGAGAGGAAGAGTGGTTGTGCATACATGTGTTGTAAATACTTTGCCATGCCCCTTTCTTGCTCTCTGTTGTAACAAACTGAAGTCTGGCAGCAGAAACTGGTCGGCCAACCAGATAAAGTGGCTGGCCAACCACTTTTTTTGGTTTTCAACACAAAAAGTGATTGGTAGGTGGTCTCCAATGCCAACAATTGGTCGGCAGCCCTCCTACAGATTCCCGTGATGGAGTTTCAGCCTTCTGGAGCGTTTTTTGCAGTGTTTTGAGACGAGTCGCAAACAGAGGCAAATCGGGGCATCGCGATGGATTTTCGCACGAAGTGACCGGGCACGCATCCTTCGTTATCCAAGGTAGAGTTGAGGCAGCCTATTTCATATAGTTTACATGCTTATTCAATTGCCAACTTAGTTAATTTGCTAATTAGTTAAAGTTGTGTAATAATTAGTTGTTGCTTGTTATTCATTCTGTTGTGTAATAACTAGTTTAATTAGATTAGCTTAGATTAGCTAGTTGGTTCTGTATTATTCATTCGGACCCTCCGTCGAGAGGGCACAACTGTTGTAAATAAGTGTGCGTATGTGTGATGCATATCTTCCAACCCACATTTCTTTCTCCCTTTTATTTACCAGCTTACGATGGTTAGTTTTAGGGCATATTTCAATTAGCATCCTTATGCTCGCATGTTTGCATCCATTCATCTGTCTTGCATGCACTGGACTCAGCGCATCATACTAACTTCATTGTATTTCAATTCCTGTTTGAATACATGTATCAAATTGCATTTCACATGACATTTTAGAATAGCCGAGCCTATTTTAGTTGCATTTTGTATGTGTTGCATTAGGCATTCTTGACATAGCTAGGATCATGTACTGATTTCTAACATAGCTTTTGTTTTGGCTCGAAGTACTCGGTGAGTGTTTATGCTTTAGCATCCTTGCATGTGTGTGAGTGACTGCCATGATAGCATGCTTGCTATGAGGCTATTTGCTTAATTACTATAACTACATGAATACCTGTGGATGAAGATTGGATTGCTTGAATTGGAATAATTCATCAAAATGCGAGTTTTAGCCCATTTGAGGGTGGCAAAATCATGTTTTCTAAGCCCACTGAGAGTGGCAAAATCCACCTCTTAGCCTACTTGCGAGTAGCACCTTCAAATCATTTTCAAACAAACAAACATAAGATGTTTTGTTCCAATTTAGGCGATTTAGTCTATACTTGTATGATGTGCGCATCACATAGTAATTCTAGGCTAATAAACCAGAACAAGAACGCATGTGTTTTCAAAAACAAGATATCATGTTAGTAAAGGTCGATCTTTGATCGGGCGAGCAGGGGTGCTCATTGCATGACATTCCCCTCTCGTACCCAAGTTCCCGAACCGAGGTAACTTTGGTGATGACGGACACGTGGCCTTTGGCACGAGTCAGGGTTTCCCTAATTGCCCAAAAATAAAATATTTAGGTGGCGACTCTGTATTTGGCAAAGCAGTCCATGTTTGGCACTTCTTTCTAAAAATCAATTTTTCAAAACGATTTGTTGGATTTGGACTCTTTGGTGATTTATCAATCTCGTATTGCACTTTGCAAGATCAGATTAAGAACCGCGACATTGAGTCCGAATTGTAGTGAGCCCAATGAACAAAACGGGATTTCCTGGGACGTTCGAGCGCGTCTACACACGCCCAGTGAGACGTCAAGTGTAAGAAATGCAAAATGAATTGGATTCGTCCATTCCAAATAACCTGGATGAAATCTTTTGGAGTAAACAAAAAATTTTAGATCTTTAAGAAGACATTCATTTTCTTGATGAATTAAACTTTCATCCATTACAATATTATTTGATAAAAGAAAAAAGTATTATTTAATTAAAGAAATTCATCAATTTGATATAAAAATTCGCCAATGGATTGATGAGTTGTTAACTTTCACTACCAAGTCTTTAATTGAGGTTTTAATGGCCGAAATTGGTGAATTTTTTCAAAATTCTTTCATTGTTGAAAATGACAAAAGGAAATAGTTGATTTTGTTAATGGCTCAGAGGGTTACAAAATTCATTTTTAAAGAGCCAACTTATAAAAAAAAAACATGGCTAAAAAGCCTATTGTTGAGCCAAACATGGTTAAAAATGATGTTCCATATAAGTCTTGTAGGTTTGAAAAACTCATTCTTAGAAAGTCAAGCCATGGAAATAATTGATAAGCTACATCAGCTCAAGCCAAAAGAAACAGATCAGGTCAAGCCACAAGAGACAGATTAGTCGACAAAGATAAAATCACACCAGTTACAGCAGTTCAAGCCTCAGCCACAACAGTTCAAGCCTCAGCTATAGGTCAAGAGGTTATACAAGCCATCTGTTGATAACACTCAAGAGCTGAACACGTGTATGAAATTGAGACAGTTACAATCCACTTGTGGTGGTTAGAATAAATCTGTTAGGCTGTTATATAAACTCAACTATGGTTAGTTAGTTAAGTATATTTAGTTAGGTAGTTATAGTTTCTGTATAAAATGAGATACAGTTGTATTTGCTATATTGATTGAAATGAGAGTATGATATTTTCTAAATCCTTTCATGGTATCAGAGCCATATGAGCTCCTCCGAGCATCATATCTTTAACAAGATATAGTAATAGTAACAAATCTGCAAGAAGCAACAATGGCAGATTCAATCTCTGTTCCAAGTTCTTCAGATATCTCTATTTTACCTTCAAATCTCACTCTTCTTATTTCCAATCTGAACTCCTTTGTTCCAATCAAACTTGGTTCTACAAACTATATCATTTAGAAGAGTCAGTTTTAGAATATCTTGAGAGCTACAAAGCTAATAGGCTTTGTTGATGGTTCCATACTCTGTCCTTCATCTACAATCAATGATGCACATGGAAATTCTGTTCCGAATCCAGCATTTACTCATTGGATCACCATTGATACACATTTGTTGAGTTGTATTACTGCTACATCTTCACCATCCATCTTCACTTCTGTTTTGCACTGTGGAACAAGTACAGAAGTATGGAATACACTAGCTACTCGATTTATATCTCTCTCTCGATCTCATATTCATCAGCTAAAGAACAAGCTCAATCATCTGACAAAGAAGAATCTCATTATGGAAGACTACTTGAATCAAATCAAGACTGTTTCTGATCAATTGAGTTTGGCTGGTTCACCGATTGAAGATGAAGATTTAGTTTTAATCACCTTAAACGGTTTACCTGATAATATAATGCTTTCAAGACAACTATTCGAGCAAGATCTGAACTTATTTCTATTGCTGCTTTATCTGCTCTCCTGTGTTCTGAATCTATTCATATTGACACCTCTCTCAAACACACTCATGCTTCTGATCTTCCTTTTGCTTATGTAGCTACTCGAGGGAATTATAATGGTTTCAGAGGATCTCGGAGAGGAGGATATCATAGAGGAGGTCAAGGTTATGGCTCATATATAGGTCGAAATAGTGGTAACAGATTTTCACAGAACAAAGATGGAGACAGAACATCTCCTCAATTTCAATCTCCACATCAGTCATCTGTTCAAGGAGGCAGAACATCTTCTTAGTTTCAGTCTCAGTTTCAATTTCCATATCAGTCCTCTGTTGGCTCTTTGGTCTGTCAAATTTGTGGAAAGCCTAATCATTCAGCTTTGGAATGTTGGCATAGACTTGATACAACACTTCAAGCATCTAAAACTCATCCCAGGGCTTTTGTTGCCTTCTCATCCAACAATGCTGTTCCTGATTCTCCTATGCCTACAGCAGAAAGTTCTACTTGGTTCTTAGATTCTGCTGCTTTCAATCATTTTACAAATGATCTCAACAATCTGAATACTTACTAACCTTATCTTGGTCCAGATCAAATCACTGTGGGAGATGGTTCCACCTTGTCTATTCATCATACTGGTAATGGCATTCTTCCTACTCCCATTGTACCTTTCACACTTAATAATTTGTTCCATGTTCCATCCATTTCTTCAAATCTTCTATCAGTTCACCAATTAATTGCTGACAACAAGTGCACCATTACTTTTGATGTTGACTCTTTTGTTATACAGGACAAGCTTACCAAGAAGGTTCTGTATAAATGAGGCTTTTCTCATGGTCTTTACCATCTACCAGCTTCAACTTCTTCATTGTCTTCTCAACCTGTTTGTCTTCATTGTTCCACTAAAGATTCTGCTCATCATGATTCTCTTTGGCATCCTAGACTAGGACATCCTTCATCCAAGAAGTTGAATTTTCTTGTTTCTAAGCATCATTTACCTACTATGGGTGCTACTGTTGTTTCAAATAAATTGTACACACATTGTTGTGTGTCTAAGAGTCATAGGTTGCCATTTAGTCTTTCAAATTCCTCTGTAAATCAACCTTTAGCTCTTATCCATTCTGATGTATGGGGACCATTTGCTGCCTCTGTTTCAAACTATAAATACTATGTTCTTTTCATTGATGATTTTAGCAAATTTACATGGTTATTTCCTTTGTCTTACAAGAGTGAAGTTTTTTCCTAGTTTGTTGATTTTAAGACCTTTGTGGAAACACAGTTTCACACCAAACTTAAAATTCTGAGAAGTGATAATGTGGAAGAATATTTGGCTTCTAAATTTTAGAATTTTCTTACCACTAAAGGTATTGAACATCAGCTCACTTGTCCACATACTCCTGCTCAGAATGGAGTGGCTGAGAGGAAGCATAGACACTTGATTGAAACTACTATTACTCTCATGCATCAATCTTCTCTTCCTATCAAATTTTGGTTTGATGCTCTTGCTGCTTCTGTGTTTCTGATTAACGGGCATCCTACTTCAAAGCTAAACAATTTAACTCCTTTTGAAGTACTGTTTAAGCATGCTCCTGATTATAATTTTTTAAAAGTCTTTGGCTGTAAATGTTATCCTTCGCTTCGACCCTATACTACACATATACTTCAGCCAAGATCCATTCATTTTGTGTTTCTTGGTTATCAACCTTCCACAAAGGGTTATAGGTGTCTTGATTTTTCCAGTGGTAAGATGTACATTTCTAGACATGTTTTTTTCTTATGAAACTACTTTCCTCTTTCAAGATCCTTCTTTCAGTGTTTCTATTCCTGCTCCTACTTTACCTCAGTTACATACTTTCTTTTGGCCTCCAGATAATCCTACCTCCCACTCTATGTCCATAGCTCCTTCCTCTGTTACTGTTTCTCCTGTCTCTTTTGGTCCAGTTTCTGCAGCTAGTTCTGTTCCTTGTTTTGTCACACCTGCATCTGCAGGTCCTACCTCTGCAAATCCTAGTTCTGTTTTTCCAGCAAAAGCAATTCCTACTGCAGCCTTACCACTCTCTCGTTTAGCTGCACAAATAGCATCTACTGCTGCTGCCCCAATAGCACCTACTGCTGCTGCACCAATAGCTCCTACTGCAACATCTATTCCTATTTCCTTTATTTCTATAGACTTGCCTCTCAATTTACCTTCTCAGAATCATCATTCAATGCGTACCAGATCTAAGACCAAAGTTGTGTCCACTTGTTTCTTAGCCTCTACTGATGCTTCCACTGAGATTATTGCACCATCTACTTACCAAGAGGCAGCTTAATCTTCTACATGGTAAGCTGCAATGTTGGATGAATTTCAAGCCTTACAAAAACAGGCCACCTAGTCTCTTGTGCCATTACCTCCTGGTAACTCTGCTATTGGTTCCAAATGGGTGTACAGAATTAAGAAAAATTCATATGGTACCATTGCAAGATATAAGGCTCGTTTGGTTGCTAAGGGTTTTCTTCAAACAGAGGGAATTGATTTTCTTGAGACATTTAGTCTTGTGGCCAAACAACCAACTGTTCGAATTCTTTTAACCTTGGCTCTTCATTTCCAATGGCCTATCAAGCAGCTTAACATATCAAATGCTTTTCTCCATGGTGTTCTTGAGGAAGAAGTCTATATGCACTAACCTCAAGGCTTCATTGATGTCTCTTTTCCTCATTTTGTTTGTAAACTGCACAAATCTCTTTATGGTCTGAAACAAGCTCCAAGGGCTTGGTATTCCACTTTTTCCACATTCCTTCATTCTCAAGGCTTTCTATCTAGTCACTGTGATTCTTTTCTCTTTGTTAAGAAAATAGCTTCTTCTATTCTCATTTTACTTATCTATGTTGATGATATCCTTTTAACTGGTAGTGATTCTTCTGAAATTGCTCATCTTGTTCATCACATGCATTCTACCTTTGCCATGAAAGAGCTTGGGTCTATCAATTATTTCCTTAGTATTTCAGTCACTTCTTTCTCTCATGGCTATTTTCTCTCTTAGCACAAATATGCCACTGAGATTCTTGCCAAAGCTGGCATGACTGACTGTAAATCATATTCCTCCCCCTATGGCTCTTAAACAAACTATTTCTTCCACTGATATTCCATTTTCTAATCCTACTCTTTACCGCAGCATTTTGGGTGCTCTTCAATACTTAACTATAACTCGTCATGATCTTTCATTCGCTGTGAACTATACTTGTCAATTTATGCATCTTCCTCTTGTTAGCCATTTTGCTCATGTTAAATGTCTTCTCAGATATGTTAAAGGTACTCTCAATCGTGGGCTACATTTTAGTCCTGGTCCTCTTATTTTTCAGGCTTACTCAGATTCTGATTGGACTGGAAACTCTTATGACCGAAGATCTACAACTGGTTATTGTGTTTTCCTTGGATCGAATTTGATCTCTTGGTCTGCTAAAAAGCAACCAACTGTTGCCCGCTCTTCTACTGAGGCAAATTATCGTGCTTTGGCCCAAACAGCAGCAGAGCTTAGTTGGCTTACTATGCTCTTATCTGATATTCACATCACAGTCCCTTCTCCTACTCTTTGGTGTGATAATATATCTGTTATTTCACTTTCATCTAATCATGTTTTCCATGCGCGTACAAAGCATATAGAGGTTGATTATCATTATGTTCGAGAGAGAGTCACTACTAAGCAGCTCAATATTTTTCACATTTCCACTTCTGATCAACTAGCTGATATTTTCACTAAACCTCTTTCTCCTCAGCGGTTTCAGTACCTACAGTCCAAGCTTATGATTCTCCAAGCTCCCCTAAGCTTGAGGGGGCATGATAAGCTACATCAGCTCAAGCCAAAAGAAACAAATCAGGTCAAGCCACAAAAGACAAATCAGTCGACAAAGACAGAGTCACACCAGTTACACCAGTTGCAGCAGTTCAAGCCTCAGCCACAGCAGTTCAAGCCTCAGCTACAGGCCAAGAGGTTATACAAGCCATCTGTTGATAACACTCAAGAGCTGAACATGGGTATGAAATTGAGACAGTTACAATCCACTTGTGGTGGTTAGAATAAATCTATTAGGCTATTATATAAACTCAACTCTAGTTAGTTAGTTAATTATATTGAGTTAGGTAGTTATAGTTTCTATATAAAAGGAGATACAGTTGTATTTGCTATATTGATTGAAATGAGAGTATGATATTTTCTAAATCCTTTCAATAAGGTGTTTATAGAAGATTTTCATAAGCCATTAATAGCTAAAATAAAAAAAACAATTACATTTGTCAATGAATGATAAAAGTTATTTGGCCAAAGAACATGTTTTCAAGCCAAACATGGCTAAGAATGATGAATAATTTAATGTTCATGAATCTGAATTTTTTGAAATTATTCAAAATGTCAAGTTGTTTGAATTTTTAAGGTCATCTTGTACTTTGATTCTTGGTGTTCAAAATCCTTTTTGGATTTGTGGTTCACATCAAAATTTAATTTTGATGAAATGGCTAATAAAACAATCATCTTTAAGTATTGTTTTGATAAGTTTGATGCACTAAGGAACAACTTGTTGGAAATTGTTGGAAAATTCTAGGTAAAATCAGAATTTTTTTCTAAGTTTGGTCTATTTTTTAGGTGGGCCCCGTGCGTCGATTTTCGCAGGTCAAAGTGGTAACGCGTTCTATGTCGCGTTGTAATTCACATGGTATATTTGGTTGCTCAAAACCATTACCGAGTGAATGGGAAATTGAAGTCAAAGTATGCTCCATCGAAATGGAGTTTTGGTGGAAAATCCTTAAAGGTTTGAATAAGGCTTGTCCTACATTGATTTAGTAGGAAGTTTTGAATGAGTTTATAAGGCATGAGATTGGAACTTGGGGTGTGCCCCAAGGGGTACCCAAGTGTTTTAGAGAGGGAAGTTATGGGCTAGACCCATTGGACCCAAAAAATCACCACACACGCGCACGCGCACCACCGCCGTCTATCCGTCTGGTCAGGCGGGCTGGGTTGGGTTGGGCCGGGCCTGGGCTTGGGCGATGGTATGTGGTTGGGTTGGGCTTGTTCAGCCCAACACCTATCTTTTTGGACCAAAAACATTTGAATATAATTTTATTTTTTGGTAAAATAAAATCCAGAATTCAAATTAATTCAGGAAATAAACTGGTCCGGTTTTACTGTACACCCAAACAGGGCCCTTTCCATTTTTTATTTGTTTGAATTTTGAACCCAACATATTCAAATCTGTTTAAATTCAAAACTAAACAGGTTTCATACCTGTTCAAATAGGTTTGCACCTATTTAATTCAAAACCTATAGCCACCACTACATCTATAGATAGGACAGCCCTCACTTGATGTTAAACACATTCAGAAATTTCGTACTTCACCTCTGCAAATTTATTCTTCATTTTGCTGCATTTAATTTTTCTGAGAAAGAGTATAAACACTTAGTGTGTTCGTTAGACAAACAATTTATAGTGCTGCTATTGTTTGTAGTTGATCATTTCATCCTAGGAGATAAACTTCCATATTCTGAAAGCACCGAGGAGAAGACGAATCTGTCTTAAGGACATAGTGTCAAACACTGGACTTGATCAGATATTTATTAGAAGAAATTAATCAAGTAAGTTGTTTAATTTATTATTCTGTTTTATTTGTTTATTAAATCTGATTTTAATTTTATTTTTGTAACAAAATAAAATCTGTTTTTATTTATTTATTTATTTCTAGTTTGATTTTTGTAATCAAACAAATTCTTTCATTTTCTTTATTTCTTTATATTCTTGTTGTTGTTTAGTACACAACAGAATTTAATCTATTTAAATACAGTAAAGATTGTCCAACAATCTTAAGACAGAATCGCATTTTTGGTATCTTCATTGTATTTAATTTTCTATGATTTCATAAAGACATATTCTGATTGGAAAAACAAATAGTGGTTTATGCTATTTGACAGATAGTAGTAATATACTGTCTCTTTTCTTTGACAACTAGTAGTAATATACTAGTGTCATTAACAATTGCAGAATATTAATTTGTGTTACAGAAAATTATTGTGGTATTTTATTTTTCTAATTTTAGTAACAAGGAAAATGAAATTATTTTGTGTTATCATTTATTTTCTGGTTTTAGTAACTAGAAAATTAATTTGTGTTTTTATTTTTTCTGATTTTTGTTATTAGAGATTATGGCTACTGCAACTGAAACTACAACTGGAAGTGGTACTTCGATTGTTACACCAACACCGGTCCTTATCCAGAACCATGGTCATGTACCAATAAATCATGGAGAAAAACCAAAAAAATTTAACGGTACTGAATTTAAGAGATGGCAGCAGAAGATGCTGTTCTATCTTACAACTCTTAATTTGGCCCGGTTTCTCTATGAAGAGACTCCAACACTTAAAGAGGGTGAAAGTGATTGACAAGTTGTTGCCGCTGTAGATACTTGGAAACATTCAGATTTCCTGTGCAGAAACTACATCCTTAATGGCCTTGACAACATGCTGTATAATGTTTACAGTCCTCTAAAGTCAGCAAAAGAATTATGGAATTCTTTGGAGAAGAAATACAAGACAGAGGATGCCGGCACGAAGAAATTTGTCGTCGGTAAATTTCTGGACTTCGTTATAGTAGACTCCCAAACGGTAATTTCTCAAGTTCAAAGTTTTCAATTAATTTTACATGATATTCATTCTCAGGGTATGTCTTTGAGCGAGTCATTCCAAGTCTCTGCTTTAGTAGAAAAGTTACTACCGGCTTGGAAAGATTTCAAAAATTATTTAAAACATAAACGCAATGGATGAATTAATTGTAAGATTAAGAATTGAGGAAGATAACCGAAAGGCCGAAAAGAGGAATGGAAAAAATCCCATTGAGTCCAAGGCTAATGTGGTTGAACAAGTTTATAAACCACATAATAAAAAGAAGAAGTTTATTGGAGATGGTCCTAAACAAAGCGATAGTAACAAGAAGTTCAAAGGAAAATGCTATAACTATGGCAAGACTGGACATCGAGCTTCTGACTGCCGCCGCCCTAAGAAGGATCATGGAAGTATAAGTAAGAAGACCACCAATCAGGCCAATGTGACAGAATTAGATTACATCTCTGACGGGGTGAATGACATTAACCTCTCTATTGTGGTGTCTGAGGCTAACTTGGTTGGAAATCCCAAAGAGTGGTGGGTTGACACTGGAACAACTCGTCATATTTGTGCGGATAAGAAGATGTTCACTACCTATAATGAGGCTGCAAATGGTGAACAACTTTTAATGCGAAATTCTTCTACTTCCACTGTGGCTGGACAAGGGAAAGTGATCTTGAAGATGATATCAGAGAAAGAACTGACCCTCAACAACGTACTGCATGTACCTGACATCCGGAAGAATTTAATTTCTGGTTCTTTGTTAAGTAAAAATGGTTTTAGGCTTGTCTTTGAGTTGGATAAATTTGTATTAATAAAGTGCGGTATGTATATTGACAAGGGATACATGAGTGATGGTCTCTTTAAATTGAATGTAATGACAATTGTACCAAAAGTTGCTATGAATAAGAATAACACATCTTTTGTTTATATTCTTAAGTTGAATTTATGGTATGGTAGATTTAGACATGTGAATTTTGATACTTTGCGTAGATTAATTGGTTTAGATTATATAGCAAAGTTTGAAATTAATCCTAATCATAAATGTGAAGTTTGTGTAGAAGTGAAACTAACTAAAGCTTCATTTAAATCGGTTGAAAGGAAAACCGAATCTCTAGAATTAATTCATACTGATGTATGTGATCTAAAATTTATTCAAACTAGAGGAGGCAAAAAGTATTTCATAACATTTATCGATAATTGCACAAGTTATTGTTATGTTTATTTACTTAGAAGTAAAGATAAAGCCTTAGAAATGTTTAAACTCTACAAAACAGAAGTTGAAAATCAACTTGGTAAAACCATTAAAATGATTAGAAGTGATAGGGGTGGTGAATATGATGCACCACTAAATGAATTTTGTGCACAACGTGGGATTATTCACCAAACTACAGTACATTATTCTCCACAGCAAAATGGAATTGCTGAAAGGAATAATAGAACCCTAAAAGAAATGATGAATGCCATGTTACTAAGTTCAGACTTACCACAGAACTTGTGGGGGGAAGCAATATTGTCTGCTAATTATATTCTTAACAGAATACCCCACAAGAAAACCAACAGCACTCCTTATGAATTGTGGAAAGGTCGACCGCCTTCCTATAAATACTTAAAAGTGTGGGGGTGTTTGGCAAAAGTTGAAGTTCCTGTTCCTAAAAAGACTAAAGATTGGACCAAAAACAGTAGATTGTGTGTTTATTGGTTATGCTCAGAAAAGTAGTGCATATCGGTTTCTGACTTATAAATCAAAAATACCTGATATAAATGTGAACACTATTAGAGAGTCAAGGAATGCTGTGTTTTTTGAACATGTCTTTCCTTACAAAAAAGGATAGGAATTAAGTTCACAGAAAAGAACTTATGATTGTACACAAAGTCAAGAGACTAATGACAATCAAACACAAGAGACTAGTAATGGTCTCAACCAAAAAGATTTAACTGATGATGAACCAAGACGAAATAAGAGAGCGAGAACATCAAAATCCTTTGGTCCAGAACCTGTTAGAAAATGAACCTCAAAACTTTAAGGCAACAATGACAGGTCCTGAAGCACCTTTGTGGAAAGAGGCTGTTAATAATGAAATTGAATCCATTATACAAAATCATACTTGGGAATTGGTGGATCTTCCACCAGATTCTAAACCTCTTGGATATAAGTGGATATTCAAGAGAAAAATGAAAGTAGATGGTTCAATTGACAAGTATAAAGCAAGACTTGTAGTAAAAAGTTACAGACAAAAGGAAGGTCTGGACTATTTTGACACATATTCCCCTGTGACAAGAATAACATCAATTCGCATGTTTATTTCTATAGCAGCGTTGTTTAATTTAGAAATACTTCAAATGGATGTTAAGATAGCTTTCTTAAACGGTTATCTAAATGAAGAGATCTATATGGAGAAGGGTTTGTAGTGTCGGAGCAAAAAAAGAAAGTTTGTCAGCTTGTAAAGTCTCTTTATGGATTAAAATAAGCACCTAAGCAATGGCATGAAAAATTTGATCATGCAATGCTTACTAATGGGTTTAAGATAAACAAATGTGATAAATGTGTCTATGTTAAAAACACTAACCAAGGATATGTCATAGTTTGTCTTTATATGGATGACATGCTTATCATTGGAAGCAGTCAAAACATGATCAAATCAACTAAGCAAATGCTTAACAAAAGATTTGATATGAAAGATATGGGGGTCGCAGATGTTATATTAGGAATGAAAATTACTAAAACATCTGATAGATATGCATTATCTCAATCTCATTATATTGAGAAAATTCTTGATAAATTTATCAAGGATGATATAAATTTAGCTAGAACACCTGTAGGCGTCAATATTTATTTATCAAAAAATAAAGGTGATGCGGTGTCTCAGTTAAAATACTCTCAAATCATTGGAAGCCTAATATACCTAATGAATTGTACTCGTCCTGACATAGCTTATACAGTCAGTAAATTGAGTAGGTACACTAGTAACCCCGAAGAAGACCATTGAAAGGCGATCATTCGGGTTCTTAGATATCTAAGATTCACCCGTGATTATAGTTTGAACTTTACTCGATATCCAGCAGTACTTGAAGATTATTGTGATGCAAATTGGATATCGGATACTAAAGATTCAAAATTCACAAGTGGATATGTCTTTACTCTGGAAGGTGCTGCTGTTTCTTGGAAATCCACGAGACAAACATGCATTGCGCGATCCATAATGGAATCCGAGTTCATTGCTTTAGACAAAGTAGGAGAAGAAGCAGAATGACTTCGTTACTTCTTAGAAGACATTCTAATGTGGCCAAAACCTGTGCCAGCTATTTGCATTCATTATGATAGTCAATCTGCAATAGACAAGGCACAGAATCACATGTATAATGGTAAGTCAGGACATATTCGTCGTCGACATAATACCGTAAGGCAATTGTTGTCAAACGGAATAATCTCAATAGATTATATAAAATCTAAAGAGAATATTGCGGATCCGTTAACAAAAAGTTTGACAAAAGAGCTAGTATATAGTTCATCAAAGGGGATGGGATTAAAACCTATTACATAAGAGTCATCATAATGGTAACCCTACTTATATGACTGGATATCCCAAGAACTAAGTTCAAAGGGACAACTAAGTTATGTATGGCTTGCCAGAAATCACCAAGGGATTAAAATTCCCTACCCATTCCTATGGTGAGAGTGATATCTGCAATATATGTTGTCTGCAGGGGTATAAGGATAAGCTTTGCTTTTAATGATTACTTATATCTTGATTGAAGCATAAAATCAAGACGAGTATAAGGAGATACTCACAATAAGAATCACCTATATGAATGTCGAACTGGGGCCGGTTCTATAAGAATGAAGAGGCTAAATTCTCTAGAAACATTCATGAAAACCAGGAGCGTTCAAGACCAAAATGAACACAACAGTGAGAACCACAATGTGTTAGAAGATATTTTGTGTGAAATCTATTGTCTTGGCTTACACAAACGACTGAACAATTTAAGGCATCGCGTCCATTGGTTAGCTAATAAGTCCGATAGGTTATCACTAGGGAAGGTTCAAGGCCGAAAGCTACCTATCCTGATGCAAGATATTTTTGACTTATACTCTTTTGATAAAGTCTGCATATTATTGCATTTCCATTGTCATCAAATTCCATTCATGTGGGGGATTGTTGGAAATGGTTGGAAAATTTTGGGTAAAACCAGAATTTTTTCCTAAGTTTGGTCTATTTTTTAGGTGGGCCCCGTGCGTCGATTTTTACGGGTCAAAGTGGTAACGCGTTCTATGCCGCGTTGTGATTCACGTGGTATATTTGGTTGCTCAAAACTATTACCGAGTGAATGGAAAATTGAAGCCGAAGTATGCTTCATGGAAATGGAGTTTTTGTGAAAAATCCTTAAAGGTTTGAATAAGGCTTGTCCCACATTGATTTGATAAAAAGTTTTGAATGGGTTTATAAGGCATGGGATTGGAACATGGGGTGTGCCCCAAGGGGTACCCAAGTGTTTTAGAGAGAGAGCTTATGGGCTATACCCATTGGAACCAAAAAATCACCACATGCGTGCGCCGCCGCCGCCGTCCATCCGTGCTGGGCCGGGCCTGGGCTTGGGTGCGAGTGTGTGGTGTGTGGTTGGGTTGGGCTTGTTTGGCCCAACACCTTTCTTTTTGGACCAAAAACATTTGAATATAATTTTATTTTTTGGTAAAATAAAATCCAGAATTCAAATTGATTCCGGAAATAAATTGGTCCGGTTTTACTGTACACTCAAACAAGACCCTTCCCGGTTTTTATCTGTTTGAACTTTGAACCCAACAGATTCAAATCTGTTTAAATTCAAAACCAAACAGGTTTCATACCTGTTCAAACAGGTTTGCACTTGTTTAATTCAAAACCTGCAGCCACCACTACATCTATAGATAGGACAGCCCTCACTTGATGTTAAACACATTCAAAAATTTCGTACTTCACCTCTGCAAATTTATTCTTCATTTTGCTGCATTTAATTTTTCTGAGAAAGAGTATAAACACTTAGTGTGTTTGTTAGACAAACAATTTGTAGTGCTGTTATTGTTTGTAGTTGATCATTTCATCCTGGGAGATAGACTTCCACATTCTGAAAGCACCGAGGAGAGGATGAATCTGTCTTAAAGACACAGTGTCAAATACTGGACTTGATCATATATTTATTAGAAGAAATTAATCAAATAAGTTGTTTAATTTATTATTCTGTTTTATTTGTTTATTAAATCAGATTTTAATTTTGTTTTTGTAACAAAATAAAATCTGTTTTTATTTATTTATTTATTTATTTATTTCTAGTTTGATTTTTGTAATCAAACAAATTCTTTCATTTTCTTTATTTCTTTATATTCTTGTTGTTATTTAATACACAACAGAATTTAATCTATTTAAATACAATAAAAATTGTCCAACAAAACTTAGCCATTTGAAATGTTGAACTTAATTAGGAAAAACCTATGTATTTAAATCAGTGGTTAAGAATGGCTTATCTTTTCAAATTGATAGCCAATTTTTTTTTTGAAGGCACAAAAGGCACAAAATAATGACAGTATGTGCGTTTCGATTGTAGTCAAACAATGTCTTTTGCATTCAACCGACAAAATTGTGAACATTTAGTGTTATTATATCATTCAAAGTATTTTGTTGATATTATTCGAAGCACTTTGTTGCTTAGATTAGTCATGTTCTTGGTTCGGCTCTTCAAAAATTCAAATAAATATTATTTTTGATGGCCGTGGGGAGTAATGTTAGCACCATAAATAAATAATTTTATTATTTATTATTTATATAATTGCGGGACATGTGGCACCCTCCTACTCATTTGGAGATTTTGAGAAGTTATGAAATGTGAAAAAATGATGAAGAACAAAGTGGAGAACATGGAGCATGAAGTGGAGGTTGAAGAAAGTTATGGAAGATCATAGAGTATAAAATGGAGGAGGTGAAAGAGTGGGTAGTTTTAAGTAGTTTTTTCTTACAAATATTTGCTTATAAATAGTCATTCATAACTACATTGTAAGGGGATCCAGAATTCAAATCAAAGACAATTGATTTCTATTTTTCTTATTATTTATATTTCCTGCACTTAATTTTTTGCACTTTATTTTATGTACTTCATTTTCGAAGCGTAGGAGCAGAGGTAAGTTCTCTACACTTTATTTTATGCACTTCATTTTCAAAACATAGGAGTAGAGATAAATTAATGTTTAGTGTGATTGTTTACTCAATCATCTTTCTCCGTCTCCCTCTTTCTTCTTTTAATTTTTCTTTTTTCTATGCTTAGCAATTTTGAAGTGCTCTTCATTGAGGCAAAAGAACTGTCAACGTAATCGCTTGATAATTGACTTGAATTTAATCTGTAAGTATTTTTCAATTTTTACTGACATGCTTGCATTTATATTATTTTCCTTCGTAAGAAAAATAAGCCAACAACGTCCTTCTCTACTGCATGTCACAAATAAATTTTAGGTAATTCTTAGTCAAATATGTGTTCATTTTGGTAGAATAATGATACAAACACATACTAATGCCCAGTTGATGGTAATCCTTCTTCAAATCATTATTTCTAACAATCCTTGAAAGACATTGTTAATCATATTTGTAATACACTACATCCACCGCTTGAGTAATTCAAAATGGCACATTGACTAGCAATACACTACATAGACCACTTGAGTAATTCAAAATGACACATTGACTAGCAATAACTTTGAATGAAGTTCTACATATATATACATAACATGTTTAGTAGTCAAAATTTTAAAATAAAAATAAAATAAAATAAAATAAAAAAAAAGAGAAGAAAGAAGAAGAAGGAGGAGGAATTAAATAAAGAACCATAAAAGGAGGTTAGTAAACAGTTTATATATGAAATCAATTTATTGGATATGTAAGACTGATTAATTGTGGTCAAAGTTGTGGGTTGGTCACACTTGTAGTACTATTTCATTAAACAAACTCTATAGGCTGCAGTGCCTTCCAAGGTAGAGATAACCTCTCTCTCTCTCTCTCTCTCTCTCTCTCTATATATATATATATATAGGGTAATTATATAATATACTTCTTCTTCGATGGGACTCTTGAAGAACACATCATTAAAATTTAAAGTGAAATGATCAACAACCATTATATTCTTTATAATTGTGATGGAGCTGGCATGGAATGGTCCTAAAATAGATAATGAAGCATCTCTATTGCAATTTATTCTAGTGGGCAAAAACAGCCCTTGCTTTTAACCTAAAAAGAATAAATCCTTTTTTCTTTTTTTTTTAAAACAATGTGGATGGGGACTACTCATCTTACAATGAAAGCCATACATTTCAGCGAAAGTTCACCATATATATTAATTAATTAATTAAAAGGAAATTACAGTCCAGTGAGCTTTTGAAAAAATATTTCCAAATAGATGGAAAAGTTTAAAATTTCAATTATTAATGTTTATAAAGTTTATTACCTGTTGTGTAATTTTTTATTTTTTTTTTCTAATTTCACACTGAATTGCTATTTCAACTAATTAAAAAGCATTGAGCTCTTATATTATGTCAAATTTGTAAAACCTGATTAATATTTTATATTTCATTACGTCTCAAGGTAAGTGTTCGAATGTTGTTGCAAATATAATATAAATAATAAAATTGCCATTTTTTCTAATTAGTTAAGTTTTTAGATAGATTGATAATCAATAATTTAATATTATATTACAACAGATTCAATATGATTTAATTTTATATTGAAAAAAACTAAAATAGAAATATCAGCTTTTTGGAATTGTGAGCTTTCTTTTTAATCTGATCAGATTATGCAATTATTTGGGTTGAAAGCTTTCTAAAAATTATGGGTCAATACATTGGGGGTTGGTACGAGAAAAAAAAATCTAAATATTGCAAATGGCCATGTAATCATATCAATTTATATAAATTTAAACAATTAAAGAAGAATCTTAGTGGTTTATTTATGGCATTAGAGTTTCATCATGATCAGTAGTGTACAGTAAGATAATCCAAAAAAATACCATTTCAAAGGACATTCATAAGTGGTATATTATGTTAATTAGTGTATAATTTTATTGCATTACAATACATAAGAGTTTTACAGATCAAATTTTTTAATATCTAAAAATGAAAATTTTGTTACAAAAGACATTTAAAAATCAATTTCTATCGTTAGGAAAATCGTTAAAAGATCGTTTCGAAAAGTCAAAAACAAAACTTTTAACAACAAAATTATGAAAATGCTACTAATAAATACACTTTTAAGAACAAAATAATTTGGTCTAAAAAAAGATTTATTTTTTAAAACAAAAAATGTGATCCCAAAATTCATCATTAATGTCTAATTTTCGTTACTAAAAATATAATGACATTTTTCACAAAAAAAATATTTGGTTCTTAAAAAATAATTTTACCCTTGAATTTTAATTTCTAAAACTTTAAGTTTTATGGTGTTGGTAAATGCAATTATTATATTAAACTATAATATTATACTAATAAAATCTTGCCTTGGAAACTTTCTAGCTCTTCTGGGAACTTCTTGATATTCTAAGGTCAAGTTTGGCATCCCAATATAAGTGTACTTATTTCATCTTTTTATCTTTTTTGAATCACATCAATCAACATCTCCTCTCTACTTTTTCTACACATAATACAAAAAAAGTCAAAAAGTATACTTATTCTAAACTTCCCAAACTTGGCCTAAAACTTAGGTCTAAAATGGCTAGCATAAAAGAAATGATTAAACACACTGTCGATTTTAAAATATTTGTTCCATGTATTTTAGTTTTTGATATTTTAATTTTGTTAATTTCAATTCTCAACTTATTCAATTTTTATTTAAATAGTTTTTAGTGCTGTTTATGTCCAAATTTTATAACAAAAGTTGGGATATTTTTGTAATAAATGACAATGTGTCCGGTTTTATTGGGTTTTGTGAGTCAATTTTTAATTTTAAATTCAATTACTTTAGTGATATAACTTCATACTTTACTTTATCAATATTCTCTAAACCTGATGTGCCTTTTCTTATAGCAAGCATTTTCCGAATTTAAGAGTTGTTTGGGATGATCTAAATAAATGTACTTTTTGTCTTTTTATGAAAAGATGTACAAAAAAATAAAAAAATAATGTGATGAAAAAAAAATAAAAAGATGAATTGTTTTATGTATACCAAATTTGACCTTATGTGTATTGCATATGCGGCCGAATGGTAACATTATAGCTCATCACTTGACACAAATGGCAAAGGAAGCTCCAGACCAGCGGGTTTGGCTGGCAGAGGTCCCTGCTAGTTTAGTGCATATTTTGTTGAGTGAGATTCCCATTTTATAGGGGGGCCCCAACTCTCCACCCTCAAAAGAAAAATTAAAAATTAAAAATGTTCTCTAAACCTATTCTATTAGAGTTGGGTAGGGACAAACATTATCGGATCTGATTTTTTGACAACAATTGAGATATTTGCCCATTGTTAAGAGGAAATGCTAACGTTTGGGCAACAATATTATTTCTTGGAACCCTTCAAGTCCCACAGTCTAAATTTTAATTAACTGGGGGGCATATATATATATGGATAGAATTTCATATGCAATCACAAGGACACAAAAAAATGGTTCTAAAATCTATGTCATTTTGAACATAAGCTAAAAATTAAGGCTCTATTTAGTTGTGTTTTAGAAATGTGATTCTACACCTACACTTGGGCATGACGTTTGGAACTAGTTTTGGAAATACATTTCCAAAACTCTGAAGAGAACTCTAAGATAGGCGCGCGTTTCAAAATTTTGTTTTTGCAAATTTTGGCGGACGGGACGTCCAGTCGGTCGTCTGGCCGGTTGACTGGATAGTGATTTTTTTTTTTTTTTGCAATTGATATATAATCGAAAAAAATATTTTCTGAAAATTTTAAAATTTTTTATGTGCTTTAAAATAATTTTGAGTTGTATGAGTTGTAAATTTTTATATCAAATATCAAATGTCATATCAATAATTCCCTACTCAAATCAAAACTATTTTCAAAACTCTTTACCAAACAAATTTTCTACACTCAAATCATAATTCCAAGCCCTACAAACTCAAAATACAACTTATACTCTCAAATCATAATTACAAAACACAACCAAACGCAACCTAAGATTTTTTTTGGCTTCCACTGAGCTTGTGAACACATTTTCATGTCTTCCACACTAGGCCTTATTTGGCAACTATATGTTTTAGTCAAAAAGTCACTATAAGCTGTCGTATCACTCTCTTTACTTTTTGTACATCTTTTTGTAAAAAGTCAAAAAGTTACTAAAATAATTTGTTCCCAAACAAGACGGTCTAGATTTGAATAGAGATTTATAGAGGAAAAAAAGGGGAAAATCAAACTTTAGCTTCTATTTTTCCTTCTCTTTTTATTTTTCTCCACAAATTTCTATTCAAATTTAAAATTCAAACACAACTTAAAATATAAAATAAAATAAAATAAATTGCTATATCACCAAAAAATTTATATAATTTTTTTTTTCTTCAGAATGATGTGATAATAACATACTTGTAAGTTGTAAATCATTATTATAATAATGATATTATTAACAATGCTACAGACTCTCAAAAAACACAACCCCACTCACCTGTAATTGGTCCAGAAAGGAAAGGAAAGACAAAAAATAAATAAAAACACATGATTGGTCTACATTATTATTTTGGGGTCATGGGGGTCCCCAACTTTGGGGGACCCAAGCATTTTTGTGATATTATTATGTTTTTAAATAACAAAACCACAATAAAACACATAATTCTGTAAAAATTTCTGCTTATCTAAAATGCCAAAACTTTGATGAGTACTATGTATGTAGGTTGAAAGCATGTTCTTGTTTCATGCTAGTTCTTGAAAGCTAATTCATGAATCTTCTTCCAAACATTCAAACACACAAATGCATATGCATGATCAAAAGTTTCCCCACTTATTTGTTTTCACTTTTGCAATTGATTTTGATGATGATGATTGATCATTTGCATTCAAAAACATATATATTAGATAGCATTTGATATTGAATTATTGGATAGACACAAGACTGTGAGTCTTGGTGGTCACTTTTCCACCTATCTATGTGATTAAGATAATATCTTTGCGATTAGGATAATATCATCAATTTTTTTTTTTTTTTTTGAAGTTTCAATTGGTATCTTTTTATTTTTAGTAAAGTATTTAAATATATTGATTAATTTTTTATTTTTTAAATTCATTTAATCTATATATATATATATATATTTAAATCCACTTAATCTAGAAATATACTTAAAAAGTACAATATTTGTGAAAAAATCTATGAAAAATTCAATAAATACAAAAAAAAAAAATTGAAATGAAATTTTGTTTTGTTTTTTGTATTTAGCGAATTTTTTTAAAAAAAATAATTACAAATTGTACTTTTTAAGTGTAACAGATTAAGTGGATTTAAAAAGTAATAAAAATTTTAATTAAAATATTAAATACGTTTTCTAAAAATAAAAAATAAAAAACACGGATTGAATTAAGATTATTATTTTTATTTATTTAAACTGGGGAAATAAGGATTTTTTGGTACTACATGGTTTATAGTTCGTAGTCAAAATAAAAGGCTTTGGTTTAGCTATAAATGGACATGGGTTAAAATTCCATGCACCACAAAATCTGGCTAGGACCCAATGCTAGGCCCAACTCAAAATGACTAAAGCCCATTACTTTTTTGCAAGTTTATAAGCTTTTGTCCAATGCCAACATGAAGAGACTTGTGGGAAAAAAAATTTAAAAATAAACCTGGAAATAAAATGTAAGTTAGATTTTACTTAAAATTTTTAAAATTTTCCTTTTCAAAACGATTCACTCAAAATTCTTGTGGTACAGTGAAGGAAAATTCTAACTTTCCCCCTAATGTTGGTATACATGCAAAAAGAGTGGTAAAATATGTAATAAAAATATGTTTTAAAATTTGAACTTTTTGTTAACATTGTTTAGCACTTAACGAATGGCGAATGAGTGGTCGTTAGCAAGACATTTTAATAAATTAGAAAAAAATTAAAGTTTGAAACATACTCTTTAAATTATTATGGTATTTTTTAGAAACTTGGCTTTGAGTAGGGATTTATAAAGTTTTCAAATCCAACAAAATTCTAAATACTAGAAGAAAGCCCTAAGTTTCCAACGACGGGCAAAAAAATGATTTGAAAGGAAACAAGGAGCGCTTGTCAATATAACCCTTATTTATTACTTACTATGGTCGGGATCCTTCCCTCCCTAGGTGCTCGGCGTCGCGTAAAGTGAAGATTGGGGAACGTAGAGCAAAATTCCCATCAAGGTGAAACTTAGGCAATAAAAAAGGGGGCCAATACTTCAACTAGAGGGGTGGTCAGTTAGTTCACCAATCTCCTAATCCGAACACAGCCTAAAGTTTTTGTTTTCTATTATTATTTACAAAAACAAGAGAAACCTTCATATATAATAAACTGTCATACACATACATTAAAATTAGTTTAATATCCAAAAGAAAAAGACTCTAAACTCCTTTTCAAGAGGGAATGTTGCTTTAACTTTTTAAAGTTAACCAAGCATGGTATTGATACTCATGTAATCAAGTGGATGCAGTGTTCATTGCCCTAAAAATTCTCTCTCTTTCTCTCTCTCATTCAAAGCACAAAGCACCAAAGATTGTGTAGGATTTAATTATTCTAAATAAATATGGAGGGGGGAAAAAGAACAGATTCATCTCTACTGCTTTGTTGTTCCAAATAAGAAAAACAAAAACAAAAACAAAAGAAACAGAAAGATATGGGAGTACTGAAGAGCAAATACAAACCAAAAACAATTACACCGATGGGAAGAACTTGTTGAGGTTTAAGGGCAGCCTATAGAACTCTTCGCTCCTCGTGTCAGTCTTGAATGACCGGAACCTGTCCCACCAATGCATTCCCCTGTCCTTCCTAGTCGAGCTGTCCCTCCGGTGCAATGTGACATCTAGGAACATTGCCAACAAGCCAGCAACGAATGGCTCCGATGACAAAGGCACATTGATCATATCATTGAACTGCCAAAATCGCAAGTCATGATCTTAGGTAGGGGGAAAATCAAGAAAGAGAGTAATTCTAAGGTAGGAATATGATTATCGTGTTTGATATCTCATGGAAATGGTACATTGAAACATGAGCCCAAAAGTGGCATGAAAACATGGCCCCCCATTTCTTACGGCAAGGAAGTAGGCCCTGAGAAACCCCCAAATGAAAAAAAAGGGCTTCCGGTGATTCTACAGCCTCGAAATGGTGTGATGAAATCTGTGCTCAACTGTGTCCAAAAACTGAAAATATATATGTATATATATATATATTTTGAAAACAATTCTTTTTTAAGAATACCAAAAAGTGATTTTTGAATTTTCCAAAAATATAGCACAAAAATAAAAACCAGGAGAGTTTTTAACTATTTATAGCTTTTGTTTTCAAGAACTCACAAAACAAAAAATAAAAAACACAAACACAACTAAACAGGCCAGATAAGGTCGAGGGAAATACCCATCTTGCTCTGGTGTGGACAGGACCATAACCATTAACAGATGTGTACTCGTTGAAATACTGTGGAATTGATAAGCCCATGAAAATTGAGAATCCGAGTACAAACTTTGTTCTGAAGCTGTTCAAATTGCAGAACTGTAGGAAACTGAGACCTCCGGCACCTGTCCACTCATGGTTTTAAGGAAATAAAATTTGTTGCACTTTAACAGATTCATTCAAAAAAAAAAGAGGCCGACATCATGGCTTGTAAAACTTACCTACGTAGGCAAAGAAAAGACAATACAAAGCTGCAACAATTGGAGGTGGAATTGAAGCGAAAATAGCTCCAAATTTCCCTGAAAAAGCCATGTATGTTAAACAAATAAACTAAGCTAGGTAGAGAAAGAGAACTACTCAAATTTTGTGCATTTTTTGGAATTCCTGGGATGTGATTAAGTTACCAAGTATGGAAAAGAATATCATGAAACCAGCAGAAATCTGCACTACTCTTCTGCTGCCAACACGTGTCAATGCGAGCAAACCGGCATTTTCACTGTTGAGGAAACAAACAAGGTTCTCAAGTTAATCTACTATAGGAATTCACTACGTGACGGATACAATTTTCCTGTTAGGTAGTGTTTCCCTTTTCTTTTTTCATCTTTTGCGTTTTTGGAAACAAAAACAACAAAAGTTTGAAAATGCTAATCATTTTCATTTTTGTATGATGAGAACAGTTTCCAAGAAATTAACACAACTCTTTAGTTTTTTCCTATAAAATTGGTTGTTTTTAGAACATTTTTCCTAGAACAGTTTTTGAGAACATTTTGCCAAACAAGTGTTTGAATTTCGAAAAATGTAAAGAGAAAACAGAAAAGGAAAACAAAACAAAACAGGCAAAATGTTTCCAAGTACATTGGTTTTCTGTACAAGAATCTTACACGGATACTGATGATCCATTCCCAGTTCCGAATATTCCGGAGAGCAATATGCCCACTCCCTAGAACAGGAAAAGTGAAAGAAAAGATAATCAAATTAGAACCTATGCAGGAAGGTAAGAATTACCCAGTATTGTAATTAGAAAATTTATATTCTTGGTGAGAAAAATTGAACAAAGTTTACAAAACTGCAACAAATTAAAGGTGAAAAACTACTGAATATTTTCTTTTAATGTTTTAATGCCGGTATTGGGAAGTGTTAACAAGGCAAAAATAAAGGATGAGCAATCGTTAGTCCAATTACCTGCCAACCAACACCACGGCTGAGAACAGAAGGTGGCACTGGAGTTGCACCAGCATAACTCGACACAGCATAGAAGGCACCAGTAGACTGTAAAAAATGTAAAATTATGTACGAAAAGAGTAAAACTTCATTCACATCACTGGAAAACTACCACCTCTGAAGAGGTGAAAAATGCCCGTATGAACTTTGATAAAAGATTCCATTCCCATAACTAAAAATTCTACCCCTAGACTAACAGCACGAAAAGAGATTGGATAAAGAATAGAAATCTTCACTAGAAAATGACTAGTATATGAAGTTATGAGAAACAATCCAAACATTCAATTATGTACTCGGGCTGTATTTTACAATCAGTAAAAGCCAGTCAACAAACCTCTACAAGAGCAACAAATGAAGCCGCCATCATAGCGAACGCTTCTCCTGCATCAAATGTGGGCGCTCCCCATTGAAATGGATATGGAACACTTATCCTGCACCCAACATGCACTACAAAATTAAAAAATGAACAAAAACGATACCCCACCACATCCTCCCAACCTAGGAGAATATCTTAAATTAACTGTAATTCATGTCTACATAAAACATCGTAAAGGAGATGCTAATCTCTGAATCTGAATTAAAGAGAAAAAAATTAATTACCATGGAGCAGCACCTATAATTCCTGCACGGTCTGTTCGGCAACTTGTTTGAGTTTTTGTTGGTGTGTTCTTATACGCACCGCCCACAGTGAGTAGGTGAGCATAGATCCAAACAATAGCAATTGAGAATATAACAGCAAAGCGATCAAAGATTTGTTTATCTCCTTTCATTAAATGAGGTATATACTGCATAAAAAGCATTGACAGCATTAACAATAGCACATGAGTTGAGATCACATATGACAGTTTAAAAAAACTTGCTGATGACAGTACAAAACACCAAATTGAAAGTAAGACCATCACCTGTGAAAATATTACTAGAAAGATAAGCTGGGGCAGTCCAATTTCCACGCATCTCGTAAGCTTCACATTCGAATGCAAAAATCAAAAACCAACAATGATAAACATGCAATAATGAAGAGAAAAGGTAATAGACTGAGGGTCTTGTCAATGTGTGCCCTACTAAATTTTGTTCATTCAAAAGGAATCACATAGATGCATACCAGAGGAAAACCAAACTCATATAGCCCAAAGCCAGACAGGGCTACCAAAGGAACAACAGATAGAGGACACACGAACCTACAAAAAAAATAAAAAATAAAACCATAAAGTATCTGAGATAATTACAAGGACATTACATGAAACCATGATAAGAAGATTCCGTAAGTGGATTTTGATTGTTTCTTGGTCCAATTTAGCTATGATATGACATTTTATGAATTGAGCACTTACTAGAATTTCATATGAAGGTTTTGACCAACCTGGCAACATTACGCCAAAGGCCACTAAAACCGATGACGATCTGAAGAGTCGATGCAACAATAAGGGCTCCCTGGATACCTCGCATTATTTTCTCAAATTTCTGCAAAATCATCACAGAAAAATATCAAACTTGCGCAAATGTAATAAACATGAAGTAATATATGGAAGTCAGTGGGACTTATCAATCAACCTCCTGAGGATTTAAAATGTCATTATATCGACCAGCCAAGATAATCGAAAGTGTTGTAGGCACAAAGGTGTAAGACCCTCCAATCACAGCAGGTAATCGGGTTCCAAAAAATGTCTGAGTCAATGTGTTCAAGCCAGCAACAAACAGCAGTGTCTGAATCACCTTCGCTTTCTCTACCTGATTAGGCCAACAATTGATTACCAATTCGATTGATGAAAAACAGCTAATTATTTGAACCGAAATCCATTACAACAAAAAATGAAATTTGAAGAATTGTTTGTGGAACTGCTGTTGTTACTGTCAAAAAAGTCTTACATTTCCTCCTCCCATCTGGGGAACCAGATTGGAGGGAATCAGAACCGTTGTGCCAAGCATCACAAGATAGTGCTGGAACCCAAGTAGTATGGCCTCAGCTGCACTCAAAAACAAACCCACAATTCAGAATAAAAAAAAAAAAATATATACACAAATAAATAAATAAAATAAAATTACTGATGAAAGACAAATAGATGTTCAAGAACAAAACCCAGAAAAAGGCAAATAGGGTTTTACTAAATTTTACTGATGAAAGACAAATGCAGGCTCAAGAATTATTATAAAAAAAAAAAAAAATTAAATTGAATATATTGATTGTATTCAATAGGGTTTTACAAGCCTACCAATTGCAGCAAAAAACATACAAGATTTTCTCCATGAAGAGAAACAAAACTAATAAATAGGTTAGTTACAATTCACTTAGGCACTAACACAGAATATGGGTTCCAAAGAATTGAATGTATAAATATACACACATGTACATGTCAATAAAACAGGGGAATGAAACAAACACAACCCACAAATCAAAAGGGTTTTGTGGGTTAGTTTCAAATGAGATTCATAGTTGAACAAAATGTATATAAAAGCTATGAAACCAGTGTTTTCAAGAAGGGAATGTGTAGATACAACTATATATATGTAAAAAAAATTGAAAGAGAAAATGCGAGAAACTGACGCCAAGGGGGAGGACTGGTAATGCAGAAAGATATGTTGGGAAGCTGGTCTTTGACCGGATGTGGCAGCAACTCGTCCTGCTTTGGCGGCGGCGCAGCTCCTCCTCCACCACCACCGGCGGCCATGGTTTTTTCTCGTCCCCTGTTTTTTTCTTCCTTTCTCTCTCAATACCCAAAACTCTGCACAAAACCCAAATCCCAAATCTCTGAAAATGAATATATGTATTAAGAATTTGTCACTAAAAACCAGAAAATCTCACTCCCCAAAAAACATCCTTACCACCCTAACATTCTCAGCTGTATTGTAAGAAGAACGTATTTATTTGCTGTAGGTATGTATTAATGAGCTATATGAGCCAAAATGATGAGAAGTGGAACTTTTCTCAGAAGTTTATTGAAGAAGCAATGGAGGGCAATGAAGTAGGGATGTATCACTACCCAAAACCCACTTCTAGAAAATCAGGAGAAGCAAAAGAAAAAGGGAAAAGCAAATACAAACCGAAAAAGAGAGAATAATAATCTTACAATTATCACATTTTTTAATTATATTTTATTTATAATTTTCCTTTTATGATTCAATATTAAACTTATCTAATGATTTCTCTCTTTATTTATTTTCAATATAATGCTGATACATGAAATAAATAAGATACGAAATAAATCAAAAATAAGAATATACAACTATAATATTTATGCAAAATTTTTATATAAAATGATCTGATTATTTTTTAGTCTTTCACTTTAAACCAGAACACTGGCTATGATTAAAAATAAATATAAAAAAATTACATATTTATAAATTATATTTCATAAAGCAAAATACCCCTATCCTATGTGCCTCTAGTCCTTCAAAAGAATCTCTTTATTAACAAGTTAATTAATTATTTGGGTTCTACACTATACACTCTGCAGCTTCTTTTTCTTCTCTCAAGTAAAGATAAAGTTCAAAGGCATCTCTACTTTCACCTTTGTCAATCTTTTTACTTCTACACACTTCAAAATATATGCTCTGACTTTTTACTATAGTCCGACCGTTATTGAGACTTTTGCATCGGTTAAATACGTAATGCCTGAAACTAATTTTGATTAGTTAATTCGATTAATTCATTGATTATACAAACACGTCAATATATATATATATATATGTGTGTGTGTGTGTTGTATATGCTAATTTAGGTACTCTGCTTTCGTACTTCCAAGTAATCAATGGAAACAGAGAGAAAATAATGTAATTTTATTGCCATTTGTTGTTTCTCACTATGTACAAATATTTGATACATTGAGGTTTTTATAAATAAAATTTTAAAGAGAGAGAAGCTAAAGGATAATCGACACAGCCCATGCCCATCCTCTTTGTCCTTTGGTTTCTTGCAAGACAATTCAAATATGTTGTGCGCCTTTTTTTTTTTTTTCATCATTAAATTTACAAAGCGTTTTTGGAAAAACAATTAACAACCTAATTTTATATACAATATATTTGAGGGTTATTTTTTGGTTAATTTAACCGGGTTAAATTAGCTATGTTTAGAAAGAATTTTTGATTTTTTTTTGGTTTGAATGTGATGGTTGTGAGAAAAAAAATAAAATAATTATGATTTAAATTTGACATTTTGTTTTATTAGCCTATTTTAGAGTTTATATGATTGAGACCCCTTCCAATCACCACCCCCACTACCCCCACACACACGTAACGGGTGGTGATTGGAGGAGAAGAAAAAAAAAAAAAAATGGCCAATCAGAGAGAGGAGGTCAAATGAGGTGCCTCATTGAGGGAGTCCAACTCATTTTCCTTTTATTATATTCTCATATTTTAAATTTGACTCTATAAATTTAAATTTGCTCGTCATAAAAATAAAATATTCATTCAACCATATATTTTGTCGATGGAGTAAAATGAAAATGTGAATAATGGTAAAAAGTCAGTTTTTTGAGTTTTTAGATTTTTTAGTCAAAAAAATCAGTTTTTTTATCCAAAATAATCTAATTTTTTGTAAAAAAATTATCAAAAAAGTTAAAAAAATTAACTTTTTACTAACTTTTCAAAGCACCACATAATTACACTTTTGTAATTTAAGTATATAATTACACTTTTGGTAAATGAGTCAGTTTTTTCTTTTTCTTTTTTTCGTTCTCCTCCAATCACCATCCGCCACGTGTATGTAAAAGTAGTGAAAATAGTGATTGGAGGGAGTCTCAATCACTTTCCATAATAAAATGAATAATTTTAATAAAGTATAATAGCTCAATTTTGAGAATGGGGATCCAAAGCGACATACAGTTGAGAGATTAAGGAGGAGTTCAAAGACAAAAAGAGGTGGAAATAATCACTAGCTAGGTCACCCACCCAAGAAACGCAAGTATGAGAAGTTATTTAGTGATCTAGGAATATTGTTTCATACGAAACTGATTGGGACCTCGAGGGGGAGTCCCCCGAATCCCCCAAATTGCCACTTTTAGTAAAAAAAAAAAAAAAACAGTTTTCCAAAAAAGGAAATTAGGGGGATTAGGGTAAAGAAAATTAGAGGGACAAATCATTTTTGTTACACTATATGAATCATGACATTTGTTATGTTATCGCCTCATAATAGATAAAAAGTCTCGAAACTTACTATTTTAACCAATAAAATCCTAATTGGAACACCATTTGAATTTGTCCTGAAGCAAACTATAACTTCTCCTCTGAGCATATGCAGAGGGCATCATTTACCTTCTCTAAAGTAGAAAAAGAATGATGCTCTCTCTTATTTAACAATAGTTGAGGAATAAAGGAATAATAAAAATAAGGATAAATTATAAATATAGGAAATAAAATAGACAAAAAAAGAAGAAGATAAATGATAGGTTTTTTTTTTTAGGATCTCTAGTATTAAGATTTTATAATATAAAGGGTATCTAATATTTTCGTAATATTTAAGATCCCTCAAATTGATCTAGAGAAACTTCACCCAAAGAATTTCTTTGGATTTTCCAAAGAAATTCTGGATCAGAGAAATTCTTTGTTTCTCTCCAAAGAAATTTTGATTTTGTTGAAAAAAATTGCTAATGCAGAGAAAATCCAATACCAAAGAAATTTGAACAACTAGAGACGTACAAGAGAAATTTTCTGTTTCTCTCTAGAGAAATTTCGATTTTGTTGAAAAAATTACTAATGCAAAGAAAATCCAAAGTCAGAACCATAAATGCAATAAGAACAATCAATTTGGAGTTGAAAAGTACAAAGCAAACCCAGAGAAATTCTCTATTTCTCTCCAGAGAAATTTCGATTTTGTTGAAAAAATCGCTAATGTAGAGAAAATCCAATACTAGAGAAATTTGAACAAAGCAAAGACCTTCACATAAGTCTTCTCCTAGTTCTATCCCTGGTTAAAAACCGAAGTCCACAAACGGAGTCTGCTCGCTCACTCTCTTTTGGTGAATTGCAATAGAACTACAACATAACAAATATGCTCCAACAAACACACTCAATTAAACATTCTCATCAATTGTCTACCCAAAAAGAAATCCACACTTTGAGCAAAAAAAACTAACCTTACCACTGACGACATCGTCAGCGAACTTGCACACAGCTTCAAGCATGTTCTCAATCTGCAACCTCAGAATCGACTTTGGATCAAGCTTAGGGTTTCGAAGCCAATAATGCCCAACCATTCGCCCCTCATCAAGATTCGCAATTGATCCATTTTCAAGCTCTTCCATGGCTTTGAAAGCCGCTTGAAACTTGGGCTTCATCTTCTCTACGAACTCGTCCGTGAATTCGATTTGACTCACATCCAAATACAGCCCAAAATCCTTGTATTGATAGAGCCAGTCAATGTATCTTCGCCACAGCTCTCTCGGATTTTTCAACAACCCTTTCTTCTTCTCCTTCGACAAGCCATTGTTGGCCCTCAACAAGCTCGCTGGGATGTCTCAAGCTACAGACTAAAAAAAGAGAGTTGAAGCTCGATCGATTCAAGTCTCTTGAAGGTGAAGAAGAGGGGGAATGCAATTTCGACTCTGAATTTGGATTTGGGTTTGGATTGCGATTCCGATTCCGATTCGTTTTCAGAAAAGAGATTTGGGGAGGTTTGGATTTAGAGAGAGAGAGAGAGAAAGAGACGAAATAGAAAAGATAGAGAGAGAAATGAGATTTGGTTTGAGAGAGTCAAATTTCTCTGTAATATATAGGTATAGGGTTGAGGGACCTTAAACATTATAAAATAATATTATGGATCTCTCCCATTACTAAAAATAGAAGAGGACCTTAGACTAATTTTTCTTAAATTATAAATACACTTTTTAAAGTTTATTTAAAAAGATAAATCATTAATAGGTCTTAATAGCTAAACTTAATTCTCATTAAGTACTATTGAAAATAAGTCCTAGTAAAATTGTCGTTAAAAATAATTTTTTTTGTAACGATTTTTTACATATGTTGCTAAAAATTGACACTTAGTAACTTTTTTTTGTTATGATATTTATAAATTGTCGATAAAACTTACAATTGGCCTTATTTGGAAATATGTTATTTTAGTGATTTTTTAACTTTTTATAAAAAAAAAAAAAATGTGCAAAAAAATTGAGAGAATGATGTGACAACTTAGGGGTGGTTTGGAATAATATAAATAAGTGCACTTTTTGACTTTTTACGAAAAGATGTGCAGAAAAATAGAGAGGTGATGTGATGAAAAAAAAATAAAAAGATAAAAAGTGTATACTTATTAGTACACCTCAAACAAGGCCTTATAATGATTTTTTAGCTTTTTGACTAAAATATATAATTAACAAACAAGACCTTAGAGACATTTTTTTATGACGAATTTTTAAAATTGCCACTGAAAATTGAAAATTAATGACTTTTTTGTGACAATTTTTTTAAACTGTCGTTAAAACTTATATTTGATGATATTTTTGTGACAAAATTTTTAAACTATCGCTAAAAATTAAAAATTTGTGATGTTTTTTTAATACTATTTGATGAAAAACTCCATCCATTATCATGAGACCTATTGGATAATAAATCCACCTATTAACAGCCAGGAAATTAAATCAGGAGGGGCACTTATTAATTACAGCTTTATTTTTATTTTTTTCAGAACCAATAATAAGAAGATAATAATAATTTTTTAATTAATATTAAGTACAAAAAATTAAATAAATTGTTACAAAAGTATTTTACATAAAATTTTACAATTAACTTCGAGTAAAATCGAAAAAAAAGTATTGCATGTAACTAATGTAACATGGACAATGTAAAAAAGTTATATATTTAAGTCATAAAATAAATTATATAATGGTAAGATAAATCAAATTTTTACAAAATTTGAGTAAAAAATTCACATAATAGTGATATCACGTCATTATTAACATATGATATTACCAACCAATAGTAAAGTAATATATGAATGGTGAACTCCACATACAAATATAACTAACACTCTAGTAAATTTTACATATATATAGTGAGATTAATTATATTTCCATATCAATAATGATGGATATTACCTTTATATTGAGATTTTTTCACAAAATTTTCATATATAAAAATATAATTTGTTGTAGTTACTTCATTTTCAATAAAACAATCACTATTGTTTTCATAAATTTAAAAATGCCCTTGATATTTTATTCTAAATTTTATTTTTGTTTAAAATTTTATTTATATACATATGTAAAAAAAAAAATATATGAAAAATCCAGGGGGGCACGTGACCCCCCTAGTCTCCATGTGGCTCTGCCACTGCCTATTAGAACCTACATGTAAGTCTCCTTATTTAAAATATATCCTCTGTGATTTTCGAAATTTTAAATACTCTCTTATCAGAATATTTTATTTAACAGAATTAACGGAAAAAAAATTTAACTACTCCCCTATATAACAATAAAATTGTCTTAATTGTTAATTAAAATATATTTTTAATATAATTAAAAATGATTAATTGACTTAATGATTTATTACTTAAACAGATTATTTGTTATGTGATTAAAAACTTAAAAAAACATAATATACTACAAGAACAATCTATATATTAAGTAAATCTAATATGTATTTATAAATAAGGTAATTAGTTTTTTATTTGATAAGATGTTAATCCGATATTTAAGAGCTTTGCTAAAGTTATAAATTAAATTATTAATTATTTTATCAATTACTAACATGTGTAAAACCTAATATATGTGAGTTCTACGCACATGTAAATAGTTAATAAAATAATTGATAATTTAATTTATGCTTTTGTATTTTTTTTAAAATTTATTATGTGATATGTTATCCTTCTATTAATAACAAATTTATTAAATTTGTTAATCTTTTTAAGGTATGTTAACATGTGTTGGGGCACACATTAGCAAAAGTTAACAAAGTATATAAGCAATGTGATTATCTGAACATTATTAATTATTAATTAAGGTAGGAGTCCGGATCCTCTACCATTGTTCCCTACAGTGTTTCCTGCGGTGGTACAAAACGACGTTGTTTTGGACCTCTCTTTTTTTTCCCACCTTGTTTTCTTCATTCTTCTCTTTCTAAGCTCTCAAACGTTTCAGAGCAACACCCATGAACGACCGAACAAAGAGATGAAGAGGAGAGTGACGGTGGCGGCAAAGCTTCAGCGGCAGCGAGGATCCGGACTCGCACAACCCAACCAAACGAAATACTGAAACGATCCTCATATGTGGGATGGGAATTTCTAGATTTGAATGTATTGATTTTGAAATGTTTCACTGTTGTTGCCTTCTAAATATTGTTTATTTGATTATTTCTTGTTTTGACACATGGGTTCTTGTTAATTTTACCATTTTATGTTCAATTGATTCATTCTTAGCATTGTTTGGTTGTATTGTAATGTTTGGGATATGAACTTTTAGATCTAAAAGGTGCATTTGGTGTGTTTGAGAATGGGAAAAGTTTGGCCATCCATAGTAAGCCATGGAGTTCCATTGTTGCTTGCCGTCGCCGTCGGCACGGCGAGGCGAGGTGGTGATGAAGCTACATTTTTTGGACGTCGCAACGAACAATGGCAGAGATTCAAATACCATCAGAAACCCTAATCCCCCAAAACAAAAACATTTAGATTCACCACTATTTTACTTAATTGAAGTGAAAAGGAACAATAAGAATCATATTATAGAACTGAATGCATATATATATGTGGTATATAAATTGGTAGAAAGGTGAATGAAGGTTTGCATGCTCTCTCTCTCTAGCTTTCTCTCTCTACATTCTCTGTAATTTGATGGAGCAATGAAGGAAAGGCATCACCTCGCCGCCGCTTACGCCGCCATCATCTCACTTTGCCTCGCCGTGCAGTCGTCGTCGTACTGTCGTCTTCCATCTTCGTCTCTCTGGTTTGAGAGTTTAGAGAAAAGAAAAGAGGAAAAAATATATATATATATATTTATTTATTTGTCCAAAACGACGTCGTTTTGTCCCACCGCAGGAAACACTGCAAGGAACAACGATAGAGGATCCGGACTCTTAGGGTAGTGTCTGCCAACACGTGTTGTCAGTTCACTGGTCCAAACTTTTGTAGTGTACTATGAGTTTGTGACACGTCGGACGTCAAAGCTCACAGTCCGCAACTGGGAAGAATTTGATTAGGAGTGTTTGCGGTTCGGATTGAGACGGTTTACGGATCGGTTTAGATCCGCTCGCATCTATGCAGTTTGGGAAAAAGACAACCCACAACCATTCGCAATGCGGCTTGTGGTTTGTGCGGATAGGGTTCGCGGCAGATGTGCGGGCGGTTCGCGGATTAGACTTTTTTTTAAAAAAATTTATTTTTGAGCTTTATTTTTTTCCTATTTTGTAAATATTTATTTTGGGCCATTTTTCTCCCCATTTTCTAAAATGCTCTAATATTAATAATTAATTAATTAAAACTTATAAAATTAAAAACACAACAAAATCAATTCGTAACACAAACAAATCATTCAAAATCTTAAATCAAATCATAAACTAACACAAGCACATATTTCAAAATCTTAAACTAGAACTACATATTCATTAAGGAATTTAAAATTCCAAATCACACTTCATCCGGGACAAGTTCAGTTATGTAAAAATAATAATATGATCAGTATTTATTCAGTTTCAGTTGATATAATGCTATTAGCAAATGTAATGTTAGAATAAGTTCAAAGAATAAAGGGTGTTTTGTTTTGGGCAAAAATATCTAGGTGAGATATAGGAATGAAATCAACGGTTAAAAAAAAAAAGTGCATGCGGGTTCTTGCGGGTGCGAGTTAAACCCGCAACTTACCCGCAATCCGTAAACATGTCATATTTTAAACCGCATCCGCCCGCATTGTATTTGCGAAACCGCCCATTTGTATGCGGATTGGGCAGTTTTCCCAGATCGAATAAACCGTTGCCCACCCCTAAATTTGATGCCCCATTATTGTTATATAGTTCTTTTAAGTTATTTGAGCTTCGTTTGGATGTAAGTTACCTTTTTAATTATTTTTAGTTTAGAATTAAAAAAATTTATTTAGGATAAGTTTTTTTGACATTTTTAACTTTTATAAAAGAAAAAATAAAATAATTATGATTTAAATATAATATTTTATTTTATTAACTTTTTAATTTATTTGATCTTTTGTAACTATTTTAACTTGGTAGCCCCTCTAACTTTCTTGCCAAACGAGTGCTTAGAATTTGCTTAGTGTATTTTTTTAACTTTTTACAAACAAAAAATTGAATAAAAAAATAAAAATATAATACAATCCAAATAAATGCACTTGTTTAGTACATTTCCAAACAAAGCCTCACTCTTTCTATAATACTTTTGAAGTATCATGTTAAATTATTTATGTAATATTTTTAATAATTGAGTGCGGGCACCACATGTTAAGTAAATTATTGTGCGTGCACTAAATTATTATGGGGGTTTTGAAAAGTTAGTAAAAAGTTAATTTTTTAATTTTTTTAGTTTATTTTGTCTTTTTATAGGTAATTTATGTGAGAGGTGATGTGACTCAAAATGGATAAAAAATTGGAAGTTGATTTTTTACCAACTTCCCAAAAGACTCCTATATATCATTAAAATATTTTATTAAAAATGTTCACTTTTTATAGGGTGCTTTTAACCTGGGGTGTTTGTTTGGGTTTTTTTGAGTCAACTAGTTAAATTTATTTCAAACAATTTGTTATTCTAATAACTTATTTTAACTCAAAAAAATTGATTCAAAGAAACTGCTCACCCTTTGCTTCGGATTATTAGTTTCTGTTATAAACATAATTTACGATTATACTCTTAAATTTTTTTATTTTTTATTTTTTTAAAAATAGAAAAAGACCCAAATGGACTATAGATTATTGTTATTATTTTTTATGAGAAATGTAGACAAGTAGTGAATAACAAAAAATAAAAGTTAATTGAAAAAGTTACTTCACAGCTTATTTAACAAACACTACTGAGCAACTTAACTCTATAATCCAACAATTACACCAAATAGATTAACAGTTTCTAATTAAAATCGTAATTTATAATCTGTTAAGTTATAATTTATAATCTGTTTTAATAATTACACTAAACGGACCAATGTGTCATTCAATAAATCTCACCCTATATGTCTCATACCAGTATATTAGTGACAACATATCAGTATTGACCCTAAACCCTAAATTTAATAGAGTACCCAAATTTATATTGACCCTACCCAAATTGAATCATTGACTGCAATATTGCTTGTATTTTGATCGAAGATGTTGATCTCACATAAAAAGGTCAGTTTGGCACATGGGTCATGCTTCAACCCCAATGGGCTAAATCCCAAAATTTCTGATTCAATCCTAGGTCCCACTGCAGTTTGGAGCCAATTATTTTGAAGTTATGGGGAAAAATAAAGTGAAAAAGATGAATAAATAAAAAGAAGTCAAGAATGACACCAATTTACCAAACCCAGAAGGAAGTGACCCCATGTAGAGTGATGGCCGGCATTAACTTGCATTAGTGCTATGTATTACAATCTTTGTGAGTTTGTCTCAAAATATTTGGTACAAATTATTTTTATAATTTATAAAATAAAATAATTAACATAAATTAAAAAAATTTGATTATTGAAAAATAAGGATAGAGACGTTTTTGAAGACCAAAATCGGGGAGAATACTTGAACCATTTACCTCGTATTGAGGCGCAGTTGTTCTAGTCCACTGAGGTAGCTCCAATTGAAAGATTATCATCTTTTTACAAATAGAAATTTATGTTCCATTTGTTTCAGCAAAAAATATTTTACAAAATCCATTATGATATTCTTAGAAAATATTTTCCTATGTTCGATTGCAACCTTGAAATTAATTTGATAGTGATTGTATTAGTTTTGGTGGTGGTGGTTGTGGTGTAGGCAATAACGATAGTGGTGGCAATGGTAGACATGTTAGAGATGGTAGTGGTGGCATCAGCAATACTTCAAAAATAATTTTCACATTTTAAAAGTGAAAAATATTTTTTGTCCAAATAACCTAATTTTCCATAGACTTTGGTTTTCTATGTATCAAACACCAAAAAATGCGAATTTCTACCAAACCAAACACAGCACGTTAAACCATTTTGAATAGTTTTGGGCTCACACTTTCTGTAATGTAGGGTTGCATCTGATTTTCAAGTCTGAGTGAGAAACACACCCACACTCACACATTCAAAACAGCAAATTTCTGTACTTTCAAGAATACTGAGAATACAAAGAGAAAACAAACAGCTTCAGACAAGCTCAATCTAATAGATGTGAAACATACAACTTCAGACAAGCTCAATCAGTAGACCATCTTTATTAAACTAAAACAAATCAGAAACCACTGAATCTAAGGCGGTGTATAGCTAGCTCCTTTCATACCGAAGTATGTTAGATAAGGTTACATGAAATTTAGGTACAACGGAAAATGGAAATTTAGCATTCAAAGAACTTTAAAAAAGCAATATTGCAATAAATATGTTGAGCCAAGTGACTGTAGTGAGCCAAACTTGAACAAGTCATCAACAAAACATGAAACATGAAACAAGAATGCTACTGACAAGCTTAATAAGGCTCTTGGCAAAGTCCTAGATTAATCAAAGATCAAATATAGAAAGTTTGAAGAATGTCAAACATAGGTCATCATTCTCTAGCTCCATTAAAGACCATAGTCTATTCTGTTTTTGTTTGAATTTGGCATAGTCAACACTTCTATAGATTCTCCAATCAAATCAAAAGCCCAAGAACATTCCATGGACAAGAAAATAGTGAGGAAACAAAAATGTTGCTCGTCTTTTGAGGTTAAGGGTGAAACTAAATTACCCTCAAAAGTACCAACGGTAAACCTTTAATTTAGATGGACAATGCACAAATCCAAATTGAAATAAATTTTACTTTCATCAAAGCAATGCTTCAAATTCCAGCAACAAACCATAAAAAGTGTATGCCTCATTGACTATGGTATGGACCTAGAAGTTCAATATTAATCAATAAAGAAAACTCTAAGAACACAGAATTGAAAAAAAGAAACAATCACAAATGTGAGGCAAAGGGGTGAGATCAATTACTTTTTCCCACTGTAACAACAGCAAAATCAATTAAGAATCTTCAGTACCCCAAATATTCCCTTGCTCTGTAGTTCAATTTAAAAGCAGTCAAAGAATGCAATTCAAATATTGCTGCTTCCAGTAAGCAAATGAAGCAATCAGAAGACAATTACATACCCACTAATTTTGTTTCTCTGGGAATCAGATTTCATTTCTGTTTAGGTCTCTCAGCACTATAGGTCAAAATATATTGTCCAAACCTCTATGTCAGCTCAACAAAAGTCAGGTCCGAATTCATTGTTAGAGTTAGAAGCGTGCATGAGATGTTAACCAATTCGAGTTGCAATACCATAGTTAACTAACCCCTCCCTCCAAACAGAAAAATAAATAGAACAGAAACAAAAAATAGAATTAAGATAATGCAGATGGAATATTAGCCCTCTGAAGTAGGTGCAGTACCAAAGATTATGAACGAAAAGGGAGGTACTTATTTGATTCTTCTTCACCTTCTAAACTAGAGCTACTATGATCGAAGAATGTAGGTTTTTCAATTTTTACCTATCCTCTTTCAACTTCAAACAGTTTTTGGGCCTATCAACCTATGATTTGTCCAGTTCAGCAGACAGCAAGAAATAATTTCCTCCGGTCTCCAATCATCAAGGAAAGTAACATTAAGCAATATCTTCTTCAAACATGTCACAAACAAATGTTTCCACTCTAAAATATCAGACAATGGCATAGGAAGAACAACACTGGAAGAGCGAGAATAATCCAACTCTAGGTTTTTATAATTGAATGTTAATACCTAGTTGACTTGTTCAAGATAAAACCATCTACCTGACAGTACTCAATAATGATGTAAAATCCAACAAAATGGGTGATCCACCAAGGGCCTTATCCTCCATTGGAGCATAGGTCACTGTGTATTTTGTTGATATCCAGAGTCACATTCTTCTTTGTTTTCCTCATGTGATCACATCGTCTCCAACTGCATCCAGACCACAGCTTGTGTTATTGTTGCATTAGTTAGCTTTCAATGCACATAACCAAATCATCTTAGAATACTTTCCTTCATCTTGACCTCAATCTATTCTACTTCTAACACTGCATGTAATTGTTCCTGTACTTATATTGTCCCAACATCATTGTTTCACATACCTTCATTTCCTACACATGTTACACACTGTCCAGCTTCTCATTTCCGCATAAAACCTTTTCCTTAACTTCCTTTGTGGAGTGTTTGAATTCTTTGTATGTGTTTCCTTGTTTACTCTTGTTCACGTAAGTGTACGAGACTTTTGGACCATTGTATATTTAAGGTGATATCTGTATATTTAAACAAACAACGCAATCGCTTGATTTATAGTCGCTTATGGTTGGGGGTTTCCTCATCTCTCTAACAATTGTTCTCACTTTAGGTATATGTTTCCTCTTCCTAACCAGAAACTAGAGTTGTCTTAGATAATATGATAACCTCTAGAATTCGAAGAGGAATTGACAAAAGAAAAACAATTAACATAAGAAAAGTACAAGCCTTCACTACTAACCTACACTTGTTGGTCTTGCATCAACTTAAACAACCTCTACTTCTTCCCACATACTACTTTTAAAACCAAAGTGTAAGGACAACCAAAAAGAATCATGGCATAAAGCTATTAATCTCTTTCAAGCAAATTGGATGAATGATGGAGTATCCGCCACCTCTCAATCTCCTCCCATTGACTTTAATGGACTCCATTGTTTACTCCAAAAAAATAATAATAATAAATATTTTTTTTCCCTTCCATTTGAAACATACCTTATTCATTTTTTATCATCAAAAGAGGGCTATGAGCATCTTATTACATCCTTGAATTTGAAGAAGTGACAACTCCATAAATTTAGATTGATTTTATTGGAATAATAGTTCATATACGTCCAATAGGATTATTTCTATAATTTGCAAGTCGACAACCAGAATTTTAGTTCATTGTGTCTTCACATGTCCATTCACTCTGATTAGGCAAACCACCAAGATTATTACAAAAAGAACAGCTCATTAATTTGCAAATGGCAGCCATGAAATTTGAAATATACAACCACACCACAAGTAAAATTGTACCTGATCTTTATATAACCCAAAACAACCGCCTTAATGAACTCAACTTGGTAGCAAAACATGACTAAAATATCAGCTAGAGGCAGTACAACAAAGAATGGTCCACACAATATATATGGAAATCAAAATTCTTCATTAATCTAAGCTTAAAATTTCTGACAATGGACAATATATATTTTCCTGTGTTGTTATTTGGTACAAGCAAAATAGCCATCATCTTCATCAGTAATACCTCACAGCAGTAACACTCAAAAGCGCTTTTCCCTTGAATCTTACTATGCAAAGGTGAAACCATCACTGACTACCACCCTGAGTTTGCATCTTCTTCCTTACACGTTCAAGCTAAATAGCAGTAGGGAGAAAAAAAGAAGAAGAAGAAGAAGAAGAAGAAGAAGAAGAAGAAGATATAAATGCATTGGAAAAATAAATAAAAAAATATGCTATCAAACTTTCATCATAATCAAATTCTACTATCTCTAGAGTGTCTTACCACTTTCCTCACTCGGATATTGGCAGCAGGAGTTCCTCCAGTAACAGATTCAGGAAGATATGGACTACCAACACGCACTTCATTCATCACAACAATGACAGTCTTTTCCCAGTGCACTGGAAGGCTGATCACAGACCATCAATTGCAGAAACATAGATACTTATCAGAGGAGACCATAACTTTTTGCAGAATTACAAATTAGATCTGGAGGCCACAAGGTATATCACAAAGAAACATTCAGGACACAACTTTAATGCAGTTAAGATGAACCCAGCAGTTTCGTTAAATGATGAGGAACTAGGAAGCAGTCATGTCCACTTATCAAGGCATAACCATCCAAGTAAAACTTAACTAAGCTCTTTCAGTCGTAAAATTCCAATGGATCATGTCTAAATTTAACTCAGATTTAGCAGGTTCTATTCATTTTCAAGTTTATGAAATTATAAAATTAATTTCAGAAAAAGATGGGAGCTAAATCAAGAAGCCCTCTATACTAGTAACCTAATGCCTTACTAAGCTGCAGGTGCTGTTTAGGTTAAAAGCCATAGTGCTACTGATACCTAAAGCAGTGAACAGATACCTAATACAGGCCAAATGGCTAGGAAGAAATGTAAAGAATGAGAGTTGTTGAACTATGGCATTGAACCTCTTAATAGGATCTGACTCTATACACACAGACACGAGACACAGCAATTTCTAAAAAATAGGGTCACGAACATGGCAAGGAACACGGCAAATTTTTTAATTTTTTTTATAAATTTTTTTATTTTAATACACATTAATTATTTTATTTATTTATTATATTTTTAAATAATGTATTCCAATTAATTTTTTTATTTTATTTTACATACATGTGTTTATTTTTATTTTTTTTATTAATATGTATAAGTATATATTATCTTATAAGTATATTATATGTTATATAATATACAACTATTATTTAATATATAATAACAATAGTTATTATATAATAGTTATATATATATATATATATATGAATCAAGAAGATAGACGAGACGAGAGAGAGAGAGAGGCAGAAGTGAGAGAGAAAGCGATCGATCGCGATCGCGAGAGAGAGAGAGAGCTCTGAGAAGGCGAAGACAAGAGAGAGCGCTCTGAGAAGTCAAAGGGCTCTGGATCGTCGAAGGGGGCTATAGCTAGTTGAAGTGGATTGGATTGTTGAAGTCGAAGGGCTATCGCTAATCGAAATAGACTGGATGGTGGTCGATTGGCTTGAGATCGAAGTCATGAGAGAGCTAGAGAGAGAGCAAGGCTTACGGTGGAAGTCGTCCAAATTGAAGTTGCCGACTAGGTTTGTACACCTTTTCTCTTTTGTTTACTCTTCTCGCCGACCGTGTCCCATGGCATGTCCAGATTTGGACATGCGTGTCCCCATCATGTCCCTTGCAAAAAAATAAATTAAATTAAGGGGACACGACAGATGTACGTGTCCCTGTGTCCTCGCCGTGTCTCCGTATCCGACACCGCCACGAGTTCCATTTTGGTGTGTCCATGCTTCATAGCTCTGTATCATTGAAGGACTTAGTCTTGGTCACACAAGAAAGACAGCCTTGGTGAATAAAGAGTATTTCCGTCTCTATCTTATCTATTATCATCACAAAAATTAAGTGCCATGCCAATGGCCTTGTGGCATGAGTGCAGCACTTAGGTGCTTGCAAGGGTGAAGTTGGGGATTCAACTCCTCTAGAGTGCTAATCTAACAAATAACATTTGACCTTCACTGATCAAAAGTAAAAATTATTCAGTGCCACAAACTTTTTTTCTTTCAAAATCACAAAAAGAAAATAGAGGCAAAAGATGCCAAAGCAATACTGTATCAAGAAAACTTGTCTTCTTGTGGTCAGATCCCCAAGGTTTTGGAATGATCCAAATTCCACTTGAGCATCCAAATAAAAAGGATTGAGGACATCACACCATTAACATTCCACAATTTCAATTGCATATGTGAAAAGTTTGAACAGCATGAATAAAGATGCAACAAGAACAGGGGAGACTTGAAACCCATACATGGGCTTAAAATATATGATCTATGATAAATCAAATCAAAGAACCCAAATCAAGCATCATTATAAAAAGATATTTGCAGTGTCTAGAGAACAGGTGGGGCAGGGATTTCTTGATTTGATAGGGAATAATAGTAACTACTGCATAGAATTGACAACATAAAACGGTAATTCCAACAAAAGAAAGTATAAATCTTGATGGTCTTTTAAATAGTATGATTCACTGAGAATAAACAACATCATATGCACTAAATTGAGTAATTAAAATATTGAAGCTCAAAGAAATCAAATGAGCATTAGACAAAACAACAAATAAAGAGAAGGGGAAAAGGAATTACGTCTTAGACAATGCGTCGAATATGTCCTGGGCTTGTTCGGTAACACCCACACCAATCCTCTCAGCTTCTGTCTCTGCTTGCCTGCAATTTCATTCCAACACATCAATAAAACCCACCACAAAACGATTACAAAGAAAATAATCAAGAAAATCAAGAACTGAGCCTTTTGGGTCACCTAATCGCAGACTCTTCACGAGCTTGGAGGATATTGAGATCGATGTCCCATTTCTTGAAATCAAAAGGGTCTTCAGCTCGACCCAAGTAAGTAATATCCCTTATGAAATTGCACTTCAAAAGCCTAATGTTTCGCGGTCCCGATACCGATTGAATGCCCTCTTGTGCCGATCAAACACACACAGTGTTAAAGAATTCAAATTGGCAGTGCATACATAGATAATTCGACAATTGATTCAAGGGTTTAAGCAAGTAATCAGATATGTAGAGAGAGAGAGAGAGAGAGAGAGAAGGATATGAAAAACAAGTATGTTGGAGTGTGGATCGAAGGACATGACTTGGCCTTCGAGCACTTCTCCGAGTGTGGTTTTGATTGAGAGAATGCATCCCACTGTTATTTCGTCGCCTCCGCCGATGATCGAATCCATGGCTCTCTCTCCTCTCTCTCTCTCTGGCTCTGTGTTTACTCAATCACAACTGTTCTGTGCTTGGTAAGAACATGTGCAACCCTTACTCGCTTTTTATTTTTTCTTACTCTTTTTTTTAATCAAATTTTGAGTTAAAATTTGCCTAAAAGCTTTAGATACCCAGCATTGAAATGGAAAATTTTAATTTTCATCAAATCACCCAACGAACTAACCGATCCATCGTCCGATATACCTGTAATACTGAAAATATCTTTAATTTGATGAAAAATTAAAGACATCTTTAACTTAATATAGGTTTGAAGTTATAGTTGGAGTTTCATGAAAAAATAAAAATAAAAATAAAAATAAAGAGTAAAGATAGTCTAAGAATTGTACTTTTAAAATTTTTATGTGGGTTGTGGATCTTATAACAAAAAAAAAAAAGTATAATTTTAATTTTTTAAATTATAACTTTAAAAAATTGGCATAACTAAATACAATATAAAGAATAATTAAAGAACTCATGAGATATAATTAAAATAATGTCTGTTACGATCCAAATCCGCCTCTATAGATTTAGCGTCCTAACCGACTAGTAATCTGTGATTACTAAAGGTTAGTTTAACAATAATGACAATAATACAATATAAAGGGATTGGCGAAAGCTAATCAATAATAACATATATTGTCCAACGAGCTGTGAAGACCTAAATGGAAATAAACTTTTATATACATAATTATATACACAAACACTTATGTCCATATACAAGACAAAACAAAAGTTAGGGAATTAAATTCCGTTATCAAAAATAGTTAACAAAACTCAATAAACATTCTTATTTCTTAAACACAATGTTAAAAGGGTGAACCTGAATCACCCAATAAGGCCTCATTTGGGAACCTTCTCTTTTAGTCAAAAAGTCAAAAAGTTACTAAATTAGCCAAAAAGTGAACAACCCATACCAAAAAGTCAAAGATTCTCTTTTCTCTCTACTTTTTGCACATATTTTCATAAAAAGCAAAAAGTCATCTCAAACATACTATTTTTTTTAGCTCATATTTTAGCTAAATAGCCAAAAAGTTACTATTAGCATATTCCCAAACGAGGCTTAAGTCTTGATATGCAATAGTTCGAAACCTCACAATGAGACATAATAGTTGGCTTGACAAAAACAGGTTTCGAGTCGACGTCGCTAACTCTAATCCGGTACTCGATCACCTACATATATATAATAAATAATGAGTTAGAATTCAGTGAATAATAACAACTGTATAAAGGGGTTAGAATGATATCTTTACAATAATTGAAACAGATCAATTTCTCAATCAATGTGTTATATCTTATTAATCATTTCGATTCATAATAGTCATACGCGGTACATCCAATAGCAAAACAATCAATAGGTCTTAAAGACCGAACAATCATTTGATGGCTATCAATACAATAAAAATAGTTCCAAGAATTTGAACTGACAAAGATCTCTTTAACAATAATAATAACAATAGCAATAATAATATGCTATAGATGTCACAAGTGTAGTTCAGAAAATATGACAATCATCCATCAATAAATATTATCATTTCAGTAAAACAATACATTCGTATCAATTAGAAAATAATTAGAATGGAACATAACTTTATAATAGTGTTACTCACAGTGAGCTCCTTGAAACACGTGCTAAAGGTGCACTAAAGATGTGGCATCCAACCTAACAAACAAATTCAAGCACAACAATTCAATACACAGTTCAATCGTTCAGTCAATTCTATTCAGCTTATTGTTTACTTGATCGGTTTTTATTCGTTGTTCACTCGTTCGGTTCATTCTTTCGTTCTCTATTTCATTCGTGTTCATGAGATGCAAATGCATATGAAAAACACTTTAAAACTACGCAAATAGTGGCCCGAAAAGTAGAAAAATGGAGCGAAAACAAATCAGGGGCCTAACCAAAATCGCACGTACTAGATGCCCAATCCACACGCGTGAATCCAAGCAGCTTGCACACCAATTTTCAACCCTGTTTTCCGCACATGCGGCACCCTAGGCCGTACGTGCGGTTCTGGGTTTGTTTGGTTCGAAAATTTGCCTCATTTTTGAAGTCTCAAATTTTCAATTCCAACTCCATTTTCATGCAATTCAAGACCCAAAGCCTTTCATGAACATATTGAACTTCACATATTTAGCTTTAAACAAAGTTATAACTTCAAATCAAAACTAAATTTTTCATGCAAAAGGTTCAAGTTTTATAGTGTTATGAAAGTTCATAGAACTTGTATAGTTTGAGCTTCAAATCTTCAAGACCCATGGCATTTCCTCTCAATTTTGGACACTCATGTAAGAAAACAAATATATGATCATGGATTTCATGAAATTTATGCCATGCAAGGATCAAACTTTTGAGTTTCAAGTAGAAAATTATGAAATCATATATATATGAGTTCTAAGTCCAACACTTTGAAGATTTCTTATAAAACCATGCAAGAAATGATGTTCTTCAATCTCATAGCTCAAGAAATCTTTTTGAAAACTTTAGAATCCATGAAGTTCATGCAAGAAATTACATGGTATAACAAGAATGTCATGAGTTCATGCCATGCATGTAGGAATTCAACTATGTTTTTGACTTTCTATGACAAAATACATGCAAGAGACCAAAGTACTTCCATGAATTCAACACTAGAACACATTATATTCAAGAATTGAGAGTCAAAAGCTTACCTAGAGTCTTGAATTACTGTTGTTCTAGCTTATTCTGGATGAACTCAAGCAAAACCTTGAAAGTCACCTTCAATCTCTACAATTTCTCTCTCTAAAATGGAGTATACAGATTTTCTTTCTAAAGGATAAAGTTGAGCTCAAAAGATAAGCTTAAAGCTCGTATATATATATATATATATATATCTATTCCCAAGCTTATTACAATAATGAGATCCAAACACAACTTAATGAATCAGATGAAATTAATTTTTAATTAAACTTCCCAAATGGTTCTAAAATTTCCTATTATCATATACATGTACTCAATTTCGGTTTCTAAATCCATTAAGACTGTCAATTTCAGTTTCAAAGTCAAGCTCAAAACAAATAGTTTCTCAATTGGGACAGGTATAAACTAATTAAATCACATGGCACATATCTCATTTAGAATTTAACACATAATTAATTAATTACATTAACGATTAGCAAATTTGGGTCGTCATAGTCTCCCCACCTTAAGAAGTTTGGTCATTCAAGCTTGCGATACTAAATATATTTCAAATGCAAATCAAATGTCTTAGGTTTACATTATACATTGTTCGAGAGTTCACAGCTTAAATCAATCATCTAGTTCCATGATCCATCACAGTTGTTCAAAAAGTTCAGAAATCACTAGGTATTCAAAGTAGATCCATACAATAATCCCATGGCAATCAATATAATACTGACGTAAGCAACCACATGAAGTCCATATGTCACGCCCCAAAATTTGGATAATTATATATTAAATTAGAACTAAACCCCAATCAATATTCTATCATCCAAATCCTAGGGGTTAAACAAAAAAAAAAAAAAAAACTAAACGCCAACCAAACCATCCACCATAATTTCATAACTAACCAATACCTCCAACATTAAAGTAACAATACATAGTCAAAATAACTTAAATAATGTACGATTACAAATCATGCCAAATTATCCAAATATTAAAGTCATAAAAAAAATAATAATAAATACATAAACTAATATCAACCTTAAGCTCAAGAAAATCAAAAGAAGTCCAAAAGATATGTCCTACACTCATAGTTAATTCTTGTCACCACCATAGTCCCAACTAATCTTGCAAAGGAAGCATGGTTGCGCTCAAACAGAACACAACCGAGTTGCCAAGAGACAAAACAGGTCAGTATACAGGTGTACTGGTATGAGTACAAGATTTAACACCCATATGTCCAGCAGACACCAAAAAAAAATACATTTAATGAGTGGTTCCAATCGCACCGAGACGAATGAGTAGTTTTTCGAGATACGGTGACATTTAGTTTCTTACCCGTACACAACAAAATATAAATTGATTATAAAATAAACAAAATAGAAATAAAAATATGGTGGGTCAGCCCTACAGAAAAAATTTAGCAAGACCCACTATCCTGCAAAAAAAATAAAATTAGTATAATTTAATCATAAGTAACTTGCTGAAGAAGTATAAAAATGCATCATTTCATGCTTAAATATTTAGAATTGACCAAAACTCAAAGAACAAAAGTTGTACAGAATCAAATTTCCTAAAAGAAAACGCAAAAAAATTTAACAAAAACTGAACAGGTTGAGAGAAAAACTTGATAGAAGAATCTAGACGAAATTCAATCGAAAAATCTGAAGCTGAAAATGAATAGAAACTGGCCTAAGATGATTTTTTTCGGAAAAGTTCAAAATATGAAGAGTGTGCAGAATAATGTTTTACTTCAGTTTATGTGAAACTAGTAAAAATGAGCTTGTTTCATGAGTTAAAATAGCCTCTAAAATCTGCATTGCCAAAATGAATTAAAACTACAATAATCAAGATTATTCGATTATAAGTTATAATCGATATTTTTAATAAAAATTTTAAACACAAAAGTTGTCTAGAATCACGTATATATGCCTCTGCTCAAATTTCATAATTTATCGAGGTCCTTTACTATTTTTTAAGATATACAAATCAATACAATTCACACTATACTAATAAACTCGTAATTTAATTCTTTTACCTTAACTCCACCACTTCGACCTCTACTTCCAGCCTATACATATATCTTATATGCCTCCCGTATACCTAACACCACTCCGAACCCAAACTTGCATGGGGATATCGTCCCGAGTTTGACCTACACTCCCCGGATGGTTAGTATATACGTACGCGCGTAAATCAAAACACTCGTCTACTCTTGAGAACGAGGCAACAATATACATATACAAAACATCTCATTCATGAAAATAAATCTAACAATGTCAAGCCTAAAGTATTCAAATAAATCTAACAATTCTCACTTTTTTTTATACACTCTTTCTCATCAATACTCAAATAAAACAACAATCTATGGAGTCATGGTGGAGTGTAAGGAATTTATCTATGGGTTTTTAATTAATTTTAATTTCATATAACCATGAGTGTGATTACAATTATAAAATAAATCCATATAAAAACCCTAAACCACACAACTAATCAAAATAATTAAAATCAATTAATCATCTAAAAACCCTAAACCTTACATACACAATTAATCAAAATAATTAAAATCAATCAATCATCTAAAAACCCTAACCCTTACATACACAACTAATCAAAATAATTAAAATCAATCTAACATCTTTATGTAAATACAAAATTAAACTAACATCAAATAAATAAAAATAACGAATTAAACATAATTCAAATGAAGTGGGCTTTGTACTCACAATTATTTTTTTAAAGGTCAAAAAAATATTTTGAAAATTAATACAGCCACCAAAACAAAATCCTAACCCTTTCTTTTCCTTTCTCTCATCTTTTTTTTTTCTTCCTCCCGCCGTTCCTCTCTTTCGATTGTACTCTCTATTTTGTGATTACTCTCTCTCTCTCTCTCTCTCTCTCTCTCTCTCTCTCTCTCTTCCGTGGCTACTACCTCTGTTTTTGTTTTCACCCTTTTTTTTTTGTTATAACCTAATCACATCCTATATAACCTAATGGCTATTTTATTATATAATACAAATACAATATAAATATCACATAAATAAATATAATATATATTTGATTTTATTAAATAACTAAAACATATATAAATATGCTTTATAAATCAATACAGGTAACATCTTTTTTTTTATATATAAATATAAATATTTGAATTAATTATATACAATTAACTATCACATTAAATTAACTAAACAACACATTAAATTCTCATGTAATTACGTAATTAATAAAGTCAAAAATAAAATAAAGTAATAATAATAAATAATGACTTACGAAAAATCAAGGTTGCTACAATATATATACCTCAAAAGAATCTCATCCCGAGATTCGATAAAAAAGAGTACTAAGCAAATAGTTCCGGGTGCATACGCCGAACTTTCTCTTCCAATTCCCAAGTGATATTGTTCTCATCATCACTCCATTGCACTTTCACCAAATTCACTTTCTTGCACCGCAACTGCTTTACATTCCGATCTAGAATAGTAACCGGACTCACCACATACGTTAGATCATCACTAATCTCCAATACCTCCGGTGATACCACTTGGGAAGGGTCTTGCACACACTTCCGCAATAAAGATACATAGAACACGTTATGAATCATAGCTAAAGTAGGTGGTAGGGCTAATTTATAAGCCACATTACCAATCTTCTCAATGATCTCATATGGTCCCACAAATCTAGATGCCAACTTTCCCTTCTTTCCAAATCGCATGATACTCTTCATCGACGAGACCTTCAAAAACACAAAATCTCCAACATTCAACTCAACCCCCTTACATTTTTTATCAACGTAACTCTTCTAACGACTCTGTGCAGTCTTAATACGTTCTCGAATAATGTTCACCTTCTCCGTGGTTTCTCTCACCAACTTTGGCCCTAACAATGGCACATCTCCTACATCCATCTAACAAGTAGGTGATCGACATGGCCTCTCATACAAAGTCTCAAAAGGTGTCATCCCGATACTGGAGTAATAGCTATTATTATAAGCAAACTCCACCAATGGCAAGTGTTCTTCCCAACTACCACCAGGATCAAGGATACAAGATCTCAACATATCCTCCAAGATCTGATTTACCAGCTCAGTTTGCCCATCCATCTGAGGATGATAAGCTATGCTCAGGTCTAACCTAGCACCCAAAGCATGCTAAAAACTCTCTTAAAACTTTGCCGCAAACAACGGATCACGATCCGAAACTATAAAAACTGGTGTGCCATGAAGTCGCACCACCTCCTGAATATACAACCTAGCCAGTTTATCCGCAGTTCGATGAACACTGATTGGAATAAAATGAGCAGACTTGGCGAGTCGATCCACTATCACACAAATAAATTCATTGCCTCACTTAGACCGCAGCAATCCATCCACGAAATCCATAGAGATGTACTCCCATTTCCAAATAGGAATCTCAAGAGGTTGCAAAAGTCCAAACAGTCATTGGTATTTTGCCTTAACCTATTGGCACATATAACATCGAGAAACATACTCTCCTACGTCCTTCTTCATACCTTCCCACCAAAACGTCCTCTTCAGGTCATGATACATCTTAGTCCCACCAGGGTGAATGGTATATCGGGATCTACGGGCATCATCCATAATCTTTTTCCTCAATTCAACACTGTTAAGTACACACAACTTGCTCTTAAATCGCAATCCCCCATTTGAGTCCACAGACCAATCAGTAGGACAATCATCGATCAAATCCACTACAAGGTCATCGAGCTTGCTGACGAGAAACCCATCTAAATTCTGCATCTGACGAACTTTACCCAATAACGTCGGTTACACGGTCAAACTACCAATGTATGCCCTCTCAACATTCTCTATTGGTTAAATATCATGCATCGAAATTAACTCCAAGGACTTCTATTTCTGAATCATCAAAGAAGCTTGTAACAAGCCCGCGAGGGACCTCACTACAGCGCGGACTCGATTTGTGTCACGGTTCTTAATCTGAACCAAAGAGTCCAAATCCGACAAATCGTTTTGAGAAAACAGATTTTTGAAAGAAGTGCCAAACATGGACTGCTTTGCCAGATACAGAGTCGCCACCTAAATATTTTATTTTGGGAAATTTAGGAAACCCTGATTTGTTGCCTAAAGCCACGTGTCCGTCATCACCAAAGTTGCCTCGGCTTGGGAACTTGGGTACGATTGGGGAAGGTCACTTCGTGAGCACCCCCGCTCGCCCGATCAAAGATCGGCCTCTACTAACCATGATATCTAGTTTTGAAAACATTGTGTGCTCTTATTCCGGTTATTAGCCTAGATTTACTATGTGATGCGCACAGCATACAAGTATAGACCGGGTCACCTGAATTGGAACAAAACATCTCCTGTTTGTTTTTGAAAGATGGTTTGCTACCCGCAGGTAGGCTTAAAATGTAGATTTTGCCACCCTCAGATGGGCTTAGAAAAACATGGTTTTGCCACTATCTAGTGGGCTTAAAACTCACAGTTGATGATTTGTCCCAATCCAAACAACCCAACCTCCACCCACAGGCATTCAAGGCAGTTATATCACATAAGCATATAGCCTCATGGTAAGCATGCTATTCATGGCAGTCACTTACACGTATGCAAGGATGCTAAAGCATAAAACTCACCGAGTACTCCAAGCCAAAACAGAAACCGATTAGAAATCCATGCATGATCCTAAGTATATAGAAATGCCTAATGTGTTATGCAAAAATGCAACTATAACAGGCTCGGCTATTCTAAACATGGCATATGAGATGCAACAGCTATCAAGTATTCAACTCGGAATTGAAATACGATGCGATTAGTATGATCTTGTAGGCAGTGCATGCAAGACAGATGAATGGGTGCAAACATGCTATCATACTGTATGCTAATTGAAACATGCCCTAATCTAACCATCATAAGCAGGTAAATAAAAGGGAGAAAGATGTGGGGTTGGAAAACATACATCACACACACACACACACACACTTATTACAACATTGCCCTCGCACAGAGGGTCCAAATAAATAGTACAGTCCCGAATAGTACAGTCCAAATAATATAGTCCAAGATATGTACAAATTTCAAATTAATTAACAAAGTTAACTAAGAAAACAATAAACTGGCATGCAAGCCAGGGACTGTCTTGACTCTTCTTCAGATGATGAATGATGCATATCCGGGTTGCCTTTGCGCGGAAATCCACTGTGATGCCCTAATTAGCCTCTGTTTTGCAATAATTTTTGGAAAACGCGCCAAGCCCCGGAAGACTGCAGATTCTTGATTTGCTGCGACAGAGAGCAGGAAAGGGACATGACAATGTATTTTCACAAATGTATGTATGCCTCGATCCTCGTGCCACCAATCACGCATCTCGATGCATGATGGCCGAGGAGTCGAATTGCACAACTTAATATAGAATCAATGCACATGAAAACTCAACTAGACCTAACTCCATCATGGATAATCCGGAGTGTCGGTGACTGGGGAATTGAGACACGTTCCATCACTCGGAGTACGAAACGTACCTTGTTTCCCGTGCTCGGGCTAACCCCTATCCCGAACACAATGCAATACGCATGACATGCATGAAATGCAACTAAGATACATCCTAACATGCAACATGCTATGAAATGGCATACACGATGCACGAGGTAACATGGCATACACAATGCGCTAACATACAACCTAGCATACACAACGCTATAGAATGAAATGGCATACACAATGCAATATGGACTTACACTAACACAAGCGGACCTCAGCCACACTCACATAAGAGGCCATTAGACGAAAATGAGAGACTCAAAATGCGTGCACGCGTGTATGCAAACCGAGGACCGACCCTAAGGCACGAAATGCCACTCTAACAAGACATGGCAAAGCATGGAATATGGCATACTAGCATGCAAATTTAGAGGCAATAAGTGATGCAAAACAACCCCGAAAGATGGCAAAATGACACCCGATGCATGAAATGAATCCCGAAACATGAAATTAGGTGCATGGAATGAGCTATGGCTATGCAATGCATGCATTATTTGAACATGAAGTGTGAAGACAGAATCAAGAAAGCCCCAAAACAAGCATATTTAAAGTTTTAAGCAAGGCCAAACAGTGAACAAAAATGGGGCTACGCTAGCATGCAAAAATGGCCCCGAAAGCGAGATAATGAAGCAAGTAGCAGCTTCTGACCTTAAAAAGAGAAGGGCCCTTCTACAATGTTGAAGAGGGGTCCAAAATATGATATTTTACAGTTTATGATAAACCACAAAAACAAACACAAGTGTAGCTAAACTCTCATGCAAGAAATGGGCCAAAAGGGGGACAAAGAAGGAAGTGATGACTGCCGACCCCAAACAGATGAGAATCCTTCAACAATGTTGAATAGAGGCCCAAAATATGACCTTTTACAGTTGATAATCAAACCCAAAACAGTGTAAAAGTATGCTCAAAATACTATGCAAGATAAGGCCAAAAAGAGAGCTATAACACAAAGCATAAAAAGGATGCTCCAAACAGTAAAAGACCCTTAATAAAACATGAATAGGGGGTTAAAATGAGGCCATTTACAGTTTGGATCAAAGTCCAAAAATGCAAGCACAAGGGGTTAACAAATCATGCAAAAATAGGACCATAAGATGGATACAAAGGCAAGTGACAAATGGAAACCTAAAACAGTGATGAGACCTTCAACAATGTTGAAGAAGGACTCAAAATAAGCCACTTTTTAGTTTATGACAGAGCTCAAAACAGTTTATAAGTAGGTCTAAAATACCATGCAAGAAAGAGGCATACAAGAAAGGTAAAGAAGCAAGTGCAAAAAGGAAGCCTCAAACAGTGAGAGGCCCTTAAGAAAACATGAAAAAAAAACTCAAAATAATGCTATTTTAAGTTTGGGTCGGAGCCCAGAAATGTAAGCAAATATGGCTTATAAATGGACCAAAAAAATACAAATTTGAGGGAAATAGGGACTTACCCTTGAAGACCAAGTTTCCAGCAGCTTTTAGTCCGAAAATCTGAGCTTTCAACCTCTTCAAATGTCCTCCAAGGTACTGAAATGAGTAATGGAGGTGATAGGCTAGGGGTTGTAGTGCAAATGATGCAAGAAAATGGATGTTTGAACTTGAAAATGGAGAGTTATGGAGAAGGAGGAGGAGGAGGAGAAGGGTTATGAGCCTAAGCCAAAAGTGTCTAACCCTTAAAAATGGAGCTCAAGGGTGTATTATATAGAGGAACTCATTTTGAAACCCAAAAAAGGGGGGGAAAAAAAGAGGGGGGAAAAAAGAGGGGGAAAAACCAATTTAAATGGAGCAAAACAAATGGGGAAAATTTTGAAAGTGGCGTTTTGACCACGAAGTTGGTCTCTTGGGCCACAGTGTTCCTCAAAAAGGAGGAAATAAGGTGTGCGCCAAAAACCAGAGCAAACGGAGGTAGTTAAGTGGTCCTGAACCGAGGCACATGGCCGACGGCTCCAAAAACTGAAAACTGGGCTCCAAACGGGAAAAATGGCCTACGACCACAAAACGTAGCCTATGGCCACTGAGAAATGGTCTACGAGACCTCTCCCTCCCTTCGGGAAGAGAAAACAGAGAAAATAGGGCCTGGTTCAAAAACCGAGGCAAAGCACAAAAGAGTCCGGAAGTCCGGAGGCAAGGCTCGCAGCTAAGACTTTGAAACTTCAGAACGAGCACAATATGCAACATCACCAAATGCTCAATCGGTGACGTCTGAGTCTTAAGGTCAGTCAAAAATGGGGTGTCTACAGTTGCCCCTCTTTGACAGAACTCGAAAGTCATAAGAATGACGGGAGTGAATGTCAAAGCCCAGAGACGACCCATTTTTGACAAGGCCGAAGACTCAGACAAACAAACAAAATATAGATAAATAAATGGTTATGCCCGCAGTCGCCTCGTATCCTTTGCAATGAATCAAACCAACAGTAGTTCAAGGCGGGATGCAAAATGATATGCAGGAAGATTTTGATAATTGGACTTAGACGCTACGCGAAGCCGGTTTGAAAATTGGACTTACATGCTACGCGAAGTCGGTTTGAAGATTGGACTTATACGCTACGCGAAGCCGGTTTGAAGATTGGACTTATACGCCACGCCGGCGGTTTTGAAAATTGGACTTATACGCTACGCGAAGCCGGTTTGAAGATTGGACTTATACGCTACGCGAAGCCGGTTTGAAGATTGGACTTATATGCTACGCAAAACCGGTTTGAAAATTGGACTTATACGCTACGCGAAGCCGGTTTGAAGATTGGACTTATACGTTACGCGAAGCTGGTTTGAAAATTGGACTTATACACTACGCGAAGGCGGTTTGAAAATTGGACTTATACGCTACGCGAAGCCGGTTTGAAAATTGGACTTATACGCTACGCGAAGCCGATTTGAAAATTGGAGGTTTAAAAATTGGACTTATATGCTACGCGAAGCCGGTTTGAAAATTGGACTTATACGCTACGCGAAGCCGGTTTGAAAATTGGACTTATACGCTGCGTGAAGCCGGTTTGAAAATTGGACTTATACGTTCCGCGAAGCCGGTTTGAAAATTGGACTTATACGCTACGCGAAGCCGGTTTGAAAATTGGACTTATACGCTACGCGAAGCCGATTTGAAGATTGGACTTATATGCTGCGCGAAGCCGGTTTGAAGATTGGACTTATACGCTACGTGAAGTCGGTTTGAAAATTGGACTTATACGCTGCGCGAAGCCGGTTTGAAGATTGGACTTATACGCTACGTGAAGCTGGTTTGAAAATTGGACTTATACGCTACGCAAAGCCGGTTTGAAAATTGGACTTATACACTACGCGAAGCCGGTTTGAAAATTGGACTTATACGCTGCGCGAAACCGGTTTGAAAATTGAGGGTTCATGCAATGCACTGTAATGTAGTGGCTAAAATGCAATGTAATAGCTAAGAGGTAAAGGTACCTTACAGGGGTAATTGACAATGACTTATATCATGCTGCTAGGGATCTCTCGCTTCTTCTTGATTGAACCCAGGTACTACTTTTTTCCCTGACTATGATTGCAGCTTTCCCTATTCTCCAACAGGGTGACAGACTAGGTTGGATCAGTATCCAGAATTGAGGTGCATACAAATGGTATCTCAATCTATGGGGCTGTCATACAGATTTCAAGTCGAGGATATACCCCTGGGTATTTAAACCAGACTTTAGTCTCGGAAATCCCGAACCTTTGTGTTCTAGGCATGAGCCATTCGAATTCTAGTTTCCACCGTCTCAGTTGGTCTCCTAGGAACTCACCGCTAACACAGGCAGGTGGCTATACCAGACCACCGGAAGTCGTTCGGGCACGACAAACACCAAAGGAATTGCACCTTTAGAGGATTTAAGGTCTCCTAGACCGGAAAGTGCACAAGACGGTGTGATGAAATGCAAGTACGATGCGCAAAACAGCACAAATGATGATGCAGGATTTAAGGTCTCCTTAGACCGGAGGATTTAAGGTCTTCTAGACTAGACAGTAAAGCAGATACGATGCAATCGATGTAATAAATGTGATGCAATAGATAATAGATGCGATGCAACCGAGAGTACAATAGATGCAAAAAGGCGACATACACCAACCACGCTGGACTCGTGAGTGGAGGAAGAACAAAGAAAATCAATCAGGAACGCGTTCCACACAACCTAAGATAAATTCCAAACACGCTGAAATCGTGCGAGGAAGGGGACACTCAAACCACACTGAAATCGTGAGAGTAGGTCCAAAAACAACCCGCCCAGCACATCCACAATGCAACCGGAGAAGGTTTTAACCAGGGGAGATAACAATGGTGTAACCAACAGGCATATCTCAACGTATTTCATACGGAGAGAGGGAAGGTTTTAACCGGGAAGAATAATAATGGTGTAACCAACAGGCGTATCTCAACGTATTTCATACGGAGAGAGGGAAGGTTTTAACCGGGGAGAATAACAATGATGTAACCAATAGACGTATTTCAACGTATTTCATACAGAGAGAGGGAAGGTTTTAACCGGGTAAACAATGGTGTAACCAACAGGCGTATCTCAACGTATTTCATACGGAGAGAGGGAAGGTTTTAACCGGGTAAACAATGGTGTAACCAACAGGCGTATCTCAACGTATTTCATACGGAGAGAGGGAAGGTTTTAACCGGGTAAACAATGGTGTAACCAACAGGCATATCTCAACGTATTTCATACGGAGAGAGGGAAGGTTTTAACCGGGTAAACAATGGTGTAACCAACAGGCATATCTCAACGTATTTCATACGGAGAGAGGGAAGGTTTTAACCGGGTAAACAATGGTCTAACCAACAGGCGTATCTCAACGTATTTCATACGGAGAGAGTGAAGGTTTTAACTAGGTAAACAGTGGTGTAACCAACAAACGTATCTCAACATATTTCATACGAAGAGAGAGAAGGTTTTAACTGGGTAAACAATGGCATCCTAACACGTTTCACGTGAAAGGAGGAAAAGTGGATTCGAAATCCAAATGCGCCTCACGCGAGTGGAAGAATAGTAAAATGATTTCTTGCTGACAAGGGGTAATCTCTATATGTAAAAGCCACGGATGTCACTTTTCTTTCTGATCATATTCACAACTTTCCCTCATTGCAAACAAAAGCCAAGATGACCCTGGCAAGGAACTGGTACTCAGAGAGAGCATTTCTGATTGCCATTTGAGGCAAACTTGATCTTGAGCTTGAGGTAGAGGCACACTCATACTTCGGAGCATTGACAAGGCCTGACAAGGTGCATACGGAATGCGATCTCGGAGCTTACTGAAGTTGGAACAAACTCAGATACCCGACATTTTCCTCTTTTGCTTTTGCTTTGCAGTCCAGAACCATTATAGCTTCAGATAGGTCTTGGTTCCACTGTTCTCACATAACCTGGGTTGAACCCTGTGGTTTTATGAAAGAACAAATTCTGTTTTGCACAAATGTGGAGAACGGCACGGCACTCGGAGCACAAAACGATTTTTGAAATTGAGAGAGAGCATAAGTTCTCAACTGGGTATTGAGCCTACAACTAACCACAGCCAAAGCGACTCAACATGGAAATAAAAGGCACACAACCTAGACACATCGAGTAACACTCGAGACAACTCAAAACAAGAATCGAGACAAACAAAAAGACGCTACATTCAGACGTGCACAGGGAGCCTGTTTCACCGGGTATTGTTTCCCACCCTTTCTCACTTGTGATTCTCACATCACTCGGCCCTCAAGCTCTGTTTTTCTGAAAAAGCCATTTTCTCACTTTTTCTCTCATCGCACATCTCTCTATTCTTCAATCTCTCATTTTTCAATCCCTCCCCTGGGTGGTTGATGGATAAGCATGAAGTTGTGGGCTCTTGCCCCTGGTATTGTACCAGATTCTCATTCTTCCATTCACAGCTAGTAAATTCCTCCCATAGAAGGGTTGCGCTACAACTGGGTATGTAGCAAATCTGCGGCTAACATCGCTTGATGATGCTTTGCTGGGGAGTTTGGACATGATAAGATCTGTCCAGATGATGGAGTGGAATATCTTGCCCCATTCCAGTTCGTGTTTCGCACTTGGCTTGATACCTCGTTGCTTGGAGGGTGAGAGAGCTTTCAGCCCTTTGTTGTGCCCTTTTCTGGCGAATACAGTGCCCTTTCCGACAAGTAGAGCGGCCTTTCTAGCAAGTATTTCGACAAAGGGAAAAAGACAGAACACCTAACTCAACTGTGCCCCTAGTTCATTATTTTGACCATTTTTTGTTTTGATTTTTCTACTAAAACAATTTTAACCAAAATGAGAGTTAGATTAACGCGCTTGTTCGATTTTCTGATTCAAAATCATGGAAGTTAGGTTATGAGCACTGAAAATTTTCCTTTTTTTGGGTCCAGGAAAAGGGTCCAGTTTTGGAAATAATGGAATAGTTTTTGAGAGAAAATCAATCAACCAAAGTAAAAATTCTCAAAAACTGTTTTTGCAATCGGCCACTGCTCAACGAGCATAGAGCCCACTCTCGAGATGCACAACCTCAAATCCGAAGAAAAATTGCCCCTTGCTTGAAGAGAGCTGCATGGCAACGGAAAGTTGCCCCTTGTTTGAACGACACCGCGGCGCATTGAATGGCAACGGAACGTTGCCCCTTGTTTGAATGGCACCGTAGCGCATTGTAGTCAGTCCTCAGAGTGACGAACACAACCAAATCCTCAGATACAGAGAAGATAAAGATGACCAGAACCATCGCATGGACACAATCGAATTGAAGTGTTTTACGGCTGGACTTCAGAATGAAGTTGCCTACGTGTCCCAAAGATGGGAATCAAGCCTTACGTAGTTCAGGGTTAAGGTACACTCGGGTATTTAACCTCTCATTTTTATGCTCTAACTTTTGTCAAGGCGCCTGTTGTAGGTTTTCAACCTTGCGAGCTTTGTTTTTCTTTTCTTCTCATTCTTTTCTTTTCATTTTCATTCCTTTTTTTTTTTTTTTCTTTTCTTTTTTTTCTTTTCCTCTCTTTTTTTTTTGCATTTGTTTTCTTTTTTTTCTTTTTCTATCTTTTTCTTGCTCTAACTTTTGCCTGGGTCGCCCTTCCGGGTTTTCGGCCCAGCGAGCCTCTCAAAAGATAAAAGTGTAGCTTGGTCCATGCCAAATGGTTGTAGGGTTTTGAAGTCATCCGTATCCAGGAGAGTGGCTGTTGATTTGCAAGAGGACTCATCTTCGGCTCTTCGAGCACATCTGACATCTTTGCCCCTAGTTCGAAGGGTGCTTCCGTTCTAGCTTTGCAAGCTTTTTTTGATGAGATTTGATCTTCTTGATCTAACTTTGGTGCCTCTTGTTCAAGGGCTGTTTCAAATCTAGCCACACAGGCCTCATATCACAGTTGATCCTTGAACACTCTGAACCCAAGGTCAAGGTTTGAAAGCAAGGGCTCAAGTCTCGAGGCTGAGAGCGATTCTAAGCTGCACAATCTCAAGAGCGATTCCACACAGGTCTTCGCAGGACCGCGCAAAACATTTTTTGAAAGTTTTTAAGAAAGCGGCAAATCGCTCGCGCTGAAGACAGTGTAGAACCAATCTGGATCAAAGCTAGGGTCCTTGTCAGTACTCACACTAACAAGCATGTTTTCATTCATTAAGGGCTTAGCACGCCTCTCTTCCTCTCAGTTGATCAAATTTTTGCAAATCCCGAGGAATTCCTTCCTCTTCGTTTTCACCGCAGTGTTCAAAAAAGTTTTGAAAAATTTAGGTCAATACAATGACTTCAAGGCACAGAAAAGTAGGCGAAAAAGCACTGCCATTTCATTCAAACTTCGCACAAGGTACAAGTAAGTGAGCACAAGAATGTGAAAATCATCATTGCTCATTCAAATCTGTTGGCGTTCTTGGCTCCTGGCGAAACAGACTCAAAACAAAACGAAAAGCGAACACAAAACAAAATGGTGACGCCTAAGGTAACACCCCGTAATCACCCGACTCTATACAACAGATCGACTCGATACAACAAGACAGACCCAAAACAAAAAGATCGACTCAAACAAAAAGACAGACTTAAAAACAAAACAACAAGACTGACCCAATACCCAAGTCAGAAAGCACAAAAGCTAGCATTCGCAAATGCTCAAAACAGTGCATGCCATCCACCATATCTGGAGTAAATTGAGTGCTGCCCGCAGGTGGTTCATCCCTCGATCACATCACATTATCCCCCACAAGTTCACTAATCAAGTGCCGATAGACTTTGCAGAACCTAGTGCGGGGATGACCCCGTTGTCAATCAAATTTTGTATCTCGTGGCGAGATTTAACGCAATCGCCGGTGTCATGACCGGTTTGTTGATGGAAAGCACAGTACTTAGTCGGGTCATGCTTTGGAGGGAGAGGATCGGGTAGAGGCCGTTGCCCTAAGGGTTTGAGATGGCCTTGTTCAACAAGGATTTGGAGAGCCCTGGACAACGGCATATAGAGGGCATGGAAGATCCTCTGTCCTCGGGGTAGATCCTTCGAGGTTTGTGGATTTTTGCTGGACGCACCAGAAAAGGGATTGGTAGGTGCTGGCCTGGTTTTTTGATCTCTTCCGAGTGCAGGATTATAGCTGAAAGGAACGTTTCTGATACAACGACCCTTTTCCCGGCTTACCCCTTGATTCAAATCGCCTCAACTTGAGTGGCGAAAATGTTGTCCACAGTTTTTGCAACAACTGCGAGCACTTGCTCTTTGTTCAGTCCCTCGGCTTTCAAAGCCTCAACAGCCAACAGAAGATGTTCATGGGGATCCATGTCCGCCCCTATCTTGTTCTTTTCACTCGCCTCCACTTTGCCAAGGGATTGGCATTCCTCAAATACAGCCCGTTCCAAGACTGGGGAGCCTTTTGACACGAACTCCCTGGTATGTGATGTGATCGATGATGGAGCCAATGTCCCGGAGGCCAGATCTGTCACAGTTCTTTGAAGATCTTTAATCATTCCCATCAACTTAGAAGTAGTGGGTTCGCGGGTTTGAGATGATTGGGGTTCAGGTGCATCCATCATGCATAAGTCCATGCTTTCTGGAATGAACACCTCAGGCTTGGGTAGGTGGGCTGGGGTGATGTATATGCTGGGGTCGAAGGTGGATAGTAGTGTACGGATGAGGTTGAGGTGGGGAGGTGACGAGTCAGTACTAACCTGAGGTTCTTTGGATGGAACTAGGGTTTCTTCGTCAATAAGATCCTGAATCTTATGACGGAAGCGGATGCAACGGTTCGTATCATGACCGTGTCATTGATGATAGGCACAGTATTTAGCTGGGTCATATCTTGGCGGAAGAGGATTTGAAAGGGGTTGGGGTTCTAGGAGTTCTAGGTGCCTTTCTTCTTGCAGCTTTTTCAAAGCTTGGGAGAGACTCATGTAAAGAGGGTTAAACTTTCAGGCTTGGGGCCGAGTTGAAGTGGTTGGTTTTTCGCCATTGAGGGAAGTGGTGATAGTGTCTACTTCTGAGCATTTCGCAGCTGTGCCACCATCAGTAGTAGCATTGGAACTGTGAGCAACATTCCTCTTCAAAGGCTCATTATCTTCTGCAAAGATCCCTTGTCTGATGGCATCCTCGATTTGAACCCCAATGTCATGGAGGTCCTTAAATTTGAATATCATATTCTGCAATGTTTCGGCTTGCCTAACCATGTCTTGTTGCAGCGAATCCACTAAGTGCTGGAAATGGATTAGCAAATCCTCCAAATTTGCCGAAGGCTACGCTATGATAGATGTAGATGCTAGCGTTCTGACCAAGGTGATATGACTGGTGACTGGCAGATCAGATGAACTGGTGAACCCTGACTGGCCTTTCTTTGCCTTGCCTCAACGAAAGAACACTAGTTGCCCTTGAATTGAATCTCTGACCTAACAAAGTCTATCAGCACTTGCCCAATGTGCCCGGGGGATATCGGAGCCTTCTGAAGCTACGGTTCCAGGACTACCCCTAGCAAAAGAGAAAACAGACAGCACCTTAGCTCAACTTCCCCAAAACAGATACAAGCATAACAAGATGACTGTGCCCTCTACTGAATTCTGCTCTCAACATTCTGCCTCAAATCTAATATCCTCGAGTAAAACTGATTCTCAAAATACTGAACTGGTGCCCACAGGCCTGATGCCCAAACTTGCAAACTAATGCATGCATTCCTGTAGAGACGCACTCTAAAGCATATAACAAGCAAGTGAGAGCCAAAACACGCCTATGTTGGGATAGGGTTTCCGATATAGTTTCAAACAACCTATATCGAGTAAGCAACCTGTCCTAGTTTGGAATGGTCACCACGGATTTCGATATGCACTAGGTTGAATGGTCAAAGAGGGTGCCCCGGTAAAACCGAAATTTGTGTTTCCATACTGGCAGAGCCCGTAACCGGTAAGCCTTATGGCACGCAGCCTCTGGCAAACCGCTCAGGAATAGCAGATGGCAAACACGGTGTCCTAGGCGCACCAATGCAAATGCAATGTAAAGAAACACACAAGTGTAGTCAAAACCAAATATCATGAGTTCGAGTTAAGCTCTCTAAATCCCCAACAGAGTCGCCAGAAACTGTAACAAGCCCGCGAGGAACCTCGCTACAGCTCGGACTCGATTTGTGTCACGGTTCTTAATCTGAACCAAAGAGTCCAAATCCGGCAAATCGTTTTGAGAAAACAGATTTTTGAAAGAAGTGCCAAACATGAACTGCTTTGCCAGATACAGAGTCGCCACCTAAATATTTTATTTTGGGAAATTTAGGAAATCCTGACTCGTTGCCTAAGGCCACGTATCCGTTATCACTAAAGTTGCCTTGGCTCGGGAACTTAGGTACGATTGGGAAAGGTCACTTCGTGAGCACCCCCGCTCGCCCGATCAAAGATCGGCCTCTACTAACCATGATATCTAGTTTTGAAAACATTGTGTGCTCTTATTCCGGTTATTAGCCTAGATTTACTATGTGATGCGCACAGCATACAAGTATAGACCGGGTCACCTGAATTGGAACAAAACATCTCCTGTTTGTTTTTGAAAGATGGTTTGTTACCCGCATGTAGGCTTAAAATACAGATTTTGCCACCCTCAGGTGGGCTTAGAAAAACATGATTTTGCCACTATCTAGTGGGCTTAAAACTCACAGTTGATGATTTGTCCCAATCCAAATAACCCAACCTCCACCCACAGGCATTCAAAGCAGTTATATCACATAAGCATATAGCCTCATGGTAAGCATGCTATTCATGGCAGTCACTCACACGCATGCAAGGATGCTAAAGCATAAAACTCACCGAGTACTCCAAGCCAAAACAGAAACCGATTAGAAATCCATGCATGATCCTAAGTATACAGAAATGCCTAATGCAACACATGCAAAAATGCAACTATAGCAGGCTCGGCTATTCTAAACATGGCATATGAGATGCAACAGCTATCAAGTATTCAACTCGAAATTGAAATACAGATACAGTTAGTATGATGCGCCGAGCTCGGTGCATGCAAGACAGATGAATGGGTGCAAACATGCTATCATACTGTATGCTAATTGAAACATGCCCTAATCTAACCATCATAAGCAGGTAAATAAAAAGGAGAAAGATGTGGGCTTGGAAGACATACATCACACACACATACACACTTATTACAACATTGCCCTCACACAGAGGGTCCAAATAAATAGTACAGTCCCGAATAGTACAGTCCAAATAATATAGTCCAAGATATGTACAAATTCCTAATTAATTAACAAAGTTAACTAAGAAAACAATAAACTCGCATGCAAGCTAGGGACTGCCTTGACTCTTCTTCAGATGATGAATGATGCATATTCGGGTTGCCTTTGCGCGGAAATCCATTGTGATGCCCCAATTAGCCTCTGTTTTGTAATAATTTTTGGAAAGCGCGCCAAGCCCCAGAAGACTACTGATTCTTGATTTGCTGCGACAGAGAGCAGGAAAGGGGCATGGCAATGTATTTTCACAAATGTATGCATGCCTCGATCCTCGTGCCACCAATCACGCATCTCGATGCATGATGGCCGAGGAGTCGAATTGCACAACTCAATATAGAATGAATGCACATGAAAACTCAACTAGACCTAACTCCATCATGGATAATCCGGAGTGTCGGTGACTGGGGAATTGAGACACGTTCCGTCACTCGGAGTACGAAACGTACCTCGTTTCCCGTGCTCGGGCTAACCCCTATCCCGAACACAATGCAATATGCATGACATGCATGAAATGCAACTAAGATACATCCTAACATGCAACATGCTATGAAATGGCATACACGATGCACGAGGTAACATGGCATACACAATGCGCTAACATACAACCTAGCATACACAACGCTATGGAATGAAATGGCATACACAATGCAATATGGACTTACACTAACATAAGAGGACCTCAGCCACACTCACATAAGAGGCCATTAGACGAAAATGAGAGATTCGAAATGCGTGCACGCGTGCACGCAAACTGAGGACCGACCCTAAGGCACGAAATGCCACTCTAACAAGACATGGCAAAGCATGGAATATGGCATACTAGCATGCAAATTTCAGAGGCAATAAGTGATGTAAAACAGCCCCGAAAGATGGCAAAATGACACCCGATGCATGAAATGAATCCCAAAACATGAAATTAGGTGCATGGAATGAGCTATGGCTATGCAATGCATGCATTATTTGAACATGAAGTGTGAAGAAAGAATCAAGAAAGCCCCAAAAAAATCATATTTACAGTTTTAAGCAAGGCCAAACAGTGAACACAAATGTGGCTAAGCTAGCATGCAAAAATGGCCCCGAAAGCGAGATAATGAAGCAAGTAGCAGCTGCTGACCTTAAACAGAGAAGGGCCCTTCTATAATGTTGAATAGGGCCCAAAATATGATATTTTACAGTTTATGACAAACCACAAAAACAAACACAAGTGTAGCTAAACTCTCATGCAAGAAATGGGCCAAAAGGGGGACAAAGAAGGAAGTGATGACTGCCAACCCCAAACAGATAATGGCCCTTCAACAATGTTTAAGAGGGACCCAAAATATGACCTTTTACAGTTGATGATCAAACCCAAAACAGTGTAAAAGTATGCTCAAAATACTATGCAAGATAAGGCCAAAAAGAGAGCTATAACACAAAGCATAAAGAGGATACTCCAAACAGCAAAAGAACCTTAATGAAACATGAATAGGGGGTCAAAATGAGGCTATTTCCAGTTCAGACCAAAGTCCAAAAATGCAAGCACAAGGGGTTAACAAATCATGCAAAAATAGGACCATAAGATGGATACAAAGGCAAGTGACAAATGAAAATCTCAAACAGTGATGAGCCCTTCGACAATGTTGAAGAAGGACTCAAAATAAGCCACTTTTCAGTTTATGACAGAGCTCAAAACAGTTTATTAGTAGGTCTAAAATACCATGCAAGAAAGAGGCATACAAGAGAGGTAAAGAAGCAAGTGCAAAAAGAAAGCCTCAAACAGTGAGAGGCCCTTAAGAAAACATGAAAAAGAACTCAAAATAATGCTATTTTCAGTTTGGGTTGGAGCCCAGAAATGTAAGAAAATATGGCTTATAAATGGACCAAAAAAATACAAGTTTGAGGGAAATATGGACTTACATTTGAAGACCAAGTTTCCAGTAGCTTTTAGTCTGAAAATCTGAGCTTTCAACCTCTTCAAATGTCCTCTAAGGTACTGAAATGAGTAATGGAGGTGATAGGCTAGGGGTTGTAGTGCAAATGGTGCAAGAAAATGGATGTTTGAACTTGAAAATGGAGAGTTATGGAGGAGGAGGAGGGTTATGAGCCTAAGCCAAAAGTGTCTAACCCTTAAAAATGGAGCTCAAGGGTGTATTATATAGAGGAACTCATTTTGAAACCCAAAAAAGGGGGGGAAAAAAAGGGGGGGAAAAAGATGAGGAAAAACCAATTTAAATGGAGCAAAACAAAGGGGGAAAATTTCGGAAGTGGCATTTTGACCACGAAGTTGGTCTCTTGGGCCACAGTTTTCCTCAAAAGGGAGGAAATAAGGTGTGCGCCAAAAATCGGAGCAAACGGAGGTAGTTAAAAGGTCCCGAACCGAGACACACGGCCGATTCAAAATCGAAAACTGGCTCCAAACGAAAAATGGCTCACGACCACGGTTGGTCTCCTGTGCCAAGATGTTCCTCAAAAGGGAGGAAACAAGGTATGCGCCAAAAATCAGAGCAAACGGAGGTAGTTAAGCGGTCCCGAACCGAGACACACGGCCGACGGCTCCGAAAACTAAAAACTGGGCTCCAAACGGGAAAAATGGCCTACGACCACGAAGTTGGTCTCCCAGGCCACAGTGTTCCTCAAAAGGGAGGAAACAAGGTATGCACCAAAAACCAGAGCAAACGGAGGTAGTTAAGCGGTCCCGAACCGAGACACACGACCGACGGCTCCGAAAACCGAAAACTGGGCTCCAAACGGGAAAAATGGCCTACGACCACAAAACGTAGCCTACGGCCACTGAGAGATGGTCTACAAGACCTCTCCCTCCCTTCAGGAAGAGAAAATAGAGAAAATAGGGCCTGGTTCGAAAACCGAGGCAAAGCACAAAAGAGTCCGGAAGTCCGAAGGCAAAGCTCGCAGCTAAGACTCTGAAACTTCAGAACGAGCACAATATGCAACATCACCAAGCGCTCAATCGGTGACGTCTGAGTTTTAAGGTCGGTCAAAAATGGGGTGTCTACAAAGCTACAATCCCATGTTGTCGACTAAGTGCATCTGCGACCACATTTCTTTTTCCCAGGTGGTACTGACGAATTCAACCTACTTCTGTTGCTTCATGTTCAACTCTTTTTGAGAAAAAGATATTTGAGACTCTTGTGATCTGTGTACAACTCAAAGCGTTCCCCAAACAAGTAGTGTCGCCACACTTTCAACGCAAAAACAACTGCTGCCAACTCTAAGTCATGAGTAGGGTATTGTCTCTTGTGAGGCTTTAACTGACGAAAAGCATAAGATACAACCTTTTGATGTTGTATCAACACACATTCCAACCCAGTTCCACTCGTATCAGTAAATACTACTAACTTTTTCCCTTGTACCGGTATAGTTAACACCGGAGCTGTAGTTAACCGCTACTTTAACTCCTGGAAAGCTTTCTCACAATCATCTGTCCATAAGAACTTTACATTCTTGCGGGTCAATTTGGTTATGGGTGCTGCAATAGTGGAAAACTTCTCTATAAATCTCCTGTAATAACCGGCTAGTCCTAAAACACTCCTCACCTCTGAAGGATTTGTAGGCTGCTTCCATTCTTTGACTGCAACAACTTTCTTAGGATCTGTACGGGGGGCAAATATTCCGGCGAGCCCGTACTCCTTTCTTTCCAGCTCCCTGTCCGTCCGATCGACTTGCGAACGCAACGGCGGTGAGCAACCCAGTGGTGTGTGGCCGGAAAACCCCTCCGACGGTCAAGTTAACACACACTCAGAGATAGAGAGAGAGGAGAGAGTTGAATGTCTAAGTGTATCTCACCAAATGATCATCTGTCCAGCATGGGGGATGCAAACATGCTTATATACCTTCTGCGCCCTAAATCTACTCCCATTAGTCTCTCGACATGCGTGGTCTTTCCATCGCCGTCGGCACAAACCCAAAGAATCATCACCTAACCAAACTGCTGGTTGCTATCTTGGCGTAACTCCCGTAATCTGAACCACCTCGGCTTCTTATGACCGCTCTTGCGGCATATCGAAAGTGATCCACTCACGAGCCCCGAATCCATCGAGCTTGGTTGCATTCCGGCAAGCCGAGCTCGAGGTAGGTCGAGCCGGTTAGCTGTAGGCCTTCCTGCCGAGCTAAACGCACAAACCGTGGAATTCGGGATAGCAGGCAGTCATCTCGGCCGAGTAACTTCAAGTAGGCTGATTTCTACACAAACAAACCCAAGTAGCTCGGTCCAACATGGGCCTGTGCCTTAACCAAGCAAAACCTCTCTGGACAGGCCCAAGCTATCGCGGCCCAAACGTGTTCGGCTCTTAACTTGCCCGGCCTTTGCCATGACCCATTCCAGCTCATAAAATCTCCCTCTCAATTGCCCCTTAAATCCGTCCGCACAAGCGTGACCGAGATTACATGATTCGACCGGGGTAGACCCTTCCTCGATCTGTTGTTTGCAAGACGTCAACCGCACTAATTCCAGTGCTTGGTTCCTCGATTTTCTTGGCCGACGTCTCATCTCGCCTTCATGTCTCTTCAACTCGGACTCCGCCATTAATAGGGACACGCGTCGCTCGTTTATTGGCCTTGAGCAGCCAACCTTCACGTCCCTTCAAATTCAAAAATTTTGGCGGTCTCTCTCTCCTATATATACGTCATTTCTCCCTTCATTTCGTTCTTACTGACTCTCCTTCAGTTCTTGACGTTCCAGAGCTCCAGAGCCTTCGAAGAGCTTCCTTCTTGAGTCTTGTTACGTTCGTGCTTGAAGACTCACCTCCAGCCCCATTCTAGTAAGTTCCTCGACCCCTTTATTGCTATTTCATTTGGTATTTCTTGTTTTAGAGCACTAAAACTATAGATTTTAGGGTATAGCTCCCCAAAACCCTTCCTTGCCCCTTGTTCTCCTTGCTGTTCTTCAGCTTCACTGATGAACACCTGAAGATCTGGAGCGGACCGGGCTCCAAGTCTTCCTTTGATCCCAAAAAACGTTAAGACCGAGCAAATTACAAGTTTGCCAAAACCTTACTACAAACCGAGGTAGGCAGAGGAATTAGCCGCCGACCAAGGCTAACATCTTGTAAAGCGACCGAGCTCCTTGGATTGCCTTCGCGACCGAGGTGGTCTGGCACTTTTTTTGACTGAGCTAAAGTCAAGCTCATTTTGCGCGACCGCGCTTTCACTCACAATTACCCTCCTTGTCCTACAGAGTCCAAGGGGACCACAGACCAATACCGAGGCTCTCAAAGACCGAGCAGCCATCAAACACCATTCTGTGCCAAACCACCTCAGCCGAGCTAAACCAGCCGGCTACACATGGGGCGCTATCGCTTCCTTGTCGACACTTCGGTTGCCCTGGCCGCGTTCCGGGAAGAGTACGGTATCCCGGCTGACGTTCACCTAGAGCTCGGTGCCATTGACACAAACCCATGAGGCAGATTAGACCAATGCCCCTTCACCGTGCTATCCATCATAGAAGGGGGCCTCCGGTTCCCGGTTAACCCGCTGATCTGCAAATTCCTGCGGTGCACCGGGCTAGCTCCAACCCAAGTCTCAACCAATACTTACAGAATAATCAACGGGAACCACGAACTAAACAACCGGCTAGGGACCAACCTAGGATTAGCTGAGATACTGTGCCAGTATACCCTTGGGCATACAGGCAATGGCCTTGCCTACTATTTAAAAATCAGACTGGGCAAAGAGAAGATAGTGATCAGCACCCCGGACAAGGACTTGCACGATGATGACTTTTTCTGGGTGTCCAGCAACTATGAAACAGCCGACGTACCGGGCTGGTTCATTAGCAAGAACTTCGGTTCAACATGTAAGCCGTGCTATCTGCTCGGTCAATTTGTCTTTCTTCACTATTCTATACTTACATTTTTTCTGCTTTCCTTTGTAGCAATTGAAGCCCTACAAGCCCACTATCATTATACTAACGAAGCAGCCATCAGAACCGTGCTCCGCTACCACAATCGGGATTGCCACGAGCTCCTCGGTTACACACCGACATACAAATATTCAGCTCCACGCCGGAGTAAAGTCACAGACTTTCTTCGCACTCCATCTCCACCTTTCGATCCCACATTACCGAACGTGCCACTCATGCGGTTAACCGAGGCAAAAGAGATGGCCAAAAGAAGCCGCATCAAGAACCTCATCACTGCCACCTCCACCGAGATACTGAGCATTCAAACCCGCTCTTCTGCTGCCAGGCAAGCCAGCAAAGACAACCGCCGGGCTGGCAAAAGGCCACGTGCAGACCCTTTCACCGAGCTAGTTGCGGAGCTCAACATCGAGCAACCTGTTGTGATAGCTAACCCAACTCCGCCATGGAGGCCGCAACTCAAGCACCGAGGCAAGGAGATCTCGGCAACTGCCTCAGTCAAAGGTGACAAAGAGCACCTACTAGCCTTCAATTTGACCAAGGCCTTGCTGCTGCTGAGCGACGTGGTCAGCAGCGATCACGTGCCGGACACCCGGCTGGTGAAATCCTCGGTCAAGTCTACGACCAGGGTAAGAACTTTGCATATTTTGCCAAAGAAAATTTACCAAAGTGTTTGCTTGGTTTTCTTTCTAATCAAACCTTCTTCTTGCAGGCCATCCAGAAACAACACTTGGTTATGGAGCGCATTCACCGACTTCGGCAGAAGGCCACCGACTCTGCCAACCAAGTGGAACACCTTCAAGCCAAGCTCGGTAGGTCCAAAGCTTCGTTGGAGATGGTCAACTCTGACAATTCTAGGTTGCTCGGCCAGCTTGGAACCACCGAGAAAGAAAGGGACGCGCTCCGGGCCAAGTTGGAGACTTTGAAATAATCAAATAAGAAGGAGCTGGAGGACACCAACAACGCCGGTTTCAAGGAAGCCGAGGAGAGCTACACCAAGCAAGTCGATGCCACCCAAGACATCTTCTTCAAGGCGGGATGGAAGGCTGCTTGTGAACAGCTCGGCCAAGGACTTGGGACCGACGTGTTCGCCTCTCCCCCAGTTGCCTTCCTGCTGACGTACCTTGTGCCATACGCCAACGACGTCTTTAACGCGTTGCAGGCTGACGAGGAAGAAGAGGCAGAGGATGCCGAGGAAATTCCGAGGGTGACAACTGCAAAAATGGCCAGAGCGAGCATCGGTGTCGAGAGACCACAACCACTTCGACCGACGGAAGCGACTTAGCGAGGATGAATTCACAAACCTTTCCCCCTTAGTCTAGTTTTCTTTTTCTTTCTTTTTGTTTGAACATGTAACCGGGCTATCTGGCCCTCCTTTTGTAATTATTTTGCACATCAATGAAAAAGTTCGATTTTCATCAAGTATTTGCACGGTCTCCCAGCTAAATAACTTCAGCCGGACAAAATACTTCGGCAGAACAAACCATCTTGTTTAACTTATTTAACCGAAAAAAACATCTCAGTTTGAATCATAAAGTTGGTAAATCATCAACTCAGTTGAAGTTTCATCGGAGTAACGCATCTCGGTTGAAATTTCACCAAAGTGGAATAAATCGTCAACTTAGTCAACCGGAATAAAACATCTCAGTTGAAAACCTCAAAGTTGAGCAAATTATCAACTTAGTCAACCGGAATAAAACATTTCGGTTAAAGTTCAAAGAAGTTGAGCAAGTCATCAACTTAATTAACCGGAATAAAACATCTCGGTTGAAAACCTCAAACTTGAGTAAATCATCAACTCAGTCAATCGGAATTAAACATCTCGGTTGAAGTTCAAAGAAGTTAAGCAAGTGATCAACTTAATTAACCGGAATAAAACATCTCGGTTGAAAACCTCAAAGTTGAGTAAATCATCAACTTAGTCAACCAGAATAAAACATCTCGGTTGAAAACCTCAAAGTTGAGCAAATCATCAACTTAGTCAACCGGAATAAAACATCTTGGTTGAAAACCTCAAAGTTGAAAACAACAATCTGAATGCTAAAGCAAAGATGAGACACTTCTATTATATTGACAAAAAGAATATTACATTCTGAAGTGTGAGGCAAAAAATTCCTTTATACAAAAAGAACACAAAAGCTAAAAATAGTATAGTTTGAGGTTGGCCGCATTCCATGGCCAGGGTCTTGTAGGGTCCTTTTCAGTTTGCCCCTAATTTGCCTTTACCTAGCACCAAGGTGTTGCCCATGACCTTCCTCAAAACCCAGTCACCTACTTTGAATGGTCTGGGGTGCACCGTTTTGTTGTATTTTCTTGAAAGCTCTTGTTGGTAGGTATAACGACCCAAACCCGCCCCTATGGGTTTAGCACCGTAACCAGCCAGTAATCCGAGATTACCGAAGGCCTACTTAACAGTAAAACAGTAATTCAGAGTACAGGGACTAGCGGAAGCCAAAACAATAATTAAAAGATGTCCAATGAGCTGTGACAGTCTATATGCAAAAAGACTTTCCATACATATACACATAAACAGTACATATAGATCCATATACAGTCATCTAGGACAGGGACCTAATCCCTATTAGAGCAGTACAGTAAAACATCATTCAGTGTATACAGTATTACAAAACCAGAAACAAAAAGGGAAAATCTAAAACACCCCAAAAGCCCTAGCTTGAAGGACTTGGAACCTTTCAGTGAGGCACAGTGGTTGGCTTGACAAAACTGGAGTTTATCGCGACGCTCCTAGCAATGGTTCGGTGCCTGTACACCTACATATATATATGAGCAGTGAGCTAAAATCTAGTGAATAACATATGCGTAAAGAGGTTAAGAATGAATGTTCTTTCAGTATTGAAAACAGTCAGTTAAACAATATGCCAATCATTCAGTTTGTGGCTCATATTTCACGCCATAACAGTCATTCATAAACTATAATAGTCATATGTGGTACATTCAATAGCAAAACAGTACAGTAGGTCTTAACTGACCGAACAGTTAGTTGGTGGCCATCATATCAATAAACAGTAGTGGTTCCAATATAGGAACCGACAGAGATCTCTGTGTCAGTAGCAGTACAATACAGTAACAGTGGATTGCTATGGATGCCACGATTACAGTTCACAAATAGGACATCATTTATTCAGTAACAGTATCATTTCAGAAAACAGTACAGTTCAATTGTTCAGAAGATAATCATTATTGAATATATCTTTACAACATTGTTACTCACAGAGTTCTGGGCTACAGATAGGCTAGTACGCGTCTCCGGATGCCAACCCTACACAGTTACAGAGTGAACACACACTAAGCTACACAGTTCGGAAAATAATAACTTAATCCCTAATTTGCCTCGGTGTGGTTATGCATCAATATCCTCATTAAGATGCTTTAAACTAGGCCTAAGAATGTCTAGGATGAAATGAGGATGCAAGGATGCACTTTTAAACACTTTATAAAATTTTCAGAAAACAAGGGTCACGCTCGAGCGTGGCTTTCTACGCTCGAGCGGACATGCAAACAAGGTTCCTCGCTCGAGCGTCACTTCCCACGCTCGAGCAGACTGCAAAACATAGCAAAAGTACTGGATGTGTGAAAATCACGCTCAATGGGCGCTCGACACCCGCTCGAGCATGTGACACAAGTCCCCGCTCGAACATGCATATTCTCGCTCGAGCGAACTGTAAAACAATACAAAGTACTGGAAGCACATATTTCACGCTCGAACGCCACTTTCCCCGCTCGAGCGTGAGTCTAAATTCTGGAAATTCCAGATTTGAACCTCAAGCTCAAAACCACGTTTCAATGCATCAAATTCGATCCTCTTGGGCTAATTTTCTGGAAAACACTTGTAAACTCATAGTATAACATGTTTCAAAGCTCAATTTGAGAAATCAAAGCCCACGGGTAGTTCAATTAAATCCAATTTCAAATCAAAGTTCAAGAACATACTTCCAATGTGACATGCATGAGTTTTAAACAACTTCAAACTTCAAAGACATGCTCAAATGAGCCAATTTCTCCAAAAACAAGATGAACTCATGGTCCAATGCAAAAATATGGACATGCATGTGGAATTTCATGAACAATAACTTCAAAACTCAATAATGGCAACATGCATGCATAGATTAAGCTCTTAGTTCAACATATGAAGCTAATTTATGTCTTAATCTCTAGACTTCCATAAACCATGCAACATATAACTTGAATACATGAACAAGAAGGTATAATCTCTACCTTAAGTCTCCAATTCTAGGTGTAGGAGTTCAAACATGCAATCAACCTTCAATTTCCTCAAATCACCAAGCTAAAATTGTTGAACTCAAGTTTCCTCACTCTCTCTATCTCTAGTCGGCTAAGGACTCAAGAAATGGCTGAGGAAATGATGCTAAACAATGTATAATTCAAGTCTCAACATATGGTATGAAGTGGGCCACTAAGTGGCAAAGTTGTAAATAATGCAACTTGTGTAATTTAACTTATTTTAATCTATTTAATCATACCAAATCATATTTCAAATAAATATGCCATAAAATCACATAAATTATTATTAACACATATCACTAATCAATTTCAGATTCGGCCGCCGATAAGGCCTTCAATTTGTAGTTTACAGCGTGAAACATGAACAAATGCATTTGACAGTCAACTGATAGAAATGCAAATAACACAATGTATTCATGCAATTAATTCAAAATTTCAGTCTAATCATTTACTTATCCAGTTTAGTCACAGTTTAGCAGGAAGCAGTGGTCTTATCAGTAAACAGTAGTGAGGGTTGTCATAGTCTCCCCTCCTTATAAAGAGTTTGGTCCTCCAAACTCGAATTACCTTCATTCTGGAAGAAAACAGGATTCAGTGGGAACAATTCGGGATATCTCTTGGCCATGTCATCTTCCCTTTCCCAAGTGGCATACATGCCACCATGGTTTTGCCAGTCAACTTTCACTAACAGAATCTCTTTATTCCTTAACTTCTTGATCCGTCTGTTCACAATCTGAATGGACTGTTCTTCGTACGTGTAGTCATCACTTAGCACTACACGGGTAGGCTCAATCACATAGAACGGATCCCGAAGATAATCTCTCAACATTGAAATATGAAAAACATTATGCATATGCTCCATTTCAGGAGGAAGCACTACTTGATACGCCACCGGATTGATTTTCTCAATAATCTCAAACGGTTCGACATACCTCGGCGCTAGTTTACCCTTGACTCCAAAACGAGTCTGGCCTTTCATCGGTGTCACTTTTACAAAAACATGATCACCTACTTCGTATTCTCTGTCTCGCCTGCAGACATCCGCATAACTTTTCTGTCAGCTCTGTGCGGTTTTCAGTCTCTGTTGGATCACTTTTACTTTTTCTATAGTTTCATACACAATCTCGGGCCCAAGCAAAGGCCCATCTCCAACTTCTGCCCAGCAAATCGGGGATCTATATTTTCTGCCATATAAAGCCTCGAAAGGCGCCATACCAATGCTCGAATGAAAGCTGTTGTTGTAGGCAAATTCGGCTAAAGGTAAGTGACTTTCCTAATTTCCCTGAAAATCAGGACACACATTCTCAGTAAATCCTCTAGAGTCTGGATGGTTCTTTCTGACTGACCATCTATCTAAGGATGGTATGCACTACTCAGTCTCTGTTCAGTACCCAATGCTGTCTGTAAGCTTTGCCAGAATCTCGATGTAAACTTCGAGTCCCTATCAGAAACAATGGACACAGGCACTCCATGCAGTCCAACAATTTCATCAATATAGATTACAGCCAATTTGTCCACATTATAAATTGTTTTGATAGGTAAGAAGTGGGCAAATTTAGTCAGTCTATCAACAATAACCCAAATTGAATCCATACCTTTACTGGAGCGAGGTAACCCAACAATGAAATCCATAGTGATATGTTCTCATTTCCACTCCGGTATTAGTAAGGGTTGTAGTAAGCCTGTGGGTCGTTGATGTTCTGTTTTAACTTGTTGGCAATGAAGACATTTCGACACAAAATCAGCAATCTCTTTCTTCATTCCCAGCCACCAGAAATTCAGTTTTAAGTCTTTCAAGGTCACATAGCAATTCTTTCTGCCCGGTGAGTAAACATGCCAAATTCCCAATCGATTTCCGACTCAATGCATCGGCAACAATGTTAGCTTTCCCCGGATGGTACAGAATTTGTAAGTCATAGTCTTTGATCAGTTCTAACCATCTCTGCTGCCTCATATTCAGTTCTTTCTGCGTGAAGAAGTATTTCAAACTTTTTTGGTCGGTATACATTTCACATGTTGCCCTATAAAGGTAGTGACGCCAAATTTTTAGTGCAAACACTACTGCAGCAAGTTCCAGGTCATAGGTCGGGTAGTTCTTTTCATGTGGTCTCAATTGTCGAGAAGCATACGCAATCACTTTACCATTCTGCATTAAAAAACATCCTAAACGCTTATAAGAAGCATCACTATATACAGTATAACCATCCGTACCTGAGGGTAAGGTGAGAATTGGTGCAATCACTAGTCAATTTTTCAAATCCTGAAAAGCTGATTCCCTCTGATTGGTCCAGTCAAATGATATCCCCTTCTGAGTCTGCTGTGTCAGTGGTAGGGCAATTTTGGAGAAATCTTTGACAAACCTTCTGTAATACCCGGCTAAGCCTAGAAAACTTCGGACTTCGGTAACATTTGTCGGTCTAGGTCAATTTACTACTGCTTCGATTTTCTGCGGATCAATTGAAATTCCATCCTTACTGATCACATGTCCCAAAAACATAACATTATCAAGCCAAAATTCACATTTAGACAGTTTAGCATACAGTTTCTGTTCTCTTAGGATCTGTAGGGCAATTCTCAAATGATGTTCATGTTCCTCAGTGCTTTTGGAATAAATTAAAATGTCATCTATGAACACAACTACAAAGTCATCTAGGAATGGTTTGAAAATTCGGTTCATAAGGTCCATAAATGCAGCAGGCGCATTGGTAACTTCGAAAGGCATAACTAAGAATTCATAATGTCCATACCTCGTTCAAAAAGCAGTCTTCTCGATGTCCCCTGTCTTGACTTTCAACTGGTGGTATCCAGATCTAAGGTCAATTTTGGAGAACACTTGGGCACCCTGTAACTGGTCAAATAAATCATAAATGTGAGGTAATGGATATTTGTTTTTCATTGTTACCTTGTTCAATTCGCAGTAGTCAATGCAGAGTCTCAGTGAGCCGTCTTTCTTTTTCACAAATAAGACTAGCGCGCCCTACGGTGAAATACTGGGCCTGATGAACTTCTTATCTAATAATTCTTGCAGTTAAACTTTCAATTCCTTCAGTTCGGTAGGTGCCATTCTATACGGAGCTTTGGAAACTGGCTGTGTACCCGGAATCACATCAACGGTGAATTTGATCTCCCTATCAATCAAATCCCCTGGCAAATCATCTGGAAACACATCTGGGAATTCTCTGACTATAGGAATACTGTTCACATTAGCCTTATTATCAGTAGGTATAGTCAATACAGAACATAGATACCCCTTACACCCCTTTCTAAAAGCGCCTCGTACTCAGCCTCATTGTTTGATACAAGGAATCCAAGGGTGATAGAGTGTTTGATGGTCAGTCTATCTGGCGAAATCAGAACTATGCCCAGCTCAGCACCATGGCAGTTAGAAGCCCCATCTACGAAAAGTTTTCACATTTTGCCCACAAAGAGCTTCCAACATTCTAAGGGGTCCTGGGAGGCTTGCAGGTGGATCGACGCATGGTCGTTCGGCTGTGCGGCGTCAGGTTCTGTCACGCCCCAAACCCGCCCCTAAAAGTTTGGGCATGACCCAATCGAAACCAGACACTAAACCTGTTATACATATCTTATGGGGCCTGAACGGAAGCATGCAATAATATAAAATACATCGAATAACATCCATTGAGCTACTTCTAACATGCCAGGATCTCAACATCACACTAAGTAAATATTATACAGACAGTTTACATCCATATGCCTCGACTCAACCCCACAAATAGGCACATAACAAAAATAATAATGGAGATGGAATTATTTACAATCAACCCAAAAATAGACATCTAATGCATAAATTGAAACTCGGCAAAACTTTACAAAACGAACGGCTTCAGGTGGTACCTGGACGCCTCAAGGTTGACAAGAGGAACACAAGCTTTAAAGGTTGGGACTGAACTCCCGATTGGCTACCTACAGAAACAGACAGACAAAATACAGAATGAGAGAACTCAGTGAATAATAGTACATAAATATTGTGATATTTAACCTGACTAATCAAAACATATAGTTGCAGATACATATTATTAACTACATTCCGTGATTAATTCCAAAACAGCCATAGGCCCTCAGATGCAGAATGACCATAGGTCCAGGGATATCAGAAGTAACAGAAATAACAGAAGTAGCAGAACTAACAGAAATAACAAAACGCATAAGCGTGGGTAACAGAAGATACAGAACGCGTAAGCATGATAACAGAAATAACAGATGTATGGACTCAAGAGGTGGCTCGTACGGATTCCAGAGGTGGCTCCCACCAAAGTGTAGCACTTCGTTCCGTACAGCACTTTGTTCCATACCAGAAAATATTAGAACGACCTAACAGTCCAGAAATATCATAAACATAATCTTATCAGAAACAGAGTCTTATGCATTTCCAGATTCCAAACCATTCTCGTAATCATTTTCATAATTATTTCCACATTCAGATTTTGCATAAGATCATATGTGGTACACCCATTAGCCATCAGATCAGGTAGGTCCGAAGACCACAACAGGAAGGTCCGAAGACCACAACAGGTAGGTCCGAAGACCACAGCAGGTAGGTCCGAAGACCACAACAGGTAGGTCCGAAGACCACAAAGATGATACCAACAGCCACGGTATTGTTACCCCCGGGCGAGGGCCATCCGGACTAAGGGTGCCACAAATACTTTTTAGAAAACTGGACATTCGTTCGTTCATTTCCAACATATCATAGCTTTTCAAGAATCGATCATTCGTATTATGGTATACTGAAAATACATGACATAAGTTTAATAGAACGTTGCTGATAACTGTTAACAAAGGCAACATAGTTTACAGCTTGCACGCTTTCAGAAATACATAAATATTACAATTCCGTAATGTATATAGATACCATTACATCAACAGGCCGGAAGAACTTATAAACTAACTTCACAGTGTTAATGGTTGTATGCAATTCGTATACAGATGTATGGGTAATTCACAGGATGGTATATTGACAATAATCCATAGCCATAACACAAAATACGGAGTAGGTTCAGAATCATACCGACGTGTGCTAACTCTTTCAATGTTCGCATCAATTCTCAATCAACAAACACGTTACCATATTAGCTCACGAAAAATAGAGTGTTGTTAACAATATTCTTAACAGTAGACAAGGTACATTTGTACATCTGTAGTACTATTACTCACAGTGTTTAGATGCTAGGTCCGTTCCTGCAGCTAACCCTACACAATTCAATTCAACAACATTAACAAAACCCCATGTAATCAACATAACTCCACATAATTATTACCATCCAATATAATCCAAACTATTAACATCATTTCACTCAGTGCTACTAAATATAATTTCACATAATTCAAATTAAATTGCTAAGGCTCAATTTACATCATCCACATCATCAACAAACCCTTCCCCCCAATCCCCTTCCTCACTAAGACATGATTCACAAAGCTTCTAACAAATTCATTCGCAAATTTAAACATAATTTCCAAGTATCACCAAATTCCAATTAAACTTGTATATACATAATTCAATACGTCAATTTCATTATTCTACATTCAATTTGGGTTAAATCTTTGGTTATCATCCTTAAGAAACTTAGGGTTTCAAGAAAATAATGAGATTTCAAGAAATAATCAAACTTATTAACCCAACACTATTTTTCCATCAATTACACATCTAGGACTCATAAACCATTATTTAAACCCATCAATTAACTCCCAATATCTTCAAACCATAAAACCCCCAATGTTCAAACCCCAAAATTCCCAAAATCTCATAATTTCTTCCATATACATAACATAAATGAAAACTTGCACCATTATACAATGAAGACACCTCCAACCTATCTATGGATGTAAATATTAAAGAGTCTTCAACCCTTACCTCAACAATCAAGCAAAGGGGTGAGCTTGAGAAGAAACTTTCACCAATCCAAATTTTAATCGGGTAAAAACGTTGATCTTCCTTAGTTCTCCATCCTACATGCCAAAACCATGGTGGATTGTTGATAAAAATGGGTGAAATCAAAGGTTTGAGAGTTAGGGTTTCGGACTAAGGCAAAGAGGAAATAAGAGGGTTGAAGAAAATCTATGAAATGATCCAAAAATCCCGATCTTAAAATTTGCTGTCCCGTAATTCTGCTCGAGCGGACTGTTTTCCGCTCGAGCGGACTCGCCTCAACCTGATTCGAAACTTTGAACAGGTATAACTCTCCCATCCGAACTTCGTTTTAGGTCGTTCTTGTGTCCAAATTGAAGCCCCGGAAATAAGCTTTCCAATGGTTCTAACCTCACATCCAAATTCAAAGTGTGGACAAAGAAAAGGATAAAAGAGTGACGGCTGGTCGCCGACAATTTATTCTAATTAAAGCTTTTGGCCCAATCTTACTTTGCCATCATATTACCACCACAACCAATACTCCAAAATAAAATAAGAAGGTTCCAAAAACACTAATAAAAATGTCCAAAACAAACCCACACCTCAGAAATACAACTCAACCTAGAGGCCCGCTCGAGCGTCAACTCTTCCGCTCGAGCGTGCAGACCAACAAAGCCGTCCGCTCGAGCGTAAACTCCCCCGCTCGAGCGGAGAATCACAACTCCCAGAATCTTAGGCCGTCTGCACAACTGCTGGGAACTCCAAAAGTCCGCTCGAGCGTCAACTCTTCCGCTCGAGCGGAGGGAAGAATTCTGGGTCGTCACAGGTTCAATGCTGATCGGTTCCAGTTCCTCTCCTCCTGGCGATGCGGCACCGAATAGAGCAGGTTGGTCGGTAATACCCAACTCCGTCGTCGCATCGCCGGGCTGTAACGTCGTACTAGCTGAAGGTTCTTCGGTGGGGCGCGCAAGTTCCGCGTCGCCAACATCGCCTAGCTGTGTTATGTTGGTTAAAATTGCACTTACCTTCTCGGCTACCGCCGTGAGATCCACTGGGCAGACGGGATGAATCCTGGGTGAGAATTCAGCAACAAAACAGGCCAATGTCTGGGCCTTTATGGCAGTGCGTGGCTGGAACTTGACGTCAAACTATCCCAATTCGACTGCCCACTTGAGAATTCGACTGGAGAAGTCCGCCTGCTCGAACAAGGCTTTGAGGGGGAACTCGGTCAAAATAATGATGGTATGAGCATGGAAATAGTGCGCCAACTTCCTAGAGGCCATAAGCAATGCCAGTGCAAGTTTTTCCAGTGGCAAGTATCTCGACTCTGCCGGTAACAAGGTTTTGCTTACGTAGAAGATAGGGAGGTGCTTGATTCCTTCCAACCGGACAAGCACCGCATCTAATTGAAAGCGGCGAGATAAAGGTAAAGTTCTTCGTAGAAGAGCTTGGCGTTACTATGATGGTCTTGAAGACAAATACTCCTTGAGCTCGGCCAAAGCCCAGTCACATTCTTCATCCCATGAGAACTTTGATTTCAAAGCTTGAAAGAAAGGGCGGCAGCGATCTGATGACCGGCTTATGAATCGGTTAAGCACGGTGGCCATTAGGCGGATCTTTTGCGTCATAGCCGAGCTTGGCTGCTTTAATTCTTGTACGGCTCTAATTTGTGTGGGGTCTGCCTCAATGCCTCGGTTTGTGACTAGGAAGCCTAAGAATTTCCCGAATTCCATGCCAAAAGCACACTTAGACGCATTCAGGTGTAGCTTGTGTCGTTTGAGAATGGCGAACATCTCGGCCAAGTCGAACAAATAGTCTTCTTGATGCCGGCTTTTGACCACCATATCATCAATATAAGCCTCCATTGTTCGGTCTAGCAGAGGAGCGAACATCTTAGTCACCATCCTTTGAAAAGTTGCCCCGGCGTTCTTCAAACAATAAGGCATGACTCGATAGCAGAAGAGTCTCTTTGGAGTAGTGAAAGAGGTGATCTCACGGTCGGGGCTATGCATAGCAATCTGATGATAGCCGCGGTAGGCATCCAAAAAATTGAGCCTGTTATGTCTGGCCGTTAGATCGACAAGTTGGTCTATTCTGGGCAGAGGAAAGCTGTCTTTAGGCCAAGCTCGGTTGACGGTCTTGTAGTCGATGCAAACTCACCACTTCCCATTCTTCTTAGGTACAACGACCGTGTTTGAAATCCACCGACGGTAGTGCACTTCCTAAATAGCTCGTGCCTCAAGTAAGTTCTTCACCTCTTCTGCAACTACCTCGGCATGGTGTAGCGCCGATCTCCTCGTTCTCTGAATGACCGGTTTTGCCCCAGGGAAAACATTGAGGTAATGGCAAATAAAACTCGGATCGATGCCGGGCATGTCGTAAGGCGACCATGCGAAGACTTCGATATTTGTCATAAAAAATTCCACCATGTCGGTCCTTTCATGGGCGATAAGGCTCGATCTGAGCAAGAAGAACTTGTTCGGGCTCTCCGTGTCAATCCGCACTTCCATCAACTCTTCAACGGCTTTGTCCTCAGCCTTGGTGCCCACGTCGTCAAGGACTCCCCGGTCTTCCGGTCCTTCGATCATTTGGACGAAGCCTTTGGCAGCTCAACTCCCGTTCACTGCCACGAAGCATTGCTTCGACATGATCTGATCGCCCCAAACCTCCTCAATTGCCCTCATTGTCGAGGGGAATCTCATCACCTGATGGTAGGTCGACACTACAGCTTGCATAGCGTGAAGCCATCCCCTTCCAAGGATCAGGTTATATGTAGATGGCACTTGTAATACCTAGAACTCCACTTGCTTGACCACAGACCCCGCTTTGACCGGCAGAATAATTTTTTCCAAAGGCCACTCCGATTGCGAGTTGAAACCAACCAGTGGTGAAGTTGCCGGAGCCAAGTCTGTATCTCGGAGTTTGAGCTGTTTGAACGCGTTGTAATACATGATCTCGACCGAGCTTCCCTGGTCGATCAAGATGTGCTTGACATCGAATTCCTTGACGCAGAGTGTGACCACTAAGGCATCGTTGTGCGGCGTCTGAATGCGCTCTAAGTCCCTTGTAGAGAAACTAATCACGTCTTTCTCTTCGGTCTTCCCCCTTTTGATCACGAGCTGGACCGACAAAACTTCCCTCATGTGTTCTGCCTTCTTGATCATACCCTGGAGCTCGCATACACACACCAGCTCCACTATGCCCTGGATGACATTAACAACTCCTTGTGGGGGCACCTCCAGGTCATCCGGTCCATGCGGGTCAACCGGGGCTTGATCTGCGACCTTCACACCCCCATCAATGTAAAGGTCCAAGTGTTCGGCTGCGACTAGCTCCTCCAAGTATTGCTTCAGAGGCAAACAGTCCTTTGTCCGGTGTCTGCGCTCCCAGTGGAATGTGCAACGGTACCGCGGATTGAAGCCATTTTGCGCATCGCCTAACTTAGCAGGAAACCGGACATAATCCTCGTCACGGATCTCACTAAGTATGCGATAGATTGGAATCTTAAAGACCGTGGTGATGCCCATCCGAGCTTTTAACCTTCTGTTTGCATCAGCTACGTCGTCACAGAGGTATTCATCTCGGTCATTCCGCCGACCCCTACCCCAGTTTTGACGACTTGAACCTCGGTCAGATTGCTCGGCGCGATCATTTGAACGGTTGGTCTCCTGTCTGACCGCGTGCACCTTGCCAGCCGACCTCTTGTCTGTTGATACCGGAGTTGCCTTCGCGGTAGATGCTGCCGCATCATCTTCTACTCGGATGTGCTCGTTGATGCGCTACATGAGTTGGCCCATGGATGTCGGCTGGTGCATGGTAAGCGAGTCCCGCAGTCTATGTCCGACCGGGAGACCACCCTTATATTGGGTGATTGACAGGTTGACCAGGCAATCCAAGATCTCATTGAAGGTTTCCCAGTATCTGGAGTTGTATGCCTTGAGTGTGTCGCTTGGCTCTATCTTGACACTAAGAAGGTGGTCAACTTCCTTTGGCGTTCTGGTGTTGGTTTTGAAACGCATCACAAAGGCTTCCGCCAATTGCTGCCACCTTTCGATGCTCTCCTCCGGCAGCCTCTCAAACTATTTCAAGCCTAGCTCACCCAAACTTGACGGGAAGATAAGGCACATAAGAGCGTCATTCCGCCTATGTCCGGCCATGACCTGTCGGAAGTGGCTTATATGCATGTACGGATCGATCTTTCCGTCGTAGAGTGTGAACTTTGGCTGGTGGAAGCCCGTGGGAAACGGTGTTATTTCTATCTCCAAGGAGAAGGAGGTGGCACTCAGCCTTGCCAAATCCGTGTCAGGAGGAGGAGGCACAACAAGGCGGGGTGGAGGCATTATGACCTCTTCATTGACGCGACCCCCATAGGATAACCGCTGGAACGCCGGCTCCCTCTGAGTCTCCTGTCGACGAGCCCGCTCCTTCAAGACTGCCCGCAAGGCCTCTGAGCAAGCGGAATAGGAATACCTCGACGTCGTCGCCGGACGCGAGGGCTGATAGGTACTGTTTTGCGCGTTAGACCTCTTTTCAGGCACGTCAGACTCTCCAACTCTATAGTTTCTGGTGATAGAATGGGAGGGAGTGTGCCGCTGGCTCTACTGCCTGAACGACGTGGTTGGGTGCGCTCATTGTGGTCTCCCACTCCAGCAACACCCTTCCCTTTGACATGCCGTTTAAGATCTTCCATCTCCGCCGCCATTCTTCGGATGACGGCGTCTTGGTCTCTTAACTTTTGCCCCAGACGTCTGGCGTGTAAATCTCTCCACCGCCGGTGACCATCTGGACTCCGAGAATGACCAAAACTTCTTCTACGCTTATCCCACGCGTCTCTCGAATGTCCTTCTGGAGAAGTCTCCAGGTCTGCGATTGGAGGAATGGCGGGGTGTCCTTCTCTCCGTCTGGCTGCCTCCGGGGTAACTCCGTCGATGGCGGACAACAGAATCTTTTCGTTGTTCGCCATGGACGGCGATCAGATGAGCTGGGAAGACAAGGTTTTGTCTATCAAGTTTCCACAGATGGCGCCAATTGTATAAGGAGCAAATATTTCGGCAAGCCCGTACTCCTTTCTTCCCAGCTCCTTGTCCGTCCGATCGACCTACGAACACAATGGTGGTGAGCTACCCGACGGTGTGTGGCCGGAAAACCCCCCCGACGGTCAAGTTAGCACACACTCAAGGATTGAGAGAGAAGAGAGAGTTGAATGTCTAAGTGTATCTCACCAAATGATCATCTGTCCAGCATGGGGGGCGCAAACATGCTTATATACCTTCTGCGCCCTAAATCTACTCCCATTAGTCTCTCGACACGTGGTGCTGCTATCCCAGCTGTCAGCACAAACCCAGCAATCATCACCTAACCAAACTGTCAAGCTATCTTGGTGGAACCCGACAGACCGACGAAACCACCTCGGCTTCTTATGACCGCGCTGCGCGGCATATCTGAGTGATCCACTCGCCAAGCCCCAGAACAACCGAGCTTGGTTGCATTCCGGCAAGCCGAGCTCGAGGTAGGTCGAGCCGGTTAGCTGTAGGCCTTCCTGCCGAGCTGAACGCACGAACCGTGGAATCCGGGATGGTAGGCAATCATCTCGGCCGAGCAACTTCAAGTAGCCCGGTTTTTACACAAACAAACCCAAGTAGCTCGGTCCAACATGGCCCTGTGCCTTAACCAAGCAAAACCTCTCCGGACAGGCCCAAGCTACCGTGGCCCAAACGTGTTTGGCACTCAACTTGCCCGGCTTTTGCTATGGCCCATTCTAGCTCATAAAATCTCCCTCTCAGGATCTACCACTATCCCCTGTTTGGACACAACATATCCCAAAAATCAAACTTATTTCTCCAAAAAGTGACACTTACTAAACTTAGCATATAACTGCTGCTCCCTCAAAGTCTGCAACACAACTTTCAAGTGTTCTTTATGCTCTTCCTCATTCTTAGAATACATCAAAATATCATCTATGAAGATATTACAAACTTATCTAGATACGGTTGAAAAATTATGTTCATCAAGTCCATGAAATAGGCAGGAGCAATTGTCAAACCAAAAGGCATTATAGGAAACTCGTACAACCCATACCGAGTTTGAAAAGCAGTAAGCGGTATACTTTCCTCTGACACACCTATCTGATGGTAACCCGTTCTAAGATCAAACTGAGAGAACATGGTTGCCCCCTTCAACTAATCAAACAAGTCATCAATTCTAGGTAACGGATACTTGTTCTTAATAGTCACCTTGTTCAGCTCTCTGTAATCTATGAACATACGGAGAGTGCCATCTTTCTTGGAGATAAAGATCGCCGGTGCTCCCCACGGGGAGTTACTTGAACGAATGAACCCTTTCTGAAGCATCTCTTCCAGCTGCTTTTTCATCTCCACAAGCTCTTTAGGCGTCATTCTGTATGCCACTTTAAAAATTAGTGCAGTTCTCGGTACTAAGTCAATGTGAAATTTTACTACCCGTCGAGAAGGAGGTCAGGGTATCTCCTTAAATACATCCTCAAACTCACGCACCACATCTACCTCACTAATATCTTGCTTAAGGATTTCTACCGAGCATAGTAAACTTATCATCACCGACTCTTCTACATCGCTAGAAGTGTGAGTAAGCCGTGGCATACCGGGAATATCTATATTTACAGTCCTTCCAGCACAATCTAGAGTCACAAAGTGTTTTCGCAACCAATCCATACCCAAAATAATTACAAACCCCTCAAACCCTAACACAATTAGGTCCGCATACAAGACTCTACCCGCAAATTCAATCTCAAAATCTTTACACATTTTATAAAGAGTAATTGCCCCTCCTAAAGAGGTCTCAACACGAATAGGTCTAGACAATAAAGTAGTTACAAAGTGTTCTCTTTCTACAAATTGCCTAGATATGAAACAATGAGAGACACCAATATCAAAATGTACTCTAATGGGTTCTTGGAAAAAGATTAAAGATACCATCCAACCATTACCTTCAAGCTAAACACACAAAAGGAATTCGTTTATAAATATTTAGAATAAATTCAATCACCAACCTAAACCAGCTAACCCATGTTTCCACAATCCGAGGATCACCTAAACTCTCACAAGTCTAGGGTAACCTAGAGCTCTGTTACCAAACTGTCACGCCCCAAAATTTGGACAATTAAATATTAAATTAAGACTAAACCCCAATCAATATTTCATCATCCAAATCCTAGAGGTTAAACAAAAAAAAAAAACTAAATGACAACCAAGCCATCTACCATAATTTCATAATTACCCAATACCTCCAACATTAAAGTAACAATACGTAGTCAAAATAACTTAAATAATGTACAGTTACAAACCATGCCAAATTATCCCAATACTAAAGTCATAAAAAAAAAATAATAAATACATAAACTAATATCAACCCTAAGCTCAAGAAAATCAAAAGAAGTCCAAAAGACATGTTCTACGATCATAGTTAATTCTTGTCACCACCATAGTCCCAACTAATCCTGCAAAGGAAGCTCGGCTGCGCTCAAACAAAACATACCCGAGTTGCCAAGAGACAAAATGGGTCAATATACAGGTATACTGGTATGAGTACAAGATTTAACACCCACATGTCCATCAAACACAAAAAAAAAATACATTTAATTCCTGTTACGGAACAAGACAAGTAGTTCAAACCGCACTAAGACAAATAGATAGTTTCTCGAGATACGGTGGCATTTAGTTTCTTGCCCGTATACAAAAATATATAAATTGATTATAAAATAAACAAAATAGAAATAAAAATATGGTGGGTCAGCTCTGCATAAAAAATTTAGTAAGACCCAACCATCCTGCAAAAAAAATAAAGTTAGTATAATTTAATCATAAGCAACTTACTGAAGAAATATAAAAATGCACCATTTCATGCTTAAATAATTCAAATTGACCAAAATTCAAAGAACAAAAGTTGTACATAATCAAATTTCCTAAAAGATAACATGGACAAATTTAACATAAACTGAACAGGTTGAGAGAAAAACTTGATAGAAGAACCTAGACGAAATTCAACTGAAAAATCTGAAGTTGAAAACGAACAGAAACTGCCTTAAGATGATTTTTTTCGAAAAAGTTCAAAACATGAAAAGTGTGCAAAATAATGTTTTGCTTCAGTTTGCGTGAAACCAATAAAAATGAGCTTGTTTCATGGGTTAAAACAACCTCTAAAATCTGCATTGCCAAAATGAATTAAAACTACAAAAATCAAGATCATCCGATTATAAGTTATAATCGATTTTTTTAATAAAAATTTTAAATACAAAACTTGTCTAAAATCACGTATACATGCCTCTGCTCAAATTTCATAATTTATCAAGGTCGTTTACTATTTTTCAAGATATACAAATCAACACAATTCACACTACACTAATAAACTCGTAATTTAATTCTTTGTACCTTAACTCCACCACTTCAGCCTCCATTTCTGGCCTACACATATATCCCATGTGCCTCCCGTATACCTAATATCGCTCTAAAGCCAAACTTGCACGGGGATATCGTCCCGAGTTTGACTTACACTCCCCAGATGGTTAATGTGTGAGTGATTTTCCGACCACACTGCCAACTCAGTATTCAACTGGAGAGCACTGGCAGAATAGATGACACCTGGCTGACCTGCAACAGAAAGAGAAGATTCTGGCGGAGGTTCGTCCACCCGGGGGCACTCCGACGACCAAGTCAGTATATTTCTCAAAGATAATCAATAGTGCTTAACTCACTAGACAAAACATAAAAGACATACCTTAGACCCATGGAGGTGCCTCCCTTTTATAGCCAACACAATCCTAGTCCCCATAGAAGCCTAGCTCTAATGAACTTAGGATTACTGTTAATCTTGGACTCTCAGTAGGATTAAAATAAACTCTCTAAGAGTCTTATTATTACCCAAACTGAAGTCTTCTCCCATTCTAGGACTCTTGTTTCTTATCCGCTTATCCCGGATTCCGGTATCTTCGCAGATAACCTCGGCCTAGCCGAGATGATCTCGGCGTCATGACCAGGACACGTGACACCTCGGCTGGTACTTCGGTGTCACCTTAGCCACGTGTTGTCATTCAAAAATTTTGTCCACACAACTGCCCCTTAGGTTCTATTACCTCAGCATCCTGAGATGATGGAACCTATATCATTTCTTCCATTTAGCACGTTGGCTAAGCTCGCTTCATCATTTATTGCCGAAGTCAGAACTCGTCGGCTCAATATGACCAAGTCCTATGGTCTGCTTTCATAAATGCTTTAGAACCAACGACCAAGTTTGTTCAAGTTTCTCAACCGAAATCGTCCTCCTAGCCGAGGTATTTACTTCATTGAATCAAGAACTCCAAGAGTTCTAGCATGTGTATGAGCTGGTACGCACAGTAGTTCAACCGTTTTCACTACGTGTCTTTCCCTTACTGGACCAAATCTGATATGCGCCATCAAGTCGCATCATTTTTACGTGCGCCGTCTAACAAGCACGTCGTCCAAAGCACCATAATTGCCATTTTTCATGTTTTTGATCAAAATCAAAATTTTCTCTCTCAAATCCTTCATTGCTGTTTTTGCGAAGCTTTCTGCAATCAATTTTACTCTCTCCCTTCGGTGAGGCTTTCGTTGCACTTCTTTGCTCACTACCACTGTCTGACATCGGTGTACTTCACATCGGCCTTTTTGTAATCTAAACAATCATTCTTCAATGTTAGGCCAAAGTGTCTTCTTTCCTTTTCTGATTGCATTCTTTAATTTCTTCTTTCAACGTGGTTTGCATGATTCTATACTTAGAATAATTTGCATATCTTCAAGGTACACCTTCACTATGTAATTTTTTCGGGGTAAAATACCTCGGACACAACTTCTAGTCTTGTTTATCTCGGCCTTGGCTTAACACTTGAAAATATTGTAACAAATGTTTTCATAAGTGTTGCTCAAAACTCGCCACTTTTCTTTTACTTCTTAAGACTTCTGTCTTCCATTATCTTCCAAGTCTCGGCAACATGGTAATCTCGGCATATGCATAAATACTTCTTTCACTCGTAACCCTGGCTTAACCTTAACTTGTAAATTTTCTCAAAATTTCAACAAGTGTTAAACATCATCTCTGTTTAACTTCAACTTGTAAACTTTTCACAAGTTTCAACAAGTGTTAAACATCATCTCGGTTTAACTTCAACTTGTAAACTTTTCTCAAGTTTCAACAAGTGTTAAACATCATCTCGGTTTAATTTCAACTTGTAAACTTTTCTCAAGTTTCAACAAGTGTTAAACATCATCTTGGTTTAACTTCAACTCGTAAACTTTTCTTAAGTTTCAACAAGTGTTAAACATCATCTCGGTTTAACTTCAACTTGTAAACTTTTCACAAGTTTCAACAAGTGTTAAACATCATCTCGGTTTAACTTCAACTTGTAAACTTTTCTCAAGTTTCAACAAGTGTTAAACATAACATCGGTTTAACTTCAACTTGTAAACTTTTCTCAAGTTTTAACAAGTGTTAAACATCATCTCGGTTTAACTTCAACTTGTAAACTTTTCTCAAGTTTCAACAAGTGTTAAACATTATCTCGGTTTAACTTCAACTTGTAAACTTTTCACAAGTTTCAACAAGTGTTAAACATCATCTCGGTTTAACTTCAACTTGTAAACTTTTCACAAGTTTCAACAAGTGTTAAACATGATCTCGGTTTAACTTCAACTTGTAAACTTTTCACAAATTTCAACAAGCGTTAAACAACATCTTGGTTTAACTTCAACTTGTAAACTTTTCACAAGTTTCAACAAGCGTTAAACATCATCTTGGTTTGTGACATTCCAACTCCCAAGTATCATTCTTCAGCCCTTTGCCCCCTAATGTGAACTTAAGTTCCACTTGGGCTCTCATTTGGTACATGGCTTTGACCTTGATATTGCTCTATGGGCAGGGGATCTGCCCCCTGCATGGCTTCCACATACTCCTTTGTGGAAAAAATTCTTTAACTTAGGCCAAGTTCTTCTCTTCTCGGACTTAATCATTTAAGCCAAGATCTTGTCTTCTGGGATCTGGGATTCCAGATCTGGAATCTGGGATCTGCTCACTTGGGCTAAGCTCTTGTCTTCTCGTGTCTAGTATTATCTCGGCTTTGCTTCGGTGAACCATTTCTCCTCTCTTGTTTGGACGCCTTTGTTCCCGACGTGTCTTCCTCGGCTCTGGTATACTTTTCTATCCTGGACATCAGCTTCTCCATGCTTTTTGGCAATATCTTTGTCAGTGATTTTGGAAGCAGACAATCATCCTTCAAGCTGTTTTTAAACGATATGACCGCCACCTCTTGGTTGCATCCTGGTATTCGGTTGAATACTTCATAATATCTTTTGGCATAGGCCCTAAGGCTTTCATCCTCGCCGATCTTCAGGGCCATTAGGGCATCTACCCTTAATGGCTATAGCTCGTTTGTCACAAAGTTGGCCACAAACATCTCGGCCAGGCCTTCCCAGGTTTTCACAGTTCCCTTTGGCAACTTGTGAAACCAGTCCGATGCAATTTCTCTGAAGGATGAGGGGAACACTTTGCAGAGCAACGGCTCGTTCCCCGTGTACAACGCCATCGAGTTTAGGTACAAACTGACGTGAAGGTTAAGATCCGACTTACCGTCGTAGATCTGGAATCTCGGCATGATAAACCTCTTCGGGGCTTCGAATTTGTCCAATTCTACCGAGAACGGCGTTCTCGGCTTGACCGGGGAGGTTACCTTGGCATCTTGTTGCTTCCTCTGTAGGTGATCCCCCAGATCCTCTTTGGTCCGTCCAGGAGCTCGGCTATCTCCTGACTTCAGCCTTTTCGGTGCACTACTTCTAGTGTCTTTGTGAGTCCTTTTGGACCTCCCTCCACTAGTCGTGTCGAAATAGAGTTCCTTCCCCTGAACATCCCGATGTTCTTTGGTGTAGGTTTCTTTTGTTCGACGTGCCTTCTGGGATTCTCCATGTCCAACCTCCTGCGAAGGTCGGTGAGAATGTTCCTTGGTCCCGCCATGTTGAAGGACTGCAGGAACCGTTTTCTGCCCTCCTTTCTGGGCACCTTCCTTGGCCTCTAGAATCGGCGTATCTTGTAGCGGGAACAGTGGCTGCATGATGTTGTTCTGCATCATGAAATTGACGACCGTTTGCAAGTTTGCCAATTTGTCCGCCATTCACTTTATCTCGTCGTCCCTTCGCAAGCATCTATCTTTCCATACCCGGAGGTCGTCCTCCTTATAATACCCGCTCTGGTTTGATTTATTCAGTACGCCGCCCTCCTGGCCGATGTCCTTTTCTCCGTGATTCTTATCACGAGTCTCTTTGTTGTAGTTGTCTTCTTCAACGTCAAGGTCAATACGTTTCCCACTCCCAGTAGGAGTGTCGTCCCCAACCTTTTTTTTCTGTCTATCGTTGGCCATCTATTCTCTTTTCTTTCCTATAGACGGCGCCAAATTGTGTGAGTGATTTTCCGACCACACTGCCAACTCAGTATTCAGCTGGAGAGCACTGGCAGAATAGATGACACCTGGCGGACCTGCAATAGAAAGAGAAGATTCCGGCGATGGTTCGTCCACCCGGGGGCACTCCGACGATCAAGTCAGTATATCTCTCAAAGATAACCAATAGTGCTTAACTCACTACATACCTTAGACCCATGGGGGTGCCTCCCTTTTATAGCCAACACAATCCTAGTCCTAATAGAAGCCTAGCTCTAATGAACTTAGGATTACTGTTAATCTTGAACTCTCAGTAGGATTAAAATAAACTCTCTAAGAGTCTTATCATTACCCAAACTGAAGTCTTCTCCCATTCTAGGACTCTTGTTCTTTATCCGCTTATCTTGGATTCCGGTATCTTCGCATATAACATCGGCCTAGCCGAGATGATCTCGGCGTCATGACCAGGACACGTGACACCTCGGCTGGCATTTTGGTGTCACCTTAGCCACGTGTTGTCATTTAAAAATTATGTCCCCACAATTAGCATATACGTACGCGTGTAAATCAAAACACTCGTCTACTCTTGAGAACGAGGCAACAATATACATATACAAAATATTTCACTCATGAGAATAAATCTAACAATACCAAGCCTAAAGCATTCAAATAAATCTCATAATCCTCACTTTTTTTTTTATACACTCTTTCTCACCAACATTCAAATAAAACAACAATCTATGGAGTCATGGTGGAGTATAAGAAATTTATCTATGGGTTCCTAATTAATTTTAATTTCATATAACCATGAGTGTGATTACAATCATAAAATAAATCTATATAAAAACCCTAAACCTGGTATACACAACTAATCAAAATAATTAAAATCAATTAATCATCTAAAAACCCTAAACCTTACATACACAATTAATCAAAATAATTAAAATCAATCAATCATCTAAAAACTCTAAACCTTACATACACAACTAATCAAAATAATTAAAATCAATCTAACATCTTTATGTAAATACAAAATAAAACTAATATCAAATAAATAAAAATAACGAATTAAATATAATTCAACGGAAGTGGGTTTTGTACTCACAATTATTTTTTTAAAGATCAAAAAAATATTTAAAAAATTAATGGAACCACCAAAACAAAACCCTAACCCTTTCTTTTCCTTTCCTCTTTTTTTTTTTTTTTCTTTCTCCCACCATTCCTCTCCCTCGGTTGTACTCTCTATTTTGTGATTACTCTCTCTCTCTCTCTCTCTCTATATATATATATATATATATCTCCCCCTCCCTCTCTGCTTCCCATGGCTACTGCCTCTGTTTTTGTTTTCTCCTTTCTCTTTTTTTTTTTTTTTTTTAATTATAACCTAATCACATCCTATATAACCTGATGGCTATTCTATTATATAATACAAATACAATATAAATATCACATAAATAAATATAATATATATTTTATTTTATTAAATAACTACAACATATATAAATATGCTTTATAAATCAATACATGTAACATCTTTTTTTTTATATAAATATAAATATTCAAATTAATTATATACAATTAATTATAACATTAAATTAATTAAATACCACATTAAATTAACTAAACAACACATTAAATTCTCATGTAATTACGCAATTAATAAAGTCAAAAATAAAATAAAGTAATAATAATAAATAATGACTTACGAAAAATTAAGGTCACTACACCCTAATTCTCATTTTCCACAGGTTAAATTGCATAATAAAGTAATTTTGACGCAGTGAATCGTAGAACATATTCAACTCATATATTTCCAAGTAATTGGATTTTACAACCAAATAGTTCACTGTTAACAAGTCTTATAGCATTGAATTTCAATTTCAATGACACAGAAGCATCCATTTTCTAAACAATCAATCCCATAGCAATATAGGCAGTCCCAAGGCAATCATTCTTTAACATATCACATGTATTCCCAATCGGTTAGTGGTATACATCTCAATACTATTCATAATCAGATAGTCCGTTGTTAATAGTTTGCATACGGTCTTCAGAGTTGGAAATGTTCAAATCGTATTTAAGTTTCGCACCTATTAAGTTCATACACAATTCGTTTGGGTAGACAGTCAACAGTTTCATAAGTGTGCTAGATTCATCGGTTTTCATAATCATAGCAAGCCCGTAGCATGATGGTTCTCATCGTTCCGAGTTATATCAATATCATATCGGTAGGCATCATGTCATTAATCAATCACAATAGTTCAAGCAAGTTTGGATCGTCACAATGTCATAACTACCAAAAAAAAATAATAATCATAACTAAAAAAAAAAATCGATATAATTAAAAGTATTTATGGTATCCTATTTTTAAAATGGCGTATATTAAAATTTTCCTTTCCTTTCCTTTCCTATGATTGTCAAGTTATTTATATAGGAATGACTATGGTACATATGCAAGGTATAACTTTATATATATATATATATATTTTTTAAATAAGATAATTTTATATTATTTAAGTCATAATTTTTTTTAAAAAAATCATAAATAAAAATCTTTAAATAATATTATAATTGAAGAAGAAAATTAATTATAATTTAAAAAAAAATTAACATAACTAAAAGTACATATAACAAATGATGCATATAATAAAATTCTCCTATTTATATTGACCAGTCGGGATGGTCACCAAGTGGATTACGCACGTGGAGAGTGCAAGGATTAATTCATAGATGCGCAAAATATCTTTGGATTATTGTACTATACTTCAATTGTGGCCTAACCTCCTGTTATGGCAAGGTAGGTGAGGTCCATTGTGTATCTCAGTGATGAATCCATTTTTATGGATTGATTTAAATCTAACATTCAACTGGTTGTCCTGTAATCATGCTATGACATCCCCATAGAATATCGTTTTAGATTATTTGGTATATATATGTATATATATTTATAATTTATTAAAAAATAATTTAAAGAAATTGAAAAAAATTAGTTACCTAAAGTCGAGGAAGAAGGGTTTGAAAACTAACTATTTTAATTGATTTTTTTTTATAAAAATACATCCAAAAAAAAAAAGAGAGAGAGAGAGGCGTTATTTTTTGGTTTATTTTTTAACGATATATTTCCAAACTTATCCTACTTCCTCATTATTATTTTTTAACTTACAAACATTTCCCATATCTTAATACGATACTCCAAACATTTTAATAGGGTACTCTAAACCTTTCCTATATCTTATTATATTATAAAATTCATCTATATATATATTTAATTTTTTGCATGTAGACAAAATGATTATGCATTTTCTTACTGTGAAATAGGCATTATTCAAGTGATAAGTTGGACTTATCAAATAATTTATCTAGAAAACTTAGATTGGTTGTTTAAAAAAATTATATTGTAAGAAAAATAAATTTAAAAGCAGCAAGTAGAATGAAGAACATGGATTACGAAATCAAATATGACTCAAATTGAACAACAGATTTGGAATGCACATAATTAAAGTAAATATTAAAACGTCATAATTTAAAATACAAAAAATAACTTACAATTACAATTGTAGCAACTGCAAGGATCTTTAATTGGGTTACAAATGGAAAGGAGTAATTATCACTCAGAGCTCTCTGTTTTTTCTTAAGACTGAAGAATGAAAAACTTGAAGCTTTCTGAATGAATACATTACAATATATAGAAAAGGAAAATACAGTAATCATGTGACTTCTTTGATTGATGAAAGCAGCTGGCAGCGCATAAGGCAAAGCAAATGCTGTCAGTTGCTTTCGGTGGAGTGATTGCACGAATATGCAGCTTTAACAAAAGTTGATTGGGTGAATAGTGACAGTGAACAGTAAAAGTGAACAGTAACTTTTACTATTCATCACTTTTGGTGGAATATGTGAATATAGGAATCAATATAGATACAAATTAGCAGCTTTTCTCAAAAGAGTATTGATTGAAGCTAATTTATATTTATAGAGAATCCTATGTTGATCAGGCATATGGGTCCTGAGCATCTTGGAACTCGGATCTGCCATATGAGATGGGTTGAGTAGTTGATCCTTCAGAAGATTATGACTGGTCTGAACTGTCTTCAGAATTTTCTAAACTGGGTGATTAAGCTTCTTCAGCTTGCTCTGTTAATTGACGGGCTAACTGGAGCAGTTCATCTCGGGATAACTTGGGCTTGACCTTTGATTTAGCTTTGGGCTGAGAAAGAGGCGAAATGGGCTTAGCCTTAGCTTTGGATTTTGATTTGGGCCGTGAATGTTCCTTGGGCTGGTCTGGAATTGCAGGAGCTTTGCACTTCACCTTGGATTTTGATTGGGCTGGTTGAACTGATTTGGATTTGGAGGATTTGGGCTTGGAACCACTAGATGAGGGGCTTCCAAGGTTGACTGGAAGAAGACTGGGCTGGCTTCCTTGGCTGATTGCAGCAGTTGGGTTCTGCTGGGCTTTGGACATAGAAGAGGTTGGAGCACATTGATCAATGGGGAATTCTTCTTGAACAATTTCAAAAATTCTAGGCACATTGAATTTAGCCCACCGTTTAACTGAATGTTGACGGGTGATTATGTTATCATCAATTCCATAATGCCATTTAAATATCCATGGGAGTTTATATTTGGATATAAAAATTAACAAGGATGGAAATTGTCTCTGATGAGTGGTGAATGGGTAAACAGAGGAGAAATAGTTAACTAGTTCAATGAGATCTCCAGGGAGGATGTCTGAAATGGCACCATAATGAGTCCACCATCTCAGAAACCAGGTAGGAAACTCAGATTTGAATTTTTGATCAAAGGAGATGAACCAGGAGTGACTAAAAGTTTCATTTTGGCACAGGAAAATCTTGAACCAGGCATCAACATAATCATGGTAATTATACTGGATGGAATGACCAGGTAAATCTCGAAGCTGATTAGGAAGACCCCATTCAGCTTGGGAAACAATACTATGAATGTAAATGGAATGATACAGAACTTTGCTGGCATAGGTTCGATCATAAATGGGTTTAATCAAGACTGATTGATGATGGATCAAAATGTCTTTGTAATAGGTGAGTGTTTTCTCTGGATGTGGGAGGATGAAATGGCATCCAGGCCAAAATGGGATTTAGCAATTTCATGGATTACTTGGCCTTTAGGGTGTTGGGTTCTATATAGAAACAGTTAGTAGTGTGTGATTTGGTATAATCGGATCGAGATGACTGTTGGGTTAGCGAGAATGGAATGCTTGAGGCCCGATTGGCTTGGAGCAAAAGGATCAGTAGCCAAAGCAGTTGAGTAATTAGGCCTGGGGATATTACCAAGGATCTGGTAACGGTTGATCATTTGAATGGATTGAGGGTATTGTCCGACTAACTCCAAAGGAGGAGGAACAAAAGGTTGACTAGAAGGAACCAAAGCCTTAGAAGGAGGCCTTGGGCGAGACATCTGTGGAAACAAGAAACAATGATCAGTAGCAGAGATTAACAACTAGTAAGGAGATCTAGATAATTCTAGAAATAATGTAAATGGTTGTAATAATCATGTCGTAAAATACGACGGGCTTGAATCTGTTGGTGAATGATGTATTGGGCTCTTTTAGTAGTTGGTTTGGCGGATTTGAGGCGGTTAATACGGCGATTAACTTGTTTGAGCAGGGTTTGGTAAAAGGTAATTTGGGTTTTTAAATATGGAACATGTGGAGTAACACTCATCCCTTACCTCCCTGTAAAAATTTTCGGGTAAGAAAATCAGGAAGTGAATTTTGACAACCAGGTATATAGGTAATATCAAAATCAAAAATACTTAAAATAGATTGCCAACGAGCAAAAATTTGTTTACTAGCAAGATTTTGAACATCTTTTTCCAAAACATATTTAGCGGATTTGCAATCAACACGAAGTAAAAATTTTTAATTTAAAATATCATCTTGAAATTTTTGTATACATACAACAGTAGATAAAATTTCTTTTTTAATAGTACTATAATTTAATTGTGCTTTATTCCAGACACCAGAATGATAACGAACAATTTTTTCAGATGATTGAGGAGTGACTTTCTGGAAAAGAATGCCACCATAACCAATATCAGAAGCATCAGTTTGAATAATTTTGAATGAATTTTCAGTAGGAATACCAAGACATGGGAGAGACTTAACATATTGTTTGACGTTTTGGACAATAGAAGTATGAACAGATGACCAAGGAGGAGAATTATCGTTTAATCTATCAAACAATGGTTGACAAGTCTTCCTAAGGTCTTTGTAAAAATCAGCAATGTAATTAAGGGAACCTAAAAACCTTTGTAACTGGGTTTTATCAAGAATTTCATTAGGGAACTTGGATGCAAACTCAATTGATCTACTAATTGGCAGAATAGTATTGTGGTCAATATCATATCCTAAGAATCTAACTTTAGTTTGAAAGAGTTTGATTTTAGGAGCTGAGATAACTAAACCATGACTTTTAATTGTATAAAAGAATGTAGTTAAATGTTTCCAATGTTCATTAAGGGATTTGGAAAATATTAAGATGCCATCAATATAAACAATAGAAAAATGACTAAATGGATTAAAAATATCATTCATTATATTTTGAAATTCACTAGGAGCATTTTTTAAACCAAATGGCATTATATTCCATTCATATTGACCAAAGGGTGTGTTAAAAGCAGTTTTATATCGATCTTTAGGGTGAATTTGTATTTGCCAAAACCCACTTTTTAAATCAAATTTACTAAAAATAACAACTTGACTAAGTCTTTTAATCAAATCTTTTTTTATTAGGAATAGGATATCTAATCCATTCTAAAATAGCATTGAGTGGTTTATAATTAATAACTAAGCGAGGTACTCCTCGTTCTAATTCAGCATTTTTATTAACATAAAAGGCAGGACAAGACCATGGTGATTTACTTGAACTAATGATTCTGTTTTTTAATAATTCATTAATTTCTTTCTTACACATTTCAAGTAATTCATAATTCATTTGAATAGGTCGAGATTTAGTAGGGATGTGTTTTTCATTAAAATTTTTAATATATGGCAAAGTAACAACATGCTTTTTTCTATGCCAAAATGCAGTAGGTAAATTGGAGCAGACAGTAGATTCTAGTTTTAATTTAAAATCATTAATTTGAGAAATAATAACAGGATCAGTTAATTGTTGATCAATTCTTTTATAATTAATTTCTTCTTTAAGAAAATTGATTTGCCTAGTTAAGCGATTAATAGTATGGGAAATAGAACAATCTTTTAACAGTTTTAATTCGAACATTTCAGGCGGAAATAAAAATTTAAAAGTAACAGATTGGCCTAAAACATGAGTGGTAATTCCTTCAATAGATGTAGTAAATGGATAAAGTAAATGTATAAATGGGGTACCTAATATGATTTTATCAGTCATGTTTTTTACTAAAACGAATGAGGTTTTGAAACACACATTATCTTGACAAACATGAACGTTAGGTAATTTATATTTAATACGCATTTTACTACCATTAGCAGAGGTTAATTTCTCATGGCATTTTTCATAGTATTTAGTAGGGAGCAAACCTTCTTGCACAGTTTAAATCGAGACCGATATCTATTATAGCAATTAAGTTTAATTCAAAATCATTAATAACTATCTTAATTCGTGAATACCATTTTTGCATATAGATTTTATTGATTAGATTCAATCTTTTATCGTCAAGAGTATGAGATTGTGATCTATTGTCAAATATTAATTTATTAGGATTAGTGTGATCAGAATTAGGGTCAGAATTATGTTCAGATTCATTAGGAGATTCATGGACTGAGTTGTGAAAATTATCTAAACTTTTATTAAGTTTTAATTTAATAATTTCATCTTCTAATTTTCGATCTTTTTGTCTTAATTCATTAATAGTTTGTTTGATTTGATTGATTTTAGATTGTAAATCTTGAAGTGTAATTTCTTTAATTTTATTTTTAAATCTTTCTAAAGTCTTAGATAAATTGATAATAGGTTTATCAATCTTAGGTTTATCATCAGAATGAATTAATAAAGATTTCAATTTATCAATATATTTTTGTTTTAAATTGGGATTATCTAATTTGCTAATTAATTCAATAAGGACAGATTCTTCTTGGGTGTTTTTAGTAAGAACAGTTATTTGCTTAACTGGTTTACAGCAGACATCATTACATCCTAGATTAATATTATTATCAGAATCGTCACTAAGTGAATGATAATCAGATTAAGTTCTTGGATGATCAGAAGAGGAGTCGCTAACAGATTGATTTAATTGGAAGATTTCAAATAACTGATTTTTGGAATTATCATCAATGTGAAGTTGGTTAACTTTATCCTTTAATTTTTGCTTTTCTTTACATTTATTTGAATAATGTCCTTTTTGACCGCAATTATAGCAGATAATGTCTTTATTGAATTTAGATTTGGGATGTGATTTTTTATAATATTTCTTTTTGGGTTTAGTATAAAATTTATCGTGAGATTTGGAAGGTGAATAATCTTTGCGATATTTGTTAAAAAAATATTTGGATTTATGTTTATGTTTGGAGTACTTGTGTGATTTCTTACGGGAAGGTGCAACAGAAGGTAAACCATATTGTTCACAGAAATTTCCTAATTCATATTTAGCTTTATGTTTATCCTTAGTGGCTTTTTTACTAAGTTTTAAATCAATATACATTTTTAATCCTTTCTTTTGAATAGTGCTAATTATATCACCATAGGTTAAATTGTCATATTCAATAACACCACTAGGTTGACTAAGAACATTTCTAATTTTGTGAGCAAATAGACTAGGTAATCCATTAATGAATTTTTTTTTCCAAAATGATTTAGTACAGTCTTCATGTAACATAACTCTAGAGGTAAATACATCTTTATACCATTGAAAATCACTTAAAGTTGGACAAGTAAGGTTACTAAGCTGATCATGTATACGAGAATAAATATTAGTAGGTGTACCAATAAAATGTCGAACAATAGTATAAATTAATGTATTAATACCATCAGGGTGGCAACATCCAATAGTTTCATCAAAAATAGGAAGACCATTATCATTAGTTTGATTAGCATATATGATGGAGTCTCGTTGATCTTCAGTTAAGTATTTTTCCCACCAAGATTTGAGCATACCAGTAAAACCAGAAGTAATTAAGAAAACAATTTCAGATTGAGAATATTGGGGATAATTAGAGAGGTAACTATTTGAAACCATAGATAAATGATTTAATTTTTGAAGTATTTGATCTTTACTAAGACCATCAATGTTCCATTCGTATAGTTTTTTAGCAGAAACAGAAAATTGGGTACTAATATTATTTTCTTCATATTGGAGGTCAGGTGGAGTAGGTCGAGAATACCAGTTTTTGGTAGTTTGAGGATTAACTTTGGGATAATGAATTTTATTAAGATTAGAAGATTGGAATTGTTGGGCTAATTGATTTATTTCATCATCAGTAGTGTCAGTTTCAGATGTGATAGAAACAGTGTCAATATTTGGTTGTTGATTTAAAACAGTAAGACCTTTGTCTTTAGAAGGTGAGGCATTATCAGTAGTAGATAGTTTAGTGAATAATTTTTCAATAGCTTTCACAGTAGATTGATCAGTGGTTACCAAACTAGTTCTTTTGGAGTGATGACTAGGTAGATTAAGTAAAGGTTGATCTAAAGGTTGTGGTTTAGTAGATGTAACAGATTCTAAATTTGTCTCTATTTTATCTAATTGTTTACCAATGGTGTTTAAACATTGATTAGTATAATTATTTTGTTCAATGACTTTTTTGATTTCAGCATCATCGCCAGGTAATTTGAAAGGAGAAGCAGAAATGTCAGAACCTTATTGTTTGATAATTATTTTCTCAAGAGGAGGGTGACTAGAACTAATAGTTGTAGATTCAGAAGTTTTCCATTTGTATTTGGTGATTGTATTTAGCTTTTTGTAATATTTTTCAACATATTCTAAGAGAGGTAATTCAAAACTATATTCAATCATAAAATTATACCAATGTCTAGTGATTCTGGATTGGTGGTGTTTATCATAGGTATCATAATAAGCATGTCGGAGTTTTTTATTTTTAAAAGACTTAAAATTCAATGAATAATTTATCAAGATCAGGTTTAAAATCCTTTTTAATGGTCATAAGTTGAGGATTGACTGGAGGTATAAATTCTTCAAAATCAGTTTGAGTTGGAGAATTATTAGAAGCAGTTTCTTCTTCAGGTAAATGTGTGTGTGTAGAGTAAACAGGTTTACTAATTTGAGAAGTAGCAGTATTATCAACACCTTTTAATTTAGAGGTTTGTCCTAAATGAATTTGACTATTTTTTCGAAACAGTGGAGTATTAAATATTTCATCTTCAGTTTCAATCTCATAAGGTACACTAGAGGTGCTATGTCTGGATGATTGACTACGATTAAATTTAATACGAACTGTACTATCATTGATTTGTTGAATGTCTTGAATATCTTGGATAGATGATTGTTGTTGATTATGTTTGTAATGTTCATTAACAGTGATCCATTGATCGGGTAAATCTACATTTTTCCATTCAATCATTTGGGGAACATTTATATGGGTATCAGTACTACTACTTTGGATTAGTAAAGTTTTATCTTTAGGGGACTTGTGCAATGCGTGAACATTTAAATTAGTTTTCATGCACTTATAATGAACATGATAAATTAAAGCAATATTATGGGTTTTATTCATCATATTGGTAAATGAACCATGTAATTGTATATTTAATGTTAATGCATGTAAAATATTTGGATCTCGTAAACTAAGAGTAAAATCAGGAAAACAATTAAAATGTACTGGACCTTTATGAAGACCAGTTTCCATCATACCCATTAAATTATCATTGTAATTAAGAAAATGAGCATCTCTTAAACATAATAAAACAGAAGTATTTTTTCCTTGTTGAGTTAATGGTTTGACACCGACTTGAATTAAACCTATGTGAATAAAATTGTAATAATTTTTTAAATATCTTTTTATGAGATTACCATCAAATAATTGACAGGTTTCCCTGGGTTTTTCTAAAGCATATACTTGTTCAATTGTTTTAACATGCAAAGTGATTTTGAAAGTATTCTGTATAAAAGAAGTTTTATAAATATCTTTAATTGGCAATCGTGGTATATTCCAGTCTACATCAATTTTATCATTTTGTATTTCAACATCTTCTTCATTAATTACTAATCCTTGATTAGGTATTGAGGGCAAAGTGGTTGACCTAGAACTGACTGAAGAGTTACTTCTAAATAATCGATTCATTGTTCTTTTTTAATTAATCGATTTCTGATACCTTAATACATACCCTATTCTTATCCAGTTTACCACATACCTTGTAACTTCACAGACCTGTGTATACATACAGACCCTATCTTTTGACCCCTAAGTCTGACACTGCCTAAACCTAAAGACTTACTCAGGACTGGGAAGAAGTGGGTGACTTAAATGCAAGTGGAATAAATGTAACAAGGTGGATAACACGGACCGAGCTTGTGGGTGATTAAGATGAACTGAAAACTAGATTAATTAAATAAACAATGGAAAAGATTAACTAGAAGAAACAAAAGCAGTTAGAAACAAGACACAACATCACCGGGCTCTGATACCAAAACCGCAGAAGCAGCAAGTAGAATGAAGAACATGGATTACGAAATCAAATATGACTCAAATTGAACAACAGATTTGGAATGCACATAATTAAAGTAAATATTAAAACGTCATAATTTAAAATACAGAATATTTTTCTTACAATATAATTTTTTTAGATAAATTATTTGATAAGTCCAACTTATCACTATAAATCAAATTGTAAAATACACTAATAAAAGTTTTTTTCAATTTGTTTTTGGAAGTAGTTTTTCAAAAAAAAATCATAGTTTTCGAAATAAGTCTAGCAAAATTCAGCTAGCAAGATTGGGTCCAAATTATGTGAAATAAATCTCTAAGAGCATCTCCAACGTTTATTCTTTTCTTTTATCAAATTTAAATTTGATGAAAAAAAGTTTAATTTTGGTACTCCAACGTTAACATCAAACCAGTATCAAATTGAGGATGTCTTAAACTTTTCATCAAATTGAGAATGTCTGGAGTCTTTCATCAAATTACTGTATAGTCGTTAGCTTTGTAGGTGTGTAGGATTACCGAACGACCGGCCGGTTGTCCTTCCGAACATCTACTTGCAATTTACTGTAAAAAGTCTATTTCAGAATTTGGGCAATTTACACTAGCCGATGGACAGGCCGGACCTCCCCTAGTCGTTCTTTTGGTCAACCAGTACTTTGATGAAAATTCAAAATTCTCCATTAGAATGCTTGATATCAGATGAAACTTTTACTTAAATTTTTATTCAAATTTGATGGAAAAAAATAAGTAAACGTTGAAGATGTTCTAATTATACGGAAGCAAAGATCTTGGAATCAATTCTAAAGGGGCTGGGTTGGGCCAGGCCCAGACTAGAAAAGTTTGTGTCTAAGCTTGGCCCAGCTAAGTATTGGGCATAGAAATCTCATGTTAAAATCTTAAACCCACCCAAATACTCATACTTTAAAATAAGTATTACGAAATTATACATAAATAATTTCTACTTTAGTTGACACAAAGGCTTACCCTATGTTCAGGTTCAAATTCAATGGTTGTATTTTCCTTTGTAATTACATTTTTTATTAAAATAAAACAAAATAAATTATGTATGTTCTATATACACTAATATATATAGAAATCATACTAAGTTTCAATGGCTATTCCTAAACCCAGTTCCTTTAATAAAGAAATTTTAAAATTCAGTTTGACTCAACCCTATAAATTAAAATATAAATCTCAATATTTTAAAAAATATATAATGAAATACACGGATTAAACAAACTATTCATCTTTGCCGAGCTTAAACACCACAAAACACATATAGAAGAACTGAGAGGGTAATTTATATGCATAAATTGGGCCGAGTTAGGTCCATTTGACTTAAGCATTGGGCCGAGCTAAGCAAACTCCTCAGTTCGTTGGGGCACGCTTCCAGCCGAGCTAAGAGCTTCAGTAGCTTGTTCTTGAGGTGTACAGATATCAGACCAAGGATTGGAACTAATGGACTAGATGTAAACAGCCGCTCGGACCGAGGTATAATTTGTAGTGTATTGAACTAAGGTTTATCTCGGTCGACTACCACCTTGGTTCTGTCCAGGATAGGGCAGGGTCATGCTAGCTCGGTTGGGTGTGCTGCCGAGCCGAGGTAGGAGGTTTGATCCATATCACTTGGTTGGTAGTGAGTAGGGTGTTACCAGGATGGATATTATCCTTGGAAGTGTGATTCCTAGCAGGATTCTGCTGAGAAGAGATAGAGTCCTACTAGGATTGTGTCAAGCTAAATCTATAAAAGCTTATAACAGGACCTATGTATAAGTATCACAATTATTACTCTAGAATACACAGAGCTTTTGTATCTATTATCTATTTGCTGACTTAGGCATCGGAGAGGTTTCTGGCACACATCCGCCGGCTAGCTCACGTTTGTGTTTTCAAGTAACAAGACAATGACGTTTAGAGGAATGCAAACTTGATCAACAGGATTATACGAGAAGATTATTTCATGCTCATACAATTGACGCCGTCTGTGGGAAATCACAAAAAGAACAAACCTTTTGATTGAGTTTCCTCTTTAGTTGAAATCCATGGCGCACAATGAAGACTTACTACATTCTGCTATTGATGGACAGACCCTAGAGGAAGTTAGAAGGCGTGAAGGTTTACCTTTTATCCCACCTATGGCAGAATTAGATCCCTAGCGATGGAACCCACGGAAAGAGACACAAGAAAGATGAGGCTCAAGCCCTCGTCGCTTTTAAAGCCCTGACAGGCAGAGACGAATAATGGATCCTCAGGTTTTGGAGGATCGCGTAAGAGAGCAAGACGAATTGATAAGGAGAATGGCGACAGACATAGAGTCAATGAAGCGCCAAATAAAAGGAAAACGAGTGGCAATAGAAGAATGGCGCAAAGGCAACACGCACTCTTACTACTTAGAAGAACACGACATGCAAGTCACATCGTCACAAGCTAAAAGTAGAAGCCTCAGGACAGGCGACACATGGTCAAGGACTTTAGGACTCGTTACTCTAAGTCTGAGAGAACGAGGACTGAAAGGTATTACACGGAGGAAAACAGTTATCGTCCCTCGCATTCACACCAAACAACATCTAGGCATACAGAGTTGCCTAGGTCGGCAGACTTACGTACAGTGCTACAGGAAAGGGCTCGAATGAGAGAAGACACTCAGGCTCGCGACCCCTGTAGAGTCTCAATGCTGTAACGATTAGCTCCTAGAACACATAGGAGTGTTGAGGTTGGGATGCCAAAACCACGCATTGTCTACGAACCAGCAGACAAAGCGTTAGCGAGGTTGCAAAGCTCGCCGTTCGTTCCGGCGATAGAAAACACACCATTACCCTTAGGCTTTCACCAACCTAAATTCACCACTTATGAAAGGAAGTCAGACCCCTACATACACTTTCGCCACTTTTGCCAAGTTATGGCTGTGTATCGGCGAAACAAGGCTCTAATGTGTATCATGTTTCCTTCTAGCCTTAGTGACCTGGGTTTAACATGGTTTGAAAGGTTGCTAGAAAGTAGCATAGCTTCATGGGTGCAACTAGTGGAGGCATTTGTGACCAGATTCAGAACGAACACCAAGATGCCAGTAGAAATTGACCAACTTCTCTCCATAGACATAAGCGAAAAGGAAACATTGAGGTCTTACAATAACTGGTATTGGAAGACTTTGGAGATTGCCGCACAAACCTAGCTATCGCATAGTACAAACAAGGTTTGCCAGCTGGCAATAAATTAAGGGATTCAATGACGATGACACCACCCCTCACAATGGAGACCCTAATGGAAAGAGTGCATCAGCACATCCGGGTAGAAGAAGATATCGCCCGCACCAAAGCAAAAGTTGGCACAATGGCGATGTCAAACAAAAAACCTGCTGCAAAAGTTAACACGATCGGGCGGGAAGAACAACCAAGCAAAAATGGGCGAGGCAGATGAGCCAACAGAGAAGACCCCCAAAACCTACTCCTCTCTCCTCATCCACACCTATATCTCCTTCTCTGCGGCCTATTTCCCTCTGCTTCCTGCAATGAGCATACTTCTTCTTTACAATGATCTACTTCACCAAAGGTCTTCTTCTTACGATCCACAGTCTACTTTCTCTCTCTGGCGTCCACTGCTTCTTCTCTCACGCACCATCTGTCTGACTCCTTGTTCTCATCAATCTTGGTCTTTGTCTGAGTTACCAATGCCCCATCTACCTCATGTGCCCGTACCTTCTCACCCTTCTACTCCTTTTATTCCTAATATTCATCCTATGACTACTCGATCGAAATCTCACCTTACTTGTCTTATAACCTCCACTCCTCTTTCTCCGGATGATACTGAACCTAACTTATACCACCATGCTCTTTTCTCTCCTGTCTGGTTCCAAGCCATGCTTGATGAGTATACTGTTCTTCAACAACAGGGCACTTGGTCCCTTGTTCTTCTTCCTCCATCCAAGCAATTTATTGGGTGCAAATGGGTTTTTAAAACCAAGACAAATTCTGATGGAACTGTTGCCTGACATAAATCCAGACTTGTCACTAAGGGCTTCCTTCAGCAACAGGGCATTGATTTTCACGATACATTCAGTCCTGTGGCCAAGCAACCCACCATTCGGATCATGTTATGTTTGGCTTTACATCATCATTGGCCCCTCAAACAACTGGATATTAGTAATGCCTTTTTGCATGGTTATCTCGAGGAGGAAGTTTACATGGATCAGCCACCTGGGTTTGTTGATCCCTCTAAGCGTACTATGGTCTGTAAACTACATAAGGCTCTCTATGGCTTAAAGCAAGCACCAAGAGCATGGTTCTCTACATTTTATGGATTTCTTCTTTCTCAAGGTTTCTTTCAAAGCAAATGTGACTCCTCTTTATTTGTCCGCAAGACCACTTCTTCTATCACTTATCTCCTCATCTATGTTGATGACATTCTCCTCACTGGCACTAATGAAGAATTTATTCAGACTCTTCTCACCCATATGCACAAGGCATTTTCCATGAAGGAACTAGGTCACATTTCCTATTTTCTAGGCATCTCAGTTCAGTCTTCTCCTCATGGCTATTTTTTTTCCCAATCAAAATATGCTATTGATATTTTTGCGAAAGCCGGAATGAAGGATTGTAAGCCTTGTGCTACTCCTGTCTCTCTCAAACCCCCTCTTCTTCTCCATGCTTCTCTTCTATTCTCCCAACCTTTTCTCTATCGTAGTATTGTTGGCGCTCTTCAGTATCTTACCATTTCAAGGCCTAAACTCTCCTATGTTGTTAACTCTGCTTGCCAGTACATGCACTCTCATACCAATCGCCATTTTGCTGCTATCAAACGCATTCTACGATATGTTCAGGGCACTCTGTCTCACAGTTTGCACTTTCAACCCAGTAATTTTCATTTTCAGGCTTATAGTGATTCTAACTGGGCTGGTGATCCAACTGATCGTAAATCCACTTCTGGGTATTGTGTTTATTTGGGTGCCAATCTCATCTCATGGTCTTCTAAGAAACAATCCACAGTATCCTGCAGCTCCACCGAAGCTGAGTATTGCTCTTTAGCTCATACCATTGCCGAATTAACCTGGTTGCAGATGTTGCTTACTAAATTTGCTATACCCCAACCTTTTCTTCCTGTGCTATGGTGTGATAACCTTTCTTCTCTTTCCTTGGTTGCCAATCCTGTCTTCCATAGCCGTTCTAAACACATCGAAGTGGACTGTCATTTTGTTCGCGAGAAGGTTGCCGCTCGTCGGTTGTTGCTCAAGTATGTTCCAACCTCGGCTCAACATGCTGATGTCTTCACTAAACCACTGTCCTCTGCTCAATTTGCCTTTCTCACATCCAAGCTAGGGGTTGCTTCTCCACCCATTATCTTGCGGGGGAATGATAAGGATCCTTCATCATCTGCAGATACAGCAGTTGTATAATAGCTATATATATTCTGTTGTAGACTAGCATTCTATATAACAAGATCTGATTACGATTACATAGTTAGGATTAGTTAGATAGAATTAGTTAGGTGGTTACCATGTGTATATATATACTTGTAGAGAGATGGAATGAAATTAATGAAAAAAATTATCTTCAGACTTTCTTCAATTTTTCAATCTATACTGCTTGCATTTAAAAAAATAAAATTGTTTAATATTTTTTAGTTCCCTATTAAAATAATGTAATCTTTTAATTTAGGATAAATTATAATATATTCTCTGAAATTTACTTAAAATACAAATTATCTTCTGTGATTTAAAAATGATATACTAACATTTATTAATGTTTAATGGAATACATAGACACCCATAACATTTTGAATATATCATAGATACCTCTTAGACATTTGAAATTTATATCACAAACAGCCTTATCATTTAGTAAAAATACACAAACACCCCTTAATATTTTACGAAAAGATCACAAACATTTCTTTTAACTTAAATAAATATATGTGATAATATTAATTAAATGATTTGATTTGATAAAATTAAAAACGTAGGATTTATTTTGTTAGAAGGTTCAAACTTTGAGATTTTTTTATAATTATCCAAATAATTTTATAACATTATCACCTATATTTATTTAAGTTAAAAGAAGTGTATGTGATCTTTTTGCAAAATATTAAGGGGTGTTTGTGTATTTTTGCTAAATCAAAAGAGTATTTGTGATTTAATAAAATGTCAGAAAATGTTTTTGATATAATTTCAAATGTTTAAGGGGTATCTATGATATATTAAAAATGTTAGAGGTGTCCATGTTTTCCTATTAAACGTTAAAAAATGTTAGTATACCCTTTTTATTTTGGTTTAGTAGATTGATTCTAAAATAATAAATAAAAAAATTACATTATTTTAATTGGGAACAAAAAAAAAATTAAAAAATTTTATTTTTTTAAATGCAAGCAATATAAATTGAAAAGATAACTTAAAAAAAATTAAAAAAAAAAGAAGTAAACAGCATTATGACATAACATAATTGAAAAAGAAAAAAACTACATTATTCAAATAGCACTACAAGAAAAAAGCACAGTTGAGAACAAAATTTTTCAAAAAAAATATTGGAACGGTGCCGTTTAAAGCACCGCAGAAGGCACAGCTGGAAAGGTCACAGTGACCCTCAGGAGTGGGATATCTGTTTATTAGCTTGGTGGTGGTGGTGGAATTCAAGCCAATGCGGATAACTATTAGAGATTATTTTGAATTTATAAACTCAAAGGGCCTGTCCAATAGCCATTAAGAGGCTGAAAGGTCAGAATTGAGGGGTTTTATTTATTTATTTTATTTTTGGGATTAATTATACTTTCCTCCTCATAGTTTCACTTAAATTTTACTTTAATTCTTATTATTTTTATTTGAATAGTTTGGTGCATATATTTTAAATTTAATTTTTTATTAATCTTATATGTGTATATCTTAACATTTTAAAATTTTAAGGGTACTCTTCATTTGGTGGAGCAGGGGCATTTTAAAATAACATAATCTTTTTCCGAGTCATGGATGAGATGTAGTGTCATTTTGGGAACATGGTTCAAAAATGTGACTACCAAAAACGCTAGAAAAATCATTTCACAAGTGCCAAAAACGCAGTCTTAAAATTACATATTAGGGCCTATGAAAAATAAATAAAAAAATAACTCTCTTATATTGGGTAAGGGTATTTTGGTCATGTTAATTTGATTTGACACCATAAATAAATATTAAACTAAAAAGTAAAAAGTCAGCTTTTTACGAACTTCCCAAATCACTTCTAAAAAAGTCAAAAAACTTAATAAAAAGTCAAAAGCTAATTTTTTATCAACTTTCTAAAATAACCCGTAATAACGTAAGGTATACACCTTTTTCCTTTGGTTGTCAAAATCATGGGATGTCTCACTTTAAAGAACTTTCTTTATTTAAAGCCACCTTATGTACAAAAAACCACGAGATGAAGAAGAAAAGAAAAGGTGGGGCACCATCGCAAGAACTGTGACGAATCATAAAATAGAGCCCTTGATGCAGTGAAAGTGGGCCTTCTTTTCTCTCCTTTTCTTTTTCTTTTCTTTTCTTTTCTTTCTTTCTTTCTTGTGGAATTTTACACTTTATTTTTCATGTTTATTTTTATTCAAATTTTTCTCTGGTCTACTGTGTGGGTAGACAGGTATAGTTTCGATGCATGGATCAACAAAGGCTATCAATCTAATTTTTATCATCATTTTTTAAAAACAAACATAATAAAATTAGGTAAATATCGAATCAATCCTTTTTTTTTTCTAAATAATTTACTTAAAAATTTAATAAAATAAACAAATTGAATCATCTGAGCAGGATGACTATGGTAGGATCACAAGTCCAAATTACGCGTTACATTTTGGGAAGAAGGCAAAAGCAAAAAAGGTAGAGAACACAATTTTAAAAATCATCAATTACATAACTTTCGTTTGGAAAAAGTTAATTTAGTTTGATTTTTTAATTTTTTGACTATCTAACTAAATTAGTTTTGTTTGAGAAGAATTTTTGATTTTTTTAAGTTTAAATGTGATGGTTGTGAAAGAAGAATTAAAATAGTTATAGTTTAAATATGACATTTTATCTTATTAATTTATTTAACTTATTTTGTCTTTTTGTACTTATTTAGTCAATTTAATTCTTGCCAAACATGACCATATTAAATTATTATTCATCAATATATCTATCCATTCTGTCTAATATAAAGTAATACATATCGATACATCTATTAATTCTGTCTAATATAAAATAATATCGTATCATTCATATTGATACGAATTCTTACTAGTCAAAAAAAAAAAAAAAAGTGGTGGTGGTGGTACATGTTGGGTTTGTTGAGTTTGTGACTAGTGAGGGAATTTGGAGTACCTCCCCACAAGTGAGAAAGACAAAGTGGTCTCAATCTGTCACAATTCATCAATTTCCTTATTGTATGATTGCTGAGCTGGTGCTCACCACCCTCCAAGTAAGTCTCCAACCCTCATCATCATCAGTATTCAGATCTAAAGGCTTCATATATCAATAATACTTGAGACACAGTGGGCAATCTCATCACCTCTACTGTTTTTTGATTGGTTTAGAAATTTATTTATTTTTTTTTTATTTTTCAAGACTTGTTCTCACAGGGGCCATGTGGAGCTGGGGTCACCCCCACTGGGGGTCCCAACAAGGTTGTTCATATATATATTCATCAGCAGTATTTTACATGGATTCTGTGTTTGTCTTGTTTCTCTACTCTCTATTTGTCAAGTGTCGACAAAGCAAACTCTGCCATAACTATTTAATGGTCTTCTTTGTATTCTTTTCCATGGCAATTAATAGTCCTCCCTGCTATAATGTTTCGTCTTTTTCCAGCTTTTTAAAAACAAAACAGGAGAAGTTTTGCTTTTCTAAAACATATTTTCAATATCAGTTCTTTTACAAAATTTTATTTATTCACACATTTAATAATTTGAATTTCATATAAGAAGAATGTGTCTGATTTTATTAGTGATAAGTTTTTTCTTTCAATGTTCATTGTTATTTAAATTACAATTAAATGTGGTGTAATCACATTATGTTGTAACTCCCCAACTTAGTGCGCAAATTAAGGCCAAGTTTGGGGACTTTGAAATAATCCAAAAAGTCAAAAAGTTACTCAAAAAGTTAAAAAGTTAACACTATTCACTGAAGTCAACAAGCTCTAATTCAAATTTTACTCTAAAAATCAATTTTCACAATTTTTTATTACACATTTTTCCATAAAAAGTCAAAAAGTTAACCCAAACATCCATATTTTCAACCTCAATTTTTTAGTCAAAAAAGACAAAAAGTACACTTATTTAGTCTTCCCAAACAAGACCTAAGTTATGACACAATAATAGCATTAAATTTGCACCAAACATTTCTATAGATATTTTTCAACTTATAGTAACATTTTTTGTTTGTATGCATATATGATGAAGGCCTATCAGATGATTAGTTAATTATAAAGCCAAAGTTATAATTAAAAATTACACTAAATATTTGGATACACTCTAAAATTAAAATTAAAAGTACTAATAATAATAAATTGTTTCTATAAATTACATCAAACAAGGCAATTGTGCCAACGTATATATCAAAAGAATCATGATTGGTAGCTCGAATTTCATCTTGCCCCGTATGACTCAAATTTTGGCTTGTCAGTCGACCGGCCGTCCATGCGGTAAAAAAGGTGACAACTGCAGTAGACAAATGTTTCACCGGTTGTTCGACCGGTTAACCAACAAACACAAATTTAGGTTATTCAGACAATCTCAATTCAAGTTACCAATCTTTATTGATATCAAAATTATCACTTGTCCTTATCTATGTTGTTTATGACATGAATGAACTGTGACATGTATTGTAGAGGTGTCCACAGGCCATGAACCCTTCAAAATGTGGTGACAATTGTAGAAAGAAGAGCATATCTATCATTATAGGAATAAAGAATACTTAGGCATAGTGAGAGTGTGAAGACTTATTAAAGAAATGAGTTTTATGTCATTTCACATGATGCTCATAGAGTTGTTTATTTATTTGGTACAGAGTTGTTTTCCTGCCATTATTAGCTTTGCTATTAGGTCCATTATTATGGTAAATTATTTAGTAATTGTTCCTCCTGGGCAACAGTTCAGAAGCCCCAAATTCATGTGAGTTTTTCACACATAATACTGATTTTACACTTCTTTTGGCAATCTCCAAAAATCAGCTTACTATTTAAAAATATATATATATATATATTTTAAAAAAGAAGAGCTTTAAGTTATTTGGGCATAACCATTTTCTGTCAAAAAAAATTAACTTTAGCCACTTTAAAAAATCATTAAAAAAAAAAAGCCTATGAGAAAGCTAAAAGGTTTTTTTTTTTTTGGTTTATTTGTTAGCCAAAAATGTTTGAGGGCCCGAAATCAACGGCTCAAATTTGACTCGAAACCCAAAACGACGTCGTTTTGGGTTTCATTTTTTTTTTCTTTTTCTTCCTTTTCTTTTCTTTTTTTTTTCTTTTTCTCCCTTTTGAACACAAAGGCGAGAGAGAGAAACATAGAGGCGAGAGGCGAGAGAGAGAAAGGAGAGAAGAGAAGAGAAGATGAAGAGAGAAGAATGAGAAAAGATGAGGAGAAGGAGGAGGAAGAGAAGAAGACGGTGATGGCGGAGGAGGAAGATCGACGATGATCGACGGAGCTGGAGCAAATCATATCTGAATTTTTTTTTTTTTTGGTTGATGATGATCTAATGATAATGATCTGTTGATGATGATGATGTTGATGAACATATTGTTGTTGATGATGATAATGTGTTGATGAAGATGTTGATGTGGATATGATCCGAAGGGGGAAATTTTTTTTTTTTTTTTTTGTTTCTTCTTCCTCTTCTCTTTTTTTCTTCTTCTTCTTCTGTTTCTGCTTATTCTTCATCTTCATCTTCATCTTCAAAACAGTGAGAAACGAAAATATATATATATATTCCAAAACGGCGTCGTTTTGAATACGGGCAAATTCGAGCTCGAGAATTTCGGGCTCCGTACCACGTCCGGTTATTAGCTAACCTTGAAAGGAGGTCTTAAAAAAATTTCAAGATTGTCAGATCATCCTAAATGACCCATATACAATCTGAAATAGCCCAATTAACACAAAATTTTCTATTTAAGCCATTTTAACTATTTGTGAAAAAAATTAATTACTCGATCTAGAACTTCAATCAAATCAGTTCTAAGTTAGAATTTTAGCTAAATTCTTTTATTTTAAGCCATTAAAATTTGAAAAAAAATACTAAATTTAGAATTTCAGTCAATTAATTTTTTGTATTGTTATTATTTTTCTTTGTTTTTTTATTTTTTTGTTTATTTCAAATTTTTCTTTGCATCATAAACCCGCATGAATTTGTAATTCCTTCTTGAAATTGTTGGGACAAGAGCAGTAAATAATTTTTTTATTTGTTAGGTAGGATGTCTTCTATTTTGGGAGTGCATGAGTGGTTTCCACATGTATCAATAAAAATTAGAGGATCCAAACAAAATCACTTGTATGTCATAATTGAGTGCAATGGTGTTATTAGAAAGAAAAATGTTTGGGAGCACTAATTAGTGTTTCCACTAATTAGGTGGCAGTGGGTCTCGCCAATAATGATGTGATGTTTTGGTCTTGGAGTTGTATTTTTTATTTTATTTTTTTGTTTTTTTAATACATTAGTGCTATTAGTGGTGGTGTTTTTAGTGAGATGAATCATTGTTGTATTAGAAAATAGAAACCCTTGTGTGCAATCACATGCATTTAGATCACCTCAGTCCTAGTCCCATTTAAGGCATTTGGAATATTAATTTTGCTTCTTTCATGTTTGCCCTCCATTTGTCTGATTAGTTTGGCCCCTTTTGTATTTAAACAAACAAACCAATAGCCTCTCAATAGGTTGCACACAAAAAAAAAAACCAGAAAAAAGAGACCAATAAATTGATTCAAATTGTACGATTTTGATATTCTTTATTGAAAATCAATTTGGTTTTGATTTTAAATAATCAAAAAATACTGATTATGATTCTATTCATAAGTTCAATTTCACAATTTACACAGGTAAATTTAGTTTCTAAATTCCTATATAGGTTTTTATGTTTTTGGTTTAGTTATAAATCCAACCATATACACTCCGAAATATTATAAATAAAAAAGATTAAAAAAAATTTTAAAAACTTGTTAAGAGATTAATGATGACCATGTTATTGAATTTCATTGCCATATTATTAAATTTATTTCCTTTAATGGTCTTGCTATACGTAGAAAAACATTGAAGAATACGAGATATTTTGTATTTGTTTTCAAATTGTTAATATTTATCTTTAAGGCAGATGTTATTAAAACTTTTTACATCATTAAACTATGAAAACATTTATAAATACAAAAATTGATTATTAGGCACAATTTTCTTCGATGAAGTGTCTTTTTTTTCTTTTTTTCTTTTTTTGTGGGTCTCCTATCTATATTAGAAGATTGTATTCTATTATACAATTGATTTTAGCACAACAATACAACATATAAAGGTTTTAGAAATGAAAACTTTTTTGCTTCTAAAAATAAAATTTTTTGACTAACTTCAGTCGTCATGTGAGTGATTACGGAAAGTAAAAAAAAAAATTTAACAACAAAATCCTAAAATTATCACTAATAAATGCAATTTTAGAGACAATATTTTTTCTACCAAAATATTTACTTTTTGAATTGTAAATTATGGTATTATAAGAATAGTAATTCATTACTAAATATCTAATTTTAACTCTAAAAATACAAGAATAACACTTTTAATAATTAAAATATCTCATATCTGAAAAAGATATTAAACTATTCACCCATTTTGCAAATGTAAAAGCAAAGGGGTTCCCAAAACAATGATAATTAACCAATAGAGAGAGAAAGAAAGAAAAAAAAAAAAAAAGGACAAGAGGAGTGGTACCACATGTTCGAACAGGCGTGGAGACAAGAGTCGCACCCCGCATGGTTCAACTACAGTATCATTTGGCCAACCATTCATTTCATATAATGCTATTTTCTCGATGTCTTCCTTTGATTAATTAATCACCCCCCACAAAAACCCTCTCTCTCTCTCTCTCTCTCTCTCTCCACAATCTCCTCCATTCTCAAGCTCAAGATTTGGAAAGCCAAAAAAAGCTGAGAAAAGAGAGGATCCCTCTGAGATGAGTTCAACAAACCCATTCAAAGACCAATCTTCCTCCTCTCTCACCAAGAAGCTCCTTCGCTGTATTCTCTATGCTCTCCTTCCCCTTGCTCTCATTCGCTTATATTTCTACCCTCTAACACCCTCTCTCTCTCCCACCAATCAATTCCCCCACACCAAACCTCCCATCATCACCACCACCGCCACCGCCACCACCTTCACCTCTCCTTCTCCCCCCTCCTCCAAAGGTATAACAAGTCTGTTGTGAGATGTCTTATATTTTTGCTGTACACTCAAATTTATTATAAGTTGTTCTTTATATAAGCAAAGGTTCGGAGCGGTATTTGTTAAATCACGGTTTTTTTTTTTTTTTACTGCTTCTATGATTGAAATCATTTAATTTCTTTCCTAACTCCTTGGTGATAACTAACAAGGTTCTCACTTCATTGTCATGTTTGTTGTGTCTTTTTCTTGTGTGCAGAACATCATAGTAGTAATACTGAAACACCATGCGATTACTCCAATGGCAAGTGGGTCCCAGACAAGTTCGGTCCACTTTACAATGGAACAAGCTGTGGTACAATCAAAGATGGCCAAAATTGCATGAGCCATGGCAGACCTGACCAAGATTACCTCTACTGGAGCTGGGAACCAAAGGATTGCAAAATTTCCAGGTTTGATCCCAAAATTTTCCTCCATTTCCTGAGAAACAAACACTTGGCCTTTGTGGGTGATTCCATGGCTAGAAACCAATTGGAGTCTCTTCTTTGCATGCTTTCCACCGCCTCGAAACCTGAACTTGTCTATAACCTTGGCGACGACAACAAGTTTCGCCGGTGGCACTTTAAGTCCCACAATGTCAATGTATCAATTTATTGGTCACCATTTCTTGTAAAGGGTATTGAGAAAACTGAGATTGCTAATTATAATAGATTGTTCTTGGATTCTGTCGATGAACGGTGGGCGTCCGATTTGGATAAGATGGACATGGTTGTTTTGTCAGTAGGGCATTGGTTTCTGCATCCCGCAGTGTATTTCTATGGTGAATCGGTACTAGGTTGTCATTATTGTGTTGGTCAGAACTACACCGAGGTCGGGTTTTATGATGTGTTTGGGAAAGCTTTTAAGACTACCCTGGAGACGATAATGGAAAGGCGAGGTGGTGGCGGTGGTGGTGGTGGTGGTGGTGGTAGTGATAGTGATAGTGATAGTGGGAAGGGAATTGATGTAGTTGTGACTACTTTCTCGCCCCATCATTTTGAAGGTGAGTGGGACAAGCTGGGTGCTTGTCCCAAGACTCAGCCTTTTAAAGAGGGCGAGAAGCAGCTTGAAGGGATGGACGCAGAGATGAGGAAAGCAGAGGTGGGAGAAGTGGAGGCGGCTAAGGAAAAAGCCAAGAAATTTTCACGAATAAGGTTGAGTGCTTTGGATGTCACGAAATTATCGTTAATGAGACCAGATGGACACCCTGGGCCTTACATGTATGCGAATCCATTTGCGAATGGAATTGCAGAGCGGGTTCAGAATGACTGTGTCCACTGGTGCTTGCCAGGGGCTATTGATACATGGAATGAGATATTGTTAGATGTGATGAAGAGATGGGACAACCAGTCTAGGTGGAGTGGAGGAAGATAAGGTTAATTTGGTAAATTTGTTGCGATGTCAAAATGGAGGATTTTGTTTGTCTATGTTGTTTCCCCTCTGATTTGTTGGTTCTTGAAGATACCCAAAAAGAAGAAGACATGGATGATTGGTTTGTTTTGTTGTCGTCATTGAGCTCTTCTCTTGTTGGGGGAAAGAAAGAAAAACAGTAATTACTCAGAATTTCATACTTCAAATTTCAACTCACAATAAACATTTTTCTGTCTAGATTGATTTTTTTCTGAGTGAAATTCTAGATATCAATTTTAGCCGACTAGAATTACTAGTAAAGAGGAAAGTGAGCTGGATGGAGAAGAAAAATTCTATGTAGTTGGAAAAAATACTCAGGAAGTGCACAAAATTTAGATGTATGATGCAGATTTATTAGTGTTGTGTAAATCAGACTACGAATAAATCTGATCAACGCATTTTAAATTTTTTATTATGTATGTAAAATTGTTGAGAAAAGAATATGAAACAAGCTCCAATTGTTGCCAAAGATGTGGATCTTGTCAATGGAATGGGAAGGGTACAAAAGATATTAATTGCAGTATTCAAGATATTAATTGCAGTATTCAAGGTTTTTTTTTTTTTTTTTTTTAAAGAAGAATTCGTCTTCATTTAGTGTCTCTGTTGATTTGCTTCCATGTTGTTTCCATGTAAGTCTTATTATACATATTGATTATTACAAATGGTGTTATTATACATATTGATTATTACAAATGGTGTCATTTGTCGTGAAAGCCTTTTTGGTTTTTTAGCTAAATTAGTTATAAAAAGATAAAATAAATTAAAAAGTCAATAAAATAAAATATCATATTTAAACTATAATTATTTCATTTTTTTTCTTCGCAATAATTAAAAAAGTCAAAAAAATTAATCCAAATGAACATTTTAATCTATATTAAAATAGTCAAAAAATTAACCCAACTTTACAAACGAATAAAATTCTTAAGTTTAGCCTTTATTTTAGTTTGGTGTATTTAATTGACTTTATCAAAGGTACTAGTCATGTGGTTGTGTAGAAAAAAGAAAAAAAAAAAAAAAAAAAAAAAAAAAATTAATTGGGGAAAAGAAAAATCAAACATGGTAGGTAATAAGCTTGTGGTGGTTTCCAACAAGTAAACTAGAAAGCAACATGGTAGGTAATAAGCTTATTGAAAATCTTCTTGATTCACATCTGTTTGGTGATTTTATTTTATTTTTTTTTCATTTTCTAAATATTTGTTTGAGGAATTGCTTTTAATATATTTTTTAACCCACTTCTACGAAAAACTAAAAAAGTTGTATTTGAATTTCTAAAAATTGTTTTCTCACAAAAATAAAATAAAATAAGATTTTACTTGGTTTGCTATTTTTTTAATTGTTTCAATCATTCCCTCACATTTTGAGTCAAATTGCAATTGGAATCATATGTACAGTACCGTTTCGAAAATTATAAAAAACAACAATGTGATAGTATTAATTATAGAAAAATGATTTGTGGCACTAAAAAGTTGGGCACTAATGCTCCTAATTTTCATTTTGGGTAACTGTTTTGTTTTTTTTTTTTTTTTTGCCTTATATGGAAATTAGGGGCATTAGTGCCCAACTTTTTAGTGCCACAAATCAAAACCGTAATTTTAGTACCTTTGTAGTTTTACCAAAAAATTCACTTTAATCCATGCATTTTTTTTTTAAAAATCTCACTTTAATAACTTTATAAATTTTGGAAATTGTATTATAATTGTAACTTGACTTAAAATTTGGGAATTGACTGGAAAAATTAAAAGTTAGAAAATAAAATAGAATTGAGTGTGAAGAATGCAAGTGCAAAATGAAATTGCCTTAAAAGCAATGGGTGTTTTCAATTTTTTTTTTATTGTTAATTAAAAATATAATAAAACAAATTAAACAGAGAGAACAAAAGTAAAACCAATATCCCAACCCATGACTTTTGTTCACCTACCAATTGGGTTGAGTAATGTTATTTGCACACTTCTCTCCATAATTTTCATGCATGTGAGAACTCATTGCACATCTGTGATCAAGCACACAAACACATACTTTTCTCTATCCTTAATTAATACAAGTAATCTTCTTTTTCAACTTTACTGTAAAAGTAGGGTCAATTGGTTAGGGGTGAGCATGGTTCAAATTGGATCGGATTGAGGTAAAATTAAGACTAATTTGTTATTTACAGTTCTTGAAAAATTGGAACCAATTCAATCTATTTAAATCGTGAAACCAATCCGAACCAATCTATTTAAACATGGATTTGATTAGTTTAAGACCACGGATTCATATAATTAAAAATTTAAAATATATATACAATACTTTAATTTCATAAAAACACAAATATAACATTATATTAGTTTCACAATAATAACATGTCTTTCTATAATAGCGATATACTGGTTTAGAATGTAAATAACCATAAGAAAACTAACAAACAAAGGAAATAAAAGAATATCCTATGCGGGTTTAGGTTTGTGTTTAGATTTTATATGGAATAAGAGAAAATACTATACGGAAAGGTGTATAATAAAAATATAGACTATTTGTATATGGTTTGGATCGGTTCCAATCTGGAACTGTGGGGTTCAATCCGGAATCAATTCGTGAACTACAGATTTTTAATTTTTCAATCTGGAATCGAATAACAGATTTAAAAAATCAATCCAAACCTATCGAATTGAGCTAAACTGAATCAAATTACGAATTTTATGAATTTCTTACTCAGCCCTACAATTGGTAGCATCTTGTGGATAGAAAAGGATCCAAAGCATCATTTTTTTTAAGCTTATTTGTGAAACAAAACCATAATATCAGCCTGACGCAGAAAAAAGTCCCTTAGGCCTCTTTGACATGCGTAATATTTTTAGTTTAAAAGTTAAAAAATTATTAAAAAAATTAATAATTTATAATTTATATTAAAAAGTTAAAAATTATTTTTTTTCTCTATTTTTTACATGTTTTTTCTTAAAAAATTAAAAATTTATTTTAAATATACTAATTTTTTTATCTCATATTTTAGTCAAAAAATTTAAAAAATTACTAAAATAGTTTGTTCCCAAACGAGGTCTTATTCTAATAATTTAATCTATTTATATCTTTTAAATTTTTGTATGTAAAAATTATTTATAAAAAAAATCCTCACTCTGTTTTAAAATATTAGTTCCTTATTCCATTTTTCATTATCTCAAAATATTAGTCCCTTTCTAAAAATTAAAGATTAAAATAATATGAATTTTCTATTTTATCGTTCTTTTAAATTTATTAACAACAAAAATTTTTTGACTTTTTTTATAAAAAAAAAAAATTTATTGACCTTTTAACTTTTTAATTAAACTAATTTATTGCCAAATGGAACCTAAAGAGAAATCAGATTCTTCTTATACCGATGATGTCTTTTTCTCCCAACAGAATCCTTTAACACCGTTGTAAGGGTGGTCCAATTCTTAGGTCAATGTCACACAGGACAGGGGTACTGTGGTGATGTATTTGGGACCAAAATGATATGCTTTGTATTAAAACTCATGTCTATTCTATTTCAAGGGGTACTCTGGTGATGTGTTTTGGACCAAAATGATATGCCTTGTATTAAAACTCATATACACTCTTAGTTATATTATTATTTTTTATTATAATTAATTTTTAAAAATTTTAACGTTATTTTAATTATAATTAATAAGATATTTGATTATATCTTATGTAGTATCACCTTATAATTTTTTTTTTTTTATTTTTATTTTTAGTTATTACTTAAAAAGTGAAATTATGTCATTTGGTTATTATAAGATACATACCTTTTAAAAGTTGTGTATCACAGCCTTTCCCCTATTTGAAATAGTAACTCCCTAATTATTATTATTTTTTGACTCTTGTTTTGAACTAGTAAAATTCTTAACTCATGATGTGGCGCAATGACAAATATTGTTTACTCGCAACGGTCAAATTTTGTTTATCTCCATCCGAAAAATCCTAACATTTTATAAAATTTATGGGAGTTCAAATTAAATATTTCAATAAATCCATGGCAGTTCAAGTCGAAGATGACAAATGAAGAAATATAAAGTATTTCAATTTTGTGAGAATATTACTGTCTAAAATCTGATGAAAGGATAAAACTTCTCTTGATTTTATGGATTTAATAAAATGGTTGGAATATCATTTTGACCAATTTTTATCAAATTTGACGAATCATGTGATCAAAGATTAGAGATGACCTTAGTGGGTCAAGAACATCTCTTTTTGAGCCTCTGAAAAAGTAATATAAAAAATAAAATAAAAATACATAATTTGCTCAAAATATTCTCTTCTCGTTTTATTTCTATCCCTTAAGTTCAGACATAATATTTTTAGTGAATGAAAGGAAAAAAAAAACACGAATATTTGAATAGAAATTCTAATATATACCCCTTTGAAATGAGTGTACAATATGTACTCCTAATTATGGTTTTTTTTTTTTCTTAGTTTTGATATTATTTTAATTATAACTAATGAGATTTTTAATTATACATCATGTAACCAAACCAAACCAAATTAGGCCTTAAGTCCCATCAAATAGGGTCGGCTACATGAATCTTTCTTCTCCACGTGGCCCTATCAAAGGCCATTTCGTTAGTCAAATTAAGTAAATCCATATCTCTATTTACAACGCTAACCAATGTTAATCTAGGCCTACCCCGTCCCCTAACACTTCCATCTACCGTTACAGTATCGCATCTCTTCACTACTGCCTCTGTTGGTCTCCGTTGAATATAACCAAACCATCTCAATCGATTCTCTCTCAACTTATCGTCTATCGGTGCTACTCCTATCTATTTCCGAATACACTAATTCCTAATTCTGTCTTGTCTAATCTTGCCACATATCCACCTTAGCATTCTTATCTCAGCCACACTCATCTTATGTACATGTTGTTTCTTGGTTGCCCAATACTTTGTCACATACAACATCGCTGGTCTAATAGCCGTTCTATAGAACTTTCCTTTAAGTCTAGTAGGTATTCGTCTATCACACAGTACCCCAGACGCACTTCTCCACTTACACCATCCCGCCTTAATCCTATAGGTCACATCCGCATCAATCTCCCCCGTTGTTATGATAATCGACCCTAAATAACAAAAATGTTCACTCTTAGGTCGTTTTTGGTTCTCAATCTTCACTTCTCTTCTGCTTTCATTGTTATTGTTACTAAATTTACACTTCATATACTCTGTCTTAGTTCTGCTTATCTAGAATCCTTTAGATTCAAGTACTTTTCTCCAAATCTCCAACTATGTATTAACTCCTTCTCTAGTCTCATCCACTAGCACTATATCATCTGTAAAAAGCATACACCATAGCACATCATCCTAGATATTTCTCGTCAATTCATCCATAACTAAAGCAAAAAGATAAGGACTTAAGGTAGATCTTTGGTGTAACCCTACAGTGACAGGAAATTTCTTTGTTTCTCCAGCAGGCAATCTAATAGTGGTCACCACCCTTTCATACATGTCCCTAATTACATCAATGTAACATTTTGCCATTCCTTTCTTCGCTAACACCCACCATATTATATCCCGAGGCATTCTATCATATATTTTCTTAAGGTCGATAATTGTGACAACCCTCAGCTCTAATTAATGCTAAACTGTGACTGAGAATGATAAGTAACTAATTTGACTGAAATTCGGAATTGATTGCAAGAGTGTATTGTTTAAACGTATTTCTATCTATTTGATTATTTAATTGATCTGTTCATGTTTTAATTTCGAATTGCAAATTGAAGGCCTTATCGGCGGCCGAATCTGAAATTGATTAGTATTTCATGCTAATTAGAAATTATGTGATTTTATGGTAGATTTAATTGAAATGTGATTTGGAATGATTAAATTAGATTAAATAATGATAATTTACATTGAATTGAGTTATTATGAAATTGCCATTGAGTGGATTGACTCAAAAACCCACCCTTATTATGCCTTATACATTTTTGATACACCATCTTCATTTCCTCTAGAGACCAAAACCGAGTGAGAGAGGGAGAGTGGGAGAAATTGAGTTCAACAAGAAATTTAGCTTGGAGACTTAGAAGAATTGAAGAGAGATTGCATAATTGAGCTTGTATACTTTGAATTCAAGACATAAGGTAGAGATTTCATCCTCTCATTTGTGAATTTGAGTTGTATCTTGCATGGTTCATGGTAATTTAGAGTTTAAAGTCAAGAATTGGTTTAAAGAGCTGAATTTGAGAGTGAATTCATACATGCATGTACATATTCTTGAAATTTGAAGTTGTTTTGTATGAATTCCTTACATGCATGTCCATATTTTAGTGGAGGTCCATGAATTCACCATGTTCTTGAGCTAAAACTTGCATTTGGTCATGTGTTAGTAGCTTTCAATTCAATTGAACACATGCATGTTAAATGTACATCTTGTTCTTGAAGTTTATTTGAAATTTGTGTTTAATTGACTTACCTTTGGGCTTTGATTTTCCAAATTGATCTTCAAAACATGTTATATTATGGGTTTAAAGTGTTTTTCCAGAAAATTAGCCCAAAAGGATCGAGTTTGAAGCTTAAATGCTCGAGTTTTGTGCTTGGGGATGAATTTGGAAATTCCAGATTTTTGACCCACGCTCGAGCGTAGTACTTCACGCTCAAGCGTACCCTCTGAGTCGTGCACTTCCGCTCGAGCGTGTAAAGTTGTGCTCGAGTGTGAAATGCATATGCCCAGAAGTTCTTGTGTTTTACAGTCCGCTCGAGTGAGAGATTTCACGCTCGAGCGAGGACCTGAGTCTCACGCTCGAGCGAAGGTCGAGCGTCCGTCGAGCGTAAATTGTATGCATCCAGTACTTTTCATGAAGTTTGTAGTTCGCTCGGCGAAGTCACGCTTCGGCGGAGATCTTTTGTCTGCATGTTCGCCGGCGTAAAGCCACGCTCGGCGAGACCCTGCTTCGAAAATTTTGAAAAGTGTTTTAAAATGCATCTTTGCATCCTCTTTCCATCCTAGGCATTCCTAGGCCATGTTTAAGACATCTTAATGAGGATATTGATGTAGAACCACACCGAGTCAAGATAGGGACTAACTTGTTGATTCCCAAGTGTGTAACTTAGTGTGTGTTCGTTCTGTAACTGTGTAGGGTTGGCATCCGAGGACGCTCCTTAGCTTCTTATAGTCCAGTGCTCTGTGAGTAACAATGTTGTAAAGATATGTTTAATTATGATTATTTTTCTGAATGATCAACTATTCTGCTTACTGAAACGTTATTGTTTAATGAATGAATGTTTGTCCTATTTGTAAACTGTAACCTTGGCATCCATAGCAATTTACAGTTACTGTCCTGTTATTGCTACTGTCACAGAGATCTCTGTCAGTTCCCATGTTTGGAACCACTCATCATTTCTTGTTATGATGGCTATTAACTAAGCTCGGGTCTATTAAGACCCTCAGTCGCTTTTGCTATGGGATGCACCACTTATGACTGCTATGGTTTCTAAGTGACTGATATGACTGTTTATTTATTGAAAAGACATTCATTCTTAACCTCTTTACACAACTGTTATTCACTGGGCTTTAGCTCACTGTTTATATATGTATGTAGGTGTCCACTGCATCGCAAAGCTAGAAGCATCAAGCTAAGCTCCCGTTTTGTCAAAACCAACCATTGTGCCTCACCTCGAGGTTCCGAGTGCGTCAAGCCAAGGCTGTTTTGGGGTGTTTTAGATTCCCCATTTTTTGCCTTTGTTTTGTATTAAATGTTAAGACTTGCACTGTACTGTTATGGTAGGGATTTGGTCCCTAACTTGAATGTCTGTATATGATGTGTGTATATACTGTTTGGTTTTGAATGTGAATACGTTCAGAAAAGTCTTTTTGCATTCAGATTGTCACAGCTCATTGGACATCTTTTATTTACTGTTTTGGCTTCCGCCAGCCCCTTACTCTATATTACTGTCATTACTGTTAAGCAGGCCTTTGGTAATCACGGATTACTGGCCGGTTACGATGCTAAACCCATAGGGGCAGATTTGGGTCGTGACAGATAATGTAACAACCTTGATCCGTAATTAGCTACTAATCCGTAATTAAAGATGCTAATGAGGGGATTAAAGTAAACCATGTGTTTATCATATATTTTGTAAGTTATTTGGCTTTCTGTCTATTACTTGATGTTATATCTGTTGTGAAATCCACTTTAATATGAAAATTGAAAGCCTTATCGACATCTGAAATCGAAATTAGTTACATGAATATGTTATTCAGAATTTTTAGAACCATGTAGCAGATTTTATTAAAAATTGATTCAAAACGATTCATTAAGTTACGTTTGGTAAGCCTTATGTACTAATTAATATGTTATGGCATCATGATTATATGTGACCCTTTAAGCTCATTCTTGAGTTCATTTCCCTCATTCCTTGAGTGCAAAATTCTAGATATTCATTTTAGAGAGAAAGAGAGAGTGCAATTCTAGAGAGAGAAATGTAGAGATTAAAGAGAAATTGAAGGCTTTGGCTTGAATTCTTCAAGGTTGTACAAATGTCTAACTAATAGAAGACTCTAGGTAAGCCTTTGACTATTAATTCTTGAAGATTATGTATTGTAGAGATGAATTCATGAAGATTTTGTTGAGTAAAGCAAAACTTGAGCTAAATAAGATGGTAGAAGGATCATACTATGCATGCATGTCTATTCCTTTACAAATTGAGCATGATTTCCAAGAATTCTCTCGTGCATGTTTGAGATTCATCTTAATTAGGGGAAATCATCAAGTTTCAAGTTATTTTGTGGTATTTGATCATGTATTGAGAAGCTCAAGATCAAGAAAATCCATGCATGTTGTGTTCATGAAATATTCTTAAAGTTTAAGTTGAAATTGTGAACTATTGGCAAACTCTTGGGCCATGATTTTATGAAATAATCCTTAATTCATCATGTTTTACAAGTTTTCTTTGTTATCTCAAGTTTTGAGGCCCAAGAGATGTGTTTTGAAGATTTGTATTCGAGTTTAGAGTTTGGAGGTGCAATTTGGAAATTCTAGATTCTGCGTCCACGCTCAAGTGATGGATTCTACACTCGAGCGACCAGAAGTTCGCTCGAGCGTGAAATGCAAGCTCCCAGAAGTTTCATGTTTTTGCAGACCACTCGAGCGAAGGAATCTGCACTCGAGCGACCCCTCACATGTTTGCATGTCCGGTCGAGCGAGGAAAGCTACGCTCAAGCGGGGACCCTGTTTTCAGAACTTTTACCAAGTGTTTCAACTCATATTTTGGCATCCTCATTGCATCTTAGGCATTCCTAAAACTTAATTAAGTCATGATAATGAGGTTATGGATTAGAAACACACTAAGTAAAGAATGTACTAAGTAAAGAATGTACTAGGTTAAGAGAATACAAATGTGTGTGTTTTAAGCGATGTGATAAGAAAGAACAGGAATCAATGTAATGAAAGCTAAGCCGTGATGGCCACATGAATGTGTAATGATAAGATATGCTTGTGTTATGTATTTTGTGGTCGTAGGTCAAGACTCGAGGGTTGATTGACCGTTTACGGGAAACCACTATGAGTAACAATGTTGTAAAGCTATGTTCAATTATAATTATTTCCTGAATGAATGACTGTACCGCTTTCTAAAGTGGCATTGTTTACTGAATGAATGTTTGTGTAATGACCCTCACCACTGCTTGTTCTGCAGAACCGTTGATTTAAAATGGCCGATTATCATTGATAATTGAACTGATTGGGTTACCGAACTGACTGATTGAAATCTGAACTGAATCGATTGAATATACATCTTTTTGAATTGCATTCTATCTGTTTGACTGTGTGATTATCTGTTCATGTTTATATGTTTAAACTGCAAATTGAAGGCCTTATTGGCAGCCGAATCTGAAATCGATTAATGTTTTATGATCATCATAATTTATGTGATTTTATGACATATTTATCTGAAAGTCGATTTGGTACGATTAAACTAAATTAATTTAAGCCAAATTAATGGAGTTGCCTTATTTACATTGCTACCCTATTAGTGGGCCACTATACCATATATTGAGAGATTAGTCTTGCATTGCACAAACACATTTTTATCAGCCATTTTCTTGCTCTAACCAACCATAGAGAGAGAGAGGTGAGAGAATTGAGCTCCTTCTTGTGTTCTACTTGGAGTTTTGCTTGAAAGTGGAAGAATTGTGGAAGAAATTGTCAATTGAACCTCTAGACTTGCATTTGAGGACCTAGGTATGAATTTCATTCCCTCAATTGTGTATTTAGGCTCTATCTAGCATGGCTCATGATAATTTAAAGAGTTAAGTCAAGAATTGGTTCAATAATGTTGAATTGGAGCTCATTCCATGCATGCATGTCGGTAGTGTTGAGTTTTAAGTTGATTTCATGGATAATTGTTGCATGCATGTACAAGTTCTAGCTAAGGTTCATGATACCATCATGTTCTTGAATGATTTGGCTCATTAGAGCATCTAATTGAAGCTTTGAAATGATTTGAATTCATGCATGTTTGCATGTTCTTCATGTTCATGAAAATGGGTTTGAAATTTGGATTTACTTGACTCACCCTTGGGCTTTAAATTCACAAATTGAGCTTTGAAACTTGTTGAATATTGAGTTTAAATGTATTTTCCAGAAATTGGGCCCAAGGGGTCGAGTTTTGAGCTTAGGAATGCTTGGTTTGAGCTTGGGTGGCAAATCTGGAAATTCCAGAATTTGGTTTCTACGCTCGAGCGAAGGATTCTACGCTCGAGCGACCACCGTTTACTCTGAGCTACGCTCAAGCGAAGGAATGGTGGCTCAAGCGTAAATTTCAAGCTCTCAGAATCTTAGTGCACGCAGGCGCACGCTCGAGCGAGGGAACCTGCGCTCGAGCGAGGACTTGTGTCTCATGCTCGAGTGAGAGTCGAGCGTCCATCGAGCGTAAATTTTGAGCATCCAGTATTTTTACTGTAGCACACAACCCGCTCGAGCGACGGAATTCACATTTGAGTGGAGCCTCTTTATCTGCATGTCCGCTCGAGCGTAGAAAGCCACGCTCGAGCGAAACCCCTGTTTTCTAAAAATTTTGTTAAGTGTTTAAAAGTGCATCTTTGTATCCTCTTTCCATCCTAGGCATTCCTAGGGCATGTTTAAGACATCTTAATGAGGATAAAGATGTAGAACCACACCAAGGCAATTAGGGATTAAATTATTATCTTTCCCAACCGTGTAACTTAGTATGTGTTCAATCTGTTAACTGTATAGGGTTGGCATTCCGAGGAGACGCTCTAGCTTACTGTAGCCCAGAACTCTGTGAGTAACAATTGTGTAAAGATATGTTCAAAATGATTATCTTTCGAATCTTGGTGAGCTGTTCTTGAGATATTGTTCTTGAATGAATGTATGTCATATATTCAATCGCATCGTGGCATCCTTAGCACCTCATTTCTTATTCTTTATTCTGAGATCTCTGTTGATTCCTCGTAGGACCACTCTCTTCTTGATTGATGGCCATCATTCTTGTTAGGTCTTTAAGACCTCTTTACTTTATCTTTGTTATGCTAATGGATGTACCACATATGGTGATTGGTGAAAGATGAAATCGATTTAATGAACTGCTTTTTCATTCTAGGACATTCATTCTAAACCTCTTTACGCATTGTGTTATTCACTGAGCTTTAGCTCACTGGTCATATATATATGTAGGTGTACAGGCACCGGACCAATGCTAGAAGTGTTGGGGTAAACTCCAGTTTTGTCAAGCCAACCACTGTGCCTCACTGCGAGGTTCCGAGCCTGCCAAGCTATGGCTTAGGGGTGTTTTTATTTCCCCGTCTGTCTTTGTACCGTTTTGTAATACTGTATAGATTGTACTGTACTGTTTAATGGGGATTAGGTCCCTGTTCTGAATGGTTGTAAATATTGTGCATACTGTTCCGTACTGTGTATATATCTATGTATGTATGAAAAATCTTTTTGCATACAGACTGTCACAGCTCATTGGACATTGTTTATTTACTGTATTGGCTTCCGCCATGCCCTTGTACTCTGTTATACTGTCTTATTGTTAAGCAGGCCTTCGGTAATCTCGGATTACTGGCCGATTACGGTGCTAAACCCATAGGGGCGGGTTTGGGTCGTGATAGTTTGTCCTATTTTATGAACTGTACTTGTGGCATCCATAGCGACTTCTTTGTTATTCTTTATTATTGCATCTTTGTCTTTATTACTACTCGCCATTGTTATAGAGATCTCTGGGTTCAATGTTTGGAACTACTCATTCGCTTTTGATGACCATCAACTGATTGTCCGGTCTAATTAGACCTACTATACTGTTCTGCTATTGAATGTACCACGTATGACTGCTATGATTTCTAAATGACTGATATAGCATAAAATATGAGACACTGATTAAATAATTGATCTACAGATGCAATTGACTGTTTCAATTACTAAAAGGACATTCATTCTTAACCCTTTTACACATTTGTTATTCATTGGGCTCTAGCTCACTATTTTTATATATATATTTATAGGTGAGCGTTCTGGAGGGCAAGTGTAGGAGGGTTTTTACCGAGCCATTGTTTTGAAGCCTACCAAGTGTTTTGGGTGCCTCCGAGTTGGGGCTAGGCTTGGAAGGCCGCTAGCAAGCTTTCGGTTATGTTATATATTTTTGTCCCATACATCGTTTTTTTTTTTTTTTTTTGTATAAGATATTGTGTTATATGTTATGTAATGTAAGTGGGTAAATTAATGTTTTTGCATGTGATTATTTGTTCATATAGATGCACAGCTCATTGGACTATTGGTGTTTTGTGTATTGCTTCCGCAAGCCCCGATTATTTTGATTATACAGGAAGGCCTTCGGTAATCCAAAGATTACTGGCCGTTTACGATGCTAAACCTATAGGGGCGGGTTTGGGTCGTGTCAGATAAACACCATATAAATGTCTATTTTCTTTTCTCAATACTTTTCTATAACTCTCTTTAAAAGATATATCGCTTTCATTGTTGACCTGCTAGGCATAAACCCAAATTGATTCTCTAACACCTCTGTTATATCTCGCAATCAGCATTCTATCACCCTCTCCCACACTTTCATTATATGACACATTAGCTTGATTCTTCTATAGTTGTTGCAATTCTAGACATCTCCTTTATTCTTATAGATTGGCACTAAACTACTCTTCCTCCACTTATCTGGCATGTTCCTAATCAACAAAATTTTGCTAAACAACCTAATCAACCAAGCAACCCCTTTTTTACCCAAACACTTCCAAACTTCAACAAGGATATCATCTGGTCCTAAAGCCTTATTTGATTTCATCTTCTTAAGTGCAATCTCCACTTCAAAGTTCCTAATCCTGCGATAGAACCTATACTCTTGGTTTATCGTATTACTGGCTATTTCTTCCTTTATTGCCGTACCTCCATGCTCCTCATTTAATAGTTTTTCAAAATAGTTCTTCCATCTTTTTTTAATCTCTTCACCCTTCACCAATACCTTAGAATCCTTACTCTTGATGCATTTAATTTGATTAAAATCTCTTGTTTTCCTCTCCCATATCTTAACAAGTTTGTATACCCTCTTCTCTCCCTCCTTGCTATCTAGTCTCGTGTATAAGTTATCATAAGCTTTCAACTTAGCCTCTCTCACTACTTACTTAACCTCCTTATTAGCCAATCTATAGCTCTTAAGGTTTTCCTCAGTTCTATCATTTTGCCACTTTTTAAAGCACTCTTTTTTTTCCTTAACTACCGCTTGAACCTCTTCCCTTAACCACCAAGTTTCCCTGGAGCTGGTTCTCGTTCCTTTCGACTCTCCAAGCACTTCCCTTGAGATTCTCCTTATACAATTGGCCATCGAGTTCCATATAGTGTTAGCATCATCTTCCAAGTCCTAAGTACCTTTCTTATTGTGACGACCCCACCACGTACAATGATTAGCACTTAATTAATTAAGGAGATTTGAATTTTTAATTGGTAATTATTCTAATTTAATCTGAGATTTATGAAAATTATGAAGATTGATTCATATATGATTCTATTGAGAATTTATTTTTAAATTAGAAATTAAAAGCTTAAGTGGCTTAAGAAGAGGAAATTGATGACTGGATTCAATTTAATTTCAAGTATCGGACCTTGTAAGAGTTTAATTAAATATTCGATTCAGTTTAGTAAAATGGAGACTTGATTAATTAGGTTCGAATTGGAGTTAATTAAGTTAATTAAATTATGAGGATTGAGAATTGTGATTATTATGAATTAAATTCATTTATGGGAGGTCCAATTTGAATATATAATTTATTGACGAAAATTTGGTATCTGATCAGAAATTGAAGGCCTAAATGATTTGGGAAGTCAAAATTGAGGATGGAAATAAATTTAATTTAATATTTGGAGCCTTTTGGGAGTCTGACTAAAAAACTTTATTTCGGATTGGTAAAATTAAATATATTTAATTAGGTTCTAATGGAAGTCAATTAGACTAATTAAATTATGTGGGATTTGAGATTAGCTATAATTAACTAATTTAGTATTAATCAAAATTTATTAAGATTAAGTGATGCTTAATTAAATTAATCCTAGACATAAATTAAATTATAGAGCAAACTAGAATCTTGGGTGTGTGTGTGCAGAGAAATTCTGTGTGTACAAAGAAATTATATGAGTGGGTGTGCATGTAAGTGTTAAAGTGGAGCTCAAAGAAATGTGCAAGTGTGCACACGTGCAATATGATGGAGAAGTGAGATGTGTGTGAGTGTTTTTATTCTGATGGGTTCAAGAATGTTGTCACTCATTTGTTGTGTTGGAAGACTTTGAGGGTCTAGAGAGAGAGAATGAGAGGCCCAAAGGATTGAAGAAGTAGAGAAATCAAGGGAAAACTGAAGAAATTGGAAGAGAAGGAGAAGACCCAAGGGAAATCAACTATAACTTTCGAAATTAAAACCTAAGGTAAGAAAATTAATACTCAATTTATATAAAATATTTATTTTATATTTGAAATTAAAAAGAGTTTAAGATTAATTACAAGGAATTTGTTAGGAAATGTCAAGAAGATGATGAGTAGTAAACTAATTTCACATCCATGGTTGCATGTCTTATGTTTCATCATTTTGAACTTGGTTTTGAAGATCTTGCATAACATAAGAGTGTATATATATCTTGCATGTTTTCACAAAACAAAATTATGGCTCACATGTTTAATTTCTTGTTTTGAAAATCAAGAAGAAATAGCATCCATGAGAGGGTAATTTATTTGAAAATTGGGCCGAGCTGGATAAAGGGCCATTTTTGGGCCGCAATGCGAAGGGCCAAGTAAAATAGCCATAAATTTACTCCGGTCCGAAGAAGAAGCCTTGGAGTTAGACCGGTCACACAGCCGTGGTGATTAGTCCGGTCCCCGAAGGCCCTGTTTTTAGTCCGATCTTGAGGAGAACTACGGATGCGGTGTTCAGAATTAGTCCGGTCACGCATAGTACGGCCAACTCGGTCGTATGTGGCTAATTGTTAGTACGGGCTAAACCGCACTATGGTTAGCACGGTTTATACAGGAAGGATCGAGATAAGTATGATCAAAGGATGAACCAGACTAAGTATAGTTCGGTCTAGTCTGCAGCTCAGCATAGCCGTGCTTACTTCGATCGTATGGAAGTCCAAACATGGTAAAACCATCTCACTTGGTTCAAGCAGTGAGGGGGGTGTTGAAGGATAAGTATTATCTTTCAGGAGTTTCAATCCTAGGAGGACTCTGCATGGAGGAGTAAAAGTCCTACTAGGATTGTGCCACACGGAACTTATAAAAGCTCACAAACATCACCTATGGAGAGGTAACACAATTTTGTTTTCTGAATACACAGAGTTATTGTCTATTTGTCAAGCTTACTAACTTAGGCATCGGAGAGGTTTCCGGCACACACCCGCCGGCTAGCTCACGTTTGTGTTTTCAGGTGATAAAACGACGACGTAAGGAGGAGCGCAGACTTGATCAACAGGATTATACGATAAGGTTTATTTCCTTCCCGTACAATTGGCGCTGTCTGTGGGAATTCAGACAAGAACAAAACCTCTTGATCAAGCTTTTCTTCTTTTCAATGGCGCACAACGACGATTTGCCACAATCCGCCATTGACGGACAAACACCAGAGGGTGGTGCAAGGCGCGAGGGTCTACATCTTGTCCCTCCCATGGGGGATTTAGAGCCACAAAGGCAGAATCCTAGGAGGGATACAAGGGGACGAAGTGTCACGACCCAAACCCGGCCCTATGGGTTTAGCATCAGAATCGCCAAGAATCCGAGATTCTGAAGGCTGCGAACGATAGAATTAAACAAAGTCAGGGCTTGGCGGAAGCAATACTGAAGTAACTAGTGTCCATTGAGTGAAAATCAGATGCCAAAACATTTTTCATGCATTCATACGATTCGAGCGATGCGATCTATATACAGTCTATACAATCATATACAAACATTCAAGACGGACCTAATCCTCGATAACAAGATAAGAAAAAGCAAGAGACAATCTATATGAGTACAAAACAGTGAGGAGACCGATGGGGGACACAAAAACACCCCAAGCCATAGCATGGCAACTCGGAACCTCGCAGTGAGGCACATAGGTTGGCTTGACAAAACTGGGGACTAACCCACGCTCCTAGCTCCGGTCTGGCTGCTGAGAACCTACATATATATATAAATAGTTAGCTAAAGCCCAGTGGATAACACAAAGCGTAAAGAGGTTATGAATGAATGTCTTTACAGTGATGAAAACAATTCATTAAACAGTATTCAGTCTTTCAGTATTTCAATCAATCAGTCATATGTGGTACATCCATTAGCCTATAAACAGTAGGTCCAAAAGGACCGGGTCTTATGAACCAACATAATGATGGCCATCAATCAAGAACAATATGGTTCCACAAGAAGCCGGAGCTTCGATAAGATAATGATGTCGCTAAGGATGCCACTGTCTGATTCGAGAATACATGACATACATTCATTCATAAACAATAGCAGTTCAATAAGCATTGATTCGTTATTCAAAAGATAACCATTTTGAACATATCTTTACACAATTGTTACTCAGAGATTGGGCTATAGCGGCTAGAGCGTCCCCGAGAGCCAACCCTAAGCAGGTTAACAAATAGAACACACACTAAGTTTCACAAAGAAGGATGATAATTAAATCCCTAAATTTCCTCGGTGTGGTTCTATGTCTAAATCCTCATTAAGATGTCTAAAACTAGGCCTAAGAATGCCTAGGATGGGATGAGGATGCAAAAATACGATTGGAAGGCATTTTTCAAAAGTTCTTTGAAAAGGGTCTCGCTTCGGCGAAGCTTTCCTTCGCCGGCGAGGTTGCAAAATCAAAGGCTTCGGTCCGGCGAACAATCCTTCGCCGGCGGCGATGAAACGAAGAAAATCTTGGATGCTTTCGATTTTACGCGCGATACCACGCTCGATGCTCGCTCGGCGGGACTGAATAAAAGGTTCTCGCTCGGCGAGAATCCTTCGGCCGAAAGAAGCCAAATCTGAAATTTCCAGATTTGCCTCCCAAGCTCAAACCAAGCATTCTCAACTCAATTCTCGACCTCTTGGGCCCAAATTCTGGAGAATACATCCTAAAACAATGTATAACAAGTTTCAAAAGCCAATTTATGAATTCAAGCCCCAAAGGTGAGTCAATTAAATCCAAAATTCAAACCCAATTTCAAGAACAATTTCAAACATGCAATGCATGAGCTTTAAACCAAAATTAAGGTTCAAATCTTGCTCTAATGAGCTCAATAGTTGGAAAACAAAATGAAAACATGGACAATGGCTTAAACATGGACATGCATGTACAATTCACCATGAATTCAACTCAAAATGCACCAATATGGCCATGCATGCAATAATGGAGTTCCAATTCAACATATATGAGCAAATTCATGTCTTGACTTCTCTATAACCATGATACATGCAAGATGAAGCTTAAAGACAAAAAGAAGAAGATAGATTTCTTACCTAGAGTTTCAATTTCTTGCCTAGAAGTTCAATTTAGCAACCTATGTCACAAATCCTTCAATTCCCAAGCAATTCAAGCCAAATGAGATGAAGCTAACTCTCTCTCCCTCACTCTCTCTAGTTTGGTCGGTTAGATGTGTAGGAAATGGCTGATCAATGAATATGTTGAGTGTAATAAGGCTCTTGAAAATCAATAAACAAGTGTCCACTATTGGTGGCAATTTGGTAATTAAGCCTAAGTTTGCAATTAGCTCATTTTAATCTAGTTTAATCATTCTGAATCATATTTCAAATAAATATACCATTAAATTACAAATATTCTACTGATCCCAAAACTCTAAACGGTTCCTAATTCGGCCGCCGATAAGGCCTTCAATTAGCAGTTTAAACATACGAATTCAAACAGATAATCATTCAATCAAACAGATGCAATATGCAATTCAATAAATAAACTTATTCGATTTCAGTTTCGATTTCAATCAGTCCATTCAGTACTTCAGTTAATCCAATTATCAGTCATTATCAGTTCAGTTTAGCGAGAACGATAGCTAATTGACGGTTTATCGATAATCGATGCGAGGTTATTCTGATGCCCCTCCTTATAAGGAGTTTAGTCCTCTAAACTCGAGTTACCTTCAGTCTGGAAGAAAACAGGGTTTAGTGGAAACTGTTCTGGGTATCTTTTAGCCATGTCATCTTCCATTTCCCAAGTGGCATACACGCCACCATGGTTCTGCCAATCAACTTTCACTAGCGAGATCTCTTTGTTTCTCAGTTTCTTGATCCGTCGGTTCACAATCTGTACAGGCCGTTCCTCGTAAGTGTAGTCATCACTCAACACGATACGAGTAGGCTCAATCACGTAGAAGGGATCCCGGAGATAATCTCTCAACATAGATATGTGGAAGACGTTATGCATATGCTCCATTTCAGGAGGAAGTGCAACTTGATACGCCACCGGATTGATTTTCTCAATAATCTGATACGGTCCGACATACCTTGGCGCTAACTTGCCTTTGACTCCAAACGCAGTCGGCCTTTCATTGGTGTCACTTTCACAAACACGTGATCACCCACTTCATACTCTCTGTCGTCTTCTTGACATCCGCATAACTTTTTCGCTACTGTGTAGTTTTCCTCTGTTATATCGGTTTATCTTTTCGGTTGTTTCATATACAATCTTGCCCAAGCAAAGGCCCATCTCCAACTTCGCCTTGACAAATTGGAGATCTACATTTTTGCCATACAATGCCTCGAAAGAGCCATTCCAATACTCGAATGGTAGGCTGTTGTTGTAGGTAATTGACCAATGACAAATGACTTTCCAGGTTCCACGAAAGTCAAGGACACACATTCTCAGTAGATCCTCTAAAGTCTGGATGGTCCTTTCTGACTGTCCATCTGTCTGAGGATGATAGGCACTACTCAGCCTCAATTCAGTACCCAATGCAGTCTGTAGGCTTTGCCAGAACCTCGATGTAAACTTCGAATCCCTATCAGAAACAATAGATACAGGCACTCCATGCAATCTCACAATTTCGTCAATATAGATAACAGCCAATTTATCTGCATTATAAATTGTCTTGACAGGTAGGAAGTGTGCAGATTTAGTCAATCTATCAACAATAACCCAAATAGAGTTCATACCTTTTCTGGAGCGAGGTAATCCAACAATGAAATCCATCGTGATATGCTCCCATTTCCACTTTGGTATGGGTAAGGGTTGCAGTAAGCCTACGGGTCGCTGATGTTCCGCTTTAACTTGTTGACAATGGAGACACTTGGACACAAAATCAGCGATCTCTTTCTTCATTCTTGGCCACCAAAAATTCTGTTTCAGATCTTGGTACATTTTCGTGTTCCCCGGGTGGATAGACAGTTTTGAATTGTGGCCCTCTTGCAGTACTCTTCGTTTCAGTTCAGTGTCATTCGGCACACACAGTCTTTCTTGAAATTTCAATACATTGTTCTCGAATTTGAACCCCGGTCTCGGTTTAGAATCTTTTTCTTCAATAATCTTCTTCAAGTAATCATCCAGTTGTTGTTTCTCCTTAATTTCTTCAATTAATGCTGGCTGAGCAGAAATAGCAGCTAAGGTTCCACCTTGTTCTTTCAAAACAATTTCAATTTCAGACTTTTCAAGGTCACAAAGCAACTCTTTCTGCCCGGTGAGCAAACAAGCTAAGTTGGCAATAGACTTTTGGTTCAATGCGTCGGCAACAGTGTTGGCTTTTCCCGGATGGTACAGAATCTCTAGGTCATAATCTTTTATCAGTTCAAGCTATCTCCGCTATCTCATATTTAGTTCTTTCTGAGTGAAAAAGTACTTCAGGCTCTTGTGGTCAGTATACACTTCACATGTTGCTCCATACAAATAGTGACGCCAAATTTTCAGTGCAAACACTACTGCAGCAAGTTCTAAGTCATGGGTCGGATAGTTCTTTTCATGTGGTCTCAATTGTCGGGAAGCATAAGCAATAACTCTCCCATTCTGCATTAAAACACACCCCAAACCCTTATGAGAAGCATCACTAAATACAGTATAACCATCCGTACCTGAAGGTAGAGTCAGAACCGGTGTAGTCACAAGTCGAGTTTTCAATTCTTGAAATGTCGATTCCCTTTGGTCAGTCCAGTCAAATGATGTCCCTTTCTGTGTCAACTGAGTCAGTGGTAAGGCGATCTTGGAGAAATCTTTGACAAATCTTCTGTAATATCTAGCCAGTCCCAAAAAGCTTCGGACTTCGGTTACATTTGTTGGTCTAGGCCAGTTTACTACAGCTTCAACTTTTTGCGGATCAACAGAAATTCCATCTTTGCTAACAACATGCCCCAAAAACATAACATGATCAAGCCAAAATTCACATTTAGACAATTTAGCATACAGTTTCTGTTCTCTTAAGGTTTGTAGGGCAAGTCTCAGATGATGTTCATGTTCTTCTACAGTCTTAGAATAGATCAATATGTCATCAATGAATACCACAATGAAATCATCAAATTATGGTTTAAAAATTCTGTTCATGAGGTCCATAAAAGCAGCAGGGACATTCGTAACTCCGAACAGCATAACTAAAAATTCATAATGGCCATACCTCGTTCTAAAAGCAGTTTTATCGATGTCTTCCGGTTTGACTTTCAGTTGATGATACCCCGATCTAAGATCAATCTTGGAAAACACTTGTGCACCCTGTAACTGGTCAAATAAATCATCAATACGCGGTAATGGATATTTATTCTTTACAGTTACCTTGTTCAGTTCGCGGTAATCAATACACAGTCTCAGTGAGCCATCTTTCTTCTTTACAAACAAAACAGGTGCACCCCACGGTGAAGTACTGGGCCTGATGAACTTCTTGTCTAACAATTCTTGTAATTGCACCTTCAGTTCTTTCAGTTCAGTTGGGGCCATTCGGTAAGGAGCTTTAGATATTGGTTGTGTACCCGGAATCACATCCACAGTAAATTCAATTTCCCTGTCAATCAAATCCCCTGGCAAATCATCTGGAAATACATCTGGGAATTCTCTAACTATAGGAATACAATTCACATCAGTTTTAACACTATCATTAGTAGGCACAGTCAGCACAGAACACAGATATCCTTTACACCCCTTTCTAATCAGTTTAACAGCTTTTACAAAAGAGATCAGATATTGAGGAGGTACTACTCCACTCCCATTAAACACAAATTCAGGCAAACCCGGTGGACGGAAAACAACTTGCTTGGTCACACAATCGATAGTAGCATGATATTTTTGTAACCAATCCATCCCCAATATTACATCGAAGTGATCAATATTCAATGCAGTAAATCAATAAATAGATGCATATCCCCAACAATAATCTCACAAGCAGGATACATATATGCACATGTCATGGATCCCCCAACAAGTGATGATACGGCTAACAAGTAATTCATGGGTTCTAAGGGTCTATTCAATTTACGCGAAAAAGCATGCGATACATACGAATGTGTAGACCCCGAATCAATCAACACATATGCATTTTGAGCACAAATAGAGGATACGACACAACGATCTCGATGTTTTGCACGTCTCGGTACTAGGGCGAACACTGCCTGCCTCATAGGCTCTTTCCTAGCTTTGGGGTTCGGTTTTGGTGTTGCGGTGATCAAGCTGCGGCAATCTTTACTACTCTTGCTGGGGCGGAGGGACAATCTTTAATCCTGGCCCACCTTGCCACACCGAAACAAGCTCCGTAATCTGGTAGCAAACCCTTTGTACTTGTTGCCACATACGAGTGGGTGGAGTAAACCCACTCTTGGTGGGGCTAGTCGTCGACCCCGTGATTCATTTCTTGGTTCTTTGGGTTATGCTTGCCTTTCTTAAATTTGAAACCCTGCCTTTTTCCTTGCCACTCAGTTGTTGGCGTTTCAGATTGTTTCACTGCTGCAATATTCGTCTCGACCATCAATGCCCGGTCGAGAACACCCACAAAAGTTGGCAGTTTCAAAACATTTATTCGATCCTGTATAGCAACACTAAGGCCGACTTCAAACCTCCTGGCCTTCTTATAATCGGTGTCCACCATGTATGGCGCATATCTAGCAAGTTCGGTGAATTTCTTCTCATACTCGGCAACAGACGTTTTGCCCTGTCTCAGCTGTTCAAACTCAGTCACTTTTCTGTCTCTGATGCACTGGGGAAAATAATTTTCAAAGAAGGACTCCTTGAACTAAGCCCAAGTCACAATAGTATTCGCATCGCGGGTCAACATCCACCACCTTCTTGCTTCTTCCTGAAGGGTGAAGGTTGCTAACAGTACTTTATTGGCTTCGGAGTACGGAAACATTTCAAACAACTTCTCAGTCTCAAGAACCCAAGCTTCAGCCTTTAACGGTTCTAAGCCTCCCTAAAAGGACGGCGGTTTCATCTTGCTAAATTTCTGAGTCAATGCAATAATGTCCACCTCATTAGCATTCACATTCTCAGACATTAGGTTGCTGGGAGGAGGAGGAGGTGGGGGCTGTTGGTTCAGTTGTTGATCTAGTCTTTCAATTATCAGTCCCATCATTTGTTCAAGTCTAGCCATTCTGGCCTTAGAGGATGATGCTTCAGTTTCATTTGCAGTGTTTGCGTTATCCATTTCACTATAAGCAGTTATAACAATTATCATGATAAGCAGTTGTATAATTAAACAGTTTAACATTTTAACATATAATCAGTCAGTCACAAGCACACACTTTTCAAGTTCATGAGATGCCCTAATTGCTTTTCTAGGACACCCTATAGCTCATTTGGACACGTGTGTGCGGTATAATTCGTGGTTAAGTATCGCTCTGATACCACTCTGTCAAACCCAACCGGCCCTATGGGTTTAGCAATCAGAATCGCCAAGAATCCGAGATTAGAAGGTCTCTGAAGAATACTGATTAAGCAGTAGTCTGAGGACTTGGCGGAAGCCAATACAGTAAGTAACTATTATCCATTAAGCTGTGAAAATCTGTATGCCAAAAACATTTTTCATGCATTCATACAGTTCAGAACAGTACAGTCTATACACAGTCTATACAATCATATACAAACATTCAGTACGGGGACCTAATCCCTCGATAACAGTACAGTAAAACAGTAGACAATCTATATAGTAGTACAAAACAGTGAGGAGACCGATGGGGGACACAAAAACACCCCAAGCCATAGCATGGCAACTCGGAACCTCGCAGTGAGGCACATAGGCTGGCTTGACAAAACTGGGGACTAACCCACGCTCCTAGCTCCGGTCTGGCTGCTGAGAACCTACATATATATATAAACAGTGAGCTAAAGCCCAGTGGATAACACAAAGCGTAAAGAGGTTATGAATGAATGTCCTTACAGTGATGAAAACAATTCATTAAACAAAGATTCGATCTTCAAGATTTCAATCAATCACCATATGTGGTACATCCATTAGCCTATAAATAGTAGGTCCAAAGGACCGGGTCTTAATGAACCAACAAGAATGATGTCCATCAATCAAGAAAGATGGTTCCACAAGGAAACCAACAGAGCTTCGATAAAGAATAAAGAATCGCTAAGGATGCCACAATACAGTTCAGAATACATGACATACATTCATTCAGTAAACAATAGCAGTTCAATAAACAGTTCAGTTTAGTATTCAAAAGATAACCATTTTGAACATATCTTTACACAATTGTTACTCACAGAAATTGGGCTATAGCAGCTAGAGCGCGTCCCCGAGAGCCAACCCTAAACAGTTAACAAATAGAACACACACTAAGTTTCACAGTCGAGAAGGATGATAATTAAATCCCTAAATTTCCTCGGTGTGGTTCTATGTCTAAATCCTCATTAAGATGTCTAAAACTAGGCCTAAGAATGCCTAGGATGGGATGAGGATGCAAAAATACAGTTGGAAGGCATTTTTCAAAAGTTACTGAAAACAGGGGTCTCGTTCGAGCGAGCCTTCCTTCGCTCGAGCGAGGTTGCAAAATCAAAGGCTTCGCTCGAGCGAACAATCCTTCGCTCGAGCGGTCTGATGAAATAGTAAAAGTACTGGATGCTCGATTTTTACGCACGATACCACGCTCGATGCTCGCTCGAGCGGAGACCTGAATAAAACGATTCTCGCTCGAGTGAGGAATCCTTCGCTCGAGCGAAGAAGCCAAATCTGGAATTTCCAGATTTCCCTCCCAAGCTCAAACTAAGCATTCTCAACTCAATTCTCGACCTCTTGGGCCCAAATTCTGGAGAATACATCCTAAAACAATGTATAACAAGTTTCAAAAGCCAATTTATGAATTCAAGCCCCAAAGGTGAGTCAATTAAATCCAAAATTCAAACCCAATTTCAAAAACAATTTCAAACATGCAATGCATGAGCTTTAAACCAAAATTAAGGTTCAAATCTTGCTCTAATGAGCTCAATAGTTGGAAAACAAAATGAAAACATGGACTATGGCTTAAACATGGACATGCATGTACAATTCATCATGAATTCAACTCAAAATGCACCAATATGGCCATGCATGCAACAATGGAGTTCCAATTCAACATATATGAGCAAATTCATGTCTTGACTTCTCTATAACCATGATACATGCAAGATGAAGCTTAAAGACAACAAGAAGAAGATAGATTTCTTACCTAGAGTTTCAATTTCTTGCCTAGAAGTTCAATTTAGCAACCTATGTCACAAATCCTTCAATTCCCAAGCAATTCAAGCCAAATGAGATGAAGCTAACTCTTTTTCCCTCACTCTCTCTAGTTTGGTCGGTTAGATGTGTAGGAAATGGCTGATCAATGGATATGTTGAGTGTAATAAGGCTCTTGAAAATCAATAAACAAGTGTCCACTATTGGTGGCAATTTGGTAATTAAGCCTAAGTTTGCAATTAGCTCATTTTAATCTAGTTTAATCATTCCGAATCAATTTTCAAATAAATATACCATTAAATTACAAATATTCTACTGATCCCAAAACTCTAAACGGTTCCTAATTCGGCCGCCGATAAGGCCTTCAATTAGCAATTTAAACATACGAATTCAAATAGATAATCATTCAATCAAACAGATGCAATATGCAATTCAATAGATAAACTTATTCGATTTCGCTGATTTCAATCACCATTCAAGATTTCCGCTTAATCCAATTATCACGGTCATTATCGATTAAAGAATAAAGAGCTAATTCAGAGCTTTATCGATAATCGACGAGGTTGTTACACGAAGGCGGACTAACAGCCCCTATCACTCTCGCTCGCAGAGCCCAGAAAGACAACGGCGAAGGATTGATCCTCAAACTTTGGAGGATCGCGTCAGGGAACAAGACGAATTGATTCGTCGAATGGCGGCGGACATGGAATCTCTGAAGCGCCAGGTGAAAGAAAAAGGAGTGGCGACAGGAGAGGGGCGCACAAACAAGACGCCCCCTCGCCACTCGGAAAGTCGTAGTAGGAATACTACACCTTTTCAAGCAGAGAACAAGAGCCACAGGACAGGCGATACACAATCCAGATCTTCCAGAACTCGTCACTCCAGGTCTGAGAGGACGAGATCTGAGAGGTTGTACACCGAATGAAGCACATATTGGCCCTCGCATACGCACCAGACAAGGTCTAGGCAGACAGAGTTGCCCAGATCGTCCGACCTACGATCCGTGCTAGAAGAGAAAGCACGATGGAAGGAGGACGCCAGGGCACGTAATCCACATAGAGTTTCTGCCTTACTGCGGTTGGCTCCTCGGCTGCACGGAAGCGTCGAGGTTGGAATGCCAATACCGCGCCCTGCCTATGAACCAATGAACAAGGCATTGGCGAGACTACAGACCTCACCGTTCGTTCCGGCGATAGAGAATGCGCCCCTACCATCAAGCTTCCTACAGCCGAAATTCACCACATATGAAGAGAAGACGGACCCCTACTCACACCTAAGCCACTTTCGCCAGGTCATGGCTGTATATCGACGGAACGAGGCCTTGATGTGTATCCTCTTCCCATCTAGCCTTGGCAACCTAGGCTTGACTTGGTTTGAAAAACTTCCAGAGGGCAGCATAGCCTCTTGGGCACAATTAGCGGAGGCGTTCATAACAAGGTTCCGAACAAACACTAAAACCTCGGTGGAGATCGACCAGCTACTCTCCATCGACATGGGTGACAAAGAGACCCTAAGATCCTATAACAGTCGCTACTAGGAGACCTTCAACCAGATTGGGGACTGTCCCACCAATCTCGCCATTACACACTATAAAAGAGGCCTTCCAGTCGGGAACAAACTAAGGGACTCTATCACCATGACACTGCCCCTCACCATGAAAGTCCTGATGGAAAGAGTGCATCAGCACATCAGGGTGGAAGAGGATGGCGCACGTGCCAAAGCAAAATCTGGCGCGACCGCAGCACTAGAAAAGAAGGCCTCAGCAAAGGTCAACGCGGTAGACCGTCCGAACAGAAATGGACGTGGCAGAAGAGACAACGGAAAAGACCAGGACAAAAGATGGTTGAGAGTCCGCACTGCCATAACCACGGTCTTCAAGAAACCGATCTACCGAATACTTAGCGAGATTCGAGATGAGCCTTTCTTCAAGTGGCCAGCCAAGCTAGGCGAGGCTCAGAAGGACTACGACGACAGGTCATGGTGCACCTTCCATAAAGAAAAGGGGCACCGCACTAAGAATTGCACGCCATTGAGGTAGCACCTGGAGGAGTTGGTTGCAGCAGGTCACCTCGACAAATACATTGAAAGATGGGCGCAACCAGCCCCCCAGGACTATAATAACCCCAACGGAATGCCGATCGATGCCCCCTCTCAAGGCATTATCAACGTGATACATGGAGTCTTTGAACCTGAGCGTGTATGCGAGCTCAGAGGATCAATCAAAAAGGCTGAGCACTTAAGAGAGGTGCTAAGTGCCCAACCTGCAGTCAAGAAGGGGAAGACCGGGGCCACAAACGTCATGTCTTTTTCAGATAAAGACTTGGCAAGGATACATTGCCCTCACAATGATGTCCTGGTCGTCACTCTCCGAGTCAAGGATTTTGACGTCAAGCGGATTTTGATAGACCAAGGTTGCTCGTGTGAAATCATGTACTACGAAACATTCAAACAACTGAAGCTACAGAACAAAGACTTGGCACCTGCCGTATCTCCCTTAATCAGCTTCAACTCTATGCCAGAATGGCCCGTCGGCAAAATAATCCTCCCAGTCAAAGCAGGGAGTGTGACGAAACAAGTAGAGTTCTAGGTGTTGAAGGTTCCCTCCACCTACAACATCATCTTGGGCAAAACGTGGCTACATGCCATGCGGTCGGTGGCGTCATCCTACCACCAAGTAATGCGATTCCCCAACGACACCGGAGTAATAGAAGAAGTCTATGGAGATCAGATCATGTCGAAGCAGTGCTTTGTTACGGTGAACGGCAACCGCGCTACCAAAGGATACGTTCACTCGGTAGAAGAACCTGAGAGTAATGAACTATTCGCAGATGTTGGCAAAACGGCTAGTCAGAAAGCGGTGGAAGACTTGGTAGAGGTAAGAATAGATGAAAAGGACCCGGATAAGTTCTTTTTGCTCGGTTCGTCGTTGTCCAACACAGAGAGGTTAGAGGTATTGGAATTTTTGACCTCTAACATCGAAGTGTTCGCCTGGACACCATACGACATGCCAGGCATTGATCCCAACTTCATCTGCCACCAACTCAATGTCCACCCATCCGCCAGACCAATCATTCAACGCACACGCAGATCAGCACTCCACCATGCAGAGATAGTGGCGGAAGAAGTAGGAAACCTGCTGAAGGCAGGAGCAATTAGAGAAGTGCACTACCCAAGATGGATCTCCAACACAGTCGTAGTGCTAAAGAAGAATGGTAAGTGGCATGTTTGCGTCGACTACAAAACAGTCAACAAGGCGTGCCCAAAAGACAGCTTTCCTCTACCACGGATAGACCAACTGGTAGACCTGACGACAGGACACAACCGACTTAGCTTTCTGGATGCATACAGAGGCTACCACCAAATCGCCATACATAAACCAGACCAGGAGGTCACATCCTTTACAACTCCAAGAGGATTGTACTGTTACAAGGTCATGCCCTTCGGCCTAAAAAACGCAGGGGCGACTTTCCAAAGGATGGTCACGAAGATGTTCGAGCCATTGTTGGGCAAAACAATGGAGGCATACATCGATGATATGGTGGTCTAGAGCAAGGATGAGCATGACCATCTCAAGGACTTGGGTGAGATGTTTGAGATCCTGAAAAAGCACAAGTTACACCTGAATGCGTCGAAGTGTGCGTTCAGAGTAGGATCTGGCAAGTTCCTGGGCTTCCTAGTAACCAACTGGGGTATAGAGGCAAATCCCTCCCAGATCAAGGCTATTCAGGATTTGGAGAGACCAAACTCAGTAAAAGAAGTGCAGCATCTCACCGGCATGGCGGCTGCGCTCAATCGGTTCATAAGCCGATCATCAAACAGACTACGACCATTCTTCCATGCTCTAAAAGGTAAATTTGAGTGGGACGACGAATGCGACCAAGCTCTGGAAAGCTTGAAGGACTACATGTCTTCTCCACCACTACTCGTAACTCCAATACCTGGAGAAGAACTCTTTTTGTACCTGGCAGTCTCACAGCACGCAATCAGCGCAGTGTTGGTCCATGCAGAAGGAATCCAACATCTGCCCATCTATTATGTCAGCAAGACATTGCTAGGCGCCGAAACAAGGTACTTGCCACTGGATAAACTGGCATTGACCTTGATGATGGCCTCAAGAAAGTTGTCGCACTACTTTCACGCCCACACTATAGTTGTCCTCACAGCCTTCCCATTAAAAGCTCTGTTTGAGAGGGCCAACTTCTCTGGGCGAATCTTAAAGTGGGCAGTTGAGTTGGGGCAATACGACATCAAGTTCCAACCCAGAACCGCAATAAAGGCACAAGCATTGGTAGACTTCGTCGCAGAATTCACCCCAGGAAGTCATCATATCTGCCCAGTCGACCTGACTGAAGCAACCAAACTAGGGATGGAAGTTGACGTCGGAATAACGCAACCCCGATCGGGTAACTCGAGCCCCAAGGCGGACTGAGTAAAACAAGGAAGGAAAAAGCAGACCATGTTACACCAAGTCAAGACTTACCAACAAGACAAGACTTGGTACAACCAAATGGCGAAGGGCTAACAGCAAGCATGGACCTTGAAGAAGACACCAGCAACAAGGAAGATCCCAAGGCATCATCTGATCCCTCTACTTGCTGGAAGTTGTTCGTGGGAGAGATGTGAAAGCTCTTCGTGGATGGAGCATCCAACCGGCATGGAGCAGGGCTTGACATAGTCCTCATCTCTCCAGACAGCCTAGTAGTGGAGCAGGCGATCAACCTTGGCTTCCCAGCATCAAATAACAAAGCGGAGTATGAAGCGCTTCTTGCAGGTCTCAAGTCAGCATTCCACATGAAGGCCACCGAGCTGATGGTCTACAGCGACTCACAGCTGGTGGTAAACCAAATATCTGGCGACTACGAAGCGAAAGATGACAGGATGGCCAAGTACCAAGAGTTGGTCAGAACAGAGGTCAAAAAATTTGATGTAGTCAAGATAGAACAAATCGGCAGGGAGGAAAACAGTAGAGCAGACGAACTAGCAGGCTTCGCCTCAATGGCGGACACCTCAATCCCTCATCCATTGCTGATCGACTACCTACCTAAACTAAGCATTGAAGACCCCGAAGTAGAAGAGGTATGTTGTGTAGAGTTAGGACCTTCTTGGATGGATCCCATCATACTGTTCCTAAAAGACGGCACCCTACCGGAAGAGAAGAAAGAAGCCAACAGAATAAGAGCAAAGTAACAGCGATTTTGGCTCTCTCCATCCTTGGCATTGTACAAAAAGTCGTTCTCAGGACCTTACCTAAAGTGTGTTCACCCCAGCAAAGTAGAAGCATTCCTTTTTGAAATACATGAGGGTATATGCGGCAGCCATCAAGGAGGAAGATCACTGGCATATAGAGCAATCTCACAAGGATATTGGTGGCCCTACATGTAAGCGGATTCAGAGAAATATGTCAAAAAGTGTGAAAAATGCCAAAAATTCGCACATCAAATACACCAATCTGCCAGAGAACTTCTACCTCTAACTAGCCCATAACCCTTCGCAATGTGGGGATTGGACATAGTAGGGCCACTTCCAACAGCAACTGGCAACAGGAAGTTCTTCCTTGCAGCAACCGACTACTTCGCAAAATGGGTGGAAGCAGAAGCCTTGGCATCAATCAAGGAAAAAGATGTGAAAAAGTTTGTCTGGCAGAATATCATCACTCGATTTGGCATACCAAAGGCACTGATATCAGACAACGGCACTCAATTCGACGGTAGGATTTTCAGGGGCTTTTGTGAAGAGTATAAGATAGAGTTCTACAAATCTACACCGGCATATCCCCATGCAAATGGTTAGGCAGAGGCATCAAACAAGGTAGTCTTAGATGGATTGAAGAAAAGGTTAGAGAGAGCGAAGGGCAAGTGGGCAGAAGAGCTCCCTCATGTTTTATAGGCTTACTGCACCACACCTCGCCGATCAACAGGGAAAACACCATTCTCCTGAGCTTATGGCATGGAAGCAGTCATCCCATTAGAAGTTGGCCTCCCCACAATTCGAAGCGAGAACTTTGACCCAGACTTAAATGGCGAAGCCATAGCATTGGAGCTTGACCTTGCGGAAAAAAGAAGAGACAAAGCATTGGTTCACATCGCCTCCTACCAACAAGAATTGTCCAGAAAGTATAACAAAACAGTGCATCCAAGGCAATTCAAGATCGGAGATTGGGTACTGCGCAAACTAATGGGAAATACCTTGGTACCAGGAGATGGCAAGCTAGGACCTAACTGGGAAGGACCTTACAAAGTGGTCGGATTAGCAGGCAAAGGGGCATACCACTTAGAAAATGAGGACGGCAAAGCAATTCCCAGGCCATGGAACACTGCCAATCTTAAGTTATTTTATTTTTAGTTTTTTTCTTTTAAGCATGTGTAATTTTTTACTTTCTCAATTAAACAAGTCGATTCTTTTCAGCATAATTGTTTTCAGTAGAAGGTAACTTTAGTAAGTTAGGAGCATTGTAAACATAGTTGGCCGGAATAACCAACTATGAACCCCTCCTAACCCCTCCTAACCAACTCTTGTTACTCTTCAGCCGAAGTAAGGGTATGGCTGAGGAGTGGTTGGCTGGATTAAACCAACTCTTGTTACTCTTCAGTCGAAGTAAGGGTATGGCTGAAGAGTGGTTGGCTAGATTAAACCAACTCTTGTTACTCTTCAGCCGAAATAAGGGTATGGCTGAAGAAGTGGTTGGCTAGATTAAACCAACTCTTGTTACTCTTCAACCGAAGTAAGGGTATGGCTGAAGAGTGGTTGGCTGGATCAAACCAACCCTTGTTACTCTTCAGCCGAAGTAAGTTTATGGCTGAAGAGTGGTTAGCTGGATTAAACCAACTCTTGTTACTCTGTAGCTGAAGTAAGTTTATAGCGAAACACTAGTTGGCTGGATTAAACCAACTCTTTGTACTCTTCAGCCGAAGTAAGTTTATAGCTGAAGAGTGGTTGGCTGGATTAAACCAAACCTTGATATTCTTCAGTCGAAGTAAGTTTATGGCTGAAGAGTGGTTGGCTGGGTTAAACAAAGTTTGTACTCTTCAACCGAGATAATTATATCAGCTAAAGAGTGGTTGGCTAGTAAGATTAAACAGCTGAAACCGGAGTACGGTATCTCGGCTCGGAAATATTTCAAATAACAGTTAGAAAGCAAGCATTCAAACCAAGATCACGGTTGAGCAAATGAGTTCATTGAAAAATTCATTACAAGTGCAAGCATAGAAATCAAAACCGGAATAAAAGTTAGAGTACATAAGAAGATTTTTTCATTGAAATAGAAAGTTTACGTAAGGGCCAGAGTCTTGCCTTAATCGTCAAAACACATAAGGTACAAAATCAGTTAAAAAGATCGTCCAGATCAGCATCCAACTCAACTCTGAGGCCGGTCTCAGCTAGAAGCTCGGTCGTAGCCAGAACACGATTGGGCTCGGTTGGATCAAGACCTTCTGGGTTCGGCTCAGCTGGAGACACGACGATAGTTTCCTCAGGGGTTGGGGGATTGGAGATCACTGGAATTGGAGGAGTAGATTGACGACCGGTCTGAGAGTCATCTTCTGAAGAGGAATCCTCATCACCGCCCTCATCAAGAAATTGCTTCTGAAGATCGGCAGCATATTCCGCCAGTGAGGCCGGAATGAAATACTGCAGAGCATTATAGACCTCGATTTCGCGTCCGCAACCGAGCTACTCCACCGTACTTCTCCAGCCGCACTTGAAGAATAAATCCTTGGCTGCCTCGCATTGTTGCATATAAGCGGCCTCCGCCTCCTTGAAGCCTGCAGTGTTTGCGCTGGCTGCCTTCTTTTTAAGCACGGTGATCTCTGCGTTTTTCTTGCCTTCAAATTTGGCCAACTCGCACAGGTATTTGTCTTTCACCAAAGCGGCGACCTAATCGAGTTTCTCGCAGACAATCGGTTGAGCAGCGGTTCTCGGATTTTAGCTCGGCAAGTTGCTTCCTCACTTCTTCTAGTTCCGCTGATTTTTTGGCCATGTCGGCCATTGCTTGCCTTATTGTCTTACGAAGTTCGAGCACTCGCTTATGGGCAATGTTGTTTTTTTGAATGGCCGGCAAAAGAGTAGTAACTTTTTAATTTAACCGAAAGTCGGAAAAAATTAAAAAGATCAAAAAAGAACAGTGCTACCTACCAGAATCATGGATTTTGTTGAAGACCGGATGGTCTTTAGCTCGGTGTTTAGTTGCTTTTGGTGGTGTTCCATGTCTTTGGGGAGGCAAACACTCTTGGCGAGATTGAATGCCAACAAGTGATCATTTTCTACGACCACCGAGTCTGTATCTTGAATATCTCGATTTTGAAATGAAAGGTTTGGAGCCCATTTGGAAGAGCCAGTTCGGTCAAATTACTCCGACTGGGGGCTTGGTTGAGGGCTAGGTGGAAGAACAGTTTCGACCTCATCAACCAAACGCTGCTCGGTCTTAGTAGTCCGAGCGCGCTTGGTTTGGCAGGATGACGAAAGCTGTTGCGAAGGTAGTGCCATAATGGTTTCCTAGGTTTGGTTCGGTGGTGGTATTTCGGCCTGATTGGTTTCGGTCAGTAGGGCCCTTACTCTGTTTCGTTTTGCCATTTCCTATTCAGCTGTCAGAGGGATGAGGTTGATTTGGGGCAAGGCTGGGTCCGGTTCCGGGGCATCTTCAAGGAGAAAATCGGTCACTCTGGCTTTTCGACGACCGCTGTATCGGTATGTCGGTTCGAAGTCTAGAAGTTTGGCCCAACTTCTCTCTGGGAAGCATAGTGCGGCACGGAGAGTGGCAAGGTTGGGGTGGCTGTACAATGAATAAATATGGGCTGGATCTGCACGAAAAGACGACTGTTAGTTCGGCTTAAAATTGGAAACCAAAGTAAAAAGAGAAGAATGCAAGGAAACCGAAGTAATTATACCAGGTATCCCTTTGTTCCAGTTTATACGTCGGCCAGGAATCTGGGCTTGATGATCTTCAAAGTTCCCAGATACCCAGAAAAAATCGTCATCATTTAAGTCTTTATCCGGTGTATCCTTAATTATTTTTTCGCGCCGACGGCGAATTCTCAAATAATATACCCACCCATCCTCTTTTGAACCTAAGGAATATTGGTGGAATAGTTCGGCTAGACCGAGGTTTAGACCGGCTTGGCGGTTTAGTTCGGCTATACCCATTATTATACGGTATGAGTTGGTGGAAAGCTGAGTTGGGCATAGTCTGGTTTGCCTAAGGAATTCACAAATCAAGGGCTGGACTGGAAATCTTAGTCCGGTTTTTATTATTGAAAGAAGGGTAAAAGGAACAAAACTCTCATTCCCTTATGGTATGGCACATTCTTTTGCTAGGGTAAGGTGGACGTCGTTAGGAATGTTATAGTCCTTTCGGAATTCGGCTAGACCACCAGGGGTTTCTACCAAAAACCTATACTTCCCCATTTATTTTATAAATTATAAATAAATTAATTGGTTCAGTCGGAAGAATGTGCTCAGAAGCTCGGTTGAGCGCACAGAGGAGTGCCTGGGCAACCTAAGTCTGCAAAGTGGAAAACAAAGGTGTTAAGCACAAGATCGTTGACCGTGCTACAAAATCAAAGCAAAGATAAAGAAGTCCTACTTCGGCCTATGGGGGATGCTACAGGGTTTATCTCGGTTCAGCAAAATGCTTGGTAGCTCGGATTGAGCAAGGGGTTCGCTAGATCGGTTTGAACTACGGGTTTTGTTACCTCGGTTGAGCCTCTAGGGGCATCTTTCTTAGTTCGGTTCAAACTAAGAAAGCTGGCTTAGCCTCGAAGACTTAGCTTGGTCGAAGGCTAGGGTTTTCGATTTTCTAAGTTCAGACTTAGTTCGGTTCGATTATATCGGCTAAGGTAAATCAGAAGATGGTGACCTGAAACTACGGGTATATTCACAAGGTTCTAGTTCGGTTATGGTCTGGATGGATCTACATATAACACCAACAGTATCTTAGTTTGGTTGGGGCATATTTATGGATCAAACCTAGTGTTTCTCGTGTTATTATATGAATTCAAGTGTTCTATGGCTGAGTTTTTTCCAGAAAAGTGTTTTGCGAAAACACGCGAAACAAACTACATTGGATTGAACAAAAGCAAAAATAAGAAAAAAGAAACAGATTCATGATGCTTACCTGATAGGGAGGAAAAGCTGGAGATGAAAGCAAGGCAGTGGAGAACACAAGTTCTTTAGGTTGCAGAACGAAGAACAGGAAAACACAGAGGCTTGCAATAGGAGAGAGAAAGGGAAATAATGAATGATTTAGAAATGAAAGGGTTTTGTTTTGATGAAGGAACCACAAGGCAGGAACTGTTCAAAATTTTCGGAGTACGAGGGCAGCATGACAGCTGCAAAGAACCAATCGGAGGCTACCACGTGTCCTTGGAAGGAGAAGCGTTTCAATTGCTGTGATTGAAGAGACGTTTTGACTGGACGTGCACAGCTTGGCTTGAATTTAGCTCGGCTGGAAAGGCTAGGAGTAGCTCGGCTGGAAAGGCTATGGGTAAAGTTAGTTCGGCTGAAAAGGTTAAAACTATAGCTTGGCTGATAGATAGGTAATCCCTATCATGCTTTGCAGATGGGATTAAGGGGCAATTGAGAGGGTAATTTATTTGAAAATTGGGCCGAGCTGGATAAAGGGCCATTTTGGGGCCGCAATGCGAAGGGCCAAGTAAAATAGCCATAAATTTACTCCGGTCCGAAGAAGAAGCCTTGGAGTTAGACCGGTCACACAGTCGTGGTGATTAGTCCGGTCCCCGAAGGCCCTGTTTTTAGTCCGGTCTGGAGGAGAACTACAGATGCGGTGCTCAGAATTAGTCCGGTCACGCATAGTACAGCTAGCTCGGTCATATGTGGCTAATTGTTAGTACGGACTAAACCGCACTATGGTTAGCACGGTTTATACAGGAAGGACCGAGATAAGTACGATCAAAGGAAGAACCAGACTAAGTATAGTTCGGTCTAGTCTGCGACTCAGCATAGCCGTGCTTACTTCGGTCGTATAGAAGTCCAAACATGGTAAAACCATCTCACTTGGTTCAAGCAGTGAGGGGGGTGTTGAAGGATAAGCATTATCTTTCAGGAGTTTGAATCCTAGGAGGACTCTGCATGGAGGAGTAAAAGTCCTACTAGGATTGTGCCACACGTGTCATGACCCAAACCCGGCCCTATGGGTTTAGCATCAGAATCGCCAAGAATCCGAGATTAGAAGGCTCGAATAGTAATGTCTGATTGAGAGTACAGGGCCTGGAGGAAGCCAATACAGTAAATAACTAGTGTCCATTGAGCTGTGAAAATCTGTATGCCAAAAACATTTTCCATGCATTCATACAGTACGGTCAACATACAGTCTATACAATTAAATACAACATTCAGTACGGGGACCTAATCCTTAGTAACATTACAGTAAACGGTGCAGTACAGTGTTATCAGTCCATACAAGATCTGAATCTGATCTATCTATGGACAATGACAGTTGGGTGAGGCTAAGACACCCCACAAGCAGTCTAAGCTTGATTATACTCGGAACCTCGCAGTGAGGCACAGTGGTTGGCTTGACAAAACTAAAGCTTGCCTGACGCTCCTAGCTGCAGTCTGGTGCCTGGACACCTACATATATATATAAGCAGTGAGCTAAAGCCCAGTGAATAACATAATGCGTAAAGAGGTTATGAATGAATGTCCTTACAGTAATGAAATCAGTTCATTAAACAGTATTTCAGTCTTTCAGTATTTCAGTCAATCAGTCATATGTGGTACATCCATTAGCCTATAAACAGTAGGTCCAAACGGACCGGGTCTTAATGAACCAACAAGAATGATGGCCATCAATCAAGAACAGTATGGTTCCACAAGGAACCGACAGAGCTCTGTAACGAATGAGAAGTGCTAAGGATGCCACAAGACAGTTGAATCAGGACATACATTCATTCAAGAAACAATAGCAGTTCAATAAATCGATTCAAGATTCAAAAGATAACCATTTTGAACATATCTTTACACAATTGTTACTCATAGAGTTTGGGCTTATCAGTAGCTAGAGCGTCTCCTCGGAATGCCAATCCTACACAGTATACAAGATGAACACACACTAAGCTATACAGTTGGGGAAGATCAATAACTTAATCCCTAATTTGCCTCGGTGTGTTCTACAACGATATCCTCATTAAGATATCTTAAACTAGGCCTAAGAATGCCTAGAATGGGATGAGGATGCAAAAATACACTTAGAAAACATTTTGCAAAATTTGCTGAAAATAGGTCCCTCGCTCGAGCGAGCCTTCCTTCGCTCGAGCGAGCTTCCAAAATCAAAGGCTTCGCTCGAGCGAGGAATCCTTCGCTCGAGCGGTCTGATGAAACAGTAAAAGTACTGGATGCTTGAATTTTACGCTCGAGCCACCAATCCTTCGCTCGAGCGTGGCTTAGAGTAAACGTTGGTCGCTCGAGCGAGGAATCCTTCGCTCGAGCGAAGAACCCAAATCTGGAATTTCCAGATTTGCCTCCCAAGCTCAAACCAAGCATTCTCCCACTCCATACTCGACCTCTTGGACCCAAATTCTGGAAAACACATTTGAACTCAATATACAACAAGTTTCAAAAGCCAATTTGTGAATTCAAAGCCCAAGGGTGAGTCAATTAAAGTCAAATTTCAAACCCATTTTCAAGAACAATCTTCAAACATGACATGCATGGGTTAAAACCATTTCAAAGCTTCAACTCTTGCTCCAAAGAGCTCAATCTTTTCAAAACAAGAGGAAGACATGGATTTAAACATGATTATGAACATGCATGTGGCATTTGACCATGGAATCAACTCAAAACTCATCAATTCAAGCATGCATGCATGATATATGCTAGAATCCCACATATTTGAACTAAATCATGACTTAGTTCTACAATGAAGCATGAATCATGCAAGAACTTGTTCAATGTCAACAATAAGAAGATGAATTCCTTACCTAAGTCTTGTATTCAAGGTTTAGGGGCTCAAAAATACATCAATCTTCAATTTCCCCTAAGTTCTCAAGCAATTCACAAGGTTGGAGTCAAAATCTCCCTCAATTCTCTCCCTCTCTCTCTAAATTCGGTTGTATGCAAGAAATGGGAGAAGAAATGTTTTTGATTAAGTGTATAAGGCTCAAAGATGAATAAACAAAGGCCCCACTCACAATGGCAAAATGGTAATTACGTCAAACTCTTTAATTGGCTTTATTTAATCTAGTTTAATCATACAGAATCGGTTTTCAGATAATTACACTATAAAATCACATTAATTATGATGATTATAAAACATCAGTCAATTTCGGATTTGGCCGCCGATAAGGCCTCTAATTAGCAGTTTAAACATAAAACCTGAACAGATAAACAATCAATCAAACAGATAAAATATGCAATACAATGTATATACACAATCATTTCAGGTTCAATTTCGTGATCGATTCGCATTTTATTGATCCGATTATCGGTCATTATCGTCTCGATAATCTGTAATCAGTGGTTAATTCAAGAATAATCGATAATGTCGGTATGTCGGCGAGGTTGTTACAACACGGAACCTATAAAAGCTCACAAACATCACCTATGGAGAGGTAACACAATTTTGTTTCCTGAATACACAGAGCTATTGTCTATTTGTCAAGCTTACTGACTTAGGCATCGGAGAGGTTTCCGACACACACCCGCCAGCTAGCTCACGTTTGTGTTTTCAGGTGATAAAACGACGACGTAAGGAGGAGCGCAGACTTGATCAACAGGATTATACGATAAGGTTTATTTCTTTCCCGTACAATCCACTTGTATGTAATTTAACATATAATGAAAAGAAAAGAATTAAGGTCAAGAACTAAGAAATTAATTTGGAAAATTTATCAAGTGAGTTTAATTTGTGTTATTCTTCATGAATTTGGACTTCATATTTACATGCATCAATGCATTTTTAAGAGATTTGAAGAATTAATTTCATATTTGGGTATAAGAAGAACAAGTTTTAGTAAATTATAAATTCATGAATATTTTGAGCTTAATTTTGAATTAAAGGGATTTTGATGTAGATGGTTTGATTTTGATTATAAATTCAGACATGCAAATACTTTCCTAAGAGTTTTAAAATTTCAATTTCATAATTTAAAGGGAATTAGCAAGATGATGAAGAAATGGAATTATGTTCAATTTATGGAAATTAATTAAGAAATCAATTATGTTGAGTTTGGTTTTTGTAGTCATGCATGAATTTGAGTTCCATTTATACATGCATGAACAAATTTTGTAAGTTTTAATGCTCTAATGATACATGCATCATAGACTTTAAAGAATTTGAGTTAATTCAATCTCATATTTTGAAGAGAAAAATAAAAAAGGTTTGAGAATTAGGAAATTTGCTTGATTTTGATCTTTAATCCATGCATGTAATTTAATTTAAAAGTTTTATTTAATTTAAACACATTTTAGAACATCTATGATTATAAATTAAGTTTTTAGTTAAAAATTGAGTCAAGTTGAATTTCTAAGAAATTGATTTGTGTAATTCATAGTTAAGTTGATTTTTGTTATTAATAATAAAGTTAGGTTCTATTTTTACATACATCATGAAATTTCAAGAGTTTGGAAAGTCTAATTCATATTTTAAAATTGTGGGTTTGATATAAAGGAAATGAGTTAAAACTAAATTTGGACAATTGGAGCCTGATTTTGAATAAATGATTTCTAATTGAGAGTGTTTACTAAATTATACAATGGTTCTTCGTATTTTTGTACTAAAAATACAAGTTTTGAGGCTTTGAATATCAAATTTGAACTTCAATGACAATTCTGAAAATTTTAGAATTCACACTGTCCGCTCGAGCGAGGAAAGTCTCGCTCGAGCGTGAAAATCGAACTCCCAGAAGTTTTTTAAAATTTTATAGTCCGCTCGAGCGACCAAAGTGGCGCTCGAGCAAGGATCCTATTTTCAACAATTTTTGACTAATTCTTTTAAATGCATAATTGCATCCTTATGACATTCTAAATATTCTTAGGCACCGATTGGACTCATATAGTCATGGAATAAACTAGAATCACATAAAGAGAGTTGAATTAAAATGAAATGAATATTGAATGGTGCTTCTATTGTGTTTTTGTTATGTGATTCATATAGGTGGGCATCTGAGGCCTTATATTGACTTAACCCACTGTGAGTAATAACTCTGTAAAGCTATGTTTAACTTTAATTATTTTATGATGATATGAAATGATTAGTTTTTCTAAAACGCTATGTTTTGTATGAATGAATAATTGTCCAATTTTCTTTGAAACGTAATTGTGGTATCCTTAGCAGAAGCCCGCACCCAGCGGACATAATACTGTGGTTTATGATCATGAGGCCCTAGCCTAGGGGATAATACCGTGGCCTAGGCCCTCGCCAAGGGGAAATAATACCGTGGCTGATGTATGAGATATGTTACCCGGTACCGGAGGTTCCTTTATGGAACTTGACATGCTTGACCAAAGAGACATGTTTATGCTAATGGATGTACCACCTATAATTTGAATATGAATAAGACTATGACTCTATTTCTGCTACCTGATTATGATTCTTATTTGCTATGAGATTTAAAATATGTTATGGACATCATTCATTAAAATCTTTACTCTGTTATTATTCACTAAATTCCAGCTCATTGTATTATTTATATATGTAGGTGATCAAGCGCGTGACCAGGCCTAGAGCTTCTGCTTGGATTCTGTTTTGTCAGCCAACCTATGTGCCTCCCATGGAGGTTCCGGATACGTCTAGTGGTTATGGCTAAGTGCATTAAGTTCAAGTTTTGTTTTCTTGTTTAGTTAACAACCCTTGCTTATTTTGTAAATAGGGTTAAGTCCCGTTTTGTCTAGTCTGTATTTATATGATGACGTAAGGGTGATGTGTAAATATGTATATAAAAAGTTTAAAATTTTTCTGTTCCATAAAAGTCTGCACAGCTCAATGGATGTTGTATATTTGTTATTTGCTTTCACTAGCCCCTAATATTAAGCTAATCTATCTTAGAGGCCTTCGGTAATCCCATGATTACTGGCCAATTACGACGCTAAACCTATAGGGGCGGGTTTGGGTCTTGACACTTATCCATTCTATTCTTAAATATTTTTAATTTGTCTCCTTTTAGGTCCCACCATCTCGTCCTACGACGCTCACTATCCTTCCTAGCTTGGTATTACCCTCTAAATATAGATCTAGTACCAAAATCATATGTTGAGAGGTCAGGCTTTCTCTAGAAATCACCTTACAATCATTGCATTTTAGGCAATTCACTTTTCTCACTAAAAAGTAATTTATTTGACTCTTAATTGACCTACTCTTAAAGGTTATCAAATGCTCCTCCCTCTTCTTATACATAGTATTGGCCACCACCAGGTCAGAAGCCAACGCAAAATCTAAAATACTCTCTCCAGCCTCATTTCTGTCACCAAAACCATATCCACCATACACCCTTTCATAGCCTAGTTTATCTATGCCTACATGGCCATTAAAATCTCCACCTATAACCAGGTTCTCTCCTACAGGTATCTCCTGTAAGATCTCATTCATTTGCTCCCAAAAATCCCTTTTAGTTTGATAATCTAATCCTACTTGAGAGACATATGCACTAATAACGTTTACTATATTCCCTCCAATAACTAGTTTAACTAACATAATCCTATCCCATTTCCTAATGACCGCCACTACATTCTCCACAAGATCCTTGGCAATTAAGATTCCTACCCCATTTCTGCGTTTATCCTTACCACTATAATACAGTTTAAAACCGGTATCCTCAATTTTCCTAGCTTTCTCACCCGTCCACTTAGTTTCTTGTACGCAAGCTATACTAACTCTCCTTCTAATCATAACATCTACCAACTCCATCGTCTTACTGGTTAAGGTTCCTATATTCCAAGTGACTACTCTAAACCTATAGTCTTGGACTAACTTCTTTATCCACGCTCGTCCAAGAAAACGCAAGAACCTTTGCCCATTTTTCACCGCACCCAAGCGTCGATGCAGCGCCCCTTGCTTATTTTTTGAAACACCCGGAGGCAGGTGCAACACGTCACTTGAGGGTAACAACCTAGCATTGAAACGATTCAAAGTAGGATTCATTGTCATAAGGGATCCGAGCGGTTTTGTTTACGTGTTGGCTGTCGGCTACCTAATACACAACCCTCCTCCTTAACCTGGGCTTGGGACTGACGAAGTTTTTAACAACCCCGGCGGAGTTAATTATACATCATATAGTGTTTGATTATAATTTTTTACATTTTTAATTATAACTCAAAAAGTATAAAATTATTATTTTTATTATTATTATTTAGTTATAAGGTGCATATGGTGCATACATTTTAAAAGTGGTGTATCATAGGTCTTTCCCCTATTTGAAATAGTAACTCTCTAATTTTATTTATTTATTTATTTATTTTTTTATGACACTTGTTCTGATATAGTAAAATTCTTAGCTGATGATGTAGCACAATGACAAATATTATTTGCTTGTAACGGTTAAATTTTACTTCTCTCGATCCGAAATATTTTATGAAATCTATGGGAGTTCAAATTAAATATTTAAAGTAAATCCATGGCAGTTCACATTGAAGATGAAAAATGAAGACAAAGAAAGTGTTTAAATTTTGTGAGAATATTACCATTTAGAATTTAAAGAAAGAGTAAAGGCTCCCTCAATTTTATGAAGGACCGTGCTAGGGAGCTCGAAAATTAGCTCCCCCGAATCCCCCTAATTTCTTTTTTTTTTAGCAGAAGGAAGAAGAAGACGGAGGGGGGGAGGAGGAGGAGGAGGGGGAAGGGGAGGGGGAGGGGGACTGGAAAGGGCCTAAAAAATGGGCTGGAGGCGGAGGCGAGGGGCGCGGCGATCGGCGATGGCAAAGGCGACCAGCAGAGGCATGGCGATCGGCGACAGATCGGAGATGACAGTGACGGATCGGAGACGACTGCCACGGCGACCTCTTTCTCTCCCCCTCCCTCTCCCTCTTTCTCTCCCTCTCCCTCTCCTCCCCCTTCCCTGCACAGATTGACGAAAATGGCAAAAAAAAAGAAAAAAGCCTAATGCCCAAAACGACGTCATTTTGGGCATTAAGGGGATTAGGAGGGGCCAAATTCGAGCTACCATGCTTTATTCTTTTATGAATTTGATGAAAGAGAAATGCGGGCTACCCCCAATAAATGGAGACCTCAGGACCCCATGTGGTAGATTAACAAAAGTAAAACAAAAAAAAAAAAAAAAAACAAAGCGGCCAATCACGCCATCAGTTTCGACTTCTGCATGAGGCGTAGGAATCACGATTGTTTGATGAAATAATTGGAGTATCATTTTAATTAATTTTTTAAAACTTATTTTTATTAAATTTAAATTTAAAGATGTGATGAAACATTAGAAATGCCTTGTTGGGTCAAGAACATCTCTTTTTGAGTTTCTGAAAAAAAAAAAAAAAAAAAAAATGCATAATTAGTTTTGTGATTTTCTCAAAATATTATTTTCTCATTTTATTTCTATCCCTGAAGTTCACACATAATTTTTTTAGTGAATGAAAGAAAAGAAAAAAAAAATCACGACTACATACCTGTCATTTGTATAAAAAATAAAAAGAAAAAGAAATTTTTAATTTTTTTTGTATAAGTTATTAACTTTTTAATTTTTTTAATAATTTTTTAACTTTTTAATTAAAAAAGTCACTCGTCAAACGAGACTTAAGCATCCCATCCCTCTTATTGAGGGAATTAAAAAATTTCTTTCTATTGATTTGATTTTAAATCTTAAATTGATAGACTATTTTTCTATCGAGATTCATATTTATTATATTTCTTTACCTTTTAAAATTTATTTTTAAATTAAAATCTTACTCTCTCTCCGTCCTAAAATATTAGTTCCTTATTCTATTTTTCATTGTTTCAAAATATTAATCCTTCTTCAAAAATCAAGTATAAAAATAATATAAATTTTCTATTTTGTCCTTATTTTAAATTAATAAACAATATAAAAAGTACAATTATGACATTGATATTCTCAAAAAATATACTATCAAAAAAATAATTTTATAAAATCAATTTTTTTCAAATACAATAATTATACTATTAAAAAAAATTAAATTCTCCAAAACCGATCATTACTTTAAAACAGAGGGAGTATTAATGATATCATTTTAGGCATAGTTACCGGCTGCCACCACCATCATCTCCCAACTACCCACCACTGTCACCTCCTTCGCATCCATCACCACCACTAACATGTCCACTATTATATTCGTTTCAAAATATCAAATATCACACAACAAATATTAAAAAAAATAAAAAATAAAAAAATCTCATATGAAAATAGATGCTGAATTGAATTAATATTAAAAAAAATAAAATAGATGCTGAATTGAATTAATATTAAAAAAAATAAAAAATAAAAAAATCTCAGATGAAAATAGATGCTGAATTAATTATCAACAAAATTATATATTATGTACAAAAATAATTTCACTTCACTATACTCGTCTCAGCGATCCATCAACGACGACCAAAATTGTCTCTGTTTCTCCACTTCCTCTATGGCCTCTACATTCACTCTCTCCTTCTCCCTAGAACCCCCCCACCACCACCACCTCCGCCGTCGCGGCCACCATCGCCGCTTCTTTTCCACCACCCCCTTTAAACCTCGCCACCACAACTTCACTCTTTCGTTTTCAACTTCTCACTCTTCTTCTTCTTCTTCTTCTTCTTCAACTTCAACGTCAACTTCATCGTTTACCCATCAAGACCCACTTCACACAACTCGAATTCTCACCGACGAAGACCTTCACAAGCTTCAATTCCTCGAGAATTTCAATTACCACCAAGAATTGAAATCTGGGTCGATGTGGGTTCGCGTAATGAAACCCCACGAAATCGACATTGTTGTTGCCCTGTTGTCCGAATCGTTTGCAGAGTCCATAATGTTTCTTGCTGGCTATGAAACTCTGTTGGGTTTATTGGTGAAGCCGTACTTGATTGAGAGGAGAGCTCTTATTCCACACACTGCTACGCTAATTGGGTTCTACAGAGAGAGTGATGATGATGATGATTTGCAGCTTGCAGGGACTGTGGAGATTTGTTTTGACAGAATGGGTTCTAATTCTTATACTCCTTCGCCTAATCCTCCCAAAGACTCACCATATGTTTGTAATATGACCGTAAAGAAGACACTTAGGAGGTATGTTTTATAATGGGCTTTTTGAATTTAGATTCTTGCTTCAAATTATCAGTCTTTCATGTTTGTTTGGTGTGATGTTCAATCTTTTTTTATTGGGTTATGAATTTGAGCTTTAGACATGTCTTTGGGACTCTATGCTCTTTCAATTGATCAATCTTTGCAAGCCACATGTTTCGTTCAATTTGGTTTTTTGGCTTCCGTAAGTTGTAGTAGCTGGGGCTTTTGAATTGTACACTTCCAATCCCTAGTTTAGCGATGGAACACAAAAATTATTCCATTTAGGTAGTGTTAATGAAGTGGAAGGGAATGATGGTTCAGTCAGAGTGTCGATTCTCACATTTAGTTCACTAAAAAAATGATAGAAGATGCATTACAAATGGTTAAAAAAAATTCTCCATTGTAATGGTCACAGGATACAATTTTGGCATGAAGCATTGCAAGAGCCATGTGAGGTGGCCAGGTGGGTGTGTGGAAATTCAAAAATTATTAGGAGGGGATGGTCAGATTTTGAAAAGCATGAGAGATTTGAGCTAGGAAATGGTTGCACGCTATAGTTTTGGCATGATGTTTGGTGCAAAGATGCTCTTAAATTGGTGGCCTATCTTGATATATATATATATATATATATAATATTGTTGTCAATAAGGATGCCTCAGTAGCAAAGTAATTGAATCTTTGTCCAGGGCAGTGTGGGATTCGCTTTTCATTAGATCCGTACAGTACCAGGAACTGGAGACCTCAGAAAGTTGAGTGTAGTAAGATATAAGTGGCATGGGTATTTTGTTCTCCCATGATTTGATATTTCTTTCATGGGCAACTTCTTTGTAATCTCTTAGATTTGGTTAATATTAGTCTTAACAAACTGGCTTACCTCTTGGGATATAACTTAAGTTCCATTTTTTAAAGCCTAAAATGTTATGTAAATGTATTGACTATGATCCCACATTCCCAATTGTAAAAATTGGTTGAAAAACTTTTCAGGAGGGGCATTGGTTGGCATCTTCTGAAGGCTTGTGAACAACTAATTTCTCAGATGAGTTCCTCAAGAGAAGTTTATTTGCACTGCAGAATGATTGATGCTGCTCCACTCAACATGTATGCAAAAGCAGGTTATAGCATTGTTCAAACAGATAGCATCTTGATCCTCTTGACCTTGCAGAGACGCAAGCACTTGATGTGCAAGGAACTTCCAATCTTAGACAGCCCTTCAGACATCTCTGCTTCTAATGAGGAACTTCCTTCTTGAGCAAATATGAGAAAACCAGAAACTGCTTACCTAAGGTACAGTCAAGCAACACTACATGTTTTTTTTTTTTTTTTCTTTTTTGGCAAAGCAACTCAATTTCCTCTGTATTTGTTGGTACTCTTATTTACTGTTAACCAAGTTATAGAATACGCATGCTGTTTCCTATACTCTCTATCATAGAAATTAAGATATCCATCCTTTCAATCTTGGCCTTAAAAGGCTTTCCAATTGTCAGAATGAATCATAATCTGGTTGTGTTAATAATCCAGCTGGGTTGATTTTTGCTAGAAGACCAACTGAATATTTCATTATGTCCTTTTATATTTGGTACTAAGTTTTTGGTTGAGACTCATGATGTTGTATGAAAAATTTCACAAAACTCTTCAATTTTCAGGGGTGATTAAAGACATTATTACCCAACTAGAATTGACCAACTTTTTGAGTAGTAGATGAGATAGATATTCTGTTGTTTGCTGAAAGGATATACATATGCTGCTGCTGCTGCTGCTGCTCTCTCTCTCTCTCTCTCATGGTAGTCCATAAGTAGCTTGATAGCCTTGATTTACTGTTGAAACTGTTCGATTTATGTTCTTGTCAATATCACGATTCATGAACATGTTAAGGAGATATGGAAAATCTTAAAGAAGATAATGTTCCATTAATGAGCACGTTCTTGTTTACACAAACTCAGCTCAACTCAATCCAACAGTGTGACTGGTAAGAGTTCATTTTCAACTGGTTACACTGGTGAAATGTTTCTGTTAAAGAACTCATATATTTTATGGATGTTTTTAAGAATTTGTATGTATTATTATTATTAGTTTTTGTGTATTCAATTTTAATAAGTAGAGTATTTTTCTTCTTTTATAACATTAGTTAATGCAATCTTTATTCAGTAGGATCAAAATTTTAGACGAGCATTACTTGTCTTTGTTCTTAGATAATATATAGATTTATGCATGCATAAAAAACAGAAGAAGAAAGTTGTGTCCCATCGCAAATTGTTGCAATCAATCTCATAACCTTTTAGGTAGAAGAAGAAAGTTTATAAAATGTATTTGATTTGATATAGAATAGTTTCATCCTAACAGGGTTTCAGATCATTCTGAATGTATGCATAGCCTTTTCCAATCCTTTTGAATTTGTATAAAAAATGAGTTGGAGTTCTTTTACACATTCTTCCGTTGAGGGTCTCTCACTACTTTCAGTACGGACACATCGTGATGCTAGGTTTGCGAACATGGCTATAGATTCCATTGTGTAGGAACTCCTGCTCATCTCCGGATCAATCACTGTCATAACTTCTTCTTGTTATTCAATATATCTCTCACCTGAAACATTCAATAATCAACCATTGCAGTACTTTCTAATGTTCCTCATATTAGATAAATAACTAGAATGCTATAGGATGAGAGGAAATTGCCCCTACTTGGAGTACAAGGTTTTGATCATTAGGTCCTTGGTTCAGGTCCACGGCCCTCCGTCCAGTCAAAAGTTCCAATAGAACAACTCCAAATGCGTACACATCACTTTGTAAGGTGAGTTTCCCTGTCTGTTGCCAAAATAGACATTCGAAGTTCAGTTCAGTCCCTTTTGCCAATCAGTGAAATACAGTCATAATCAGTTAATATCATGAAAAGGAAGATTTAATTTTCCTATAGTCAATGAACGTAACTTGTGGAGGTATGTCATCAAGATAAAAAAAAAATAACGCCTAATTAGTATACATTAATGTGTGTTTGGGAGGAGAAAGATTTGGTACACACCTAACTTTTGGCATAATGCACAAAACGGTTGTCCCGTGATTTGAACCCATAGCCTCAAGGTTATTAGGCCAAGGTATGTCATCGAGATGTACCCAGAAAATTGATGGGGCGTATTTATGGACTTAGGAGTAGAAAAGCTCCGTTTCGTTTCTTGCCTTAGTTTGATTAAGTTAATTTCATAGTCATTTTTTTAATATTTATTGTTTATAGTAAGTGCTTGTGATTGCGTACTTACTAAAATAGGAATTGGAACTTTGAAAGAAATATAATTCACAAATAGTTTATGCATGAAGATTAGTGAAATAACAAGAGAGAAAATATGAGGGAAGAATACATAACAATGTTCAACACAAAGAATCATAAAAATATATATATATATATATATTTATATATTATCTTTGTAACGTGAAGATGGATACCGATGTATACTCAGGATCAAAATAGCCAAAAGTACCAAGCACTCTAGCAGTCGTGCAAGTTTCCTGGCCCTCTGGCATTAATTTGGCGAGCCCAAAATCTGAGATCTGTGGAAACAGATAATAGTAAAATTCCAACCTATATAATACTTGTACTATCATGAAAAGTGATTCAAGTTATTTACCTTTGCTTCAAAGTTGGTGTTTAAAAGAATGTTGGTGGATTTAAAGTCTCTATGAACAATTGGAATCCCAATAGCGGAACCTGAATGGAGATAAGCAAGTCCTCTTGCTGCTCCAAGTGCCACTTTGAGCCTTAAAGGCCATTCTATCTTTACTTCTCCAATTCCTAGGGTCCATTAAAAGATGATTAGATTGTAGAAGATGGACTTCGACGAGCAACTCTGTGTTTTAGTAAAAAACCAACCATTTAAGTGATCTTCTAGGTTCCCATTGTGCATGTATTCATAAACAAGAAACCTATGCTTCCCATCAGCACAATAGCCAATTAAGGAAACCAGATTTGGATGGTCCAATCTGCTCAAAATATTTACTTCCACACGAAACTCGTGTTCCCCGTCCGCTTCTTTAAATGGTGGTAGCTCCATTTTCTTGATTGCAACAACCTTCAAATTCCAAGTTAGAGAACTGGGATATTAGGAGTTTTGGTATTTTTTGGTTGATTTATTTCTTGTGAAGAAAAGAACATAATTGGATCATGGAATAGGCTCCCCAATTGGAGAAAGGTCCTGTCTGGTAAAACTTTTTTGCAGCTTTTGTGGCTTCTGTTTTGAAAATGTTTGTTGTGGGCTGTTGTGCTTTGTCAATGTTTCTTCTTTGGTAAAACTTTTCAGGTTTTCGACTTTTTAGCTTATTTTCTTTTTTAGTTCAAAAAGCTCCAAATAAGCTCAAAAGCTACTGGGAGTTTTGCAAGTGTGAACCTAAGTTGGGTAGTTGGACAATACTCAGACTCAAGTAGGATATTTTGTTTATAAAATCACAAATTCAATAATCAAATTGTGATTTTTGGAACCATGGTGAAAATAGAAGCTGAACCATACCCATCCAGACCGCAGAGTGCCTTTGTAAACTCGGCCAAATCCTCCTTTCCCAATTAAATTCTCATCACTGAAGGAGTTTGTTGCTTCCTCCATTTCCTTCAGTGTGAAAACCGATGATACTGGGTGTCTGTCTAAGGGCGTGTTTTGATCCTCGAGTTGCCAATACTCTATAGGTTTGTATATCCCTGAAAAGTGGAGTCTTGTAACTTGTAATCCAAGAATCACGGGCATGTAACACGACATGGAAACACAGACATACAAAGTTTCAAAAACTACTTGACACAGAGAATGTGTGCAAAATATATAAGTTCATATATTTATTATATGTCATATTTTTAATATTATATATTTATTCTATGTAAAATATTTATTCTCATCAAATTGATCAACCTTAACCATGCTACTCTGGTAAAAAAAATTTGGGACAGTGTGTCCCTTGTGTATCCCTAGTATGTCCGTAGTGTGTGTCCCGATGTGTCGAATTCCTCCAAGATTTTGACACGTGTCGGGCACCAGTATGTGACCTCAGAGCAGGTGTTTGTGTTTCATAGTTTGAAACTGTGAAGAACTTGTAAACAGACCATTCAAGCTTGCTTTGTTAATGATATCATTAGAAAGAAAGTTGCTATTAAGAGTGAAAACAGTAAAAAGAAGCAGAACATACAAGGGTCAGTGAGATCCTCGGGCTTGCTTCTCTTGAGCTTGCTCCATGCTGAGACCAAACCGAAGGGCATGATGGCTTTGCTTCGAAAATAGCTGGTTATCAGATTGAAAGACCGATTCTATTGCTTTGAATAGAGAAAATTACTTGCAAAACATATTGATGAATGGAAGGGGAAGAAACACATATTTTAACACACTCGGTCAATTCGATTTCAAGTGATCATTATATTGAATTGAAAATAAAGAAAATGGAAAAGATTGTATAAACAGAAAATGAGAATGGGTAGTGTAAGATTCCTGTAAGAGTATGTATAAAGCAATTGAAAATGAGATTGGTGAATACCTATTCAACAGCACTATCTTCACCAACCTGGATGAGAGAGAGAGAGGGGTATTTAAAGAATAAAAAAATGTAAAGAAGGAAACCAAGGAGTGCTGCTTACTCATCTTCGGGTGAGAAGTGTTGGAGTGGGATGTGTTTGAAAAGGAATGACAAGCTGCTGATTCTCCCTCCATTTTTTTTTGGTCTTTCAACTTTTGTGAATTGAGAAAAGATTGGATTATTTTCTTTCATTCAAGTTGAAGTGTGAGAAGCGCCTCAGGAAGCGTAGGTCACTAGTTTGAATCCTGTGAAGCTTTTGACCTCGTTGATGTCACCCTTGGGCATGGGTCCAGTAATTACATGGTATGTGTGGGACTAGGGACTAGTCAGAGCAAAGCTGGATATTCTAGTTACCAGAAAAATTTCTTTCATTCGAATAATTATTTTCTTCCCCAACCTGTTCTCTTTTATAATGAAACAATGTCTACTAATATGATTATTCTAAACAAACCAATGCATAATTGCACTTTCACTATTTTGATGAATCAATGTTTGTAATTGCTGTTGTTGTTACAGGTCTTTCAATACCATCTTGTATCTTTACATTTACTATGTCAACCACTTTATTATCATTCCAATTATACTTTTACCATAATGCCTAGGGTGTTTTTATTTACACCACAAACACTTCTCATTGCATCCCTCATTTTTAATTTTTTTTATTGCAATTTTATCTCTACATGAAATTACTTCAAACTCCTGAAACCCTAAAACGTCAAAATCCTAATTATTCTACCCACCCAACACCTCCTCGCCGCCACCACCGTGGGCACCACCCCCCCCCAGCCCCCCCCCCCCCCCCTCCCTTCCTTCCCCCTCACCCTTCCCCCAGATCCGCCACCTCCTCCTCCCACCGCTGTTGTCCTCCAACTGCTTTTTCTCATCTTCTTCTTCTAGATCAGAAAACTTTTGATCTATTTTTCTCTCTCGTTTGCTCACATGTGGTGGAGGAGGTGTTGGGTGTGGAGCTAGGGTTTGAAAGGTTAGAGGGTGTAATAAGAAGATTGGATGTTAGCAATGAGGATGTATTTGGAATTATGGAGGGTATAACGAGATAAAATGAAAATTTTAAATTTTTTTTAAGGGGTGTAATTAGAAAGTGGGTGTAATGAGGTAGAAGTATTGTGTAAATAGATGCTCCCCAATACCTATAGATGATTTGCTGTGTAAAATTCCATATTAACCCTTGATTGTTATACTGATAGTGCCACCATTATGATCATTATCTTTTAAAATGATTGATCTAACATAAATTGATTTCATTGTCCATTCATATGGAACGGAAATTCAAGTATCCTAATTGCAAATTGCCATAAAATTCCATATTAACCCTTGATTGTTATACTGATAGTGCCACCATTATGATCATTATCCTAATTGCAAATTCATGTATTCAGAGTCAGAGTACAGCAAGAACATCATTTAAGGTAAGCAAACAAGTTCTTTTATGGTAAAATACATAGTCATTGATTTTCTTTTGATGATCTTCTTTCTACCTTTGATAATGGCAACAGTTGATCTATATATCTTTTCATGTTCTTCTTTCTACCTTTGATTTTCTTTTACTCTGTTTTCTTGGCTGAGAGAAGTAAGGACTTGTCAAGATGTTGCTGAAAAAAAAATTCCACAATACAGATGGTCATGATAATGTACCATTTGTAAGAATTTTTTGTTATTTTTTTTTTCAAATTTTAAGGGTGAAAACAAAAATTGGGGATGGCTTGGCTTTTAGTAATCTATTCACTTTTATGTTACTTGAAGGCTTTTTCAAAATTATATTTGTTGTCTATTTTTAATGCCAAATGTGATAAAATAATATGACTACTATTGTTATTGGATTAATCTTTTTCTTTTTATTCTTTATGAATAATTTATACAGAAAGGCCTACAAAATGAGTGAATTCAATTATTGGAATGCTGCCCATCTGTACTTTTGCATACATCCAATTCATAAAATGGACCAAAGAGAAGTTTGACCCTTTTAATATATGTTGAAGGGAAAAAATTTGATATCAAATCCTTTTTTCTTTTTCTTTTTTTTTTTTTTTTTTTTTTTGGTGGTGGATTTATATGACAAAGACTTATTATTTTTAATATGGTAGATTTTATATGTCATATTTGTTATGTGAATTTACAAATGAAAAAGTTTAGGAGCACATATATTGATTCTAAAATTGAATATAACCCTTTCACATGAAGTGAGTCTGAGTCTTACCTTTTTGTGATCGAGGGTATGCCAGTTCACGACCACATCTAAGGTGTGGAAAAATTAGAACAAAATGGGAGAGGGAGAACAAACAGTTAGGCAGAGAAGGGTACAGCCAATCTCTGTTGCTTAGCCCTTGTATGAGTAGCCATTATATGAGATGATTGTTTATGATTCTATGATTTAGTTTGTGTCTAAATAGAATCGATGAAATTTACTGGACAACGGTCCAATCCTCTGTTGCAAGTTTGACACGTGTCAATTTGTGTAACAACTTTTTTGGCATGTAATAAGCATATGCTCTCATTGATATCCCTCCTCATGTTGATTTTTAGGGATACAAATTGGTGATTTTGATGGATCATGTCGGGAAGTAGATGGAAAAGCAGGTATAGCATGGGTATGTTATAATAACAATGAAGAACCGGTTGCGCAAAGAGCCATCCAGTTGATTTTTCCATTAGCTTTTGCGGCAGAAGCAAATGCATGTCTACGAGCTCTTCTATAGGCAAAGGACCAATGTTTTTTTGCAATGACTCTCCGGTTTTAGTTGATACTGATAACACGGTTCGTTCTCGTGGATGGGTCGGACTGATCCAAGTTCTTCGAGCTCAGGTCCAAATGGTCAAGCCCTCCGGGTGACCTGCAAACAAGTTCAACGGGAAACGGGGTAGTCCCCTAGCAAACCCTCCGACCAGCAAATCAGTAGAAGAAGTAGAGTATGTAGAGAGAGAGAGAGAGAGATAGAAGCTTAACCTTCTTCTTGTCTTCGATGCTTGCTTATATCCTTTGGTAATCATTTCACTGTCCCTTCCGACGTGCCCACATCGCCGAAAGCCTGTGCTATAGCTTACCTTGTTCAGGGTAAGGGGGCGCTGTTCTGATGGAGAGGTGTTGTCACAATAAATGCTGTGATGGGCTGCATTAATGGTGATGTGTTGTGGCAATAACTTTGCAGATCTTTGTTTGCTGATGTGTCATGTCCTACACCTACCATATGTCCGAATGTCATTGGCCCTTCACGCCCAGTTGGCCTCCAGCTGTCCTGGACTTTACCAACCGGGTTATGCAATGGGCTCCAAATGATAGGCTTGGGGTTGTTCACTGTGGGCTGTAGCCTTTGTGGGCCTATCCATGTCAGTAGTCCCTCATTCCCGAGTGCAGCTTCAGTCCAACGAAGGGAATAGTAATGAGGAAGATGAGTTCGACCGTCAAGGGAGGTCGAGTTGGTGGACCGAGCGTGAGGAGTGCCAACCGCGAGGGGAGCCAAGTGGAAGGGCCGATCGTGAGGTGTGTCGACTGCGGGGGAGGCCGAGTGGGTGGGGGCGGGGCTCGGAGGCAGCGTGTCATGCGATGATTTGAAGTGGAAAAGACAGGGTAAGAGAAGGAGACAGTGCATCGTGGTCGTGCACGTGGCAACATTTTAGGGGAGGGAAGTTAGGCGTTAAAGCAGAAATGAAACGATAGGTCATTATGAGTGTTGAAAATGCAGTTTTGGCGGATGATTTGAAAAGTTTTCAAATTGGCGAAAATTAATTGGGATCCTTGGAATACGGGCAAACCGTGGGCTTTTGGCATCATTCGATTCACTTACTTGTTTACAAAAACTCTAAACATTCCAAGTATTAGTTCTTTCATTGCTCACGATACACTTCTGCAGCACTTTTTTAACTTTTTTGCACCTGCATCAAAAGTAATACGCAGACACACCATAGAAATGGTCCAAGAAGAAGCTGTGAATGTGAGGGTGGATCCACTTGGTGAGGATGATGCAGAGGAGTTAGCGGCACGGTATAAGACGGAGACGCGAATGGTGACGATGGGAGAACCGGTGGTACGATCTCAGGCGTCCACCATGATGGCGGTTCCAAGGCTAATAAGCCAGGTAGAGCCAGATCACTAGCACACAAGGGCAGACAGATCCCTTCTTACTGCGGCGGAGTTGGAAGGGATAAGGAGGAGATACCAAATTCCCCTGGAAGTGGGGTTGAGGCTGCCGACATCTACTGAGAGGGCATCGGATGTACGCCCGAGCGAATTCAGCTTATACGAGGAGGCGTTGCGGGGAGGTGTGAGGCTGCCTCTTCCTCAAGTGGTGGTGGACGTGTTGAATAAACTGGATGCGGTGCCAGGCCAATTGATGCCAAATGCCTAGAAGATACTGATGGCGTCTTGAGTTCTCGGCATAACAACCGAAGGGTTGGCCCTGACGGTGGAGGAGTTTTTCTCGTGTTACAAAGCCTCAGGCCAGTAGGACACTTGGGTTACGCTGCAGGCGGTGGCTGGACAAGGTCTTGTGGCGGGTCTACCATCTTCGGTTAAAGGCTGGAGGCCAAGATGGTTCTTTGTAGCGGAGAACGGCGAGGCAGGAGTTCGTACAACCTGGAAAGTGCCCACCAAATCAGTCGAACCCAAGCTGGACAAGGCGACTGAGGATCGAGTGAAGAGAGTGAGGGATTGGAGAGAAGAGAAAGGACTAAGGTGGGATGAACTTGTCCTGCCGTCGGTGCTGTTTGCCTAGAACTTAGGATCGCAGCGGCTGGAAGTGGGTCTAGAAAGGGAGGAGTTGGAAGTACAGAGGAAGGCGGAGGAGGAGGAGGAGAGGAGGTTGTTCGCGCGGGCGGACAAGTATAAGGAGTCTCAATTGGGGCCTGCTCCGAAACTGGTCGTGAGAGAGCGGATCCGACCTCGCCCAAAGCCACTAGGGGACAAAGACTTAGTCAGTTTTGAGCCTCGATTGCCCCCAAAGGATCCTGTGAAGGAACAGGCAAACAAGGAAGGGGAGGCTCTGAAGAAGAAGAAGAAGAAGAAGAGAAGTGCCCCTGAGGGGGCTGCAGTTGAGCCTGGGCCAAAGAAGGCGAAGGTCGTCCCAGAGGGCACCTCAGAAACGGTGGGGGTCGTTCCAACACTGGAGGTTGTGGAGATCGCCCCAGCGGGGGTGGAGGTCGCGAAGGTCGCCCCTGAAGCACAAGTAGAATGTGGGGTAAGGTATTTGAACCAAGTGGGAACAGACCCAAGGCGCCCTACGCCAAGGAGTCGGTCTTCTTCGCGGTCTACCTTTCGAGGCGGTGGCTAGGTGGTCTGGAGAGAAGGCCAGCAAGCGGTCTGAGATCACTTGGTGGCGATTGTGGAGGAGGCGGCCGTGCGCTCAGCAGCTACCAGATTCAATGAGGCTGACTTGCTGAGGGGGTTATACTCTGCTCAGATGGAGGTAACTACCCTGGCAGGGGCCCTGTTGAGAAAAGCGGGGGCTGCAAAAGTGAAGGCAGATGAGACCAAAGCCCAGCTTGCGAAGTTGAAGAAGGAGAGCGCAAGTTGGGAGAGTGCCCACGCTGACCTGTAAGCGGCCAAGTCGGAGCTAGAGAACACACGCCGCCAGGTTGTGTCGCTCGAGTTCCAACTGGCCAGCAAGTAAAAGAAGTTAGAAGAGGCCAGCGACTGTCTTGGTTCTTGGTCGAACGACACGAAGAGGCAATGACCAATAATGAGGAGCTGGTAAGGTAGAAGGATGAGGCAGACGCTAAGGTTGGCGTTCTGCAAAAGGAGCTGGAGGGTGAGCATGTCAAGGCGGTGGAGGAGAAGGAGAGCCTTCGTAAGGAGTTAGAGGCTGAGAAAGACAGGGCAACTGTTGAAAGGGACACTCTGCAGAAGGAATTGGAGGTAGAGAAGGCAAGGGCAGCTGTTGAAATGGAGGCTCTGCAAAAAGAGTTGGAGGCGGAGAAAGCGGCGACCTCTGAGCGATCTGCGAAAAAATTTGGACGAAGAAAGAAGCGGCGGCCTCTGAGAGCGGCCTACCTCGATCTGACGTCCAAAGATTGATCGATTCAAAGGATCGCCTGAATTTCAGATGGCAGTAGATTCCACGATCGCCTAAGCTTGGCGAGGAAAGCTGAAGCGGGCCCATCGAGGGCAGCTTTGGAGGAAGGACTGAGTCTGAAGTTATTGAAAGCTTCCAGCAGTCAGGTTTTTATAAACACGAAATGGCTGAGTACTGGGACAGCGACTGGAAGATGTTCAAACGTAGAGCTGAAGAGCTGTTCCCAGGCTTAGACCTTAGTAGTGTAACAATTGGCGAAGACGATGTGGCCCAGACCCCCCTGGATGAAGGCATTGAAGAAGAAGATCTTGTATCTAGTGAAGAGGAGTGACTGGGGAAGAAGAAAAAGAGTTTTTTTTTTTTTTTTTTTTTTTGAATTGATGTAATGAACTTGTGTACACATTTGTGAATGAATAAAATTTTAGCTGTGTTTTCAATCGATTGCTTTTGCTTGCGTATAAATCAGTGTAAACTAAATTCAAGAACTCCTTAATGCAGAGTGAAATTGGACTTGTATAAAAATTCAATGCAGAGTAAAGTAAAAAACTCCTTAATGTAGAGTGGAATTTAAAATGTGATAAAATTATGTATCTGTGCTTGCCACATTGCTGAAATGGATGAGAGTGGTTTATTTTAGTCATGCAAGGTGGGTGAGGAGATAATCTGATTAGTGAAGGAAAAATATAAGAACGTCTTTGGAATTTCACTAAGTAAACAGTGGGGTAAAAACTTGGACCTGGAACTGTGACTGAGTGTTTTACTAAGGCCATAATTATGAAGTTTCACTAATGTTGCAAGTGACTCAGTCTTGGACTTGGAAATGATGTTGTAAGTAAATTAGTCTGGACCTAGAATGGTGGTGCTCAGTCTTGTTGAGACTTCTGACACTTGGTCTGGGTGAGGATTGGTCTGGCCGAGTGGATCAAGCTCAATCTGGCTGAGGCTTTTAATGCTCAGTCTGGCTGAGGCTTTTTGGTGCTCAGTTTGGCTGAGACTTTTAGTGCTCAATCTGGCTGAGGCTTTTTGGTGCTCAATCTGGCTGAGGCTTTTTGTTGCTCTGGCCGAGGCTTTTGGTGCTTTCGATCTGGTGAGGCTTTAAGTGCTCATTCTGGCTGAGGCTTTTGGTGCTCAGTCTGGCTGAGGCTTTTGGATGCTCAGTCTAGCTAAGGCTTTTTGTTGCTCGGTCTGGACGAGGCCTTCGGATGCTCAGTCTGGCTGAGGTTTTTTGGTGCTCAGTCTGGACAAGGCCTTCGGATGCTCAGTCTGGCTAAGGCTTTTTGTTAGTGCTGCAATCAAAACGTCATTGAGGCACCATGTAGATAATTGAGATATCAAAAAGTTTCATTGCATGAGAGGATAACAAGAATGTTCAAGCGTGTGAATTTGCTGAAAAATACACAATTAACTGAGCAATACAAAAGTAGCGGTTTATTGAAAGTAACGTTTCAGGTGTTCGGCGTTCCAAGGGCACGGGAGGTCTCGACCTTCCAAATCCTAAATTCGGTAAGTGCTTGGACGTGGTCGGGCTTTCACAATGTAAGGTCCCTCCCATTTGGTTGCCAATTTACCTTTAGTCGGATATTTGGTGGCAAGAGTGGCTTCTCTCAAGACAGGGTCCCCAACAGCAAACTCCCTTGGTCGGACTTTGCGGTTGTAGTGTGTTCTCATTTTCTGTTGGTATGAGGCCAATCTGACAGCAGTTGTCTCCCTGAGTTCTTCAATTAGGTCCAGGTCTGCCCGACAGAGTTCTTCAGTGAGTGTTGGATCTAGATGTAAAACCCTGGGGGTAGGCAGACCGATTTTCATCGGAATAACCACCTCAACGCCATATGTTAGGCGAAAAGGGGTTTCCCCAGTGGGAGTCCGAGCAGTGGTGCGATAAGCCCATAGCACATTCTGTAATTCCTCAGCCCACAGTCCCTTAACAGCTTCAAGCTTAGTCTTGATGATCTTCAGGAGGGAGCGGTTGGTGACCTTAACTTGGCCATTGGCTTGGGGATGTCTGGGGGAAGAAAAACATGGTTGAATCTGAAGGTCGGCACAGAACTTCCTGTACTTGGCGTTGTCGAATTGTTTGCCGTTGTCGGAGACAATGGCCTAAGGGACGCCGAATCTGCAAACGATCGACTACCAGATGAACTTGGTTGTATTTCGCTCGGTGATGGTTGCAAGGGGTTCTGCCTCTACCCACTTGGTGAAGTAATCAAGGGCAACAATCGCAAACTTGGTCTGGCCTCGGCCGGTGGGAAGTGGACCAATTAGGTCGATTCCTCATTTAGCGAACGGGTAGGGGCTGCAGAGTGTGATCAATTCAGTAGGAGCAGCATGGGGGATGTTGGCAAAGCGCTGACACTTATCGCATTTGAGCACGAAAGCAATGGCATCTTGATTAAGAGTTGGCCAGAAGTAACCAGTAAGGAGTATTTTGTAGGCTAAAGACCTGCCGCCCGAATGATTATCACAAATTCCCTCATGGATTTCTTGCATTACATAGGTTGCTTGAGTCGAGTTGAGGCATCGCAGATATGGTCGTGAAAAAACACGTTTGTACAAGACGCCATTGACCAGAACGTAGTTAGACGACCGAGTCCTGACCTTGGCGGCCTACTGTTGGTCATCTAGGAGTTCTCCTGTTGTCAAGAATAGGAAGATGTCGAAGGCCTAGGGGATGGGTTCATTTTGGAGGAACTGCACTTCTTGTAGGTCGGGTGAGATAGCCGGGTGGGCTAGGTATTCGGGGCGGACTCCATGGCTAAGGTCGGACTGGTCTACAGAGGCCAACTGAGCCATCTCATCTGCCTTGCAGTTTTCCGGCCGAGGTATGTGCTTGATGTGGAAGGTATTGAAGAGGTGAACAAGGGGGAGTGCCATATCCCTGTAAGCCTGCATTGTGTCCTCCTTGGCGTCGAATTCCCCCGTAATCTGGCCGACGATGAACTGGGAGTCATTGAAAACCCGAATGTGGCTGACACCAATGTCTTTGGCAAGGCGGAGTCCCACTATCAATGCCTCATATTCGGCCTCGTTGTTGCTAGCATCAAACAAGAAACGGAGAGCACATTTGAAATAGCCACCCTCAGGGGAGGTGAGGATGAGGCCAGCCCCACTACCTTCCCTGCAGGATGACCCGTCGACATTGAGAATCCCAAGAATAGGGGTCTTCTGGCTCGACAGGAGTTGGTGGGGGTGCAGAGGCAGTGGTTGGGGTAGGGTTGGTGAACTCCAGGATGAAGTCAGCTACGACCTGTCCCTTAATTGCTGTTCGAGGGCGGTAGGAGATGTCAAACTGACTGAGTTCTACTGACCACTGCATAAGCCTACCGGAGAGTTCTGGTTGCTGCATGACCTTCTTCAGGGGTTGGTCGGTGAGGACCATTATGGAGTAGGCTTGGAAATAAGGATGGAGCCGTCTGGAGGCGGTGACCAAGGCCAGGGACAATTTTTCTAGCAATGGGTAATTCTGCTCTGCTCCCCTGAGAGCTCGACTGATGTAGTAGACCGACCGTTGGACTAAGTAGAGGAAGAGAGGTTCGCCGATAACTGCTTGTGAAAGGAGGGAAGGATTGGCCATGCATTGCTTTAGCTGCTGAAAAGCCTTTTCGGATTCAGTTGTCCATTCAAAAGTCTGCCGAAGAACTTTGAAGAATGGTAGGCACTTATCTGTTGCGCGAGAAATGAAGCGGTTGAGGGCCGCCACTCGGCCGGTGAGTCTTTGAACTTCCTTGACCGTTCTGGGTGACTGCATCTCAACCAAGGCATTGATCTTCTCGGGGTTAGCTTCAATGCCGCGCTGGTTGACCATAAAACCCAAAAACTTTTCAGATCTCACGCCGAAGGCGCACTTCTCTGGGTTGAGCTTCATATGATACTTGCGAAGGGTGGCGAAGGTCTCTCGTAGGTCGGTCAGATGATCAGTGGAGAGTTTGCTCTTGAGCAGCATGTTGTCGACATATATTTCCATATTCCGACCTATCTATTGATGGAAAACAGCATTGACCAATCGTTGGTAGGTGGCCCCAACGTTCTTCAGTCCGAATGGCATCACACAATAGTGGTAGGTGCCTCGGTCGGTAATAAAGGATGTGTGTTCCCGATCGGACGGGTGCATTAGGATTTGGTTGCACCCAGAGAAAGCATCCATGAAGCTGAGCATTTGATGACCGGCTGTTGCGTCGACCAGCAGATCTATGCGGGGGAGAGGATAGCGCCTTTAGAAGCAAGCTCAGTTTAGGTCAGAGTAGTCGACGCACAGTCGCCATTTGCCATTGTTCTTGCGGACTAGGACCACGTTTGACAACCATTTAGGATAGTCTACATTTTTGATGAATTGGGCCTCAAGGAGCTTGTCGACCTCTGCGGCTATAAGAGTATTGCGCTCCGGATGAAAGATGCACCGCGGCATGCGATTAAATGGGGTTCAATGCTGAAGCGGTGAGTTATGAACAATGCCCGACATGTCGGAGTGGGTCCAGGCGAACACATCATTGTGCTCGGTCTGAAGGGCAGTAAGGTTGGTCTTTGCTTGGGGGGAGAGTTGACTGCCGATCTTGGTCGTTTTCATTAGGTTGGTGGGGTCGATGGAAACCTCAACGAGCTCCTCAACAGGTTCTCCTCAAACCAGCTCATCCTCATCTCGGATGTCAAGTCCTTCAATGATCATGGTCTCCTTCAGCTTGACTTCCTTGAGTGAGGCGACATAGCATTCTCTGCGCGATCTGTTCTCCTCACTATTCAAGGCCGAGATCGGTAGGAAACTTAATGGCCAGGTGGTAGATGGAGGTGATAGCTTGGAAAGCGTTGAGGGCAGAGCGACCAAGGATGATGTTGTAAGCAGAGAGGCAGTCAACAATAAGAAAGGTGAGCAACTTCGTGGTTTGCCGTGGGTATTCGCCGAGGGTGATGAGGAGATCGATGGAGCCGATGGAGGTCACCCGGTCGCCAGTGAAACCAACCAAAGGAGTTTGGAGAAGAGACAGACTTTCCTCCCCAATCTTGAGTTGGCGGAAGCAGTTGAGGAATATGATGTCTGAAGAACTTCCATTGTCGATGAGAACTCGTCTGACCTTGTAGTTGGAGAGGATAGCAGAAATGACGAGGGGGTCATCATGAGGATAACAGATGCCTGTACTATCGGCGTCCGTGAAGGTGATGGGCTCTGTCCACTGCTTGGGCTGTTTGGAGGGTTGGTCTACCGTGGCGACTGCCTTGTTTGAGCCCTGCCTTATTTTTCTGAGTTCTGCCCTCTGAGCCGAGTGGGATGGTCCCCCGCAAGCAAGTCCACCTGAAATAACTCTAATTTCACCAACAGGCGGGGGTGGATTACCTTGTGGTCGAGGTTGTTGTGGAGGTCGATCATAGCCTTGATTAGTTTGGGCTCTGCAGGGAGTCTTGGCCGTGCGGTTGTCTCTGTGGGGCTTGGTCCTTTGCCTCTCTTTGAGGCGGGTGTCAAATGAGCGAGGCGCCCCTGACGTATTAGGGTCTCCACCTGATCCTTGAGGTTGATGCTGTCATCAGTGTTATGGTCATGGTCCTGGTGGAAACGACAATATTTGGATTGGTCTTTCCGAGTAGAAGGGGTCCGTAAAGGTAGGGGCCATTTGAGGGGGTAGTCCCGTTGGATCTTATTAAGGACGTGTTCCATGGGAGAATTGAGGGGTGTGTACCGCTCAAATCGACCGGGCGGTCGGACGGGTGCCAACCGGTCAGCTCGAGGAGGTTGGTCGTTATAGTGGGGTGTTTGGCTATTACACTGGGTGTTCTTGGGTTCTGAGTCTTTTCTCTTATCTCTGGAGGTGGGGTTTTTAGGTATTGGATCCTGCCGAGCGGCCAATGAATCTTTTGCATTCATGTATTTTTGGGCTTTGGAGAGTAGGGCTGCCATGGAGGTCGGAGGGTTTTTAGAGAGGGAGAAAAAGAAATCGGACGACCACAGACCGGCCATGAAAGCCGTGAGTATGACCTTGTCGTCGTTTTCCGCTACTTGCAAGGCTTCGGTATTGAAGTGAGTAACGAAGCTACGCAGTGATTCCCCCTCGGTCTGACGAATGTTGAGGAGTTGGGTGGCTGGGCGTCGCTGGCGCTGGGCTCCAATAAAATGGCTCAGGAAAGAGTCACTAAGATGCTGAAAAGTGGAGACGGAGTCTACCGGTAAGTGGCTGAACCACAGTCGAGCTAACCCCTTCAGTGTCACGGGGAAAGCTCGGCACATGATCTCGTCAGGGAAGGCGTTGAGAATCATGAGGGTTCGGTAGGTCTCCAGATGGTCAACTAGATCCGTCGTACCGTCAAAAGAATCAATGGTGGGCATCTTGAACTTGGCGGGCAGGGGTTTGTCTCGGATGGAGGCAACAAATGGTGAGTTTGCCGTGGTGGAGGGTTTATGTTGGATGTTCTGCATAACCCCTTGAAGTTGGAGCTTCATAGCCCGGAGTTCAGTGTCCCAGAGGGGAATGTTGTCGTCACCAGAGGGAGACAGGTGTTGGACGCTGCTGGCTTCTCCCTCGGGGGCCGGTGCCACGACCGATGGATGTGGGGGTGGAGGTGGTAGATTTATATGTGGGAGGGGAGGTTGCAAACCTTCCAAATTAGGTGGATAGGGTTGCGGGACAGTATGGCTCGGGACTCGTTCTTGGCTGGGTGGGATATTTAGAGGTGGTGGTGGAGGCATGGGAAGGTTTCTTTGGAGTAAAGCATTTATTGGGGCCTGGTTTTGCTCGGCCATACAGTTAATGCTGTTGGTAAGCTCGATGAAATACTGAGGTGGGTTGTTTGGATTGGGAGGGTCGGTCTGATGGTCGGTAGCATTATGGTGAGAAGCCATGGATCTAGTCGTGACCATACACTTTGATGGGTAGGAGGAAAAGGTTGTTGGGACAGGGCCTCCAACGACAATGAGCACAACTGGCGTACGGATAAAAGCACTTCCCACAGACGGCGCCAACTGATAATACGGTTCGTTCTCGTGGATGGGTCGGACTGATCCAAGTTCTTCGAGCTCAGGTCCAAATGGTCAAGCCCTCCGGGTGACCTGAAAACAAGTTCAACGGGAAACGAGGTAGTCCTCCAAAGAAACCCTCCAGGCCAAAGAATCGGTAGAGAAGTAGAGTATGTAGAGAGAGAGAGAGAGAGATAGATAGAAACTTAACTTTCTTCTTGTCTTCGATGCTTGCTTATATCCTTTGGTAATCATTTCACTGTCCCTTCCGACGTGCCCACATCGCCGAAAGCCTGTGCTGTAGCTTACCTTGTTCAGGGTAAGGGGGCGCTATTCCGATGGGAAGGTGTTGTCGTAATAAATGCTGTGATGGGCTGCATTAATGGTGATGTGTTGTGGCAATAACTTTGCAGATCTTTGTCTGCTAATGTGGCCTGTTCTACACCTGCCATATGTCCGAATGTCATTGGCCCTTCACACCCAGTTGGCCTCTAGCTGTCCCAGACTTTACCAACCGGGTTATGCAATGGGCTCCAAATGATGGGCTTGGGGTTGTTCACTGTGGGCTGTAGCCTTTGTGAGCCTATCCATGTCAGATACATTATGTTACGTAAGAGTCCTTCCTTGCTCTTCCACTACTGTGCTTGCGGATATATGTTTTAGTTGTAAATTTTTTAATTCTTAGAAGAGTGAAGGTTGGTAGATTAGTAGTTAAGCCAGTTCATGATTTGGCTAGGCCTGTCAATGATTTTCCCACTTAATATTAATGTATGATGGTTTTCTGTTTCAAAAAAAAAAAAAAAGCGCATATGCTCTCATTAATGAGGAGATGGAGGCCATAAATTCACAGCTGCCCCTCACCTACTAACCTTTAAAATGGTTTTGTAATTAAATGCTACTTTTCCCTTTTGTTCTACCTATTGCTTTCGATGTATGAATGTTCATAATTTTCATGGAAAAAAATTGAGATACATTCATACATTTTTTAATGGGTAATGCCAAGTATATCAAATTTTTTATCAAATAAATGGTAAAATGTTTTACACAAGTGTGAATCTCACTCCTATGCGAGACATTTGATCATTTATTTAGTAAAAAATTTAGAGCTTATAGCATTCTGTTTTTAATTGCTTCTCCAAGATCATAATGGAAAGATAGTGACTTCCAACCTTAATTTACACGAGGCATATTCTAAATTTCTAATGGGTCTAATTTCTCTTCAGGTGAGGTAGAGACTCGATTGTGTTGTTGAGCTTTTGTATTCATTTTGATGATTCAATTTGTTCATGTTTTATTTTTATTTTTTTATTTTATATAATATTCCTATTTATGGATCATATATGAAAATACTCAAATTGATCGCTACATATTTCATATTTGTTTTAAAAATTGGACGATGACTATGATTTTGAAAATAAATCTTTTATTTTTTTTATTCTTTTTGTAAGACAAATATAATGAAATCGTGTAATTACGATTATCAATTTGATTTTTTTTTTTTAATGATATACTCTACACATAAGGGCCTAAAAATAAATAGACCGGATTAATAAAATGGAAATGTGGTACAGTCTTCACTTCACAAAATTTAAGGGGGCTCCAAAAAAAGAAAAAAATTTTAGGGGGTTTCCAAAAAAAAAAAAATACAATATTAAGGCCTCGTTTGGGAACAGGCTAATTTAGTAATTTTTTGGCTATTTGGCTAAAATATGAGTTAAAAAAAATTAGTATATTTGGGATGATTTTTTGACTTTTTACGAAAAGATGTGTAAAAAATAGAGAGAAAAGAGAATCTCTGATTTTTTTGGTATAAGTTGTTAATTTTTTTAACTTTTTTAATAACTTTTTGATATTTTTTACTAAAAGAGCCACTTGCTAAACGAGGCCTAAGAGGTGTCCAAGAAAACTCCCTAATGTATACATGTTAAATGGAAAAGAACAGTGACACATAATGGCTTGAACAGTTCTTTGTTTAAAGGTCATTCATAAAACAAAAAAAAGGTAAATTATAAATACAATTATGAGATTTGCTTAAAATAGAAAATGCTTCATGTAATTTAAAAAATTATAAATACTTCTTTATTATAATTTTTTTATTTAATAGAATTAACTAAAAAATTAAATTCATAATTGCTTTTCTATACAATAATAAAATTATTTAAATTATTATTTGAAATATATTTTTAATATCATTCAAAATTATTAATTGACTTGATGATTTATTAATAAAGTAGCAATTTTTTATAAAATTAGAAATCTCAGGAGGTGAAATATAATTTTTAAAACTACAAGGAGTGTATTTGTAATTTACCAAAAAAAAGAAATAATCATGTAATTTTAACATTTTTGAAACAATGTGTATAATAATGTATTACGATTATCAAATTAATTTAATTTTCATATAAATAATAAACATAAGAGTAAAAATTTTCAAAAAGAGAATATTCATCGAAATAAACTTGATGGTGGGCTCATCAAATTAAATTGTACCGATTTAATTCTCCCTTTCAAATTAAGAGAAGTTCAATCCATAAATTTAATATGCAGAAGATTTTTAGTTCATTAGTGATTAGACTACATTTAATTGTTAGGGATCATTTGTTTTATGGTTTCAACATACTCTTATTATAAGATGTAATGAAAAATTTCAAAATACTTGAAATAGAAGAGGAAAAAAAAATATTTGGGAGGATTGGTGTCGCATTTAACCATGAAATTCAAGGACTTGGTAGTTGCATGCATTTACCCTCTCACTGATCTGTGGGCCACCACCCCACCACTATCACCCTCAATGCATGGCCAAACAGCTTTCTAATCTTATCAAAATTTCATTTTAATCCCTTTATCAATTTTTGAAATGAAATTGATCAGATCCAATTGTAATTTGAAGTCTAAGAGGTTGATTCAAACAATTAAAATGTGGACTCAAAATACAAAAATGCAAAGTGAAACCACTGCATATAAGAGGGACAATTCCAAGCCCAGCTACATGGCAGATGACAGGTGAAGTAGCCCTTTATCGTTGTGTTTGGTCAGAAGATTTTTGGGAGGAATTTGAAAAGGAAAAAGAAAAATGTTGTGAAACTAGATGAAATTTAGGTACATTTTATTCATATTTCACCTATATTTTCCATTTCTCTTTCCAAATCTCTCATCAAATCTCCCAACCAAACACAACATAAATGAATTTAAAGCCCTCACCTACAAATCAGTGCACTTACTCCAATCCTAACCACAATATATACACGTCTTTGCTTAGAATCTCTCACAGATGACTGCTTTTTCTCTTCCTTGCTAGTGACTCACTCACACACTTTTGTTAGGCTTCGATTTGTTGTTGATCGAAGGATCATAGAGAAGAGAAAGAATGGGTTCAACAGGAAAGCTAGAAGTAGATATGGAGCTGAAGTCTAAACCAGAGAAGTTCTGGCATGGGATTAGGGAGTCCACCACACTCTTCCCAAAGGCCATGCCTGAAGAGTACAAGAGGATTGATGTTGTTGAAGGTGATGGCTTTTCTGTTGGCTCTGTTCGCCTTGTTCATTATGGTGAAGGTATATTTTCTCAATCATAGTTATTTTCTTTTTTAGCCTGTGTTTGGATCAAGATTTGTGGAGCAAATTTTTTATTTTCCATTCACTTCTCTTTAAGCCTGTGTTTGGATTAAACATAAGCCACATATGTGAGTTTATGTAGGGTCACCCCTAGTGAAAGTCACGCATGAGAAGATTGAAGCAGTTGATGAGGCAAAGATGACATATGCATATAGTGTGATTGATGGGGATCTCCTCAAATTCTACAAGAATTTCAAGGCATTCCTGGTTGTGGAACCAAAGGGAGATGGGAGCTTGGTGAAATGGGCATGTGAGTTTGAGAAGGCAAGTGATGAGATTCCTGATCCTAACATCATCAGAGACTTTGCTGTCAAGAGCTTCAAAGATCTTGATTCTTATCTCAATGCTTAGACTTGAATTCAATGCTATATTGTCTCTTTCAAAAATGTTCTCTCTTTTTTTCCCCCCCTTATTTCTTTTTTTGTGGTCATCTATTAAATAATGTGGAGTCTTAACTCTACAATTATCTACTATGTTGATCTTTGTGAGTTTCTATCTGTATTTGCTGATTGTTTTAATGTAATCCGTTTTAATATTTCAAAATTATTGTACAAGAAAAAAAATGTCTTTCTAGTATTGTATTGTGCACTTACAATCACACAATTTATATTTCTTTAATTTTTAATTTAAAGAAAATGAAATTATGAAACTATAAGAGCATCTCGAACGGTGGTAGGCATTTTACCTATCTAAATATTACTATAAAGTATATATTTTATTTTGCCTATCAACTGTTTTATGTTTTTACTCCAACCATACTCTTTATTTTAGCTATTTATCCAAATACTATTAATTTTATAGAATGTCACGTTAACAACAAAGATGGAGAGAAATGATCCTAATGATTGAATACATTTTGCCTAACGTTGAAGGCTAGCTATATGTAGCTAGTGAATATGAGTTGAGCCAAAATGCCTCATCATATACCTAGTGCATTGGAATTGAAAAAAGTGAATCACACTAAACATTTTAACTAACAAGTATTATATGCCTAATGCATTGGAGATGCTCGTCCATATAATATTGGATATTGACTTATTTAAGGGAGAATGTCATCCATCCTAGATGTATTATCCTTTGGATATTACTGTGCTGTAAAAACTTAAATGAAAGAAAAATATAGATACAATTATGTTAATTGTAATTTGATAGGAGATACAGACACAGGAAACAAGCAAGCGATACAGTGGAGTCCGGAACTTTAGAGCACATTTTAATGGCGGAACTTTTATCTGTGCCCTAATTGATTTTAGCTTTTTGTTCAATTTATGTGTCCTGATTGGCAATGTAATAATCTCTGCCCTAATTACTATTATTCTAGGTTTTGGTTCAATTTATTTTTTACGAATATTTCTGGGGATTGAATTTGTGTGGATTGTGAATTTTGATGGATTGTTGATTATTGATTTTGCTGTACTGTTGAACATGATTAGATTTTTTTAATTTTGTATTGATTTCTTTCCATTTTAGTTTATTTAAATAAACTTCGTAGGGACATTAGTCAATAAATCTCATACTTTGAATTTATAATTTATATAGTCCTATATTTTTTTTTGTGATCCGTTTAATCCTTTTAGATGTGTAATGACTAATTTACCCGCCACATTAAAATGTCATATTAGAAAAAAATATACTAATAAATTTTTAATTTGTTTAGAGTATCATATCATACATGTTACGTTAGAATGTCACATGTTATATTTGAAAAAAATACACTAAGGAGTTTTTAATTTTTTGAAGTATACCCGTTACGTTGTCACATTTTGGGAGTATACTTAGGAATTTTTAATGGAAAATGTGGCTCAAATATTGGCTCAAATGGCCAAACGACGTCGTTTTGGCCATTTGAGCCACTTTTGAGCCACAAAATTTGAGTTACGTAGCATTGTCGATTTTTAATTTTTTTAGAGTATTACATGTAGTTTTTTTGAAGTATTACATCACACCCGCTACATTAGAGCATCACATGTTACATTTAAGAAAAGTATATTAAGGAGTTTTTAGCTTTTTTGGAGTATCACACCATATTTGCCACATTGTCACATTTAAAAAAAGTACACTATGGAGTTTTTAATTGTCACATCATATTTGTCATGTTGTCACATTTGAAAAAAAAAGTACTAAAGAATTTTTAGTTGTCATATCATACCTGTCATATCGTCACATTTACGAAAAGTATACTAAAAAAATTTTAATTTTTTTAAAATGTCACATCATATCCGTCACGTTGGAATGTCACATATTATATTTAGAAAAAGTATACTAAAGAGTTTTTAATTTTTTTAGAGTGTCATATCATACCTGTTATATTTTCACATTTAGAAAAAGTATACCAAAGAGGTTATAATATTTTTTTGGAGTGTCACATCACACCCGTTACGTTGGATTGCTACATTAATATCTGTCACATTGAGTGTCACATCATACATGTCACATTAATGAAAAGGTATAGTCGTCTATCAAAACACTACCAGAATCGAAAATATGACCACATGGAATGAAACTCTCCATTCATATGACTTAACAGATCAATAAAAAAAACTTGGGACTAATTGAAATACTTGTTTATGAAATGAAATTTATTGATAAATATCACAACTTTGTATGAATACTAGCAATAATTTTTATTTTTGATGATTTACTATTTTCCCTTATTTTTACATAAATAAATAGGATAAATTATAATGACATCCCTTGAGATTTGTATTTAATATAAATTCTCCCCTCACATTCTGATAATTACAACATCCTCCCAGAGGTTTATAGTCACAATACAAATTGACCTTTCCATTGGTTGACAGTCAAGTCAAACTAACAATTTTGGCTTATTTCCACAATTAATTTTCTAAAATACCATATTTACCTTTTCATCTTTATACTTAGTTTTCTCTCTCTTACCTCATTTCCACACGCATTTACTACAGTTCACCATTACTCTGCAAACTACTTAGCAGCCTCTCAATCATAAAAAAATACACCCCAACGAAAGTAGTACACCTAACACTATTGAGAGTTTCCACGATGAATTTTAGATGCTATGAAGCTGAATCTTAAACCTTCAATTTTCAAAACCAAAAAAGCAAAAGTAACTTGGTAAAAAAAAGCAATATATGCACCATTTCATATAACATTATAAGTAATGAATGTAAATTTGATCATGTATATATATATAAATCTTTTATGTATGTCATTGTAGAAAATTTACTTTGAAAGTAAATATGGTTTGTAAAGATTTGAAGGTTGAATGGAACAGAAACTCTCTGTTTTTCATCCATTTTCTTCTCTCTCTAAAAACAAAACCCATCAATGAAAATTCACTAATATCAAAACAAAATCAATAGTAGCAACAATGGGTTAGCCACCCATCACCCCCAACTTCTTCCTCCTCCAACTCCTCCACACCACATTATGGCCTTCGATTTAGTAGTGTAATTACGCTTTTGGGGGCAACCACCATTCTCGATACCCTTCTTATTTACTGCTTCATTCTCCCTCACTTTTATCTTTGATACAAGATTCTTGTTTTGATTTGAGATACGATATAAACTAATAAGCTCTGTACTATAATTGATCTACAACAAATCAACCCGAACAAAAATCAGCAGTGGTGATGGTGGTTATGTGCTATCAGTGGTCTGCAATAACTTTAGTCTTTTAATTGGGGCCACAATGGTGCATCACATCGCTATGGGTGTTATAGAGAAAGAAATGTCATGATGGTTATGATAAGGATTACAGTTGTTGATTGAAGTTGAGGATTGATGGTGCTATGTGCTTGTAGTTGTAAAGGTGCCTCCATCGGGGTTGATTGGGGGGGGGGGGGGTTGGTTGGAACTTGGAGGTGATGAGGGCAAATGAGAGAGATGAAATAGGGTAATTGGTACAGGTCAATATAGTAATTTTAAAGTGTTCGTACGAGGTATTGTGGTCATTATGTAGTTTCCGTCATTTCTGTTAGAAGACCAACACTGACAAGGAGTGCAATATAATTTTTGAAATGTGGAGGGTGATTTTGTATTAAATCCAAACCTCAGGGGTTATCATTGTAATTTACCCAAATAAATATGTAAAATGGCCCGAGTTGAGCTAGGACCTCATAGGACTCAAAGCCGACCCACAATCAAATAGATTAATAGAAAAAGAAGAGGAACTACAATGTAAGAGAGTGAGTGAGAGACTAAAGAGAGCGGTGGGTTGATTTTGTTAGAATGAAAATTTTAAGTAGGAGAGAAGAAGTAAAAATAAATTAAGTAATTGGAACATTGCACATATGACATATTATTCATGGGACAAAATGAGTCTCGATCTTCTGTTGTATGTGTATTGTATTTTGTAGTGTTGTTTAGGTGCCAAAAACAAAAAATTTAAAAGATGAGAGATCGAAGACCGGCAACCCCTCATCTTTCTTCTCATTGGCACAGTCCCCAACTCCGTCGACGACCTTTCTCTCTCTCCAATTTTCATTTCCACCACCTCTCCATTTTCTTTCTCTAATTTCTAATACTAGAATATTCATGTTGCCCACCTAATTAGGGTTTTATCAAATTTGAAATACCCAATTTATGATGGTTGAATCAATGTTCTAGATTTCCTATTGATGGCTGTGAGAATTGTTGATGAGGAATGATTCAAAGTTATATTTTTTTAGGGTTCATGGGGTCAAATTGAAGAATATTAGGGTTTTCTTGATTTTGATCTCCCAAATTGAAGTTAGATGTCTAGATCGTTATATTGGTGTTTACAGATGCAACACAATTGATAGGGTTTAGACACAAAACTCAATATTTTTATACCATTCTATTTTCCAATAGAGGGACTTTAGTAGAGGATGATGATTCAACACCAATGATTTTGGAGTCTTCAACAGTCTTCTCTTCTTTGGCTTTTCCCCACACCACAGCATAGAATCCAACAACTATTATTACTGCTCCAATCACACTGCAAATTCATTTATATCAGAATAACTATTATATACCAAATGGATTAGGAAAATATGGGTTCAGCTTGTGTCCAATCCGAGATCAGATTGGATGGTGATGTTGGGCCTGTGGGAGCTCACCACGGGTTTCATTTTAATAATCCAAACCGTTCAATGTGTAGAACTCGTCAAGTGTTATATGCTTGTAAAAAATCACATTGATCGGATATCGATAGCTATGTGATCAAATCAATTTTGTATTAAAAAAAATGGACGGTGAACAAATTAACGATTGACAAAAAACTATTTTGATCACATAGCTATCGATATCCGATCAATATGATTTTTTACAAGCGTATAGTACTCAACGAGTTTTATACATTAACGGTTCAAATTATTAAAACGGGACCTGTAGTGGGCCCCACGGCCCTAACAACACTGTCCAGTCTGATCTCAAATTGGACACAAGTTGCTTCCGGAAAATATTATGAATCCCAAATGATTTATCAAATTTTCTATCAAACCTCTCACATAAGTGTGGGACCCACACAAACTCACATGCGTGTGGGTCCCATATCTATATAAGAGGTTTGGTAAAAAATTTGATCAATCATTTGGGGTCTCTAGCATAACCCGATGGATTAACTTTAGGATAAGAGTCATGATATACAAATAGAAAAACTCATATAGAAAATTTATAGAAAATGAGATGAAAGATGTATCTGTAAATCATTCATACCTTCCAAGATAAAGACTATCTCCAAGAAATGAGACACCCATGATGACTGCAATGACTATTCCCAGTGGCTTAAACATTGTAACAAAGATAGGTCCCTTTTTCTTCAAAGCCCATATATGAATCACATTCCTAAGTCCAATTCCATAGATTGCCTGAAATGTAAAAGCACTATCTCTACATATTTTTCAAATTTTTTGAAAAAAAAAAGAATAAAAAAAAAGAAAAAAGAAGAGAAAGGTACTAAATACTTGGAACAAAGCTACAAATCAAATAATAACACGTCTTTAATCTTTGAACAATGATACAGAATAAAAATTAGCCAAAGAACCAATCACAGGGGTGGACCCAATAGGGGTTGCTGAAGGAGATTCTCTCAAAGTTTTCAAAAATCTGTTAGGAAATTTTCAAAATGGGTTTTCAAATTTATAGTTTATTTTTGGGTATTTTTAAAACCTTTTATGTTTTTCTTTAGAAAGCATGAAATAAGCTTGAGGCTTTGTTCCATATCAGAAAAAGAGGAAAACATGGAGCACTTAATAAAATGCTACATGAAATATTCCTGTGAATATGATATTATGAAATGAATGCTAGTGTACATGTACTTACATTGCAAGGATGGTGCTTCGCATCATCCGCGCGTATACGTGGCGTGGGCAGTGGGTTGTGTGGCGTTTGATGGCGCACTTTGCACTTAGCATGGACGCATCGGCGCAACGCGCCATGAGGTGGCATGGGTGACATGGAATATAATCAGCTCCACGTGTCAGTGATGTGGCATTCGTTGGCGGTGAGTCAACCAACCGATCGAATGGTTGTATGTCTAATCTGGAGCGATTTTGATCATGGCCGTTGATTAGAGATACATGCAATCATACGGATGAGATGGCACCCAATCGTGATCAGGTGTGATTAGTCAAGGCATCTATTCGGTGTGAGAATGATTTGCACCGTAGATCGTCGATCCAACGATCAAATCTAATCAGATACGATCAAGGGACATGACCATTTAATCAAGTGCATCAAGGCCTATAAATAGGCTACGAAATTAGCCATTTCATTCCATTTAAAAAACTCAGAAGCATTCCTGGAATTCTCTCTCTCTCTCTCTCTCTCTCTCTCTCTCTCTCTCTCTTTTGATTTTGAGTTTTCGATAAAGAGTTTCTTAAGCAAATTTCTGCTTTTCTTACCGGTAATCAAGTTCTGCAGATTTGATATTATATCAAGAGTATTTTGATCGACTGTCGTCAGTGTAGACGCCGATAGACCTGATCTTTATATCAGCCTTCATTGTATCTTGGAGGTGAATTTGTTGTAACCCTCTGCACACCTTTTGGTGGGTACAAATATTGTCTTTAGGAAAGCAACTAAGTAATGCGACTTAAAGCATCATATTTCTGTTCTACATAGACAAGTTCATCGTCAAGTTTTGAAGACATGAAGACCACCAATTGAAGAATTCAAGAAGAATTGTTCTAACAATCTAAAGACAATAATTAGATATGGCAATGTCTATTCAGAAAATGACTCAAGATTTCATTAAGCTTGACCGTTTTGATGGAGGAAATTTCCGACGCTGACAAAAGAAGATGCATTTTTTGCTTACCACTCTCAAACTGGTCTATATGCTAACTACCCCTATCCGATGGAGCAAAAAGACGAGACTATGGAGGAAACCCGTACCAGAACCAAATGGGAGAATGACGACTACATTTGTCAAGGACACATTCTGAATGCGCTATCAGACTCTATGTTTGATGTATATCAACATCAGGAAACAACAAAGCAACTATGAGACATATTACAGTCAAAGTACCTCACCGGGGATGCCACCAATAAGAAATTTCTTATTAGTAATTTTATGCGTTTTACTATGATTGATACAAAGCCCATTATGGAACAATTCCATGAGATCCAACATATTCTGAGTCAATTTCGACAAAAGAATATGAACATGGATGAATCTATTATAATTTCATCTATAATAGAGAAACTGCCATCTTCTTGGAAGGATTTTAAGAAAATTCTAAAACACAAAAATGAAGATCTTAGTTTAGAGGAATTGGCTCAACACCTTCGAGTTGTGGAAGAGTCAAGGCTTCTTGAAGGTAAAGATAACCAATTGGCTCAGACTTCCAAGATCCACATGGTGAATGATAGCAAGAAGTTTAACAAAAAGAAGCGTAAGCGTGAACCCTAACCCGTGAAAGATGCTAAGAAATTGAAAGGCGCTTGTTGGCACTGTTGCAAGCTAGGGCACTTCAGAAATGAATGTTGGTCATACAAGAAGAAGCTAGAAGCATCAAATGCCAAGAACAAGTTCGTGGCTGTTATATCCGAGATGAACATGATCGAAGATACTAGTGACTAGTGGATTGACTCAGGAGCAACAAGGCATGTCTGCAACGACAAGAGCCGTTTCACTACTTATGAACAAATGAGTGATAGAACAGTTCTCTATATGGGCAACTCTTCAACTGCTGCTATCAAAGGCAAATGGACGATGGATTTAGAGTTCACATCTGGAAAAGTCTTAAGTCTTAGTGATGTTTATCATGTACCTGATGTCAGGAAAAATCTTATATCTGGAAGCTTGCTTAATTAACATGGTTTCATGTTAGTATTTGAGTCGGACAAATTTGTCCTGTCTAAGGGTGGGATTTTTGTTGGGAAGGGCTACATGTTCCAAAAAATGGTCAAACTTAACGTTATCCATAATACATTTGTTTCTGCTTATATTATTGATTTTCTCTCTTTATGGTATGCTCGTTTAGGTCATGTTAACATTAGGAAAATGCGTGACATATTTAATTTAGATTTAATTCAGATTTAATTCCTAAGTATGATATTGATATGTTTGAAAATTCAAATTTTGTGGGCAGTCTAAAATTACTCGCATTCTATTTCCTAAAGTAGATAAAATCACATCTCTACTTGAACTTGTGCATAGTGATGTATGTAACATGCATAGTACCCTCACTAGAGGTGGTAAAAGATATTTTGTAACATTCATTGATGATTTTTCTAAGTATTGTTGTATTTATCTTTTGCATTCAAAAGATAAGGTGCTTAATAAATTCAAGATTTTTAAGACAGAAGTGGAAAATCAGTGTAATGTCAAAATAAAGAGATTTAGGTTTGATAGAAGCGGTGAATACCATTTTCCAAAATACTGTGAAAATGTTGGTATTATTCATGAGAAGTCTGCACCCTACACACCAGAACAAAAATGAAGTAGCTGAAAGAAGGAATAAGACATAAACAGAAATGATTAATGCTTTCTTACTCCAGTTTAAGTTCTAGTTTTTGGGGTGAAGCCTTGCTCACTGCCTGTCACATACTCAACAGAATTCATCTCAAGGGAAGAAATGTTACTCCTTATGAACTTTGGAAAAATAAGAAATCTAATCTAGGTTACTTGAAAACATGGGACTATAGAGCAATAGTTAGATTGCCTGAACCTAAAAGGAAGAAATTAGGTGAAAAAGGAATTGAATGCATATTCATTGGCTATGCTATACATAACAAAGCATATAGGTTTTTAGTAGTAGAGCCCAATGGTTCAGTAGAAACAAATACCATCATTGTATCACGTGATGCGGTATTTTATGAGAATCGTTTCACAACCATTCTAAGGTTAGATTCTAATCAAGAAAATAAAACAACTCATTTGATGTCTACAGAGGAAAGTGAACGGCATGAACACATTGAGCCTAATGAACCAAATAAGCCTGTTGAGTTAAGGAGGAGTAAGAGGGCTAGGACTGAGAAGTCATTTGGCCCTGATTTCATTGTTTACCTTGTAGAAGGAACTAGGAAAGTTTATTGTAAGCAAACAATGATTTCTTTGAATATGGATTCAGATCCATTAACCTTTGAGGAGGCTATGAAGTCTCAAGATGTCGCTTTCTGAAAAGAAGCAATAAACGATGAGATTGATTCTGTCATGGATAACAATACCTAAATACTTACTGATTTGCCACCTTAATCCAAACTAATTGGTTGTAAATGGATTTTCAAAAGGAAAATGAAAGTTGATGGCACAATTGAAAAGTTCAAAGCAAGATTAGTTGTAAAGAGTTTTACTCAAAAATAGGGTATCGATTATGTTGATACATATGCTCCGGTGGCCAGAATTGCCACCATTCTTAGCCTCAATCTATAAGCTTAAAATCCATCAAATGGATGTTAAGACTGCTTTTCTAAATGGAGAGTTAGATGAGGAAATCTACATGCAACAACCGGAAGGATTTGTTGTACAAGGTCAAGAACACAAAGTGCGTAAACTCGTGAAGTCACTATATGGACTGAAACAAGCTCCAAAACAGTGGCATGAGAAATTTGACAAAATAATTGTGTCAAATGGTTTTAGGATACATGAATCTGATAAGTATGTATACAGTAAGTTTACTGGCAATAGAGGTGTAATCATATGTCTATATGTAGATAACATGTTTATTTTTGGTATTGACAATAATGTCATTGAAAGTACTAAAAGTTTCTTGTCGTCTAACTTTAGTATGAAAGACATGGGCTTAGCTGATGTAATTCTGGATATTAAGATCAAACGAGAGGACAATAATTTGATTCTAACACAGTCGCAGTATATTGAAAAAATTCTTAAGAAATTTAATCAATATAATTATACACCCATGTCTACACCTTTTGATTCAAATTTGAAATTGTATCCTAATACTGGAAGAGCTGTTGATCAGCTAGAATACTCAAGAGTAATAGGTAGCCTGTTGTATGCCATGATTTGCACTAGACATGATATTGCATTTGCAGTGGGAAAACTTAGTAGATACACTAGTAATACGAGCACGAAATAATTCTTCTCGTATGATCCTGTTGATCAAGTTTGCGCTCCTCCAAATAATGTTGATTTGCCACCTAAAAACACAAACGTGAGCTAACCGGCGGGTGTGTGCCGGAAACCCCTCCGATGCCTAAGTCAGCAACTAGACAATAGACAATAAGCTCTGTGTATTCTAGAGTAAGAATTGGGATACCTGTACAAAGGTCTGGTCATGAGCTTTTATAGACTTTACTTTGGCACAATCCTAGTAGGATTCCAACTCTCCCTATGAGAGTCCTCCTTGGAATCACACACCCTACTCACTACCAACCAAGTGAAATGGTTTTGCACAATCCTAGTAAGACTCTATTCTCCTTAGCAGAGTCCTCCTAGGAGTCGTACTCCTACTCACTACCAACCAAGTGAGATGGTTTGCACAATCCCAGTATGACTCTAACTCTCCTTAGCAGAGTCCTACTAGGAGTCTCATCACTGCAAGCCAAGTGAGATAGCTGAACCCTTTACCTCGGTTATACATTTAATCGAATCTTATCTATCCCCTTGCTATTCGGACCGTGTGATCGAAAGCTGATCTATCGAATGCCACCCTACCGAGCTATACACAGCTCAGCCCTCGCTATTGATGTTACCTCGGTTTTGTCTGTTTAGACCGAGGTAATTGCAATAGTCTCCAATCGAACTAACAAGGACAGGGTCCAACTTGCGAAGCCCAAACATCTTGGCCCACGGCCTAAATCTGAAATATGAGATGTCTTCTTGGCCTAAGACCGAGCTATACCAGCCCTTATCTCGGCCCATTGCGCGGCCCAACTTCCAAAGAAGACTTTTCCTAGCTTGGCCCAATTTGTTTACAAATTACCCTCTCAACTAGTAATCCCAATAATGTGCATTGGCATGCTGTTAACTAAGGCTTCGTTTGGGAAGCAACCGGTTTAGCCAAAAAGTCAAAAAGTTACTAAAAAAAATAAAAAGCCAACAACCCATACCAAAAAGTCAAAGATTCCCTTTTCTCTCTACTTTTTGCACATATTTTCGTAAAAAGCCAAAAAGTCATCCCAAACATACTAGTTTTTTTTAATCACATTTTAGCAAAAAAACCAAAAAGTTACTAAAAAAGCAAGTTCCCAAATGAGACCTAAGTACTTAGGTACTTGAGGAAAACAATAGACTATAGAACAGTCTATAATGGCTATCCAGCAGTGTTAGAAGGATTCACGGATGCTAGTTGGATAACTGACCGTGAAGATCACTCGTCCACGAGTGGTTGGATTTTCACTCTTGGAGGAGGAGCTATCTCCTGGGGTTCTAAGAAGCAAACATGCATAACAGACTCAACCATGGCATCAGAGTTTGTAACATTGGCTTCTTGTAGCAAAGAGGCAGAGTGGCTAAGGAATCTCTTGTCAAAGATTAAGATATGACCAAAATCTATGCCACCAATATCATTGCATTGTGATAGTGAAGCAACTATATCATAGCCCTATAGTCATGTCTATAATGGAAAATCCAGGCATATAGGACTGAGACATAGTTGTGTTAAGCAGTTAATCACAAAAGGTGTGATTACCATTAGTTATGTAAAGTCAAATGAAAACTTGGCTGACCTCTTAACAAAGGGGCTTGCAAAAGATTTGGTGTGGAAACCATCAAAGGGGATGTGTCTTAAGCCTACTTAACATAATCACTCTTGGTGGAAACTTGGCTCAACGCTAGAAGAAACATCAAGTCTTGAGTTCAATAAACCCGAGTACACCATATGTCGTGATTACAAGTACTTAGTTTTATTTTATTTTCATCCTAAGATTGAAGTGCTTGGTACATGTAATGTGAAAAGAAGAGGATGAGGTAGCAAACTCTTAATAAGTTTACAACTGAGTTATTAGGGTACTATAAATTACAGGGGTACTCTTAGTAAGCTTACCTATGTGAGTGTAAAAGGTAGTGCCGCTTCCTATGAGTCCAAAGGCTTGACTCTAGAGTGCTCATAAAACAGGATATAGAAACAAGGCTAATCCAATTGTTGGTTTGTTTGAATACTTGAGGTAACATGTACTATGCATGAGACATGTCCGGTTAGTCATGTAAGATCGCTAGTTCAAAGACAAATCTACTATGACATCTTGACTAACTTTGAAATGTCTTCACTAAGTGAATGATTCAAATCGTAAGATATCTTCACCTATGCATAAGGCTGCCAAGTGAATCAAGAATCATCATCTGATATTTTGAAAATAGTGGAGGAATGTTGGGGAATTTTTAAAATGGGTTTTCAAATTTATAGCTTTTTTTTTGGTGTTTTCAAAACCTTTCATATTTTTCTTTGGAAAGTATGAAATAATCATGGGGTTTTGTCTCACATCAGAAAGAGAGAAAAACATGGAGCACTTAATAAAGTTCTATACGAAATATTCATTTGAATATGGTATTATGGGATGAATACTAGTGTACATGCACTCACATCGCAAGGATGGTGCTTTGTACCATCTGCACATGCATACGCACGCGCGCGTGGAATGGGCAGTGGGCTGTGTGGCATTTGATGGCGCAGCCTATAAATAGACTGCGAAATCAGCCATTTCATTCTATCCAAAAAACTCAAAAGCATTCCTGCAATTCTCTCTCTCTCTCTCTCCCTCTTGATTTTGAGTTTTCGATCAAGAGTTTTTTTAAGCAAATTTCTACTTTTCTTATTGGTAATCAAGTTCTGCAGATTTGATTATCAATGTCTTGATTTTCTTGATTATATCAAGAGTATTCTAATCTACTGTCATCGGTACAGACGCCGATAGACTTGATCTTTAGATCAGGCTTCATTGTATCTTGGAAGCGAATTTGCTGCAACCCCTTGCACGCCTTTTGGTGGGTACAAATATTGTCTTTAGGAAAGTGACTAAGGCCTCGTTTGGCAAGTGACTTTTTTAGTCAAAAAGTCAAAAAGTTACTAAAAAAGTCAAAAAGCCAACAACTTATACCAAAAGGTCAAAGATTTCATTTTCTTTCTACTTTTTACACATATTTTTGTAAAAAGCCAAAAAGTCATTCCAAACATACTAGTTTTGTTTACATCATATTTTAGCCAAAAAGCTAAAAAGTTACTAAAAAAACCTATTCCCAAACGAGGCCTAAGTCATACGACTTGAAGTATCATATTTATGTTCTACATAGACAAGTTTATCACCAAGTTTTGAAGACCCGAAAACCACCAATTGAAGAATTCAAGACGAATTGTTCCAACAAAATCCTTATTATAGTATTATTAATGTAGAATATTTTCAAAATTTATAAGCTTACCCATAAGAGTTTTTTGTTTTTAAAAATATTAACAATATAGCAATGATAGGTATCATGAAAAGTCTTTCATGAAAATGATTATGAAATACTTGTGACCTTTGGATTACACTTAGAATAAAGCAATACACCCTAATCAAGGTAATCTAAAGGTCACAAATCATTCATGATCCCTAACATTTCTCTTAACCATATTATAAGCTTTAAGATAAGAAAATTTTAATTACATATACATCCGTCACTTAATATTAAAAATCTTGTATAGGTATACGCCAACCATGTAAGCTCTAACAACTCCACGAGTTCCAAAAGGGTCTTTGGTGGACCCATAAGCTTATGAGAGCTTCTTGACTGATTTTTGGTCACTAATATTTCTTATAATCTCTATGCATACCGAGAATCCAATAGCCAGTAACTCAATATCAAGCCTCAGTTTCCAAGCATTGAGGTCCCTTTCTGCAATCAAACAGACTATGGCGGATATTACGGTTCCAAAAATACTAGAAATGAGTATTATCATCAGCTCTGCAGGGTAGTCCTTTATAATCCAAGCCTAAACATGTTGCAAACATTAATAGTTAGTTAATATTTCTAAGAGAAGCTTGATTAGGATTGTTAGATTTATGAAGCATCCAACCTAAATTCAATTGTCATTGAGTGGAGTGGTTTCTAACATGTTATCAAAGTTTGGTCTTGGGTGACTTCACGGGTCTAGTTTCCCTTATGAATATGTTTCTCTCATTGGGTAAACTTATCCCGCATCATTTCTTATTTTAATACAGTCTAAGAACCTCTCCACTCAATACCACTTGATTTTTAGTTGGGTGCTTCTAACAAATCTAACAAAGATTTTTTTGACAATAAGGTGTACCTGGACAATGTACAATAGTGCTTTGAGAAAGCTAGCAACTGCAAGGACAAAGCCTCCAAGGATCCAGCTTGGTGGTGGTGCGAGAAGAAGTTGATGGAGTGAGTTAGAGAGAGATGATGATGAGAATATGATTGATGGGCCTTTGTATAATGTCACAATGAAGGCCCCGATGATTGATATTATGCTGCCAATGGACTTGGCTTGGCTGCCCTTCACTTTCAAGTTTAGTTTTTCCGTCCTATAATTACCCAATTAAGTGCATAACAATTAACACTTCTACAATCATTAATAGATTATAGATATTCTTGTAATTTGTTATATTGATCATAGCATATGCTGTTTGGGGCTTGGTGTAATCGTTAAAAGTAGTTCTGTTTTTTTTTTTTAATAATCAATAATTAAGACAGAATCTTTTAGACTCATTCAATAAATGCAATTAAAAACTCAAATTCAAGATACATGTGATTACTTTCTAACCTTACATGTCAGGTAAAGTAGGATATCAGGACTAAAACTTGAAATAGAATTAGGTGACTTTTCATTCGAACTAACTTTACAAGTGGTGTGAAGGATAAAATTTGTTAATTTGATTAGAATATTCCTATATATGAAAGCCATATACTTCAATCATTTGGAGCAATGACATAAAAAAGTAGCTCGAAAAGTGGTTAAAAAATAAAATTTATGCGGTATGGTTTAAAATTTAGTATATTATTAGTCAAATTTAGAATGAGTTTGATTTATACACCATTCATTTATCACTTTTGGTGTTATTATTTTTGGCTCTGTACCATTATTGTGACATTAAACAAATATATTAAGAGTACTGTGGATGAAGATTTTTCTAATTAAAAGAGTTCAGGATTAAAATTAATACAAACACCAGAAGAAAAAAAAAAAAAAAAAAATGTACAAAATGCATTTCATTAATTCATTCGAATGGTGCTTACACTAACAAAGGCCAAATATTCTTAATCTCCAAATCTCTATGGTCTTCTGTAAATTTAAAAATACATAAATTTCAAGACATAATTTTATAATTAAGAATGTATTGAGACGGGAAAAAAAGATTTTTGAAAATAAAATATCTGGTGCCCTCTATGAGGATGAATGTTTTGAGACAACTTATTCTTTTCTTTTCTTATTTTTTTTCTTTTTTTCTTTTTTTTTTAGTGTGTGTATACATTGCTAAAGTTTCGATGCTTTTAACCAATAGGATCCTAATTAAAAAATGGCACTTAATTAAAGTCAAATTTTCCCAACGATCTGGTGTCATGTATACACTTCCACTTCAATTAACTTGTATAATCAAGCGTATGCTCCTTTCTGTTTATTTTAATATATAGATAACGTGGATAAGAAAAGCACGCTAGTGGGAGTTCTCTTTCTATGGATGTATATTATAAAGATCATCATTTTTGGGTTGGGTTGTCTTGTCTTGTCTAACATCCAAGTCCTTGTGTTCATCAATAATTACAATAAAGTTATTAAACAAGCAAGACCTATCTCAAAAATAGAAATTTAAAATTGTTACACATTTTTTTAAAAATATTTTATTAACTAGAGCAATAGCATTAACTTAGGTACAATAAAAGGTACTCCAGTCATAAATTTAATTTTAAAATTTTTGGAATTATAGCTTAATACTCTAATTTTTTAGAGCCTTAAGAATAATAACAATTTGAAAAATCATATTATCTCTACATATCTAGTTATCTATTCATTATTCGATCTATTTGTACAGTATCACTTATCTGTCCATCTAATCTACCTGTTTGCCCATATTACCACGACCATTAGTCACTGTTGACTATTACCACCAATCGTCGCCAACTAATTCCGACAACTTTTTCAGTGACTCGTGACCAGCAATTGTTAAAAATAAAATTAAAAAAAGTACCTTTCAAAATAATAGTTTATCATTCTCACCAAATAATTCATTAATTATATTTTTACTACTAAAATAAAATAATCTTTAGACCTAATGTGATGCATCCTAGAAAGAAAACATATATAACAAAGATTAATTAATGTGATTGATTAAAGCATTGGGAACTTCAGCCATAGGTAAGACACCAACATAAGGTTCTTTCTAGAAGGGCTAATGTTGTTGTCCCCCAAACCTCAATAATTGATCCTTATATGATCCAAAAGCCTCTTCCCAAAAAATAAATAAATAAATGAAGAACAAAGATTAGTAGTGGTTACCTGAACACAATAGCAAGTAAGAAGGTCCAAACAGGGGTGAGATTGGTCATTGCAGAGGCCAGAGTTGGAGAGGCATACCCAATCCCATTAACCATAAACAGCTGCAAACAACAACTGAACTCCCACATATCATCCAATCAATCATTATAATTGAGCAAAATTGAAAAATCAGTGAGATAAGATTTAAGACAGTACCAAACAAGGCCAAGAAGAAAAATTTTGCAGATGACCAACAAAGGAGGAGCTGTTGTTCTGTGAATTGAGAGAAAGAGAGAGAGAGATGTTAAAAGGTACATATGGTTAGATATATAACAATGGTTATATATGTGTGTGTGTGTGTGTGGAAGGTGAATATATAAAGAGACCTGTGAAAGATGAGAGTTGAAAGGAAGAGGAAAATAGTAGCAATGGTGTAAGAGTAGAGAACAAAGACACAGTTACTCATTCCTCTCTTCATGGCTGCTTTACTCACTGTGTTTAAACACACCTCCAAGAATTCCACCATCACCAATGCCACTATTATCCCTCCACTCCACATCTCTCTCTCTCTCTCTCTCTCTCTCTCGCGGGTGAGTTAATCCATGCCCAGTTTTAAAAACAATAGTCCTACTTATTATGCTAAGTAAACACAAAATTATTAAGTGAATAAATGATTTTTTTATGAATAAAATCTACCAACACACAAATCAGTCTGGAGCTATTGGGTGAATTATTAATCTAGAATTAAGATTATCATGTAAATAATGTCTTGTAATATTCTAAGGTTAATAATTATTCATTATGGTCTTTGAGAAGATAAGTTATTAGATGGTTCAAGATGAAGATTGGTTGGCCGGTAGTTGGTGGTTTGATAAATTTATAGTATTATCTAAATACAACTCCACCAGCTAACCAATAAAAATGATGTATGTGAAATGTTACCTTTGATTTAACCAATAATTTTTTCATTTGAGAAGGATAATTATATTGTGTTTGATTAGGTAATTTGAGAAATAATTTTAAAAAAATAAATAAATAAAATATATTTATATTTCACATAATTTTATATATATATATATATATATATCTTTAAATATCTTTTTATATTCTCCAATCAAACAGTTTTAATGGCCTTGTTTGGTTTGATCCTGAGAGATAAGTTTTCAAAAAATATTTTAGAAAAAGAGTTTAGAAATTTTTGTAATTTATTTAGTTGTATATTTTAAAAATAGTTTTAAAATTTGGGAGTTGGAATGATTTGATATTTTGTTATAATTGAGTAGATGTATGTAAGAGAAAAAGTTACTGAAAATAAAAGAGGAGAAAGAAAAGTTGATTGATTGCTGTGTAGGAGAGAGAGAGTGATTTTAAAAATATTTTGAGAAAAATTATAAGCCAAACAAAATTTTTAAAAAACTTTTCTAAAATCTTTTTCCAAAACCAAATCAAATAAAGCGAATATTTTTGTTGTGTTGACATGATTGAACCTCTTTAGTGTGACATGATAGATTAGATTAATTGAAATTGGCAATGATGAAGAAGACTCATGGAGTGGTGTTTTGGGAAGTTGGTAAAAAGTTAATTTTTTGGCTTTTTTAACTTATTTTGTCTTTTTATGAGAAAGTTTTGTGAGAGGTGATGTGACTGTTTTGTTTTTTGTAGAAAAATTTTATAAGAGGTGATGTGACTCAAAATTGATAAAAAGCTGGAAGCTGGCTTTTTACCGGCTTCAAAATGGCCCGGAAAGCTTATGACCATTGATTACAGGTATCAAAGTGGAGCCTATATATTCCCTCACAGATACTTTTATGCTATCTTTTTCGTATTGACAAGAAAGAGTACTTGATTGGCACAATGGACTATTCTTATGATTAAGAATTTGTCAAAGGATTCGAAGTTAGAAATAATAATAATAAATGAAATAAATTTTTATTCAAAATTTTGATCCAAACACCATCTAAATGGACCAACCTAACCAACAGAAAGAAAAGAAAAGAAAAAAAAAAAAAAAAAAAAAAAGACTAGAAGCGAGAGAATGCAAAAAATACTTGTAAGAAAAAATAAATAAAGGAATTCAAAAAATTGTTCAAAAAAAATTAAACATAAGTGTATAATATATATATATATATATAAAGTTAAGCTATATTTAGTTTTGACTTTTTGATTAAAAAAAGCATAAAAAACAAAACTGGTTATATAAGTTAATAAAATAAAATGTCATATTTAAATTATAATCATTATATTTTTTCTCTTACAAAAGTTAAAAAGTCAAAAATAAAAACCAAACAAGATTAAAATAGTTAAAAAGTCAAAAAATAAAACTATGTTAGCTCTTCCCAACGAAGACTAATGTGATTTGAATCTTTGTATTTTTAGGCTAGGTTTGGCATCCTCTAAAAAAGTCAAAAAGTCACTATCTTATTTAAGTCACATCATCTTATTTAAATCACATAACTTCTCCACCATATCACTTCAAGCCCAATCCATATTTCACAAAAAGTCAAAAAGTACACTTATTTAGATCATCCCAAACAACCACTTAATCTCTTTCTCTCTTATATTATAAAATCTTCTTTAAAAAAAAGGATAGCTAATGTGTCATTTTTTATCATGTGTTTACTATCTCAATTTGCTAATTAAAAAATTTAACTCTCTATAATTTTTTTTTTATTTTACCAACAAAAAAAAAAATGAGAATGGATGGTATTGGGCCCAACAATATTATCTAAGGAAAAGAATTCATTCATTTGGTGTTTAGCATTCGTTTGGAATGTGGGTTGATTTTTTTAGCTTGGCGTTAAAAAGTCTCGTTTGGAATAGACTTTTTGACTTTTTAAATTTTTGTGAAAAAAAAAATGAAATGATTATGGATTGAATATGACATTTTGTTATGTTTGACTAAATAGTCTATTTTATTCTATATAGCTATTTTGGCCTAAACCCCCGTACCAAACGAGACCTTAGAGTGTCAACTGTTTTGAGTGAGTTTTTGAGTACATAGCACAACAATTGTCATTTGTTTTATTATTTGTCATTTTATTTAGAAATGGTCTAATCATTCACTTTTTCTTTTCTTTTCTTTTTTTTGAGGGTGTGTGTGAAGGTCGTGAAGTAGAAAAATCTACTTAGGTGCTTGCATGGGCATCCCAATTCTGAGAAGTTTGATTTTGTTTACAGATTTTAACATAATTTGTGATTGATGTAAAATAACGGGATTCATAATTTTGGATTTGTTAATACAAGTAATTATTCTGTTTTTAAAAATTTCATATTAGTGATGTGCACAATTAATAGTAAGGGTCTAAATAATTTTAAATGACCCCCAAAACAAAGAAAATGTGAAGGACCAAACCCTGCAACACAAACTTTTGTCTATTCTTATCTGCAACACTAATTTCCAAAATAAATTTAAGGGGAAAAAAAAAAAAAAAAAGCGACTCCACCATACAGAACTCTCGTAGCTATAACCCAATCCTTTTGTTACAATATGATGTTGACCATTGAAGCACCATAAAGTATAAACATACAAGCATGTTCACACTTTACTCTATTTCTAATCCCTTATGGGGCTTCATGTCAAATTGGGTTGGTAAGAGATACCTATCCTGTGACATTTTTTTCTAAGTAGGTGTGATAATCACAAAGATCCAATGCAAAATGTCTCAATCGAAATGAAGTTTAAAGGAAAAAAATCAATCTAGTTGAGAGAGATGGCACAGTTCTAAGGATGGCAATGCTTCAAGTTCAAGCCCAGATAAAATATGATATTAATTAATTTAGCTCCTTGAAGAAAAAAAAAAGTTATGATTATTGATATCATCATTTGGCCCGTCAACCCATGACCTGTCCCATTGGACTTTAGCCGGTGTTGGTGATCTAGGTGTTGAAATCGGGCACACCCATTAGCCCAGCTCGTCGCCTTGCTCTCAAGCCAGACCCACCGGCCCAATAAAAAATATAAAAAAAAAAATCAATTAAAAAACAAAGGAAAATATTACAATCCAATCTAGAAAAATAAAACCAAACTAGGCCCAAATCTAGAAAAAGAAAGAAAAAACTACCAAATGTTCCATCAAGGAAACAGGAAGAAGGCCCAAATTTTAGATAACAAAGAAGGCCCATTTAAGAGCCAAATGGCCCATTAAGTAGCTGGGCATGTACCTTGTTTAAACATAATCATTGGGCCTTATCTATTGATAGTTGAGAAAGAATAATGACAAGCAACCACTATGAAAGAAGGAATTGAGTAATGAGTATGTAGCAATGAACACATTATTATCTATGTTTCAAAACCCAAAATATTTCAAATTTCTTATTGAGAGAAGTGAGAGCAAGAAGAATCTTACCTTCACTACATGGCCATGCCCCCCATGTGCCATCCTTTCTGTAAAGAGACAATTAAATAATCAAAGTACAAGTGCCATTGTTTTGACATGAATTGACATTGTTGGGGACAATCTTAAAGTGATAAAAAGAAAATTGTGAAATTTTTAGACATGCCATGGTTGGTAGTTGGGGGAAATTTGCAAGCTCTTGGTGGGGTGGCGATCTGTCTCTCACTTTCTTTCTCTCCATCTCGAGTTAGTATGTGATGTGCACCTCTTAAATGGAGTGCATCTTGCACATCCCAATATACGATTGTTATGTTGCCACGTCAAAAAGCTAGCTACTGCTTAATGTGATTGGCAGCTGATCACATTGTGTCGTAACCAACTACATAGCTGGATAAGTTGTAACACGATATAAATCACATTATGTCGCAACTAGCCATATACTCTAATGAGTTATGGAATGATCACATTGGGGCTAGTTTATTCAATAGTCTTGAAATACCATGTGACATTATTCATGTGATTTTTCCAACCATGACGTAAGACAATGTTGACTTCATATTTGTTAAGTAATTAAGAGACAATGATGATTCACCTAGTGTGGTTCACGATTGCTTTTGTACATTAGATCATGCTAGATTACATTTAATCATAATTTTTGAAAGTACACACATAAAAATAAAAATAAAAGAAGAAATTAGTAGGGTTTTCTGGTCATGAAAAAAAAAAGGAGAGGGGAGAGGGGGCCAGGAGACACTTTCTGGGTGATTGATCAAATGTCCCTATCTATTGAGCCCCACATATCTCAGTCATGTTGTCCTCAATCACTAAGGCTTTTTAGATGCCTATTCCATCTCTCTATGATTGTAAGTCATTTTCAAAGCTTTGTTTGCTATACAAACTAGCATCACCAAACCAAAAAAAAAGAAGAAAGAAAAAAGTCCCCCCACCGAACTTGTGCAATCATAGCTATCTCACTTAGAAAATTGAAGCAAGACCTAACATCTTATGATCATTTTTAACTTGTTTAGCAACGTAATTGAACACCACATCACAACTTAAGGGCCTATTTAATTGTGTTATTGTTTTTCTTTTCTTTTTTAAATAATTGTTTTTCAAAACTTTTTTGCACAAAGATGAAAATGATATGAAAGTAATGTGTGCTTTTTGAAACTTTTCATCATTTCGTTTTTAAAAATCAAAATAAAATGTATAAAGATGATAACACAATCAACCAAACTAAGTTATCTCCAGGGCCTAGTACAATATTAGATTTTCTATAGACCATGATTAAAATACTGATAAACAAAAAGAACTCAAAGAAATTATGTATCGTAAAGTGATAACATTTGTTTAAGGAATGTCTAACGTCTCACATTGATGACTCAATTATGTAGAGTACTAATCATTATTTTAGTGTCTACTTAATTAGCAAATTAAGCACATTGGCCTATCATGTCTTTGCACAAAATCGGAATTTCATCATCGAAAGGGCCAAAGACAAATAAAAAATTTTCATCATATATACAAACCAACCTTGCTGCAGACCCCTCAGTGAGAACTACCCCAGTGTCGTCGCACCCCACCAAAAAAAAAAAAAAAAAAGAAAAAAATAAAATAGTTTTTTTTTTATCGAATCATGAAGCGCCACCTCACTGGGGGTCGACCCCCAATGGGGGTCCGAAGCATTTTTCATATACAAACACATGTACGTATAATACGATATATAAATTATATATACACATAAAAAAATACTCAAATGTCATAGGAGTAATCTCTTTTCGGATTAAAAAAAAATGGTAAAACAAAAAAAGAAAAAAAATGTAAGATGGCAGAAAAATGAGATATATATATATATATATATATTTTATACTAAGAGATTATTTTATTATTTATAAAATAAGATATATATTTGAAAAGTGGCATGGTAAACAGAATTTTTCACAAAAACAGAGAGACCATGACCCGTCATAGTCTTCTTTTAGTTCTATCCTTGTTTGCACGTGACTAACAAATTAAAAAATGACAATTTTGAACTGGTTCTGTGAACAAGACTTATTTGTAAAAAAAATTTACTCCATCTTTTAGTGATATTCTACAATGAGAAAAAAAAGTCTCAAATTTTCTCATAATCAAAACGAGAAGTAAAAAATAAAATAAATAATAAATCACTTTAAACTCATGAGTAAATAAGTCTAGTAGTATGACCTACGGGTAATTATCTCAATTAGAAATGGATTATAAGATTAAGAAAATGATTATAGTACAATATCATGAACAAGTAATATTTTAAGCAATTCTACCATTAATATGGAAATCGATCACAAAATTAAATACAAAACACACATGAATCAAGAAGATTTTATAGGGTTTGCTAATAAGATCTATTTTAAAAAATCTTATTTATTCATATATATTTTCGAGTTCAATTTCTCTTATAATGGTTTTGAGTTAAAACTGAAATAAAAAATAAAAAATAAAAACATTATTAAAACTAAATATGTTAAAACAATGTAATTTTACTTTAACTTTAAACATAAATTGCTAGATTATTATAACAAAATCATTACAAAAAAAAAATTAATATAAAAAATTATAATATTATATTTTGCGATCAGTTTTTATTTTAAAGCTTTATTTGGTCAAAGAATTTAGGAAAAAATTCAAAAACATAAATAGAAAAAGATGGTGCAATACAAATAAAATATATATATATATATATTATTTAATTTTATATATCTTTTTTTTAAAAAAAAAAAATTTCTTCTTAAATCTCTCAAGCCAACACTGTGTAAGTTTAGTTGAATTTTCTCTTTTGTAAGAGGGTACATTGAGAGGAAGCGTGTAAGGTGGACCCTCATCAAGATCGTCCAATAACACTCTTAGTGGGTGATCTTGAAAGTTCGAACGATCAATCGCTTTCTATTTGACCCTCAAGCCCCAAAAAAATAACAATAATAATTTCTGACCGCGCAGTACATGTACATTGTAAATGAATATCTCCAAATTGATACGGGTTTGTTTGGAATGTAAGGTGATTTTTTGATTTTTTAAAAAAAAATTTTAGTTATTTTAGTTTAAGGTTAAAATATTTTGTTTGTGATAGATTTTTTAATTTTTTTAACTTTTGTGAGAAAAAAATTAAAATAATTATAATTTAAATGTGACATTTTATCTTATTAATTTTTTAATCTATTTTATACTTTAGTCCAAATCATTTACGACAAACGAGTGCCATATTAAGACTGGTCAGCCAATTGAACGGCCCAGATCTACTAGATTTACTATCTGGGAGGGACTTTGATGATGTGTGAAGCATGGCTGTGGGGAGAGAGTGAAGACAATACTAAAAAGGTGGAATTTATGGGTTTATTTTCTCATACTAGATTAGTGAGATTAACATTTTTAGAATTGTTAATTTTAAAATTATTAATTTATTTGAATTTTGTGTCATATTTCATGTTTGAATTTGTTTAGAATTATAAAGAGTTACTGATAAAACTTACAACATTAGATTTTGGTGAATAAAGTGAGTATCCTTCTTGTGTACGGAGAAAACACATAACTTTTAAAACTTATGCACAGTGATCTATGTGATCCAGTTAGATTGTCATTAAGGCCTCATTTGGTAAGTGTCCCTTTTAGTTAAAAGGTTAAAAAATTACTAAAAAAAATCAAAAAGCCAACAACTCATACCAAAAAGTCAAAGATTTTTTTTCTCTCTACTTTTTGTACATCTTTTCGTAAAAAGTCAAAAAGTCATTCTAAACATACTAGTTTTTTTTACATCATATTTTAGCCAAAAATTCAAAAAGTTACTAAAAAAATATGTTCCCAAACGAGGCCTAATTTTATAATTTAGTCAATTAGTGTCATTCTCTCTTAAAATTTCATTTTCTATCCCACCCTCCTCCTTGGAATTTAATAGTCCTCTCATACTGTTCTATGCTGATTATCACTCGTATCGCTCGTTTCTTAAAATGTAATTGCATTTTGCTGGGATTTGACAGTTGGTGTCTTTATGTATCTATGCTGGTGGATTGTCATTGTCTGCATATTGGTCTGCAAGTTTTGTTATGGGATGTTTTGATCTTCATCAATAAAATTTGTTCTGGGCTACTGCTGGTTTGGAGTTTGGTGCTTACATTTGTTGCTTAATTGTCATGGGTTCTGGTTGCATCTGTTATGGGATGGTTCTGTTCTGATATGGAGTCTGTTGCTGGTAGGGTGTTTGGGGAGTTCAACTGTTTTATGCTTCCTTTTGGGTTGGTGTCTTGCCAACTGTGAGAGTCGTTAGCCTCTACTCTTTGCCTTTTATTGATATTTGTCAATGTTTTTGCTTGATTTTTATCAATAAAATTCTACTTTGGCTGTTTCAAAAAAAATATAAGAAATAATCATGTCTAGATACATTATTAGTTCAAAAATCTTATTTTTCGTAGTTCAAAAACCTTATTTTTCGTAACCAAATATATATTTTGTTTAATTATTAATCTAATTTTTAAACTATATTCCCCAAATAGACATGCCAATTTCTCATTCGACATACCAAAAAATTATCTAGCTTAAACAATACATTGAGCTCAACAAAAAATTAAATCGCTAATCATTTGTCTATTTAAAATTCAAACTTATACATTCTTAGAAAGTGTAAATTCTATATGCATCATACCATGATATATGTAAAATAACTACAAATATTTATAGCAAATACTATAACATGTCGTAACTTTTCTCACTAATATATAACTGTTAAAATTATAACTGTAATTGTTCAAAATTTTCATTTTAAGGATACGCACTATAAAGCCACCCATTTGTAATTAGATATACACATAATGTTCTTCAATTGTATAGATTAAATAAAATAAACAAATTCATATTTCTAAATTAAGTTATAGAACAAGAACTCATAAATCTAACTCATGCTAGATATTACATTATGATGAACAACAACATTTAACAAAATCAAACACTGAAATAAAATAGTAAAGAAAAGCAAACCAAAGCCTGTGCGATACTATAATCTCCTTAAAACAAATTCGCCGCCTTACCGTAAGTGCTAGAGATGTGTCATCAATTGTCTCCCAAGATAAAACGATATAGATCAGCTAACGCAGAAGCACCTTCTGTTTAACTCTGATGAACTGACAATGGCTGCACTTTCTCACACATAAAGAAAAATATAGAAGCAGACTGACTGTATAGTATGGAAGCCAAAAATTTTGTACCTAAGATCAAAGAGGAGGTCTCCTTTTATACACAATGTGGAAGAGAGAAGGAGCTTTTCTACAAATGCAAAATTCAATTTTTGCAAAACTGAAGAAGTAATGCAGGAAAATTGATAGAGATCCACGGACCCTGCAGGAAAATTGATGGAGATCAAAGGACCCGGCCCGGGCGAGCAGACGACACGCGCATGTGGCAATTTTTGCATAACCAACTTGGACTATAGTTTTGGCCTAAGCCTACCCTTGAAGCATCCATAACTCCCTTCATTCAGAAAATTTGGATGCCCCAAAGGCTCATGCCCTTATTAAAATCTTGAGGTTTAAATACCCATCAAAAATTTTCTCTACAATCAATGTGGGATTGGTAATTATACACAATTCTCAATATTTCATTCATGAGGCCAATTTTATGAGACAATTTCTCATTCAATTCTTAATGATTTTTTATCATTCTTTTTGTAGTATAAAGATCTTATTACAAAGAATCTAAATTCATTTGATTCCACTTCAATCGGTGGTTAAGACTTACTTTTTTTCACATTAAAGTCACCATAAAATCATTTTTTCTAACACAATTCATTTATTCATAACTTATATCACAAAGTGGAAAAACTAACACCATAAATTTGTCCTTTTACATATATGATCTTTCCTATGGAGTGATAAACCCTTGTCCCAGCTGGTTATGGTGGCCTGTTTTACAGCAATGTAAAGGTGAATTGATGACTAGTATCTCTCTTTTTGTTTTTTGGTACACAAAAGCCTTTTTCTAGGCCAAGATTGTGACCACCAATCCCTCCACGTGATGCCTTGGAGTTTTTCTTTCTCTGGGTTGGAAAAATTGGACACTCTTTTGGTGTATTGACCAACTTACACTCACCCACCCCAAGCCCCATAAATACGATTAATGCTCCTAAAAATTTATCCCAAAAATAAAATATATGGACCAAATTTTCTTAAAAGGAGTAGAGACTGAACTAGTATATAGTCCATTGTAAAACTGGACTGTATAATTTTGGGATACATAATTTTTTTGCCCCCAAACCCTCCTCATTTCGTAAATTTTTAAGCTGTTTCTGAATCAAGGAATTGACGAGGAAGGATTTGCGAAAATAAATGAAACTGACAAAAAAAAGTAAATGAAATATAAGTTTAATTATTATCACATTTTCCTTTCTCTTTTCTTTTTCATTCCTTCCACAAATCTCTATTCCAAACATAGCCGAAGACCCCTCTCTCCACACCAATATCCATATCTAGTCTGGGGTATCCTAATCATGTATGTATACATTGTGCTGTTGAGCATTTGAAGTTGTAGTACACTCTGTAGTCTCCTTGATGTCTCTCCTCTCCCTTTACCCTACACAACCTTTAATTGGTGAGGAATAGCTACATTCAATTACAAAGACATTGGCTTCCAGCTCCTCCAAAACTGGCTTCCAACTTCTCATAGACACACATGCATTCCATTAAAAACTGATTACTAGAAATGCATTACTTTATCCCACAAGTATTTTTCATCTTTCTAATTATGTTCCCACATATTACATAGCATCATGATAATATTCTAATTCTATACCTAAGAAAACCATTCCAAAAAAAAAAAAAAAAAAATCAACAAATGGACCACAACTCATGTGTCAATTTGGTATCTATAATTTTAAAGTTTCAATTATATTCTCAAATTTTTCACATTATATCAATTTAATCTAACTGATGATAACACCCTTTTAAAAATTGAACTGGAGTAAAAGAGCAAAATAATTATTCAATTTCATAACAAATATTATGAATTAGCCTAAATTCATACAATATAAAAAATAAAATGCAAAATAATTATTCACTATTTCAGAGTAATGGAGGGATCGGCGTCCAATTTAAAATGGACAATTTTGTGTTATTTTTGTCCAATTTCTTTATATTATCAATGATACTAAATTAACACATTGTAAAAAAATAAAGAGCAAAATTGATTCAATTGGAACTACAAGAATTAAATTGGCACAAAATAATTTTTATAAAAATTTGTGGATACAATTTGCCCCAAAAATATATGACACCAACGAAGGTTGCGCAAGAAGATAAAAACAAGAAAGGTGAAGTCCATTATTTGATGTGAACTTTTTTATGTTTTCTGGGTATTTTTGTGCGTATAGATTTACTATTCTACTATGCTTTTCACCGAAAACCTTTTTATCACTTGCCATTTCATCTTTTAATAAATAAATAAATAAGAGGAAGAATTTTTTATTTTTTATTTTTTTAGAAAGAAAGAAAGAAAAACAATTACTTTTGTTTGATGCATCAGTTTGGAAGATAGAGTCGTTGTCAATGCACAATTATTTCTACCTAATTGTCGTCTCATATTGAAGACAGATTACTTCTGGCAATATAGTAATACTTACAGGGTACCATTGTGTTTGGCAAGCTAGAAAACAAAATCTAATGTGAAACAAGGGGAAAACAAATAGGAAATGGAAGCAATACATGAAAAAGCTCAAAGCTTAAGTGGTTATTGTGGTTTCAATTACAAGTTTTAGGAAAAGTTCTTGAAAATACTATTGCATTTTAAGGCCAAGTTTGGCAAGTTGCCAAAAAGTCAAAAAATCAAGAAGTTACTCAAAAAGTTAAACAATTATTACTATTCACCAAAAGTCAAAAATTACGGCTGCACGACTCTTAATCCTCATTTTTCCCTACACACTAATTTATACAATTTTTTAATACACATTTTTTCATAAAAAGTCAAAAAGTTAACCCAAATATCCATATTTTTTTCTTCAATTTTTTAGTCCAAAAAGACAAAAAGTATACTTATTTAAGACACCCCAAACAACCACTTAAGTGTATATTTTTTTCATCATTAAGAATTAGAAAATGATATTTATTATGAATTTTTGTTTCAAAAATTATCCCAAAAGTGAGGTGTACAGTTTAAATTTAAAGTTTGTGAAATCTAGGTCACACCAAGAATAACTGTAGTCATAGATATATTTTTCTGGATACTTTTCTAGATAATTTTATTGAATATATATTATTATTGTAAAGAATTTATGATAAATGAAAAGGAGTTTGGCTCCCTCTTAGGAGACTTTTCTCGTTCAATTGTGTTTTCATTTTCTGTTTTCTATTTTTAGTTTTCGAAAACATGCAAAATTTACTTAATGAACTATTTCCCAAAACAAATAAAAATTTCTAAAAACAACTTACCTTTTAGAAAATGCCAAAAAGTTATTTTGACTTTTCAAACTCTTCACTATTTTGTTTCTGAAAATATAAAAAAATAAAAACACAACCAAAAATAAAAGAGAGACTAACAAATAGGGTGGGCTAAGGCCAAGAATCTTGCCTATGTATGAAAGTATATGCATATTCATCCATGCATGTGCATCCACGATTAGATAAGAACCCCAGGTTTCTGATTTTGAAAGGTCCAAAGAATCACAAATCCATATTGGAAATTGTGGATTCCATTTCTAAATCATTGTAAAGGGTTGAACTCAGATCATCTTGTTGATTAATATGAGAAGACATTCCGTCACTACAAGAGACACTTTAATTTTAGAATTTTGGACAAAACATGGCCAATACTACCTAATTATCAACCTTTTTAAATAAAACAAAAACTAGTGTTGCAGCCTGTGCTTCTGTTTGATTATTTTTATTTTGGTTTTTGAAAAAAGAAATTAGAATCTATTGTTTTTTTTTTTTTGATCTGCAAAATAAATCTTTATTGATGAATCAAGAAAGATGAAATACATCAATAAAGAGGGGCTCAGAGCTAGGACAAGCTCAAAGCACCAGTTGGTGAGAAACCAACAAGATGAGAGAACAAAGGAACAAAAGAAAGCTAGACGGATCACCAAAGAAAACCAAAAAAAAAACACCAAGCCAGCAAAGGGCTCCAACTGGTGCTTGATTAACAATTAGAATCTATTGTTAATCACAGAATATAATACAAATGTATTGCAACATTCCAAATCATTAGTATAATAAAAAACCCAAAAAAACAATTAAACTAAAATTCAGGGAAAGTGCAAAAGTTTTGTCTCTTTGGAGCATGTATGCATTATTGAATATCATGTTATTTTGTCTCATATTCATGATGCAACATGTCATTCATCCATATATAATAATACTTAAGCAACAATTATTTAGTACACATAGGACATAGTTAATAATATCGGAAGATGATTACGATTGATGAATATCATATGAGCTCCATTATTTTATTATGGTAATTGAGAAATAATGAGAGGTAACATTTTGTTATTGATTTGTGGATGGTCACATGGGGTTCATCACACACCGAATAATTTTCCTATAAAAATTTCAAAGGTTGGTTGGATCAATATCTCGGATTCCATTCCTCTTGCGACTATTCAGGATTTACGCTCGAGACTATATGTATCAACGGATTAGTCAGACGAAAGCTTTGGATATTATTGTCATAAAAATAAAATAAAATAAATAAAATGAGATCTAGAAGTACTGTAGTACCACTATTATTTAATTAAAACTTTGGCTAGTTTGTGAGATGGAAGAATATTATAGTATAAAAAGATGACATGAGACATTGGGAAGGATGGGAAGAGCAGAGATTCCACTTCCTTAATGGAGGAAAGGGATGGGGCATTCCACACTTTGTTATCTTGACCAATGACTCCTCTGCTATTTTTTCCATACCATACCAACTCCTTCCCATCCCAAGCCCTATATATATATATATATATTAATACTAGCTTTGTGTGCATATTTGATGGATGTGTTCTTAACATTAAAAAAAGCTATAAATTTTTATTTGAATTTTATTTGAGTAGTTACATAATATCAGAAGTTTCTATGTGAAGGAATTTTTGGGAGAATAAAAAACAGTGACAATCCACACCAACATAGATGTAAATTTTATCCTTTTTTATCGATAAAATGAAAATTTCATTAAAAAATATGAAAATATAGATATAAGGAAAAAAAAATTGTACCGAGAGAGATTCAAAAAGTGTTAACTCCCCTATTGCTAAATATATATATATATATATATATTAAGGTGATTATATTCGAGTTTAGTGTTTAAACATCAATGACATCTTACATGCCACCAATCAAGTGTTAAGTGGAGCCATCAAATAATATATTTAATGTCATATATATCTATTTTATTATAGTGTATAGCACATTTGGTAACATCTTTTGAAGCTTCATCACACTACTTTTGTTTTTCAAAAATACCCATGTAAAATTGTTAATTGTTCACACTATTCTTCCAAAACTATAATTCAGATAAATTTAAAACTCTACATTCAGTAAATAATTGTTAAATGGTATTTAAATTCAACCCATGTTCATCATTTATCAAACCACTCAAAAGTTTAAATGTACAATTATAAACACATTGCATTTATGCCTACTGCTAATGTATATATTAATATACATATATCAGTAATGTTAGGATCATAGAATAATTTGCAAAAAATGAAATAAAAGGCTGAAATTAAACTCAATTACAGAATGACTCATATTCAAAATAAATCTCAATTTCAAATTATATTTTTTATGATTCATCCTGTATTTTACTCTGCCTTTTTGTACATTTATGCATAACACTATTTATTAATACTACTACTACACAATAACAGAAACCGAGCCCCACCATCTCTCTCTCTCTCTCTCTCTCCTGAAATGGTGTTGTCTTGCTAAAGAAGAAGCCAAAGGGGAAAATAAAGAAGAAAAACAGTCTCAGTCATTGTCTAGGCAGTGAAGAATACACAAATGCTGCGGTAAACTGGTTCAAATTTTACATTGCTATACTATCTTTCTATCAAGGCTTTCAGCTAGGGTTAATGAATGGTCAAAGAGAGAGAAACTGTAAGGGCCTGTTTGGTGTCAGGGTGATAGAAATGAAAGCACTTCTTTTATTTTAGTCATCATGAGAGAGAGAGAGAGAGAGAGAGAGACAAATTTGACTTGTATATAATTAATAAACTCAGCTTTCTCTCTAATTCCTTTTTGTAACTGAGAAAATCAAACGAGTAAACTGGGTTCCCACTTCTAATGGTGTCACACTTGCATTTGTATATATATATATATACACCATGTTATTGCATTTAAAGTGAACAAATTACAACAAAACTTACCCCGAAATATTTTTAGTGACGAAACTAAATATTTATGAATTACTAGTTTTGTGATTAAATTTTTTGTCTCAAAAAATAAACACTTTTTACACAAATTTGCTTTGTCTCTAAAAGCAATTTTCTATTTTTTTGAATCAGTGAAAAAAGAAGATTATATTGAGGTAAAAGAATTACGAAGGAATCCAAGGTGATAATAGCAACATTTTCAAATTTTTCTTACTTTTGACTTTTTTTAGGGACTATTCTCTTATGCTGCGTTTGGTTAGAGGATTTGGGGAGGGATTTGGAAAGGGAAATGAAAAAGGTAGGTAAAACGTGAATAAAACATGCCTATATTTCACCTAGTTTCACACACCTTTTCCCTTTCCCTTTCCAAATCCCTCTCCAAATCCTCCAACCAAACACAACATTAATATTTTTTGTTTTTAAAAATAGAAAAAAAAATATTCCCTAAAATTCTTGTATATTGTGGTATATCATATATAACATGTTTTGCATGCATCAAGTGACCCACAGGCTTTTCTATTAGTTTTAAAATGTTTAAATGGACCGCAGGTACGCAGATTAGACTTGTACATGTTACCTTGTAGTAGTAAAGCAAAATTATTAAATAATCTGAAAATATCATGTAACATAATTTATATAATATAACATTCTTGCTTAATAAAAATTTACAATGCACACTAGTGAATCATTATTTCTCTAAATTACTTGGCAAAATAAATTAATATGACGATCTCATATTATAGATTGGGGATATATTTCTCTCTCCATTCCTCTATATTTTATATAATTTCATCATATTTATTTTTTAAATTTTAATCTTAATTTTAAAAGTTTCATCGGTGAGAGCTACATGGATCTCAAGTCAATGATCTACTTTATTTATTTTTTAGACCTTCCTACGTAAACTATTTATAAAAATATTAGATTGATCAATAAATGTTGTACTTTATCATCTTTTATTTGACAGTTATTATGAATTAAATGCAGCATGTAGTACACATTGCAGTGCCATGATACTCAGAGAATAATATCTCAAAAACCCTTTTGAATTTTTTTTTTTTTTTTTGGGTTTCTTGTATATGTAACCCTATAATGGGTTGGGGTTAACTGGAAATAATAAAACAATGGTCTGCTAGAACATCAATAGAGTTGCAGTTTGTTTTCCATATACATTGATATTTCAATAAATGCAAAAGAGGAAGAAGCAAATTTTCCTGGGACTGAAATGAGTGGATTGTGTCAGAATGGCAAGAAAAATAAGGCATTGGGGTTGAAGAGATAAAAGATATGTATATATACATATATATATATATATATGAAGAGTCTTCAAAGAAATGGAGAGGACTGAGACTCTCAGAGTCTCAGAGGATCTACTCATGATGATGTGTGTAGAATTCTAAGGTTTGGTCCTTTATGATGATCCTTAATTGGGTTGGGAGTGTATTAAAAGTTATTTATATGGTAGTTTCTAATGCGGACTTCAAAATAATAATAATAATACCAGTAGATTTGTCAGTAAGAAAGCAAAAAAAAAATTTTTTTTTTTTTTCAATTTTCTTGTTCATTTTCATTTAACAAGAAAGTAGTGAATCCATATATCTTTAATTTTCCTATTAAGACTTCAAAATATGTCTAATAAAAAATATTAGATTTTGTAAAAATAAAGCCAACAATACTTTTTTTTTTCTCCCGCAGAATTGAAAACAAGTTTCTTTCTCCTTTATTTTACGCTATTAGACTTTTTTTTTTGAAGAACTTTCTTATACGAAATTCGTGACAACTGAACCGAGCTTAAAATAAACTCTTGGGATTAGGAACCTAACAAGAAAACATATAAGGTATTTAGGATAGGAGATCCTCTCTCTCCTTTCTTTAATGTATTTCTAATTGAGTTTTTCACATAAATTTATATTTAGGAATACATGGAGAAGTAAAAGGATTATAAATATGTGGGGTTTCCTTTGTTTGTGCCCTCATATATGTAAAGGCCAATAGGACGATGAGGGTTCCCTTTTTTCTTCATATAAAGATAGAAGAGTGAGTCATAGTGTGTCAGGAAAGAAGGAAGGACTAATGGAAGAACCACAACTCACCCCATTAGCTGTAACTCATCTCCTTCAACACACCTTGAGAAGCTTGTGCATTCATGAAGACTCTCAATGGGTTTATGCTGTCTTTTGGAGGATCTTGCCTAGAAATTATCCACCACCCAAGTAAGAATTAAACAAATACAAGTTTTTTCTTTTTCTTTCTTTTTTCTTTTCTTTGTTTCAAAGCTCTATAGATTAACCTAATCTATTCTCTAGATAACTATACATTTTCTGAGCTTAGTATCTTATTCTGTCTCTCTCTCTCTTTCTCTTTCTCTCTCTCTCTCTCTCAGATGGGATAGCCAAGGAGGAGTTTATGACAGGTCAAGAGGAAACAGGAGGAACTGGTATTTGCTTTAAACTCTTTCTATGTTAAAAGAGAATAATTTTCCATACATATTGCATCTTGTTCATCTCTCTCTCTCTCTCTCTCATACATACCACATGACAGGATACTGGTTTGGGAAGATGGGTTTTGCAATTTTTCAGCCTCAACAACAGAGATCGCAGCCGGGGATTGTCCCGGCTCGTCGGTGTATGGAAACTGCGAATATCAGCACTACCAAGGCCTCCAACCAGAACTCTTCTTCAAGATGTCCCATGAAATCTACAACTATGGTGAAGGGTGAGTTAGGTCTATTAGTCTCCATAATAAGTTCAAGAACACAAACTGATTAGAAAAAAAATTTAATGACACAGAAATTGATTATAGAATAAAACTTGACACATAATGTAAATATGTAGAAGTTATATTAGATGCAGTTAATATAAATTTTGCAACATTTTATGATTTTTTTGATAATAGTCAATTAAAATGAGTTATTTTTCTCAATTTTTGTTGTAGGTATTGCAGCCACTATGAATAGACAAGATATTTTAAAAATAAATCTCGCTAACAAGTTTTGTAAAACCTTATCCATTCAAGTGTATTGTGTATTCCATTATGTGTTCGTATCAAAAGCTCTAACAAGTTGATTTGGTTTTGGAGGCAGTTTGATTGGAAAAGTAGCAGCAGATCATAGTCACAAGTGGATATTCAAGGAACCAAATGATCAAGAGATCAACTTCTTGTCTTCTTGGCAAAACTCAGCTGACTCGGTAAGCAACTCTCTGATATGATAATTCATGTTTAGTTGCTTACACTCAAGTTCTGTGTCATTTCATGTCATGTTTCCATTTGATTACACAAAAAATTTCATGTGTTTCTTACTCTTTTTTTTTTCTTCTTCTCAGCAACCTAGGACTTGGGAGGCTCAGTTCCAGTCTGGTATCAAGGTATATGTATATTCATTTAGTTAGAGCAAGTTCATTAATGGTTAGACTCATGTATATATCTTGCAGACTATAGCCTTGATTGCAGTAAGAGAAGGCGTTGTTCAGTTAGGATCTGTTCACAAGGTTCTCTCTCTCTCTCTCTCTCTCTCTCTCTCTCTCTCTCCACATTATCTTTCAATCTTAACTCATTAGCACTATCATGCATCAAGTTTGGAAAATACAATTCTTAAATATTTTTTATATAAAATTTCATTAGCGTGATGTGGCCATGATTTTAAATGATGATATCAAAAGACATATCCGTATTAATGATACAGTCATATATTAATCAATATTGAACAATATTGAAACCCTAGATGTGACAATAACAATAATTGACTTCGTTTGAAAAAATAAAAGTACTAATACAGTGATATCATATTGTATAAATTCTATTATTTTTCTATTTATATATCATTACTCATCAAAGTTTTCATTTGATCTTTTATCCTGGTACACAAGGTGATTGAGGACCTGAGCTATGTAGTGTTACTAAGGAAGAAGTTCAGCTACATTGAAAGCATCCCTGGTGTCCTCTTGCCACATCCATCATCGTCGTCATCGTCCTCACCACCACCACCATCAACATACCCCTTCAATGCTGCCGCACCAGAACTGGCATGGCACTTCCAAGGCCATCTTGCACCTCCTCCAATCGAATTCTACGACCACTTCAACCACCAACCCATGATGAGAATAACTCCCTCCATGAGCAGCCTTGAAGCCCTCCTCTCCAAACTCCCCTCCGTTGTGCCACCATCTCCGCCAGCAGGGTCCACCTACTGTGAGGCTCAGCCACCACAATATTTATCACCCAACAGGAATATGGAGCTGATGGAAATGGAGAAAGTGGTGGCAAAGGAAGAGATTGATGAGGCACAGAAGCAAGAAAAGGATGTGGGTGAGAGTAGTAGTTCCATGTCATCTTATCCACGTCATCAATTGCATTTTAGTAATTATCATCACGATCTGAATGTAACTAGCAACAGACCCAACAATGAATTTTGAAAGGGTGATTACTAAAATACTAGGTTACATATAGGAATCATGGGTTGATTTCTAACAATGTGGCTCTTTTGCAAGTCTTATTAGTTGTTTTTACTTCTCAACTTTCATGAGCTTATGAGGACTAGCTTAGTATACATACTCTGAAAATACTCATGATCTTGATTTCTTGCCATGTAACCTCATTTGGTGTTTCTTCTCAAAGTTGTGAATGTGCCCATTTGACAATCACTAGTATTATATTATCAAACACCAGCCCGAATCCTGTGTCTAGATCTTCTTGGTCTCTGTTTGAAGTCACTTATATCACACGATAGACACCTAACCTGATCGTGTGGTAGAAATGGACCGTAGATCAGAAAGGCAAGATACTAGACGATTACTCTCTTTAATTTGATCATGCGGTGGATAGAGACCTTAGAATAAAGAGAGAGAGTGAGAGAGAGAGAGAGAGAGATCACTTGTGTCACAAGGGATATACTTGAAAGGCCAATAAAGTGAGTGAGTTATAAAGAGAAAATCAAAAAAGGATACAGGCTAAAGTTCATGAAAGGTACATGCATCCAAGACCAACACAAGATGGCCCGTTCCTTTGTTGCAATACAACCTAACATTCCTTGTGATTGTGATAGATTCAAATCTACCATACACAATAGAGACATCTACACAACCCAAATTGTTATACAGCTATATCTGTATTCCTGTTCAAAAAAAGAAAAATAACAACCGTAAAATTTTGGATTGGCTCCTCTCCTGTAATAAACAATGTTAAACAAATTGTACCAGGACACATGTTGCTATCTACATGTAATCCCTGTAACCATCAGCATTCATCGACAATGCCAGTTGATGGTTTCCACTCGATATCTCAAATTCAATACCAAGCACTGCTGAATATGTACCAAAATCACACTTCATTTCTTTATATCTAATTGATCACTGATTCTCCAAGACAACCCTAGAAAGAAGAGACATAAAAAAAAAAAAAAAAAAAACCATTGTTTACACATTGGGCCAACGTTAACCGCAAGCATTATGCAATACAGACAAGAACCAAGTGGTCTGTTTTCTGAATTCAAAATTACAATCAATAGACTAGACGCAAATAATTATCACTATATCAGAACAAATGTTTTGGAAAGAGAGGAGCATAATGATTTCAACTATATCATTGTGGAATACAGATGATAATTTCCAAGAAATCATCAAGGTTTAAGTCGTAACCATATCATTGTGGTATATGTTTCTTCTGCATGAGCGCACTGCTAACGAAAAGCTGCCACTTCTTCCCTGAAGAATTTGAGCAGGTCCTCAGTGCTCATAACTGTAATGTTCGCTTTGTCTCTCACTCTCATGCTTACCTGGAAACATAAACAGGAATTACACTGGAGGCATATATCTACAATAGTATGAAGGATCAGATTGCAATATCCATAACATTTGTTCATAAAACAGCATCACAACAAGATTAAAATATGTACCAAACAAGAAACAGGGGATAAAATCACAGAAAAGGTAGATACTTGACTATGAAGCATGGGTATTTTAAAATATTGCCATATCAAAACCGGGTACTTACCCAGTGCAGGTACACGTACTGGTATGTGAAATACTTTGGGTATGGCTCGGGTACAAGATGGGTACTTCTCGGGTGTTTTGTGGGTGTACTTCAGGGTATAATTGTATTTCTTTAAAAATATAAGAATACTGGAATAACCATATCGTGTATGTTTTTAAGAACCTAAAAAACATACGGTATTTTTAAATCATAAAAAAATTTAAAAAATAAATTTGAGGTTGTTCTTTTTGACCATTACAAAATTACTTCAATTAGTTTTCTATTTGATTTTTCAATGCCATTACTACAAATATAAAAATATACTTTTTATTAACATACCGTATCATCCCTGTATCCTACTGTTTTTTTATATTTTGCCATTTCAGCATACCCATTGTACTCCCACGCATACCCACACCTGCCCCCACAACCAAGGTTCCTAGATATTTAAATTTGAAGAATCCAAATATTTTCCAACCTAGGGCACATGCCATTAAAATTCCCATGTTTTTACTACTAGTATCCACCAATTCTCCACAATGACTTTGGTGTTCAATGACTCCCGTCGATATCATATTTTAGAAGCTCAATATGACCATGAATATTGATATTCTATACCTTGCATAGAATTCAATACCAGGGCACTAAATATTACCTTTCCATTACTGGCTTCCTCCTCACCAACAACCAAGATATAGTTGTATTGCGCCAACTGGGCTTCTCGTACCTGCAGGAAGCCATAATCATCAGTATACAAGCAGCAACAGTTGGAAAAAAAAAAACGAGCATATTACTTTATTTAATGAGAAACAAAATTCAAAAACTAAAGTACACCAGCACTAAAAGAAGTTTTGTGTCCAACTATAACATTATCAACTTCAATGGCAAGATGACAGAAACGAGTTCAATTATCAATCAATGGGTTGCAGTTTACTCGTGGAGACACTACACAATGATATGACACAATATGGACATGCCAACAAGAGAATTAAAAAAAATTGACACGGTACAAATAAATATATAATTTTATGTACATATGAAAATAATAATTTCTTCATTTTTCAAGTTATGATTGTATCAAAATAATAAGATATATTTCCACATTCTATATATTTGATTATATACTAATATCTATTTAAAACAAATTGGAAGTTTTATTCTTAATTTTTTAAGACTATAAACAGAGAAGATTAATAGCCGTAAATCCGTGTTGTTACAATGTTAATCATTAGCTCCATCACAATAATCACATATACTGACTCGTATCACTATATAAATGGAAATTCCCACACACCTTTACTGCATCTAGGGAACGATACGTGCCTCAGTGTCCAATTCATCTAATTGTCATGTCCAAGGACACAAGGACATGGCAAGTATTTTGTATAGTCAATTGGTGTTCACAAAGGTGTCATAGAGCATTTCATGCATAATATAACGGTTCTAAGCATAACTTTAGAGTTCACTTGAATTACTAAATATGCTTTGCTTGGTGAATGCATAACTGCACATGTTGGACACATCCCACATCTATACCCCAGTGTCGAGCATCCAACACAGAACTTCATACAAAGAGTCCATGGGTTAACTGTGCACTAAATAATGATGGTTCATATCTAAGTCATTTGGCAAAACTATAAATTTGCTCACACACGCACACAGTACATTTAGTTTGGAATCTTAATTCAGTCATTAATTTACACAACTGCAAGGACTGGCATCAAAAGCTGTCTATATCACAACTAAAACCAGAAATGAAGAAGAGGAAACTGAGATCCTCTATTAATTTCAAACAATAATCAGAGGCTCAATAAGCACTTACGAAAGAAAAGTCAAATTAAACATCCCTCTAAGACACCAAAAGAGCCCCAAAAAAAACATTTAAAAAACGTGCATAAGCAATAATGGCTTATTAGTCTTTTAAGAAAAATCCTTTTAGAACAGATCACAGCATACATGCAGTCTGCAGTATGATAAATTAAGGCTCAGAAAGAGAGTTCTGAATACACCTTCTTCTGGATTGTTCTGTCTGTTGTATCAACATCAACATAAAAGCCAGCTTGATGAATCATGTCCTTTACCTATTAAAATTGAACACAAGAAGACATTCAAATTCCACAACTTTTGGAATGTGCAAATGAGAGAGACGAAGAATGCTAGTTGATATATGGTGACGACTTTAAAACCCTAGAGACATCGCAGTTGTTTACAAACCAATTTTGCAATTATTTTCTGTTCAAAGGAATAAAAACATAACAGAATAAAGGCCCAACACAAACATATCGAAAGTGTAATTTGTACATGAGCTTGCTTTGAATTTCCAATTCTAAGAAACAAAATCCTATATCTGCTATGGTTAACCAACCTGTAATGCATATGGTTCGGATTTCACTGACACAGGGCAAACAATTGCTTGACGTGGACTAAGCCAGAAAGGCCATTTTCCCTTGTAGTGCTCCAAAAGTATAGCAGTCATACGCTCAACAGACCCTAAGATGGCTCTGTGTATCATAACAGGTCTCTCCTTCTTAGCTTCATCTTCAGCTGAGTATGATAAGTTAAAACGAGAAGGAAGTTGGAAGTCCAGCTGTAATAACAAGTACCATCAATTAAATGATAATTATGCTTTTTTACCTAAATTAAATCATAGTTACATGACACTTAAATAAAAAATGGGAAGGTAAAAGAAGAAGTAAGGCGGCAACAAGTTCACCTGTAATGTTGCACACTGGAATTTCCTACTCAGTGCATCACAAACACTGATATCAATCTTTGGTCCATAAAATGCACCATCACCTTCATTTATCTACGCAGCATGACTCAAAAAAGTGAATTTCAAGGCATGAAGACGAGATGAAAATGCATACAACACTGATTAACAAACAAAGTTGCATGCAGATACCAACTAAACACTTGCAGTTCCAAACCTAAACCACTTCCACCACTTATTGACTGCACTTAAACCACACACACACCCAAAAAAAAAAAAGTTACATGTTACATGGTAACCTGAATCTGTCTAAAGCTGATTTGGATGATAAAAAAAAAGCCCTCATGTTTCACAACTTATCCAAACAAAAAAGAGCAAAAAAAAATATTACTTAATTTTTCATCTTTTGAAGACAAAAGAGAAAAGCAATGACATTAGTCCAGTTTGGAAATAATAAACATGAACCCAAACACCAGACAGATTAATATATTACTATGGGGTAAAGTCTTACGCCTTAGTATGAATTACATCCAAACGTGAATAGTCTAATCAACAACTTGAACTTGTTAATTATTTTTCAAATAAATAAAATGAAATAAAAACAAAGAAAAGAATAGGGTGAACAAGTAGCAAACAGTAGCTTGAAATAAATAAGTGTGAAACTACCTCCCATGGTTTCCCAAACTCATTCAATGCTTCTGTAAGATCAGCTTCTGCTTTTTCCCATGTTTCCAAGTCTCCAAGATATTTCTCTGGCCTCTATAGCACAAAATATGTGTTATACAAGATAATACAATACTTCATATCCCACTCATGATTCATGAAGCACAACCAATGATAAAATAAAATTGAGCTACAAAATGAAATATTGTAAGAACAAAATTGCGCTCGAAGAGTGATAAAACAATAAAGGTATTCTTGAATATAAAAAAAAATGCAATAAATGTTATTTTTCATATATGTTGCAAACCAAACCAAACCAAGCCTTAAGTCTCATCAAATGAGGTCGGCTACATGAATCTTTCTTCTCCACTCGATTCTATCCAAGGCCATTTCGTTAATTAAATTAAGGAGATTCATATCTCTATTTACTACACTAGTCCACGTCAATCTAGATCTACTTCTTCCCCTAACAGCACCATCTACAGTCACTATATCACATCTCTTCACTACTACCTCTGTTAGTCTCTGTTGTATATGACCAAACCATCTAAATCTATTCTCTCTCAACTTATCTTCTATCAGTACTACTCATACCCATTTTCAAATATACTCATTCCTAACTCTGACTTTTCTAATTTTGCCAAACATCCACCTTAGCATCCTCATCTCAGTAATACTCATCTTATTATCTACATATTATTTCTTAGTTGTCCAACATTCCGTCTCATACAACATCACTAGTCTAATAACTGTTCTATAGAACTTTCCTTTTAATCTAATGGGTACTCGTTTATCACACAATACTCCAAATGCACTCCTTCACTTAATTATGTGGACCAAATCCGCTCCAATCTCCCTAATCATTGTGATAATCAATCCTAAATAACGAAAATGTTCATTCTTAAGTAGTTATTGATTCTCAATCTTCAGTTCTTTTCTGCTTCCATTATGACTGTTACTAAAATTACACTTCATATACTTTGTCTTAGTTCCTTTTTATCCTAAATCCTTTAGATTTAAATGTTTTTCTCCAAATCTCTAATTTAGTATTAACTAATTCTCTAGTCTTATCCACTAACACGATATCATCTGCAAAAAAAATACACCATGGCACATCATTCTTTTTTTTTTTTTTTGATCAGCAACAAATAAGAAATTTATTAAGGCACTAAGCCGTAAAAAAAAACGAGGATAAGGCATCCTCTACAAGGAAGACCAAAAAGAAAAACCAAAATTAACAAAAGAGAATACAAAAAGATGAAACAACCTAAAACTACTCAATACAAACTGACACCCAGTCCTCCTCAATCAAAAAGAGCGGAATTCCTCGGAATATCGAACTCGCTGAGGCCCAAAAAGACGCCAAATATCTCACCCTATCCCATAAATAGTCTATATTCCGAACAACTCCTTCAAAAACACGCGCATTTCTTTCCAACCAAACGACCCAAAAGATTGCAAAGATGACTCCACTCCAAAGCACCTTAGCCATCTTTGACCTTCCAAAAGTTTGAAAATCAAATAATAACATTTGATCACATCCTTTTGGGGCCACCCACACCACATTACCCAACCCAAACACCATATTCCACAATTGCCTAGCCACCGAGCAATGCAAAAAGAGATGATCCGGAGACTCTCCACTCTTACAACACATAATGCACCATTGAGGATTAAGATATCGCAAGGGTCGCCTCCTTTGCAATGAGTCATTTGTCAAAGTGCCCCCATGAACCAAGATCCACATGAACACTTTCACCTTAAGAGGAGCACATGCCTTCCAAATCTTTTTATGAAATAGAAACTGGGGTACATGAGATGAATGAATAATTTTATCAAGAAAAGATTTACGAGTAAAAGAACCCGAAGAATGAATATTCCAAACCAACCTATCCTCCAATAATGGAACCAAAGAAATATTTTCAAGCCTTGACGAAAGAGAGACCAATTCCGAAATTTCCTTATCATGAAGATTCCGGCGGAAATTAAAATTCCAAGAAAAAGGAGCCAACAAAGAACCCGCCATAGACACAACAGAAGCATAATGAGACTGAGAGACGTTATACAATAGTGGATAGGAATCCGCCAAAGACGAGGAACCCACCCAAACATCCTCCCAGAAATTGACCTTTTCCCCATTACCCACCCTCACAGATAGGGGTGTGCATAATACCGCCGAAACCGTCAAAACCGCCAAAATCGCACCGAACCGCACCGCCAAGGCAAATTCATTATTATTTGCCAATCGAACCGCCGGTTTTTGATAAGAAAAATGGCAAATTCTAGTGCCACTTTTATCAATCCGCCGGTTTCTATTTTTCTTCCAAACCGCACCAACCCGCACCGCTATTAAATCATGTTTTATAAGATTCTAAAAATTCTTTTTTACTTAAGTTTGCTTGTTGTTCTATACCTTAGAATATAGTATTACATTACTACTCGAAGAGAATTCAAGATGTCAGTAATCCAAAATAAAGTTGGATTCCAATTCAAGATGCTTAACATCACGGTATCTCTCGTCTTTTTTCTACTCTTTGATTTAAGTTTTGTAATTTGAATTATATTTTTTGTAAACCGCCAATCCGCCCGAACCGCCAAGGCAAATCCGCCATTATTTTCCAACCGAACCGTCGGTTTTTTATAAGGAAAATGGCAAATTTTAATGACACTTTTATCAATCCGCCACCCGCCATACGGTTTCTATTTTTCTCTCAAACCGCACCGACCTGCACCGCGCACACCCCTACTCACAGAAATGAATTAGGACCAAACGAGATAAATCTGGGAAATGGATTTCCAAGGAGCACGCCCACTACCTCTTGAGACCACCTGAGAATCCCTACCATTAACCTGAATCCCATATTTACTTTTAATAACTGCATGCCATAATGAATCACACTCAACGGGAAATCTCCATAACCACTTGCCCAGCAGAGCCGTATTTCTAGCCACTATATTACCAATGGCCAAACCCCCTTTTTCCTTGCATAAGGACACCGTTTCCCACTTCACCAAATGATCCTTCCGTCCTTCATCTTTCCCTTCCCAAAAGAAATCCCTAAATAATTTCTCTAGAACTTTTGCTACCTTGACTGGAATCTTAAACACTGACATGAAATAAATTGGGATTCCACTTAGCACTGTTTTAACCAGCGTGTATCTGCCTTCCCTAGATAGTAAAGCCCTTCTCCATCCTTCTAACCTCTTCCCTATCTTTTCCACAACCGGATCCCAAAATCCCTCACCCCTTGGATTACCTCCCAACGGGAGCCCCAGATACTTCATCGGAAATGTCTCTATACCACACCCTAATAACTCAGCCACTCTCTGAATCAAACTTGAATCCACATTAATCCCCGCTATCCTACTTTTTTCTAAATTTACCCTAAGACCAGATAGTACCCCAAAAAGCCTTATCACCGAATAAAGATTAACCATATGGCTCTCGCCTTTCTCCGAGAAAAAAATAGTGTCATCTGCAAATTGCAAATGTGTCACACTAACCTTATCTCTGCCAACCTAAACACCATCAAAAAGACCTACCTCATTAGCCCTGTCCACCATCCTTCCTAACACGTCTGCTACCAAAATAAAGAGAAAGGGGGATAAAGGATCGCCCTGTCTCAACCCTCGAGAAGCCTTAAAACTTTGCCTAGGTTTACCATTGACTATTACCGACATATTGCAAGACGCCAAACAGGCCCTAATCCAAGACCTCCATCTCTCCCCATACCCTTTTTTGTCCATCACAAAATCCAAAAAATTCCAATCCACATGATCGTATGCTTTCTCAAAATCTGCCTTAAACACAATACCTCTCTTTCCTACCTTCCTACACTCCTCGACCATCTCATTGGCCACCAGAACCACATCTAGAATTTGTCTGCCTTTCACGAAAGCCCCCTGAGTCATAGAAATTGTATCCCCTAAAGAGGCCTTCAACCTTTTTGACAAAACCTTCCCCAGAATCTTATAGAGTGATGTCACCAAACTAATTGGTCTAAAATCCCCAAGTCTGATGGCTCGGTCCCTTTTAGGAATCAAACAGATAAATGTGGCATTTGAGCATAAATTGACCACCCCTGTCTCATAAAATTCCATAAAAACTCTCACCAAATCCCCCTTCACTACTTCCCAGCAATCTTGGAATACAGCCATGGAGAACCCATCCGGCCCAGGAGCCTTGTCCCTTTCACACTCAAAAACTACCTCCCTAATTTCCAACTCCTCAAAAGGTCTTTCCAACCAAGTCGCACTCTCCTGATCAATAGGCTTCCATTCTAGCCCCTCTATCCCCGGCCTGACTAACCCATCCTTTGAGAATAAATTTGAATAAAACTCAAAAATCCCTTAGACTATTTGCTCCTCTGAGTCCACCACTACCCCCGGCCTTACTTCCAACCTCTTAATAAACTTCTTCTTTCTTTTTCCTTCCGCAATCCTATGAAAGAACTTAGAACTAACATCCCCCTCCTTCAGCCACCTCACCTTTGCTTTTTGTGCCCAGAAAATCTGTTCTCTAAGAGACAACTCTTCTAATCTCGCACCTAACTCCCTTCTCTCTCTCCTCAATTCCTGAACCTCATTTCCTTGCATTTCCAAAGAATCTATCTCCGCGATTCTACTCATAACTTGAAGTTTTGATGATTCCAAATTCCCAAACACCTCCCTATTCCAAATCTTCACATGCTCTTTAACGATCTTCAACTTTCTCATAAATCTAAAGCCGACCCATGACATCTAGCACTATTCCACCATCGTGCAAAGCTCTCCTTGAACAAATGATGTTCCAACCACACATTTTCAAACCTAAATGGAGTCGGGCCCCACTTAAAAGGGCAACTCTCCATCATAATAGGACAATGATCTGACACCAATCTTGGCATCGCCTCTTGTCTAACATTGGGGAAAATCCCCTCCCAGCCCAAAGAGAATAAAAATCTATCCAACCTACAACATACTCGATTTTCCCTAAGATTAGACCATGTGAATCTTGCATTAAATAAAGGAGGATCCACCAACTCACAACCTCTAATAAACTCATCAAAATCTTTCATACTCCTAGTGATTCTATTCCCCTGAAGCTTCTCTAAAACCCTCCTAACCACATTAAAATCCCCCCCTAAACACCAATTGGGATTACATAACCCATATAACCCTCCTACTCCTCCCACAAAGCCAGTCTCTGAGAAGGCCTATTTGGGCCATAAACCCCCGACAATCACCACTCACTATTATCTAGATTCCTGAACCTAATTGATAATGAAAACACTCCAACTAAAGATTCACACTCAAAAACTACCCTATCATCCCAAATACATAAAATACCTCCCAACCTTCCCACTGATGGCACAAAAGCCCACTTTTTATGCCTAACTCCCCAAACACTTTTAATAAAACTCCTATCACAAACTTCTACTTTAGTTTCCTGAAAAATAACAATATCAGGTTGATGTTTTCTCATCAAATCTCTAATGACCCCTCTCTTCCTCCGAGAGCCCAAACCCCTTACATTCCAACTAACAATCTTCATTGAGAACCATTGCCACCCCTAACCTCCTCCGACCTCCTATCATAATTAATAGAGGACACCAAATTCCTTAACTCCCTATTCCCCCTTCTAACCGAAACCCCCCCTTTGCTGACACATTCCCCCCTGCTGACACTGATCTCCTGTCCACTACCACCAACCCTCCCTTTTACCCTTACAAGCGAAAGACCCATAACTTGAAGCAAATGCTTGAAATGAGGAACTTCATCTTCCTCAATTGGACAAGACGCATACTTGCTTAACTCCATCAACCACCGCTCAGTTTCTGCCTCACTATCCCTCACCCTACTAAAAACACCACTCCTCCTAGGCTTATGATTAACCGAATCTCCCTCTTGAGCATGATTCACTTGGCCAACAGTAATATTAGCATTATAAGACACATGATTAATAGTAGAGGCATCCCTCATGGCTTTGGAAGTTTCTGGCCTTACTCCTTGTTCATCCATTCCCCCAACATAAGAATCAAGGCCCAGACACTGAGATCCCCCTACCCCATCCCCAGGAGAAGAAAAGATTTGTCTAACAATGATACCCCTCTCAGGTTCTGGAACTGTGGAATCTTGAATTATGGTTTCACAGACTTGATCCAATGTGTCAGAGACACCCTCGGAATCCTTCTCCTCAATCGTACCTTGCTCCTTAAAGAGATTAAACAGCTAAAACTCAGCCTCTTCTTGATCACAGCCTTCATCTCCCGAACCAGAATCAGGATCAGAATTAACTTCAGATCCGTAAATTTCCAGAGCTTGCAACACTTCTATAGGTTCAAAATTTCCTTCTTCTACTTGGCGATTCAACATGTCTGCATCCTTCATCGCCTCTATCCCATCCTCAACCCACTCCTCCAAATTCCTTTCTATCCGCGATAAATCTTCGACAGATCCATTAACTAGGTCGGCTAAACCAAGCTGAATCTCATCTGACGTTAGTCGACACTGATTATTCGTCTGAAACTTCGACTCGCAGACCACATCCACCTCCTCTCGCTCCTTAACCACCATCCGACGCTGAACCTCCTGCTCTCCTCTAGAATGTCTTTCTTCTTCAAACAATACGGGTCCATCTTCCTCTCGGATTCTGTTTACCAAACCCTGAGACCCATTCGCAAGACCTAATAGGCCTAACTCATCAGAATGGGCCTGAGCCACTCTTATCAGCCCAGCACTACCATCCCTTTGTTGCTCATGGACTAACCCATCACTTAGAGAAGTCGACTTGGGCTCCTGATCAAACAGCCCCTGTCCCTTAGCAAATAAATCATTTGGGCCCAAATGAAAATTTGGCCCACAATGGTCCTGTAGCCTAGATGGTATTTCCTTAAGCCCCCCATCCTTTGACCTCCCCTCTGTCGTACTGGAATTAATCCCTACCCCTTCGTCTTCTACACCCCTTCGGCTTTCCCCTGACATTCCGCCACGTGTCCACCCTAGCCTTCGAGCCTCTTCGTCTTCTCTTTCGCCGGCACAAGGCGCACCTGAAGACTCTCGCCGGAGCATCTTTGGCCAACCTTCCACTTGTCGCCGCCCATTTTTGGACAGTGGCCTGATACGCACCATGGAAGATCTACCTCCCACCTTGACCTCCAAAAAAGCTGGCAGAAAACCACAATCGTAACCTCTGACCTTCAATCTGACCTCGAAGAGGTTGTCCATGGAGACAGTTCTTTTATCAACTTCCAACAGACCTCCACATCTCTGGCCGATATACTCAAAGACCTAATCATTCCAAAGAGTAAATGGCAAGTCACACACAGCAATCCATCCACCATAAGAAACAATAACTTCTTGTTTAGCGTGCCTCTCCTCAGACCACTTCTCCAAACTAATCGCCACACCTTTGTCGAAGAATCTCAATCCCTTACTTCCGATAACATTCGCATACTCTCTACTTCGAACCCAGAACAAAGCTCGGTTAAGCTGAAATGGTTGAAGCTCAATATTCATCTTCAAATATCTTCTCAACTCCTTTTCAATTTGATCCCAATCACTGGAAAAATCACATCTAACACAGATGACAGCCCGCTCCATATCGACCCTTAAAGTACTCATTCGATTCACTTTGAACAGGTCGACAAACAACCTTCCTCTGTTCTCCCCTGTTTTCTTAGCCAGACCCATCTCCTTAGCCCCCATTCTCTGAACTCCTTCTGCAACTCTAACCCTGTCCTCCGTGCCAATATTACTTCTCTTGGGTCCATTGCAAATAACCTTCCGAACCATGAAAGCTAAATCTGTCCACCCACTTCCATTATTCCCTGCTGGAATAATAATATGACCTCTCTTAACACCTCCCTCCCATTTTGAAAAATCAATAAAAACACCCCTATCATTGGTATACTTGTGTAAGCAAAACACAGCTGAGCTACTCTGATACTTACTAAAGAAAGAGCCACCTTTGTACAACTTCCCCACCTTCTGAAGAGCTTGTATTGGTGTAACCCTACAATAATTGAAAATTCACTCGTCTCTCCAGCAGGCGATCTAATAGTGGTCATCATACCTTCATACATATCCATAATCGCATCAATGTCACCTTTTGTCACCTCTTTCTTCTCTAACACCAACCAGATAATATCCCGTGACACTCTATCATATGCTTCCTCAAGATTGATAAAAACCATATAAATGTCTCTTTTATTTTCTCTATATTTTTCTATTACTCTCCTCAAAAGATAGACCGCTTCCATCATTGACCTACCAGGCATAATCCCAAATTGATTCTCTGTTATATCTCGCAATCGACGTTCCATCACTCTCTCCCACACTTTCATTGTGTGGCACATTAACTTGATTCCTCTATAATTGTTGCAATTCTGGACATCTCATTTATTCTTATATATTGGCACTAAAATACTCTTCTTCAACTCCTCTAGCATTTTCCTAATCAACAAAATCTTGCTAAATTATCTAGTCAGTCAAACAACCCCCTTCTTACACAAACATTTCTACACTTCAATAGATATATCATTGGGTCCTAAAGCCTTATTCAATTTCATCTATTTACTACACTAGTCCACGTCAATTCAAGTCTACCCCTTCCCCCAACACTAGAACATTGAACTGCAGTAACACCAGCATAATGTACAGGCCCAAAAGTGAAGACTACAATCTAACATCACATTAAAACACAATAAAAGGCAAACACTGGGACATAAATAAATAACTAGGACCCACAAACTCTATATTGCAAGAGCCAATGTTAAGATCACATCTAACCATGTTTGGTTTCAGATTGAATTTTAACTATATGTTTTCGTCTACCACTGCTTGTATAATTTCATATATGTTTTATTAGGTTTTACTAGTCTATGATGGACTTGGGCTGTAATATAGGTCCATGGGGCTTATTTTGGATCAACTTCCTTTATCGGTTCAATGTATGCAGGTTTTGAATCCCTCCAAAAAAAAAAAAAAAAAAAAAATCATATTTCAAATTTTTAATTATTTTTTTGAAGTATTTTGAAGCCCTAAGAGCATCTCCAATGGAGCTGCTATATCAGTTGCCAAAGCTAAAAAATGACAGAAATGGCAAAAATCAGTCTCCAACGATCTGCTATTTCACTTGCCAAAGATGGCAAATGCCATATGTGTTCTCAAATATGGCAAGTGAAATAGCAGATGCCAACCTTGCCAGATCAGCAAAATCCAACAGAAATTGGCACCAAATTCAGTTGAGAAAACAACAGAATTAATCCAGTAGGGAAGCTATTTTCCAAAATCAAACCCAATTTTTACAATCAAGCAAATTTCACATGAAGACAGATCGTGTATATATATATGATCAAACCCATGAAGACAGCTTGTATATATATATGATCAAAATCAAACCCAAAATATATATATATATATATATGATCAAACCCATGAACCTCTGCTGACCGTATATATATATATAAATATGTGATCAAAATCAAACCCAAAACATATATATATATATATGATCAAACCCATTAAGACATAGCAAACCGTATATATATATGATCAAAATCAAACCCAAAACATATATATATATATGTATATATGAAGACAGATATTTTTTATGGAGACCAAAACACATAAAGACAGAATTTTTTGATGGAGATCAAGACAAATCAAAATATATATATATATATATGCAGATAGATCAAAACATATATATATATAGATGAAGATCGTGCAGACCTGAGAGTACACAGATCGGAGGAGACAGTCAAACCAGAGAGGGGTTCGATCTTGGAGGAGAAGGGGGAGATCGGGTTCCGATCATGGAGGAGAAGGGGTTCCGATCTTGGAGGAGGGGGTTTCGATCTTGGAGAAGGGGAGATCGGGTTCCGATCCTGTGCTCTGTTTGGTTTGTGCTCTGTTTAATTTCGGCCATGGAGGAGAAGACACAGTGAGAATGAGAGGGAGATGAAGAGCTGTGGAGGAGATGAGAGTGAGAAGAGATTGAGATAGATGTATGGCAAAATAGTGATGGGTCAGTGTAAATAAAAAAGCCGTTGGGCTCTGCTTGGTTTGTTCAACCAAAAAAAAAAATGAAATATGTGTAGTTAAATGAAATATGAGTAATTGGTGAAAATTTATTTTTTATGTGTAGTTAAAAAATTTTATTAAATATGTAGTGATATAGTTTTTGGTGGGGTGAATTAATAATTTTTTTTTTTTCAATTTTTCATTTTTTTTTATTTTTTATATTTATCTAGTTAGGAATAATATAAATATATAATTTTTTTAACAAACAGGTAAAAAAATGTTACAAAAGACACAAAATAAATAAAAATAAAATCACAAAAAACATATATCCAAACAACACCTACAAACTTGGAGGGAAAGTTGGTTGAGATTTGCCATATATAGCAAACGACCATTGGAGCACCATTGCTATAATTTGGCAAAATAACACTATTCATTGCCAAATTATAGCAATAGCAACCCCAATATAGCAACAACCATTGGAGATGCTCTAAATACAATAGAAGTAGAAGAAGACACCATCCTATAAATCTATTCTATCTTATGAAAAGCATATATGCAAATTATCACCCAAACCATTGATATATGGTTTTCCGTGTGTTTTAAGTTCAATGGGTCATGCAAGGGACAGTGAAGGAGGTGATTACATCATGGAGAAGGGGATGTCCTATGGGCAGCTACGAAAAAGCTTTCGAGGTTGCCTCATTATGTTTGATTTTGGTGTTTATGTAATGAGAGGAATAAGAAATCTTTCCAAGAGATTATTTATCAAAAAAAAAAAAGAAATCTTTCCAAGAGATTGCTCGGTTCTATGTCTGATGGGTATTGTGCTTGTCTCCACATGTTTGTTGGCTTACGGAGATTTTCCCTCATTCTTTATCTTCTTTTGTGGACTTTTTGGGGGAGTTATATATCCACGTGTATAATTTTTGTTTTTGTTGTACACTTAATGTGTGCAAGTTCCACACCCCCCCCCCCCTTTTCTCTGTGGCTCCTAACAATGAAATCGTTACAATTAGTTATCAAAATAAATAAAATCAAAATAACCACTTGTACATTTTTATTTATTTTTTTACACATAAATACAATGAAAGTAGGAGACACCAGCTGAAACTCTTTCTATCTTAGTCATTACATGCATGCAAAGCACAACCCAAGCTGTTGATAGATTGAAAATCACCATTAGCATATTAGTATGTTACATTTTCTATTTCATAAACAGCACATCAGTATGTTACATATTGCTCAAATCAATTAGACTATTTGCATCAACGCAAAATGAACACCATAATGTCATACCGTCGATAGCTTCAGGTCATAAGTGAACCCAAATATCTCGTAGGTGTAATTGATAAATTCTAACCCACTCCTGACTTCATCTTTTATCTGAAAATTTTTTTTAAAAAATAGTTATGTGAGGCATTCAAAACATATAGAGTTAACAGGTCTTAGCTATACGTCACCAAGTTTAACTAACCTGGGACTCTCTGCAGAAGATATGAGCATCATCCTGCAAAAGGTTGCAGTATTAGAAAGAAAGAGGCTTCCGCCAGCCATGGAATATTATTCAAGAGGTAGGAAAAAGATTGTCTTTTTCTATTTCTTTTTCTTCCTTACTAATGCATTCCATTACTGGACCAGCCAGGTCCAAAATTTATCAGGCCTTGCTAAACTGTAAGCAATTGAGGTACAAGGAACCAACTATCTTGAGATGCTAATGCTAGCACAATGGATGAGATTAGCACCAAAGAACAGCTACTGTTTCACTAGGACAAGTTTTAAAAAGCCATAAAGATCTCAAAATATCAGAGCAAAAACCACTCCCAACATGACACAACCCCAAAATAAGATTTTGGTGAACAACGACAACAAAGCTACCTGCTGAAATCTCCTGACACGAGTTAACCCACTAAGTGCACCACTGGCCTCATTCCGATGCAAGACTCCAAAATCAGCCATGCGAAGAGGAAGTTCTGGATAATCATATGAAAAAATCAGGATACAGATGCCACAAATAGGACAGAGGAAACAACAGGATGATAATTTGCAGCAAAGGTAAGCGATGAGAAGGAATGTAAGTTTTTCAGTGTTAAAAGCTAAATAAACACACAAAAGCCATCTAAAACTTCACATATCACCGTCAATTGGTAGGGTAACATTCAAAAGAATAAAATAAAAATCCCAATCTGATCCATGCAGAATAAATTCAAAATAGGTGTAAGCAATGAAATGAAAAAAATATATTTATTATGCATTGTTCAAGTCTTTGTCACTGAAATGAACTAATTCTAATCATCATCATTTAAGTAAATGGACTAGCCACCCATCAATCTAATCCTTTTGCCTTTCTAATGACTTGCAAGTCCCCTTAGCAACAAGAAGTCCAAAATAATCAAACACTCTCAGAAGCTCCATGGTGCTTGCCACATAATTCATCTGGCTTCCTTATCCGACAAAAGCAGAAACAAAGTAGGAGGCTACCCACAAATCCCACACTAAGACCCCTGTCAGTATACACCATTCTCAATTAACCCATTGCTAAAATACTCATACCTCCAACAAATCATTCTCTCGTACCAGTTTGCCCACTAGACCTCTGATAAGGAAAGACAACAGTTCCTTGCAAGAGGGAGGGTCCACTCAAAATTTTCCCCCACGTAACACTGATGCAGAGAACCATTAGCTTCTTCTCACCAATTTAAACACTAGCTGCTTCCAAGAAAGAATTTCCAGCTCCCCTGCCTTTCCCGATCAGACACCAAGTCCTCCAAAGCCCCATCCACCCCGGGTCACAAGGAATCAAAGCCGCCTCCTCCACACCATCAAGTTCATTTCAATTTCAATATTCGTCAAGTAGCCCAATAAAGTCAAGATGGAGCACAATTTTGCCCAATAAAATCATAGGAACTACAGAAGGCGTAAAAATGCAATATAAAAGATATAAAAATTGAAACTAACCCACCCCTGTATGAACGAACTCTATGATCAAATATTAAACAATGTCCCGGGCAATTCATTGGCTTAAGTCCAAACTCTTGCTTTTCAATCTGTAACATAAACCAGAAATATTAGATCATAGGAAATATGGTTGACAGACCTATGCATATACCCACTAAGATAAGAAAACCCAAAATATGAAGAAACCTAAATTACTCTACATCTAAAGTGACATTATAATCAAGGATTTAATTGCCCATTAGATTACAAAACCCAAATCAAAATAATCCATCCACTTTTACAAAGGCAAGAACCACAGAAAAGTAAAGATACATATATGCATATATATGTGTGTGTGGGTGGTGTGTGAACATAAAAATACAAGAAATTAGATATAATAAAAAAAGGGTCACAAAATGTAAGTAAGAGATAAGCACCAACAAATCACTCAAATACCAATGAACTCATGTTAAGGACAAATGAAAAACAAATCACCTCCAATAAAAACATGTTCTCCCTGTAATTTGCAGCATGCCCAGATGTTTCCCAAAGTTGCATGTTAAAGATATTTGGTGTCACAACCTGCAAAAATCAAGCACTATTTTATATATCATATGCAGTTATATGATGTCATTGCAATAAACCAATAAGCATAAACTATTCACCTCTTGGTATCCTCTATCCCAGTATTGATTTCAGATAAATTCCACCAACTTGTTGTAAATTCGAGCACCATGCGGAAGGAAGACACAACTTCGGGGCTGAAATATGCACAAGATGCATTACGGAGGAACCAAGCATAATCTTGACCACATAAACGTAAATATTAACTAGAAATTGTACCTAAGTGGGTGAAAAAAGAAAAGCTCCTGATTCTTCCCCAACTCTCTATGATCATATTTCTTTGCCTCTTCTAGCCTTGTGATATATTCCTGCAACAAAGATTATCTTATAGATAAAAATACCATCATTTGAAACCAATGACCACATATTATTGCATTAGCATAACTTTTGATAACAAACCCTTTATAATTCAATTTCACCAACAATCCATGTTTACCATGAATTGCCAATTTAACATCAGGAAGCTAACCTGCAAGTGGGTTCTCTCCTTAAATATTTCATTAATCCAAGCCGCAATAAAAAATTTAATGAGATAAACCAAGACTTCCAACCTCCTAGCAGAGGGAGGCAGCGGCGACAGGACACGAGGGTGTTGGGGTAAGCAGAAGGTATCGGCCACAGGGCTCAGGAAAGGGGAAGGAGGTGTCGGTGAGCTATGACGAGCAGAAGCAGGCACAGCAGGGTTGGGGGGCAGCGAGAGGGATGGGGGAGGGGGGGGAGGAGAACAGGATGATAATGTCTTGACTGTCTAAAAACCCCCAGCTGGTTTTATTTATTTGTTTCATATTTGGTGTATATAAACTGGTTGGAAGTGGCTGATTGGTGGAGGGGTTGAAGCGGTGGAGGGGGGTAATGGGTGTGGCTGGTTTTGGTGGATATGGTGGTGGAGGCGCTAGAGCAGTGAGTACAGCAGTGGCTGGTTGGAGAAGATGGTTTTGGCTGGTTTTAGTGGAGGTGGTGGCCAGTGGTTGTGTTGGCTGAGAAAATGGTTGTTGTGGTGAATTTACCATATTGCCCCCCAAAAACAAGCCATGTGGGGCGCACATGGTCCTTTTCATCCAATTTCTAAACGCCTGTTGTCAATTGGATCAAATTGGAAAAGAAAAAAAAAACAGAAAAAAAGAATTCACTGCCAGATCAAGTAAATTGAAACTAAATGAACCGAATTAAAACAAAGGACATAATATAAGGATTACTAGTGTAATTTTTCATATATTATGGGTTGGTTTGGGATGTTCTAAAAAAATGTACTTTTTGACTTATTGGTTTATATGGGTTGGGTTTGGGTTAGGTTTGATGTGATGTGTTAGAGAGGTGATATAATTTAAATAAGATGATGTGACTTAAATAGGATAGTGACTTTTTGACTTTTTGTATTATTTAGTAGATGCCAAACTTAGCCAACATATATATATATATATATTAATCAAAGAACTCCGCCGGGGTTGTTAACAACTCCGCCGGTCCCAAGCCCGGGTTAAAGAGGAGGGTTGTGTGTTAGGTAGCCAACAGTCAACATGTAAAAAAGTCATTCGGATCCCTTATGAAAATGAATCCTACTTTAAATCGTTTAAATGCTAGGTCGTTACCCTCAAGTAACGCGTTGCGCTTGCCCCAAGTGTTTTGAAAAGTGAGTAAAGGGCGCACGCATCGAGGGTTGGGTGCAGTGAAAAATGGTCAAAGGTTTCCTTGTTTTTCTAGACGAGCGCGAGTAAAAAAGCTAGCTTAAGACTACAGGTTTAGGGTAGCCATTTGGAATATAGGAACCTTAACTGGTAAGATGATGGAATTGATAGATGTTATAATTAGGAGGAGAGTTAGTATAGCTTATGACAAGAAACTAAGTGGACGGGTGAAAGCTAGGAAAATTGAGGATACCGGTTTTAAACTGTATTATAGTGGTAACGACAGACATAGGAATGGGGTAGGAATCATAATTGCCAAGGGTCTGGTGGAGAATGTAGTGGCGATCATTAGGAAAGGGAATAGGATTATGTTAGTTAAATTAGTTATTGGAAGGAATATAGTGAACGTTATTAGTGCATACGCCCCTCAAGTAGGATTAAATTATCAGATTAAGAGGAATTTTTGGGAACAAATAGATGAGATCTTACAGGAGATGTCTGTAGGAGAGAACCTAATTATAGGTGGAGATTTTAATGACCATGTAGGCGATAAACTAGGCTATGAAATAGTGCACGGTGGATATGGTTTTGATAACAAAAATGAGACTAGAGAGGGTATCTTAGATTTTGCGTTAGCTTCTGACCTAATGGTGGCCAATACTATGTATAAGAAGAGGAAGGAGTATTTGATAACTTTTAAGAGTGGGTCAGTTAAGAGCCAAATAGATTATTTCTTAGTGAGAAAAGTGAACCGCCTAAAATGCAATGATTGTAAGGTGATTCCTGGAGAGAGTCTAACCTCTCAACATAGGATTTTGGTACTAGATTTATGTTTTAGAGAGCAATACCAAGCTAGGAAGGATGGTGGGCGTCGTAGGACGAGATGGTGGGACCTAAAAGGGGAAAAACTAAAAATATTTAAGAATAGAATGAAGAAGGAAGATACTTGGGACTTGGAAGATGATGCTAACACTATGTAGAACTCGATGGCCAATTGTATGAAGAGAATCTCAAGGGAAGTGTTTGGAGAATCGAAAGGGACGGGACCCAGCACTAGGCAAACTTGGTGGTGGAGAGAAGAGGTTCAAGCGGTAGTTAAGGCAAAGAAAGAGTGCTTTAAAAAGTGACAGAAGGATAGAACTGAGGAAAACCTTAAGAGCTATAGATTGGTTAATAAGGAAGTCAAAAAAGTAATGAAAGAGGCTAAGTTGAAAGCTTATGATGACCTATACACTAGACTAGATAGTAAAGAATGAGAGAAGAGAGTATACAAACTTGCTAAGATACGAGAGAGGAAAACAAGAGATTTTAATCAAGTTAAGTACATCAAGAGTGAGGATTCTAAGGTATTGGTGAAGGATGAAGAAATTAAGAAAAGATGGGAGAACTATTTTGAGAAATTATTAAATAAGGAACATGGAGGTACAGCAATAGGGGAAGAAATGGCTAGTAATACGATAAACCAAGACTATAAGTTTTATCGCAGGATTAGGAACTTTGAAATGGAGAATGCACTTAAGAAGATGAAATCAAATAAGGTTTTAGGACCCGATGGTATCCCTATTGAACCTTGGAAGTACTTGGGTAAAAAAAGGGTTGCTTGGTTGACTAGGTTGCTTAACAAAATTTTGTTGACTAGGAACATGCCAGATGAGTGGAGGAAGAGTATTTTAGTGCCAATATATAAGAATAAAGGAGATGTCCAGAATTGCAACAACTATAGAGGAATCAAGCTAATGTGCCATATAATGAAAGTGTGGAAGAAGGTGATGGAACGCCGATTGCGAGATATAACAGAGATGTCAGAGAATCAATTTAGTTTATGCCCGGAAGGTTAACAATGGAAGCGATTTATCTTTTAAGGAGAGTAATAAAAAAGTATAGAGAAAAGAAAAGAAAAGAGAAGAGATATTCATATGGTGTTTATCGACCTTGAGAAAACATATGATAAAATGCCCCGAAATATAATATGGTGGGTGTTAAAGAAGAAAAGGGTGACAAAAGGTTACATTGATGTGATTAAGGGCATGTATGAAGGGATTGTGACCACTATTAGATCGCTTGCTGGAGAGACAAATGAATTTCCTATCACTGTTGGGTTACACCAACGATCTACCTTAAGTCCTTATCTTTTTGCTTTAGTTATGGATGAGTTGACGAGAAATATTCAGGATAACGTGCCATGATGTATGCTTTTTGCAGACGATATCGTGCTAGTGGATGAGATTAGAGAAAGAGTTAATACAAAGTTGAAAATTTGGTGAAAAACGATTGAATCTAAAGGTTTCCAAATAAGCAGAAATAAGACAAAGTACATAGAGTGTAAATTTAGTAACAGTAACAATGAAAACAGAAGAGAAGTAAAGATTGAGAACCAAGAATTGCCTAAGAGTGAACATTTTCGTTATTTAGGGTCGATTATCACACAAGTAGAGGAGATTGATGCAGATGTGGCCCATAGAATTAAGACGAGATGGTGTAAGTGGAAAAGTACATCTGAGGTACTATGTGATAAACAAATACCCACTAGACTAAAAGGTAAGTTCTATAGAAACAACATGTAGATAAAATGAGTGTGGCTGAGATGAGGATGCTAAGGTGGATGTGTGGCAAGACTAGACAAGACAGAATTAGGAATGAGTGTATTTAGGAATGGGTAGGAGTAGCACCGATAGAAGATAAGTTGAGAAAGAATCGATTAAGATGATTTGGTCACATTCAACGGAGACCAACAGTAGTAGTGAAGAGATGCGATGCTGTAACGGTAGAAGGGAGTATTAGGGGACGGGATAAGCCTAGATTAACGTTGGCTAACGTTGTAAACAGAGATATGAATCTACTTGATTTGACTAACGAAATGGCCTTTGATAGGGCCGCGTGGAGAATAATGATTCACGTAACCGACCCCATTTAATGGGAGTTAAGGCTAGGCTTGGTTTGGTTTGATTTGGTTTATATATATTAAGCAAAGAAGTTGATCATACACAAAAATAAACTATATATAGAAGAAAATTATTATAAAAAAAAAATGGATATCACCTTCAAGCGTTTGTTATCAGGATAGGATATCCCATAAACTCTTTGCAAACTTTCACGATCTTTATTTCCCCTCCAATAAGCTGAAGAAGCCTGAAGATAAAAAGCATAAGTAACAAGGACAAAGTACTTGCAAATAGCATGCAAAATAACAAAATACAAACCTTTAAACAAGCAAGTGCTTTTACAGAAGATGTGTTTGGTATATGTGGTCCACGACATAGATCAACCAAAGGGCCGCATCTGTATACTGTGATAGTTTTGTCTTCAGGTAATTCTTTAATGATTTCAATCTGATTTAGACAATAGAAAAAGCATAATTATAAGATACAATGCCAAAAGTTCAAATAAATCAAAGCAATCGATGGATAAAATTTTTGGGTGGCATAAATTTACCTTAAAATTATTTTCAGAAAACATCTCAAGAGCCTGCTCCCTTGTAACTTCAATGCGCTCAAAAGGCTGCTTTTCCTGAGATAGAAAGGATTTAAGGTAATATATGCTCATGGCAAAGCAACCTCTGCAATACATTTAAGCACATAACATAAATTACAAATTAAACCCAAAAACTTATGCATTTTGAAAGAAATCCCTCAACTTTATTATGATTCTACACATATAGTATCTATTTAATGTTACATGCAATATAAGATAATTAAATCAAACCTGCATGTGTGTATCTAAAGTGTAATAAAGAGATCTAGCTTGCACTTGTATACGAGGGGGTTAACAGAGACTTGTACGCCTGTATGACCCCAAAAGCATGTGGTTTACAATAAATGCTACTGAAATAACCACCAAGGATTAATCAAAATCAAATCTATGGCAATAACTATATAATACATCTAAGGCAACCATCTTTTCACTTATGGAATAAAAATTTAGCAGTGTTGTAATTTCAAATCTCAAATTTATTATTGGATACACTAAATTGAATGAAATAAAAATTTAAAAGTATAAGAAAAATAGCAACTAAAAGAATAGTGTATATTAACAAGCCTGAATCAAGTACAAGTCCAACTTTAAGCTAGGAAAACAGCTAAAACAAGTAAATAAACAATACCCCAACAGCTTTTGATGCCCCTGAATCAATCCGTTTAAAGTGGTCCTCATTTAACCCCAGTTCACCATAAAAGGCATCATAATAGAAACCCTGAAAGAGCAATTAACCATTTCATGAGAACCTGGAAACATTTGCAATTATAGCAAAGGTCAAACACAGACAATGCAAATGGTAAACCAAATGAAAATAAAAATTTATTAATAATACTAACATTAAATTGTAACAATATAATACTGCTCAATACATTGATGTAAAACTAGCTTTCCTTTATCTAAATGGATAAATGAAAAAACAAGTTTAAAAAAAACCATAATCCCTTGCCCAGTTGTTCTCTCTGCCAAGTGCATCATGCAATGTCCGCAATACAACTTGCTACTATGAATAGCTAAGCACAATTGTTTGTGAAGCAAAACCAAAAAAAAATGGGGTAGCCCAGTGCACGAGGCTCCCTCTAATGGAGGATCTGGGAGGGGAAAATGTACGCAATCTTACTCCTATTACTGGAGAGTGTTTCCGTGATAACACGTAAAAATTAAAAACAAAAAGAGTAAAAGCAGCAACATGAGGAGTAATGGTGTTCAAATACAGATCTTGAACTCCAAATGAGAGCTTCAGATATCAACTAAGGATCACTGATCATTGGCTCACAAGAAATATAATAGTTGGTATGAGGCACTAAAAGCCAACCGTTCAAAACACCTTAGTAAAAGAATTTGCTAAGAAGTGGAAAAGGGGTGAATAAATAATAGAAAACGTAAGAATAGTACTCCATAATCAAAAACATTAACAAAACATATTAATAGTCATTAATATGATCTGGGGAGGACCATTTAACTCCCAATATAAATGTAAATTTGTAATTGCACTTAGTTAATTCATATGTAATGAGAATAATTGCAGAATATAATTTACCTCCCCTCTTGTAGTACATGGCCCAATGCACAACTTGCACCCATATTCCATCTCAAGAGCCTGCAAAAAATAAAAAATAAAAAAATTTGCAAGAAGACCCAAAAACCAATTCAACCCATATTCAGATTCCCCTGTAAACTACATTGAAATGCATCAAGAAAGACAAAACTTATACCTGCCCGAGAATATGAGCACTAGAATGCCAGAAGGTGTCGCGACCCTCATCGCTCTCAAATGTGAATAATTTTAGCTCACAATCACATTCAAGCGGCCTTGACATGTCCCAGAGCACACCATTAACCTTGGAAATCAACGCATTCGATGCCAAACTCTTTGAAATCTCTTTAGCAATATCGAATGGAGTCGAAACCCATTTTTTCCCTTCCTTCACACTCCCATCCGGCAAAGTTATCCTTACAACAACATATATTCAAATCAATACTCGATGCATCTATACTCTCTCTATACTATTATATAAGCACAACACTCAAAACAAATTTGAAGCTTTTTTGTAACTTTTTTAAAAAAATGCTCAAATTGTTAACTGCTAACAGTATTCAAATTCAACGTCTTCCTCATTCATCAAATACCCATCTTCCCTATTCATCAAATTGTCAAAGTAAAAATGAATACTTGAGGAGTGTGAAGATGGATTACTTGATGGGATCGCCAGAAATCGACTGAAGATGAGCTAGTTGTTGGGCTTTGATGGATTCGAAGGCTGCGATACGCTTGGGGATGACAGTTTCAAGATAAGCTTCGTCCTTAGGGTGGGCCGGGCTGGACTCGGGCTGAGCATTCGGCTTTTTCCCCATCTCTGGTGGCGGCGGCGGCGGTGGTGGTGAAGAGAAGCGGCGGAGCAAGGTCTTACACGGCTGAGCACGGTAGCGAGGAATTGATAATCTCCGCCACAATTGCGAACATAGCATCCGTCTTTGGGTTCTTAAAAGTTGCTAAAGGGTTTTAGGGTTTTTATATTTTATATTTTAAATCATAATTCATTTCTACTGATTAAAACTGGTTTATTTTTAATTTTTTAATGATAAATTACAATTTAATATTTTAATTTAACAAATTTCACTTTTAATTTTTATAATTTTAATATTTGTTATTTTATTCTACATATATATATTAAGAGGTTGATAAATAATCTAAAATTGTCAGTTTTAGATTTTAATTTGAACAGAATAATTGAATTAAAATCAAATTTCAAATGTAAAAACTATCTCATAAATTTATTCATAAAAATAAAATATACTAATGATTTAATAAGTCTCAAAATAAGACATATTAATAAGTCTCAAAATAAGACATATTAGTAATTTATTTGAAAGTGAAAATTATTATTATTATTATTATTTTTTTATTTTTTTGCGTGGGAAGCAAGCGATGGGCCTAGGGCTTGATTTGAGAGAGATTGGGATTATGATTCTATGGACCCTTTTTTAGAAAAGGTATTGGGCTGGCTGAGACTCATTATGGGCCTTGTGATTGTGGCCTAATCAGATTCATCAGCTAGTTTCAAGATTTGTACATTTTACTCATAACGCATCCCAAGCCCACATCGAGCTCAACCCAAAAAAATTGGGTCAGCTGATCGTTCTTACATTTTGAAAAAAACATAATAAATCGTACAAATTTAATATAATTATATTAAAATATTAATTTATATAACACTTAAATATTTTTATTTTATTTATGGGGCACTTTTTTATAAATTCATTTTCATTCCATTTAGGCCTTATTTGTCATAATCTAAAAAAATTAAAAAGTCAAAAAGTCACATCATCTTATTTAAGTCACATCACCTCTCTATTACATCACTTCAAATCCCACCCATACTCAACTCATATTTCATAAAAAGTCAAAAAGTACACTTAATTAGATCATCCCAAACAGCCCCTAGTCCACATTATTTTCTTATATTCCAATAAGTCCTATGAGTGATATAGTTACCAAAATATCCCTAATAATATTCACATTTACAATGTGAATGTTCCGTGATGTAGATGTTCACACCGTCAATGTGAATGTTCACACCATTAATGTGAATGTTAACAGATCAATGTAAATATTCACACTGTCAATGTAAATATTCACATTGTAAAATATGAATGTTCACATTACTAAATTTCTAACTATTTAAAAAATATCTGTAAAGGTAAAAATGTCCATAAAATATTTTAAATATGAGAATTAGAGTTTGATAGATCAAATATTCAAATAATAAAACTTATTGAAATATAATACAAACACTTGAAAAATAATTTTTTAATAAATCCCCCTTTATTTATCTTTCTATCATTATACTTTTTGCATTAACAACTTCTAATCCATTTGGTTATATTAAAAGGAGATCAATCTAATTATATTAAAATTATCAATTCTGCTATGTAGCTTGTGATACTCCAAAATTTAAGAACATTATAATAAGATTTAAAACTTAAAATCAATATTGCCACCAATATTACTAGCATCCATTAATTAACAACTCATAATTTAAAGTTCTTACATTACAACTTAGTCTTTGTACATGTCACGACCCAAACCCGCCCCTGTAGGTTTAGCGCCGCAATCGGCCAGTAATACGTGGACTACCAAAGGCCTCTAAACAAATTAACGAATAATAAGGGGCTGCGGAAGCAAATATATAAAGTAAATAAGGTCCAATAAGCTGTGATGACGTACATGGGACAGAAAATACAAAACTTATTTATAAACATAAACATGCTAGTCAGGTACACCCATATGTACAAAGTATTTACAGAAAGTATTCCCAAGATCTGACGTTACAAAACACAAACATTGACTAGCACGAAGACAAAACTGCCATGGCATCGAGCTTCAGGCAGAACCTCCTCGGGAGGCGCAACAGGTGGCTAACCAAAAACAAAACAGAGGGCCATCAACTCTGGCCTGGGTCTTGTGCTGGCTCACCTACATATATATATAAACTGTGAGCGAAAGCCCAGTGAATAATAACAGAGTAAAGGGTTTAATGAATGATGTCCATCACAGAGTTTATATCAGAAACACAATCCTATCAGAAACAGAGTCTTATGCATATTCAGAATTTCAAATCAGATATAGGTTCAGATACATGCTCATATTCATATTTATATTCAGATTTTGCATAAATTCATATGTGGTACACCCATTAGCTATCAGATCAGGCAGGTCCAAAGACCACAACAGGCAAGTCCTAAGACCACAACAAGCAGGTCCTAAGACCACAACAGGCAGGTCTAAAGACCACAGACAAAGTTGGTACCAACAACCACAAAGGTCTATATCTTGCGCGCAAGTAGCCATGGTATTGTTACCCCCAAGCAAGGGCCATAGGCCATGATATTGTTACCCCCGGGCGAGGGCCATAGGCCATGGTATTGTTATCCCCGGGCGAGGGCTATAGGGACTAAGGGTGCCACAAATACTTTTCAAAAACTGGACATTCATTTATAGTTCATAAAGTAGCTTTCTAGAAAACCGATCATATCATATCAGAAAATACTTACGGTTAAACATAACTTTACAAAGTTATTACTCACAATGGGCGTTGATACAGGTAGACGGAGTCAAAAGGGTCAAACAGATTGCGGCACGTGACCTACATAACACATCACGGATACACACTTGAAACATGCAATCCAATTGTACAAAACCCACATCAATGATTCTAAGTGTGTACCTAACCTCTTGTCCTAAGTATAGAGCCTTAAACATGGCCTAGGAATGCCTAGGATGGAATGAGGATGCAAAAATGTACTTTTAAACACTTTACAAAATTTTCAGAAAACAGGGGTCCCGCTCGAGTGTTGATTTCTACGCTCGAGCGGACTGTGTGCTACAGTAAAAATGCTGGATGCTCAAAATTTACGCTCGACCCTCGCTCAAGCGTGAGACATAAGCCTCCGCTCGAGCATACTGTAAAATAGTGAGAGATGCTGGGAGCTCGATTTCCCCGCTCGAGCGGGAGACAAAAATTTGGAATTTCCAAATTGAGCTCCAATGCTCAATTCCAACTTTTAACCATTCAAAACTCAACCTCCTGGGCTCAATTTCTGGGAAAATATTTCAAAGTCACAGTACAACAAATTTCAAAAGCCAATTTGTGAAATCAATGCCCATGGGTGAGACAATTTGATCACAATTTCAATAAATCATCAAGAACAAAGTTTAAACAACCATGCATGAGTTCAATTTCATTTCAAAGCTCCAAAACATGATTCAAAACAAAATTAAACTTAGAATCTCGATGAACTCATGGACTTTAGCAAAAATATGCACATGCATGTAGAGATTTGATACCAAACAATTTCAATTGCTATGAATATGCACATGCATGCATGTTACACCACCCAATTCACAATTTCAAGCTAAATTTAGACTCTAATCCTCAATATGTCAAGGAATATGCAAGAGCTAGTTCAATTACATGAATAGGGGGATGAATTCCTACCTTTAAGTCTAGAGTGTCAAGCTTAGAGGCTCTAATATACACACACTTCTTCAATCCTCTCCAAGTTCAAGCTAAGATCACTTGTTGAGTTCAAAATTCCCAATTCTACACCAATTCTTCTTTCACTCCCCCTCTCAGCCGTTTGACTCACTAGAGGGTGAACAAAAAGGATGTCTAGTAGCTAAATCAAGACTTAAACAATTGACCCACTATAATGGCAAAATAGTAATTAACCAGGTTCATTATTAAAATGTTAATTAATCAGATTTAAACATTCCTAATCGAATTTTAATTGAACCTACCATAAATTCACATAAAATTCAACTAGTCTAAAACACTAATCAATTTCGGAATCGGGCGCTGATAAGGCTTCCAATTTGCAGTTTAAAGTTTCAAACACGACCAGATATTCCGACACCGAACAGATAGGAACACGTAATTCATGCAATGCACATGCAAATTAATTCTAGATTTCCTCTTAATTATTATTAGGCATAATTAAGTTCCAATTAGCGTTAATCAGGGTCGGGGTTATTACAGTACATAAAAGAAATAACACAAATATAAAAAGAAAACTAGAGAAAAACTAGAAATTTTAGAAAATAGTTCATGGAACTTGGCACTCTTCAAGCTAACCAAGGTTGAATGTCACCTTGCAAAGCCTCGATGTTTCCTTCGGTTTCTTCGGTACCTGGCATAAAACGTCAAGGCAACGGGAATGCCAATGAGCAATGAGCTCAATAAGATACTACAATCCGCAAATACCCATCCTGATAATAATACTCACCCTGATAATAATACCCACAATTAATGAATAATGTGTAGTAACAGAATAACAAGTAGTATTTAGTAAGCATAACATAAATATTATCAGTTGAAATAATAACAATAGATAATAATAAATTAATAAAAAAAATAACAAACGGAAACAGTATTTCATCATAAGGAATATGCTTACATTTCTTTTTAAAATTCTCATAGATTTAATTTATCAGATAAATTTAAGTAACTCCTCGCAGAGCATTATTTCCACTCAACCGTTAAGCAATAGTCACGGGCAATTCTGACTCTCCCTTGGTCAAATATTCAAATGTTACTTATTGTAACTATCAATGATGCCCACGCACCAGGGTTACGTACCCAAATCGTGACATTATGGTCTGCCCCAAGGGAACGATCTACTTTGTGACACCTGTACCACTAACCTTATATCGCCTACACTAACAAGAGCCGAAATACCTTCTCGTGCCATGTTAGTGTTCGCAACTCACTTGTACAAGATTCTAAACCAGGCTTACCTCATCTCTTTTAAACTTTAATGCATCGGTTCAATTTCGTGTTTCTTTACTTGTTGAGTTTTTCACAATAATTCAAAATTTAATTACCAATAATATTATACCAACTCATTAAAATTCCTAATATAAAATATTACACATGTCACATAATAATAAATAAATGTACAAAATTTAAATAAACAATTTATTTAAACCATAGTATGAAATAATAATGTAGATATCAAAAAGAAGAAATAAATCATAGTCACACACATACATAGATTTTTAATCTACAAAATTAGACTAGTACAATATCAAATTTTGGTCCAAATAAACAATTGAAGAAATAATTTTTTATTCTTTCTTAATCTGCCAAATTTTTTCAAAATATGTATCTCGCAATTAAAATTATAAATAAATTACTTATACAACTCTAAAATTCATATAAATATACAGAATACTCATCATCCTCAGTGTATCAGAGATTGTTCCTCCTTGGGTCTCCTTGGGAGTGTAGACTAATTATTGATGATATTAAGAGATTGGCTTCTCATGGAGTGTTGCTCTTTCAATGGAGAACTCGATCTGCAAATCGAGTAGCCCATTGGGTGGCACAAGCCTCGCTGCATGGTTATCTCCCACAAGACTGGGTCCCAAACCCACCAGCTGCCCTTGTTGCTTTGTTAGGTGCTGGTTAGTTTTCTTTGTTTGCTGGTGTTGTTCTGTTTGCTTTTCTTGGCTGTTAATTCCCCTGTTCAAAAATAAAAATAAAATAAACATGTTATGGTTATTTTTTCAAAAAGCATTTTCCAAAAATAAGTTATAAATAATTCTGAAAAGTTCCAAGAAAGTTTATGACACAGATTTATCACATTTTCTTAAATTAATGCCATACTTAAATTTATAAATCAATTCCATGATCTAAAAATTTATTATGAAACTAGACTTCTCAAATTTCATTTTTTGTTTAGAAATTACAAGATTTGGTTTAATATAGAATTTTTAATGATTTTTCAAACATATAGTAAATATGTCTTGCAGCTCCAGATTTAACTAAAAATTTGTATAAATTCGTACAAAACTCAATAATTGTTAAAAAATTTTGTGGATAAACTAGACATCATTATCAACAACTTTGTAAGAGAAATCGTCTCAAAATTTTGAGTATAAAATTGTAAAAAAAAAAATTGGACAACTGATTAGTAGATTTAATGGCCAAAAAGAAATCTCCAATCCTCCCTTTAATGGTATAAACTACACATGCAAGCCTATTTTCACAATAATACCATAACTTTAAGATTATCAATATCTTCAAATATTTGATATACACATCACAAAATTTATATATAACTATAAATAAATTTTTATCTATAATTATTGTTAGGAACACAATTTAAAATTTCAACCAAAAAAAATGAGTGGGTTGAGAGGGTTTTCTTACTTAATAGTAGGATTGAAATGGGTGATGAAATGGTAGAAAAATTTAGCTTCCTTAGCCTCCCTCTCTTCTTCTCATTCTACTGCTTAGCTGAATTCTCTTTTTTTTTTTTCTTTTTTTTTTCCTCACTCATCCGAAGGAGCAAGCATGCATATGTATCAATAAATTCAAGCTGAGTCTTCTCTTGTATATATAAAATAGGATTAAGCTGAGCTTTCCCTCTCTCTCTCTCTCTCTATTTCTTTTTCTTTCTCTTCATTCTAAGTAGTTACTTTCCCTCAATTCCAAGAGCATAATGAGCTCTTCTTCCCTATATTAACATGTAAACAACCATGTGGCAAAATTGCCACCGAAATTTGCAAAAGTTTTGTTTTGTGTTTTTTTATTTATTATATATATATATAATTGTGTATTTGTGTGTGTTGCTTAAAATTGATACACTAAGATTTTTAACTAAGATATTTAGTAAGAATAATTATCATATTGAATCCTAATTAAAATAATTTATAAACAATAAATATTGAATACCCACAAAATTATTATTCTTAATAATGTCTTTCTTAGTTATTGAATTGGGTTAATTTGAAACTAACTTTTACACTAATATATATTTTAGATAGATTCTGGATAAAATTTATTTATTTATTTATTTTATTTTAAGAATAATTAAATGCGGGTTTTCACATAGCTTGAAATGCATTTGGCCCAAATGGCTTAACTACTTAAAATGATGTCATTTCGGGTGGTTTTTTTTTTTTGTTTCTCTCTCTCTCTTCCCCTCTGTTTTTCTCTTTGAAACAGACAGCGAAAGAATGAGAGAAGGAATGTGAAATTGTTTTGGTATTTATTTTCTCTCTTGATTGTTTGAACTGTTAGTTCTTGATTGAATAAACTTATAATGTCAACTTCTATGTTTGTTCTTTCTCACAAATTCACCACTCATTCCAGTAAACAACACAAATTCATCACTCATTCTAGTAAACAACAAAAAAAATATCAATAACAATGTTCATCAATGCACACCCAAATAGTGAAAATTCAACAGAAACTCCAAAACCCCTAAACTATCAAACCCCCACACATAAAAAACCCAAGCAACTCAGATCTAAACTCACCTCTTTACTTTCCAAATAACTCCGTCGTTCGGCGACTTACCTTCGTCGGTGTCATTGTTGTCGTCGTCAGAGTCTTTGTCGGTTTCGAAGGTCTTGCCATGGATTGGAAGCTTACGGGTTTCATATACACACATAGATTTGTGTATACATAGATCTTCTCTCCCTCTTCTCTCTTCCCCTTCCCTCTTCTCTCCCCTTTCATTTTCTCTCCTCTTTCTCCTCATTTTCTTCTTTTTCTGACTGTTTAAGAAAGAAAAACAGGGAGAAGAGAAGAAAAAAAAAAAACTATCAAAAATGACGTCGTTTTAGATAATTGAGCAATTTGGGCCAAATTCATTTTGAGCTACCAAATATTATTCTAAAATTATAAAACTTAAATTTTTTTCAAATCTCAATCATTTGACAGTAAGAATGTTTTAGGAGGCATTTGATAACATTCTCCATTTTTTTTTATCTATTTATTTTACATGTAAAATATTTTTTACCAAGTAACAAAAACAAAAGACTTTTAATACCCATATAATTTCCAAATATATAAAAAATTGTACAAAATTTATATAAAAATAATGTGTCAATGATTTACTGAAATTACAAGAACAATGGTGATAGTTTTAATTGAAAATTAAAATTTACAACCAAAAAAAAAAAAAAACCCCACATCATTTTATATAATTATATATAAATTTTTATTTATAAATTCATATAGGGTCATGCTAATAAATGCCCTTGTGGCATTAGTTAGAAAATAATTAATAATATTTTATTACATTTAATGAGTCTTAGAATCTATTAAATATTAAATAATCACTATTTTTATGCATGAAAATGTAAAATTGTAATTACAAAGTAGTTGTATTCAAATTCAAAATTAGTAAAGAATAATGCTACCAATTAGTGTACTAACTATTGTACCAATTAATGATGTGGCATAATTTAAAAGATTTTTGATATTTGTAATTTATATAATGAGTGCGGTCAATAATAATGTCATAATTAATATTGGTACACTAGTTAATACACTAATTGATACATTTAACACCACTAATTAATAAAACATATCATAATAAATACATTTGATTTATTGAGTTACTAAAATTAGAAAATTAATAATTTAATGAAAAGTTAAAATCAAACAAATTTCAAAATTAGGACAATTTAATATTACATTGCACCTCAACTAACGTATCAAGGCCCTTGTGATCATCTCCAATTTAGTCTAAGATGTTTCATCAAATTAAAAGCGTCTTATTTTGGCGCTCTAATCCTTTCACTAGATTCTTATAAAATAGAAAGAAAATCAAAACTTTTCTCAGATAAAGTGAGTCTTTTATCTTTCACCTTTTATCAAATTTAATTATTGTCGTTAAGTTAGATATCCTCCTAAATGTTCATCCAAATATCTATTCAAGTCTAACTTTGACAATTTTTTTATTCATGTTCGATGACTTCCAAGATATTTGATCAGGCGTCCTCTTGGACAATCAAAAATGTGAAAAAAATTGATAAAATTTTTAATTTTAACATTAAAGTGAACTATATCAAATCAATTTTTTTACAAATTTTTATTCAAGTATGATGAAATTTTTTATTCAACCTTGGATTGTCTGATAGACCATAACTCAAAACAAAAACATGTAAATCAAGTTAAATCACCTTTTCTTCTTTCTTTCAATTTTTTTTTTTATAAAAGGTGTACATGTATTCAATTTTCAAAATGTTACCAGACAGTCCTTAGAATGTCAAATGAAAGCTACTAGCCTTCTCTTTTTGGGTGAATAAAAGCTACTAGCCTTCAAGTCCTTCAGATTGGCACTAGAGAGAGAGAGAGGGAGGAAGAGACCCAGACTTCAAACAGTAAAAAATGGGTTCCATTTTTTTGTAGCAGATTCTCAAGGACTCACTGAGCTAGGTAAGCTCCACCCTTGACATTACCAGTAGTCTTTAAGGGTTTTTTGTCTTTCCAAAGTAAAAAGATTGTCTTTTTTTGCACCAAATCTCTTTTCAAAGCAATGGGATTATCCCAAATCTGGGTCACTTGTGAATTTGTCTTCGTAGTCATTTGTTTATCTCAATTAGGTTTCTTCTAAATGCAAGCAAAAAGGCCTTTTGCTTGTTCTCTTCAAATTGTGAGTTGGGTTTAACCTCATTTCAAGAAAGACAATAATGGCTCTATATGATTCCTGAAATTTGAGCAAACCCATGGTTTCCTAGCATGCCTATCTTGCTAAAATGCCTTTGATTCAACCTCACATCAAGCAAAGAGATGGTCTTTTGACCCTTTCTTCTTCTTCTCTCTCCTCTTCCCCTCCTCCATTTTCATCAACATACCAGAAAGATTCAACCCCATCATCATCTTCGTCTGGGAGTAAAATAAGCCCTGCTGTTATTTTCATTGTAATCATACTTGCTGTTATATTCTTCATCTCTGGTGTCCTCCATATGCTTGTTAAATTTCTTCTGAAGCAAAGATCTTCCTCATCATCATCATCATCAATCTCCCAATCCAATAGGTACCCTGAAATGTCTGGCTCTGATGCGTTCGAGAGACAGTTACAGCAACTCTTCCATCTCCATGACTCAGGTCTAGATCAGGCTTTCGTTGATGCTCTCCCTGTGTTCCTCTACAAAGAAATCATGGGTCTGAAAGAGCCATTTGATTGTGCTGTTTGTCTCTGTGAATTTTCACAACATGACAAGTTAAGATTGCTTCCCTTGTGTGGCCATGCCTTTCACATCGGTTGTATAGACACGTGGTTGCTGTCAAATTCAACTTGCCCACTTTGTAGAGGAACCCTTTTCACACCTGAGTTTTCCATAGAAAACCCAATTTTTTGTTTTGATGATTCAAGGGAAGAAGATGGGTTTTGGGGCCAAGGACCAAGTGGGGTTAATTCTGCTCAAAAACCAGCTGAACAGGATGATATTGTTGGTGAAAAGAAAGTATTTCCAGTGAGACTTGGCAAGTTTAGAAACACAAATGATAGTAGTAGTGGTGGTGGAGGAGGAGAGAGAAGAGAGGGAGAGACCAGTAATAGTAATTTGGATGCAAGAAGATGCTACTCAATGGGGTCATTTCAATATGTTGTTCCAAGCTCAAACCTGCAAGTGGTCCTATGCCCTAATAGTACAGCCGGTGGAAATGGTGGTCATGTGAAAGGGAGAGGAGGACAAAATGGGAATTTCACAGCTGATGGAGATGCAGAGGGGAAGAAAATTAGCAGTAGAAGCAAAGGTGAAAGCTTTTCAGTCTCCAAGATCTGGTTGTGGTCTAAGAAGGGCAAATTCACAAGTTCTTCAGATACCCACATGCTTAATTCTTCTGTAAATGTTGGTTTGCCTCCATGGACTGATAGAACTCAACAAGCTACATGAAGGTATTTTCATTTTTCTTTGTATTTTATTCATTAATTTTATGGATCCATTTTGTTAAAGGTTTCTTTAGCTTTAGCTTTTGCTTTTTTGGCCTTGATTTTAGGTTTCTTTTCTTTTCTCTCAAATACAAATTTGTGGGGATGATTACACTTTATGGCAGATGGCAATCTACTTTAGCTTTTTCATTTGAATTCCATACACTTGTCAGTTTGATAAATGCTCTTTAGCTCTTTCCTTTTGCGTCTAAGCTTTTGTTGATAATGATGCTGTTTATAATTTTTAAATTCATAATTTGTTCATACTATAGAGCCATAAACTGGATACAGGTGCGACCTCCAAAAAGTGGAAGATTCATCAAAGTGAAAGATTCATTAAACACAGTAATCTGATAACTAAATTATTTCGTTTCCTCAAAAGTTGAGATTGATATCTTTATGTAATTTTGTGTAATTAAAAAGTACATTTGAGGTGGTTGGGGTTGAGGTGATTGGTCTTCTCTATAATTTCTTTCATACTTCTAATGTGGACCCTTTTCTGGGATGGATGGATGAATAATCATGACTCATGATCATGGTGGGATCTGTGAAAAGTGGTGTTAGGAACTCTTGTGGTGATCTTTTCTTTCTGATCTTGCTCTGCCCGGCTTATTTAGCAAAAACTGTGAAAGAATGAAGGTAAGACCTTTAACCATTGTATTTTTTTTAAGTTCAAAATTAAATAAAATAGTATACGAACAAACTTTATAGTAAAATGTGGTTAGTAATTACATTTTTTTTATACAATGTGTAATTGTCTAATCCTAAGTAAAAACTTTATTAGCAATAAAGATCTGAAAAAAAAAAAATGTAATTGCTAATCATGCTTTACCATAATCAAATAATAAAGTTTTTCTATACACTATTTGTGTAATTTTTTGAATCGAAAAAACCCTACAATGGTTAAAGCCCCTAATAAGTCTGATTAGGTGAACAAAACTCTCCTGATTTCACCCAAGAAAGAGGATTGTGAACAAAATTATTTTTCAAACCATTGGCCATTGGGCTGCCCCCTTCTTATTATTTTCTTTTCTTTTCTTTTTGGCCAAACACTTTGTGTGATGATGGGGTGGGGAGCATGATATGAAAAGTTAGCATGAATTATCAGTGGATTGTAGGGTCATGGAGTGTTCCCTCAGGGCCCAAGCTTATGTATGATGCCTTGCCCTCATATCTCCCCAAAATATATGTTGTCCCTCTCTAACAGTGTATTTGGCAGCAACTGGTTGGAAAATTATCAGAATTCAGAACTGATTACTGTAAACCTTATGTATATATATCTTGGATCTTGGTAGCACATGAAAAAGAAAGAGAATCTATAGATATCAAGAAGCTTATTATTAAATTGAAAATAGTTTTTTTATAAATCATGCTTTTTTTTACACTTTTTCAATACACTATCTCACTCATTATTAATAAGTGCATTAAGGACACTTATTAATATTTGTCTTTTTGTTTATTTGACATGATATCACATTATTAGAGCTCTAGTTTCTAGTTTCAGATATCAGAGTTTTATTAGTATACCTTATATCATTGTGTCCTATTTTAAATAAAATTTTAGAGCAACTGTGTCAATTTAGTCCTTCGTTTATTCTTAAAATTTTCACATTACATCAATTCAATTCCATTGCCAAAATTCCTTTAGAAATTAGTATTAAATCCAAAAGCAAAATAGTTTTATTCTTCTCAAAGTTATTTTGGATTTGGTGTGCAATTTAAAATATTTCAATCTTTTTTGAATAGGCCATTTTGTCCTATTTCTTAATGATACTCTCAATCGAAGTAAAAAAAATTAAAAATGCAAATTTAATATAATTGGAATTACACAGATCAAATTAACACACAAAATAAATTATAAAAATAAAATTGTTCAAAATTTTATTACTGCATATTATTATATTAATTAGTAAAAATATATATAATTTATTAATTTATATAATATCATGTCTACATGGAAAGTTCCCCCAATTATTATTGTATATATTTCAGTTCTTTTTTGTTTTAAACCACAAGAGGATTCATCATATTCATCTTTAAACCCTGAAACCTCTGGTATGTGCCATATGATATGAACCGAAAGCAAGATAAAACAAAAATGCTAAGTAGAAAGTCCAAAACTGTCCAAATCATAAACATAGGAAAATTATACTCTTCTCAAAATAATTACTCTTTCATATTTGTTTAAAATATGAATTATTCTTTATGTTTCTATAAATTATATTTCACTTTATGTTTTTAATCACATAAAAAATGATTAATTTTGTTAATATATTAATTAATAATTTTTATTAATGTCAAAAATATATTTCAATTAGCAAGTCAAATAATTTTATCATTATATAGAAAAGTAGTTCAAATTTTTATTTTTTTTGTTAATTTTATTGAATAAAATTTTTTGAGAATACATTAGTTATAATTTTTAAAACTATTTTAAGCAAACGTTAGAAAGCATAGTTGTAATTTATTCAATTTTTTTTTTTATTTTCAATTTTTTTTTATTTTTTCTAATAAACAGAATTACCGAACGGAAAATGAGCCGTAGCTCGAAAACCTTGGCTCGAAATTGGCTCGAATGTTGTTTTGGGCGTTTTGGGTGGTCTGAAATAGAGGAGAAAGAGGGAGAGAAGAGAGGAGAAGAGAAAGAGGAGGGGAAGAGGGAATGGAGAGAAGAGAGGGCCCCTCTGCTTTTGCCGTCGACCGAGTCCCTCCGTTTCGTCGCAACACCAACGATCGTCGCAGCACCACCGCCGTCGCCTCTGGCCCCGCCGAGCCCCTCTCCTTCGTCGCAGCACCACTGCCGTCGGCCAAGCCCCTCCCCTTCCTCCTTTCTCCTCCTCCTCCTCCTTCCTTCTCTTCTCTTTCTCTGCTTCTGAAATTAGATTCGAGCTAGTTTCGAGTTCGACAATTCGAGCTACGTAGCAGTTCCGATTACCGAACCCACAAGGCAAGGTAGAGACATGTGAAATGATGATATAGATAGGTGTCTTTTTCAGAATTTGGAGCAAGGTTTTGATAAAGGACCCAAAAGTATAATTTGATGGGTTCTTGAAGAATCCAAGGGAATTTGGCTTTCGTAATCATTTTAAACAATAACAATGATAATAACAAATTTGGTAAAAAAATTAAATTAAATTCATAAATACTTATTTTTTTATATGATTTAATGCATAATTATTTTTTTAAAAATATAAAAAAATATTTTTCTCAAACTAATTTTTATTTATTTAAAAAAATTCAAAACATATTTTGCAAATCAAACCAAACATATCCGTAGGTTCTTGCATGCTGGATTATACTGGAATGGATAATGCTATTCACACTATTTTTTTTATTAGGAACACTTTAAATTAAATTTTATATTTATTTATGTTAATGCATCTTCAATACTAAATATCAAATTTGGTATCCCTTAATAATTTTTAGTCATGCTATCATGTAAAATTGTCAAAATTTAGCAATCTTGCATCAATGCTTGTGTCCTATTTAGGCACAACCATCATCTTATCTTTTCAATTATCGTTGTATCTCTATAAAATACATTTAATTGTTGATAGTAATGTCAAAAGTTAATAATTTGTCAAAACTTATGCTAGATTTGGTAACGAGAATAGCAATTTTGAAATTTAGCTACTTCAATGACAATCTCATTAAAACACTCAATTCGTACAATACTTTTTTTTTGGTGAGAACTGCAAAACATCATAAATTATATTAAGTTAGAAAATCATTTACACGCCTAACTAAATCATGAGCTGATTTTAGTTACAACTAGAAAATTAAAATATTTTCGACTAAAGAGCAATCACTATTTTGCCAACTATCAGTTGCCCTTCCTTGATCTCTACACTTCTCTTTCTTTTCCACTTGAGTGAGAATAATATCACTCTGTTAGAATTACCCATGAAGCGTGGCATTAATCACCAAACATATAGGCTCGGTTTGGTAGAGTTTTAGAATGTTAGTTTCAGACTTTGATTTACATATAGTGTTTGTTTACGATTTTTAAAAATTAATTCTACACTCACTTTTGAAAATTTTGTTCAAGGCGGAAAAATTTAGGCTAACTGGACGTCCCATTGGTTGTCTGGCCGATTGACTAGAACAGTGCAATTTTTTTTTTGTGCAATTGACATATGTTAATTTTTATATATTCAATAAAAAATATTTTCTGAATTTTTTAAATTTTTTATGAGTTTTAAATAGAATTTTGAGTTGTGTATTTGGTTATGAATTATAAGTTTTTATATCAAATATCATATGTTACATCAAAAATTTCTCACTTAATTTAAAACTCATTTACCAAACAAATTTCTCACACTGAAATCATAATTTTAAAACTCACAGACTCAAAATATAACTATATCCTCAAATCATATTTAAAAAATTATACCAAACGCTTCTACTGTTTTTTCATGTCTCAATATAAAATTTTAAATCTTATTTTCTTTCCAATCATAATATTCCTGACACACCTATACCTAAAACCACTAATTTTTTTCTTTTTTATTTTCACTTTTAAAGACCTTTACTATTGTGATATTTTGCGGGCAGCGTTGTACCATACCACCATGGTTGCCAATTTAATGGCTACACGGAATATCAGATTTTTTTAACTTTTTAATTATTTTAATTATAAAAAGATAAATAATTTTTTTAACGCATTAAAATAAATTATCACATTCAAATCATAATCATTTTATTCTTTTTCTCACAAAAGTTAAAAAAATCAAAATATATATTCCAAACAAGACTTTTTAACCTCAAACTAAAATAACCAAAACACAAAAAAATTAAAAAATCAACCCACATCCCAAACGAACTCATAATTATTTATCATTCCTAAACAAAAGAGAATGGATTCCATGGATGTTTTTTTTATGTTTAGTGAAAATAAAAAATAAAAAACAAAATTAAGTATATTTAGCACATATTCAAGTTTCTTGGGCATCCATTCCTTACAAGTCAGTTTTCAAATGTAAGTTGTATTCAAATTATTCATATAATTTTGTATCAAAACCATTCACCAGATCGATCGAGTATGGGATCAATTGAGTACAACTTCGCAATTCAAGCCATGACTGGGGAGAATCATACACGCCATGCAAGTATCGGATCAAAACCAACAAGATGTCAAATTGTCAATATCGTACAAGAATAAACCTATAAATTGGAGTAAAGTATCCAATAAAGGTCATCAAAAAAATGGACGCGCTATTAGCCATGTGCATATAACTATTCCCTTTCTAAGTTGAATTTCAAGGATTAAGGTTTAGTTTGGCATCATCTAAATAAGTCAAAAAGTCAAAAAATCACTATCTTATTTAAATAACATCATCCTATTTAAATCACATCACCTCTCTAACACATCACATCAAACCCAACCCAAACCCACTAATAAGTCAAAAAATACACTTTTTTAGTACATGCCAAACCAACTCTAAATATCCCATCTTTTGGGAATTCCATTTTGGCTGTATATCAACCCAATAACAAAGGCTAAATTCTTACATGGCCCTGAAAAACAAAAAATATAGTAGAAAATTTATAAAATATAATTAAATGGACACACGGCCACTCTGAGAAAACTTTGGATGTCCCCTGTTTGTTTTTGGATGACCTTTGAAACACTCCAAAAGCATTCCTCCATGGCACTTCCAAAAAAAAGATATTGAAATTTATGATTCGAATTGAATACATATATTACATTTTCGCATATAAATTGGTCTAACAAAATCTTGAATAATAAAGCAAGTGGGTTGAAAAATCGCAAATTCTACCACCAAGAACACCTCAAGTTATCAATTCGACACACAAGCTCCACTCTGCACCTTGGAGCAAAGATTTAATTTTCGAAAACGAATCTTATCAATGTACAAAAAAAGCACCTTCAAACCGAAGAAAATGAGTTGCAAAATGAAGCCATCCAAGATATCCCAGAACTCAAAATCACTCAAAAGTTCCTGACTGCTACTACTAACACTACAGACACGGAGACAACACTTCTCCTGGTAAAAAATACGAGCTCGTGCATCATCTTTCACAACTTTCGGAACTATTTGATCTCATAATCCACGGGGGAAATTGTTGATTTGTCCTTCCTCCAAAACCTCTTTGTTATTGACCTTGTAACTTATCCGTGTGCGCATGACAAGGGATTTCTGGAAATAAATGAAATATTATATAGTATCTGAAAAGAAAATTAAATAGCTTAAATTCTTAAGATGGAATATTGCAAAATGAAATAGTAGTCAACAGTTTTCCATACGACCAAAAAAAAAAGGGGTATTTTTTAACACATCCTGAGCCTAATCAGTGAAGTTAACAAGTGCTTAAAACCTAGTTCACAGAAACTCATTCATCACATCGAAAAACCAAATCTCAAAAACAGTTAAACAAAAAATTGTGTAATACAATAAAGCCTATGATGAGTGGAAACTGGTTTAGACAAATGAACAAAAAGACAAGGGAAGATACGACAAACATACCTTGCCATGTTGGCTGTTTGTCACTCGTAAATCTTGTGTGATTGACCCATCACCACTTGCAGCCAAAGTATTACCGCTAGCTGGATCTAAGTGCAGTTGAAGAAACTGTGGGAAGAAAAATCAGAATAATCACAGCAGCAAGCTCAAGAAAACATAGAGTAGTAGTTTTATGCAATTTGGCCCTCCAACTTAGTAATTGAACAAAGCGAATTCACTATCACTGAGTAAAGAACTAAAGAATTATGCTAATGATTTTGCAAGTCTCTTTTATTCATGAGAACTGAAAGTCCTACACCAACACTAAGAAATTTTTGCAAATTGCATGAAATGACCCTTTTGAGGGATATGAAGCTTTAAGTTGTGAATTTCTGAACTTTTACAATCTAAAAAAAGGGTGCATGAGAAGATGAATTTGCAAATGCATATAAAATGCCTCGAAACATATATATTTTTAATTTTCCTTCTTTACAGAATGTCAACTAGGCTTGTTACTACATCAATGGAGTGAGAAAATAAAAGACATGAATCAAGCATAGACTGATATGCAAAAGATTATGTAACAAAGGAGCTGGAAGTCAGCTTATGAGTTGAAATGTAAAAGAAAGATAATACGGTATGAACAAGTTTGGAAGATGGCTGTCATCTGGGCTTACCTTTGGAACAGCTGCCTGGAAAATAAAATCTGTATAGACATTAGGTGACTTATTTGTAAAAGTAGCCTGTATTATTGTTGTTTGTGGGTTTCCAGGTGCCTTCGAGAAGTTGAATATTATCTTCAAGGAGTTGGTCTCGAATGCAACTATTGATGGATATGCAGGACCATTGTCTTCTGTAAATTGATAAAAAAAAGTATATCAACATTTAAAAACAAATATATATATACATGCTAACAAAGTCCAAGTATTAGTGCAGGCTATACCATGCATTGCCGGGTTAGGAGCAAAGCCATCCAACAAATCCATTACAGGAGAACCAACAGCTGGAAGAGAGGCTTGGCCAGAAAGTGCAGAAGGTGAAGACAATCTCTGTAACGTATTAACAGAAATCTTGTTATCTAGACTGGAAGATAAAATGTCAGATGTAGATGGGCTGCTTTGAGCTGGAGGCGTCCCAATTGACAAAAGATCCAATAAGACATCTGTGCCACTTTTTTGAGTCTGACTGGTACCTAGAACACCAGATGGAGCTGACTTAGTAAGCATGGTTGAAAATGACATCAATTTAGTGGCTGGGAATATAAGAAAAAGAAAAGAGAAAACAATTCAGATACAAAATGGAACATTCAACACCAAGTGAAGCTTTGGCTAGTACCACTAGAATAATATATATGATATAACTGAACAGAGAGTTGTTATCATAAGACACTGACAAAATAGCATGCATTCTAGGCAAATCAATAGTGTGTACAAATGTAATTTGCCAAATCCTCTTAATGTTGGTGGATGAACGTGGTTTTGAATTTAATTGTTTTCGGCTTGCAAATATTCCAATCACCTGAACCCAACTTATCACCTGCTCTGATTAAAATAAAATGCACAAATATGATAGATCATAGATGTATCTGCTTTTTTCTTTTTTTGTGAATGATTAGATAATGAGTTCCTCTAGTAAAATTTTTAGATTGGCAAGTTCCTCTCATAATAATGCACATCAAAATGAAAATCAGAACTATAGAATCTTAATAATGCCATATTTTTAGCAACGCGAAGCCTTTCCATAATGCAGCTGGAACACAAAAAAGATATCAATGCTAGTTGGAGACAAAAGTAGTAGAAATTTTACAAGATTCATGGGCATTTATAATTAAAAAAAATAGTTATTCCTTGATGCAACCCAAAACTAACCTAATTGTGACGAAGCTGGTGCTAAATCAACCCCAAGAAGATCCTGAAGAAAATCACCACCAGACGAGCTAGGCACCGGGGCATCGTCTGAACTTAGATCTAGTAAATCAACAAGAGGAGCAGCACTGGGTTTTGCGACTCCATTTGGAAGATTAATTGCAGCTCCATTCGAAGTCGAAACGGTTGCTGGCAAAGAACCAGCCCTTCTTCCACTATAAGTTGCTTCATCGAGAACTGGCATCTTTTCAACAAGCAAAGACCTGCACACCATTCATCCAGCTGCTTTGTAAGATACAAAAGGAACAAAGTACATTAAATTTTAAAAAATAATTATAAGACTTGAGAAGACCAAAAACAGTGATTTTAGTAATGAATCAATGCATACCTGATATTCTGATGCTTCTGGATAACTGAATTAAATTCAATTGATCTCTGCTGCAGTTCAAGTACAAGACTTCCCTTATATTGAACAATTATATCCTTAATCCTCCTACAGCAAAATATTAACAAGACTTGAGATTTTTTTTTTTGATAGGTAGAAAAGGCTTGAAAATAATATTATGCTCATATTGTAGGGAATATGCTACAAGATTATAAACATGGGATATAAAATGTTGAAGTGATATTTCATTCTTAATAGTACGCTGAAGTCGTACAAGTTTTGTAACAAAATTCAAAAGGCGTAGGTCAATGTGGGAAACAAGATGTACGGCTACATATACAAAAACAGCAGATTGGAGTCATTATAATCGGAATTATAATGCTAGAAAGACAAGTCAAAACCTTTTCATAGAGAGAGAACTCACAACAACTCCACAAAACCATAGAAAAGTATAAAACACTCCAATTTTTAGCTGCTCAGAAGCCAAATATATTGGAGAAGCAACTGGAAAACATCAACACAGGAATTACAGGTCCAAGTGGAATTAAATGTCCATTTAAGACCAACAGCAAAACCTCATCAAATAAAAGGGTTGTTTTGGGAAGATGGTAAAAAGTGACTTTTTGGCTTTTAACCAAGCTTTTGGCTTTTTTAGACAAATGATTTGGGAAGTTTTTGATTAATATTTGTTTATGATGTCAAATCACAATAAAATGACCAAACTACCCCAATAATTTAAAATATTTACAACTTCATTCATGTTAAAACCACCTTCCCAAATGGTTTGGCTTTTACTGGAGAGCTTGAAATAATTTAAACTAACTTGAGTAACATTATATCTGATGCATTCAACTAGAAGCATTTTCTAAAATTTAACAAATTCTGCAGAGATTTAAAAGGCCACTGGAAATATATACATCTGGCAAATTGCATAGAATAGATGTCATCAACATTTAATGAAGAAATTAAAGAATATAAAACATACTCTGAACAAACAGGAAAACGACAGGACAGCTTTAACAAAGCAATCAAACACATCGCCTGAGTTGTAAGATCCGAGATATGGCGCTTTATAGCAATCTCTATGACATCCACTGCATCAGACTCTGTCACCTGCATAGAACAACCAGGTTGATCACTTCCTTCCAAGGAAAGAATACTATTCACCTTGTTTGGTTCCACTTTTCTGAGTTAATTTTTAGAATTTTGTTTCGAAAAGTGTTTTTGGAAAATGAATCATTGTTTGGTTGTTCCAGTTTTTTGAATTTTGGAACAACAATTCAAAATTCCCTCCAAAATACAATGACTCAGTGGGATGCTAAGATTTTGGGTCTGACGTACAACAACCAACCATTCAGCAATTAAAAAAAAAGAAGAAGAAAGAGAACAAGTCACATTAGAGAGAGAGAGAGAGAGAGAGAGATTGTGATTTCATGTGGGTCCCGCTCTATTTACAAACTGCTAAAAAAGAACATCAAATCACCTGACAGACAGAAGAAGAGAAAAAGTATAAGGAAAATTGGATTTTGGAACTTTTTTTGGTTTTTGGACTTGACCAGGCAGAAAGTCTAAAATTTCCTAAAAATTGAGTTCAGAAAATTGGAACTGAACACGTCGATTGATGCCAAAAAGAAAATATGATAGGCAATAATACAACCTAGCTGGTCCAAGCATCCATCTTTAGTAACAGCTTAGAAACTGAAACTTCTTAGGCTACCAAAGGTTATTTCTCTCTCCTCTCCTTGGATACATACTTAGCCCATGCATAAGAAGCATGTAGTAAATGCAATCTCAAATAATGACATGCAAGTTTGTGATAGCAAATGCTTGCAAATAATTAAGAGAATGAGACAACTATTGAAGAATTTCCAATGATTTGCAGAAGATGTTTTAATGGACAGTCCGTCAGACAAAGAAACCTATTATTGAAAAGTAAAGACACAAAAATAAAGTGAAGACCAGATTGGCCTAATGCTTCTTCTGATCATCAAACCAGGTCTCCAACAAGACTAGGGGAAAAAAAGAAAACAAAGCTTAGAACTTTTCATTATCAGTCAATACAAGGAGTTCAAACCTCCAAAGAACATCTTTGTAGTAAATCAGGCAACAAATTTCAAAAAATATTTCTCTACTCCATTGAAGAACTCATGATGGAATTTTTAGGCTGTAGATTCAAAAGATTTTTGACAGGCAGCAAGGTGTTGTTTGTTCAACATGTTACTATATTTTTGCTTCTAATCAATGAAATGATAATTTACATTCATCTAACACATCAGACTGAACCAGAAAATGAAATAGAAATATCTTTGATTTCATACCATATGTCAATCAGTTGCTGGATTTTTTATTAGATCGTCCAAAAAATAATTTAATACTAGTTCCTATAAACTGATCTTATTAGCCATTTAGAAATTCCAATTCAAACTTTGAAGAGTATTGCGACAAAACTCAAAATTGAAAACTTCAATTAGTGCGGGCATAGCATATGTCACCACCAGATTAATGGAGATCAACCACAACAAAATCCAAATTAAGCAAAATTTGCATAAGCAAACTTACAGTTATTGGTTCTTCTATACCAAGCATTCCAGCATTATTGACTAACATTTCACCATATTCTCCAATGCACCAAACGGCCACTCGAACAAGACTTTCCTGAGAAAGATATCAAAACAATTTTCCACTTAACTATTCAAGGTGATGTAACTTCTGTAACAATCTCTTATCCTAATATAGAAAAAAAAAGTTGAAGTACCTGATCACCTGATGTTTGGACTGCTTTGTAGAGAGACCGTACAGTATATCCATGGAGGTTAGAAGCATTGCTTATCACAACAATTAGGGCATGCCATACTTCATCCTTTACAAAACTTCCTGCCTACTAAGCATATCATAAAGATCAGTACCTTTTACCAAATGGGCCAAAAATTACATCAAAGAAAACTAAAGGTATAAATTCTAGACAACATGGCGTGAGAAAATTTTCCAATAAGAAAGAAAACTGTTGAGCAGCAGCACCACCGGTGTGTTGCTGAATTATATATACAATCAATATATATAATCAAGCTACACATCTGCCAGTTCAATGTGAAATCATACAGAAAATACAGAACACTTAGATCCATAAGATGAGACAAAAACAATTTTGGTAAACATGATCGTTGACAATTGCATATTCTGTAGTATGCAAGGTTCTAAAAAGCGGTTGAGGTCGTCGTAACGGTGGCGGTGGCGCGGTTGCGGGATGTAAAAGCTGTAGCATAACAGTTGCGGTAACCAGAACTGTGAATTTTTTTATTTTTTACACAATTTGAAAAAACTTGCCAATACGCATATCTTTTTTTCCATAATCATATTTATTGGGTTTTAAAATAAATATTGATCAATTTTTGTAAATTTTCAAGTATGATCCAATATATTTCATATTTTTAAATCATTATAAATTGAGTTTTTTACATTTTATTTTAATAATTAATGACTTTATATGTCATAAATCCATATTACGCTTGTGGCCAAAAAAATTTTTTTTATTGGATTTAGATGTATAAAATTATTTTTTTAATTATTATACTTGTGGAAGCATATGCAAATTTTCACTTGAATAGTTTTAAAAACATAAATTATACATGCTAATGTAATCATATAAAAATTAAAAAATAAATTATAAATAAATTTTTTTTTTTTTTTTTTTGGTTTGGATCACTTGAATATTCATTCTTTTTTTGGAAAAAAATAAAAATATGTATTAATATATAATTATAGGTGTTATGTTTTCTAGATATTTTACAAAAAAATCAATCACTAACTATTATATATAAGATAAATAATGACAAAAATAAGAGAATAAATAAGAACTTAAATATATATATATATTTTAATCAAGCCAACTAGATAATGACCACACTTATTATTATTATTATTATTATTTTCAAACAACATATAGATAGACACACAAAAATAAAATGGTTGAATGATAGCAACTGAATAGAATAGCATAGGTCTTACAGCTTCAACAAATCAATAACATATTCTTCATCTTCCCTCCTCTCTCTATCTCTCTTTCCCCATTTTCAGTTTTTTTTTTTTGTGTTTTCAAAAGAAACAGTTCGAATCAGCATTACGGTGTGTAACAGCCGTTCTAAAGATCAAGTTCTGCTACGGCCAACACATCTGTGAATCTCAATCACACTGCAAAAGCGACCGTAACGGGTGGTGGTAACCACCACCACCCGTTATAGCCGTTACATAACGGTTGCAGCCGCTTTTTAAAAGCTTGATAGTATGTCAGTGGGCCCTCCATTACCTTAGTCACTCTGTAGTAACAAAGCATCACATGAGCATCTGAAAATAAAAATAAATCAGTGTGTTTGGTTTGAGTTTTCTAAATTAAGTTTTTTGAAAATTGAGTTTTTTGATTTTCGTATTCTTTTGTTTTTAGTGAATATTTTTTAAATTTTAAACATTTTTTTTACTTTTTTAGATGCACCTTAGTTAGATGTATCTAAAAAATAAAAAATTTGTGAAAAAATATTTTAAAAAATTAATAAATACATAAAAATACAAAAAATGTATTGAATTCTTGTATTTTTTTTGTATTTTTGGTATTTAGTGAATTTTTAAAAGATTTTTTTTACAATTTTTTTACTTTTTAGGTGTATTTATGTTAGGTGTCTCTAAAAAGTAAAAAAAATGCTTAAAATATTAAAAAAATTCAGTAAAAACAAAAAAACACAGAAAATAAAAATGTAGAATTTTCTGAAAAGTGTTTTCTGAAAAATGAAAACAAGCAAGCTGATGCAATCTAGAACTAAAATACCAGGAGCATTTAGTACAGCTCACTTGTGCCTTACAGATTGTACAGAGGCTGCCATGCCACAGATACATCATCCGGCACATGCCACGCTACTATAAATAGTTTAGTAGGCCTCTGCTCTCTATACACTACAAACTGCAGCACAGGCATTTCAAAAGGGGAACCCTGACAAGTATTTTCTCACTTAACTGCCACTCTCTACCTCACTATGACTGCCTCACCTCTCACCGACTCCTTAGAACTCCCCGCCATTTGACATTTTATTTCCACATGACCAATTTAAATTTATTGGCACTAAGAAAATTTTATAGAAGGCCTACTATAAGGCCAGCTACTCCATATGATATTATAATTCCTGGCAGTAAGAAAACATGGCATCCATATAATTAACGATTAAAGGGATAACAGACAAGACTAGGAAAATAAACAATCAAAACTGAATCCACGTGTAACAACCAATAAATTAGCCACAAGATGTGAGAAAGCCTTTGAAGATGATCATGTTATGGCAAAGGCACCACAACATGGAGGCTAAAATGGAGTCAGTCAAAGGCAACACAACAAAATGGAGAAAGTCAAAGAAGATCTTGAGATTATGAGAAACTGACTACACATCAGAACCCATGATGTGAAAACAAGTATGGCCCTAAAATACAAGAGAATAAAATATAAAAAGATTTTATTGACACCATAAATACACCTGATTATAATATATCACGAGCATTTAAGCGTGAAGACTGAAGATAAGCCTCCAAATAAATATTTTTTTTTTCTTTCTAAAAAGAAGTGTGAATACAAGCCTCAAATATACATCCTAAAATCAATAAGTAGAATGAACAGCACTTTAATTCATACCTCAGAGAGAACCTTGAGCATCTGATCAATGTACCAAATTTTGTCCGTGGAAAACCTATAGCAGAAAATAGAAATTAAGCAGCCTAAACTTTAAAAAAAAAATATATATATATATTAGACGAGAAAAATAATGTACTTTAATTACTTATGATTCTCAGCCAATCATATTGATATATCTTAGGTTGCAATTTGTCCTACTTGATCGAAGCCCAACCATACATTACATGTTAAGATTACATTATAGAAATAAGTTCATACCACTCTGCAGGTTTCAACAAGAAAGAGGTTCAAAATTTTAAATGAAACATTTATACCACTTACTTTTCAACAATGGAGCAAGTTTTGGCAGTAAGATCTCCTTTGAAATCTTGATCACTTACTTCCAGATATTCAATAAGCTCTTTTGTCAGAGACTTTACATTGCTTTCATTTACAAGAAGATACACAAGTTCAAGGGCCCTTTTCCGAATAGAAGCATCTGAATCCTGAAAAATGTATAAGCAAAGTCAAGATAACAAGAATGCAACAGACAGTCAAGGGGTATGCATAAATTTAAAGCCAGAACTCCATACTGGATATCAATGGAAATCATAAAATTTAATGGTTCAATTTGTAACAAAACATATAAACCAAAAAAAAATGCCAAAGCAAGAAAAAAGCAAAATAGAGTATAGTAACAAACATCATTTCAAAGAATATTATGCGAATAATATTAAAGATATGAAAAAATTTTCTAAAAAATGTTCGCATGAGCAATATGTTACTTCTGCTATAGCAAATGCACTGGAATAAGTTTGTGCACCAAATCAGCCAATGCAGCGAAGGCGGAGCAACCACTTTTATTTGTCAAAGCAATGAGATCTAGAGCACAAGACAAACATGCACAGAAGACAGTTTCTTAAATGAAGAAATATGTTCGAACATAGGAAATATTGAGCTGAAATCACAGGTGTTGGAGCCACTCCAATTGCAAGCCTTGGGTAGCCAAGGATTGTTGCAAAACAAACTTTCAGAAGTGAACTGTTCAATTCCTTACCAAATGGTTCAAGACTTTTGATCACAAGTTCTCAGTTTTATTATCATTTAAAAATAATAATAAAATTTTAAAAAACTTTTTTTTTAATAAATAAATAAATAAAAGTGCCAGAGATCTGGCAATCCAAGTACATGCAAAGTATACCCAAGCAAAAGAAAATAAAAACAAAAGCCACTCAAAAAACCAATAGAATCATATAATGTAAAAAGTCTCCCTCATGAATATTAAGAAAACAATAAACTAAGCATGAACTGCATCAACTCAGAACCTGGCACATGCCCAATTATCAAATGATCTCCTCTCCCTCTCCCTCCAAATTCACAAAACAAACCTAGAATCCATATGCCAAACCTAACCCTACTTGCCAGACACCACCATCAAGAAATTCCAATACAAATGCTAAAAACAGCCACTGAACTCCAAAAAAGGATAAATTACCCCCCATAAATCTATTGCCACGCGCAATACAAAAGAAGATGATTGACAGTCTCTTCCTTTTTTCCAGGTACAGATTGACAGTCTCTTATTCTTTTTTTTTTTAAGGTACAGATTGACAGCCACTTCCAAAAGAAGATTATTGTTAAATTTTATTCATAATTAAAAAAAACTCCATCAAAGAGCAATAACATAAAATATTGAAGTGTAAATGTAGGATCCAACTAAGGTAAAAAATTTGTGGTTTTGGGTACCATACCGAAACAAATTGATAAGTATGGTCACAATATGTGGTAAGTAGGTTCGGTTCCAGTGGTAAGTAGATGGTTACATTGTGTGACAATCATGATCAGTTTCAAGTGGTAAGTAGGGTCACACTGTATGGTAAGTAGGGTTAGTTCTAGTGGTAAGTAAGTAAGATAATGAAATGTTTTCTGGGAAAACCACCTCGCGTTTTGTATCCGATTTTACTCCTACTAATCAATGACTGGAAATTTCCCCCTTAACTAGTTCTAACAGTTGAGAGTGTTTTTTCGATATGGTACCCAAAAATTCACTTTTTTTTTTTGTATCGCGGTAAAACCTACATATATAATTTCTCTTAAATTTTCTATGTAACAAGATTACATGAAAACCTCCTCATCTTTTCATGCATTGGTCTCTGAGCTATAAAGCCACACCTAGTATGCAAGTTAAACAAACTTGATGGGCTATCACATAATTTTAGGAGTCTCCTTTTGGTAGAGAGAACTTTAATGGGGCTTTCCAATACCTTCACACATTCCAAGATTGTTGCCCGATGCCTCTGCACTGCTTGTGTATCTACTGTGATAGCTCTCATCAGCATGTTCAAAGCAACATATCTGAGAGAGAAGGACATGATAAACTGTGTCAGTTTGAATATCAGCAAAACATTATAGAGAGGGAAAAAAGAAAAAAGAAAAAAACGTAAAGGCACATCTAGATTTTGTTAAGTAACAAAAATTATGAAACATAAAGATTGAAACCATCACAAGGGTCAATGTATGAGGAACCATGAAAAACAATAAAAAATTAAAAAAAAAAATACGTGTGAAGTTATCAACCATAATAGTCATGCCCTGGATTAATGCAAAATGAATAAAGAATGACCTGATATTGTTGTCACGGTTTGACAGGAATCTTCCCAAAATATTGATGGCAAGCACCCGCAAGCCGCTGTTATCTTCAATGCTCATAATTGTTTCAACACATTCATATAAAATGGCATTCCCGGCATTTTTGTTCGACTCAGTTTTTGTTGCAACCTGGAAAAAGAATACAGCAATGTCACTAGCACCATTAGACTTTGTCTATGAACAGGGTACATTCTCTGCATTCATATTCAAGATAAATATGCTCATCTACTTCGAGATTGTAAGAGAAATAATAGAAAAATAATGATATTCACACTCCACTTTTAGCCTCACACTCCACTTGTGAGAGGCAAAGCACAAACAAAGGAGTGTGGTAAGCTTAAAGTGTAGTATATATATCATTGTTATAGAAAAATGTTACATATAACTGATTAGAGCATGCATCATCAAGTCAAAAGAGAGAGAGTATTCATCAATCATGTGAAGCATAAAAAAACATACGTATGCACATCTTTGCAAGACCACAAGATAATTTATTTTATCGAGGATGCAACAGCACAAAGCATGCATTATCAGATCAAAAGAAACAGTAGTCATCGATCACATGAAGCATAAACAAAACATGCATGCAAGAACACAAAGCAGAGAAGATTGCCATTGAGGTAATATCTCTCATTGAGTATGTGTAATTGCAGACCAAGGTACTGAGCAGTTGAGAAAACAGGCAAGAATGCATGTAAATCATTTGGATAGTTACAAATTTAGATAATATGTTGAGAAATAAGAAGCAATAGAAGAAAATACTTTAAAAAAAAAAAAATAGCAGCTGACCTGAGCAAGAATGTCGTTCATGCAATCGCTAGCATCTGCATCTCCGTGACCCAATATGCGCAAAAACCTGAGTAATCTGATATGGAGAAAAGGATCTGTAATCCCAGAGATGTCATACTCAGGTGCATATGGACTGTTCGCAACATCCTTTAAAGATTTGACCACAGCCTCTGTGCATTTCTACAATCACATAAAAGATACAATTCTAGTCACATTGAAAAATTGATCAGATAATCAAAACATGAGACCTCGTATTTCTAGAAGAAAACAGTATGGTCAAATTATTTCTAGAAGAAAACTTTCTGTGACAGCTAAGACATCAAGTTTTTCACTACTAAAATTAAATTGAGAACAGTGGTGACAGCAAACAAATGTCATTCTTTCATAGCAATGAGAAGATTGAATTACCTATATTACCAAGAATCCAGCAATAGTAGTTATAATTTCGTTACAAAGTAGTTCCAGAGCCATTAATGACTGATATTATTATCCTCAATCCACAAAACCCAGTCCGAGACTATAGGCACTCAAACAAGTAAGTGGATCCACCTCTCAACTTAGAGATTCCTCAACATGTACTGCCCATCATCTGTTATAGATAAACAAAACCAAAATATTCTCTTCTGCAGAATAAGTCTAAGCCTTGGCATCCTAAATATTTATAGGAATTCCAAAATTTGATATTTCGTCGGGAGCTTCCTTTTACTCTCATGGTTTCCACAGTTGTCGTACTTGTAATCTTTTCATAATGCTCCTTAGAAAACCCTAGCCCATTAGAAAATGTGGGCTTCTATAGGATGATTGAATCTCATTAGCCACAGTTTTCTCAAAATCTGTGGCAGTTAGAGAGAAAAAAAAAACTGAATTCATGAAAGAAAAAAGAAAAGGGCAAAAACAAAATGAAGCAATTGCCCGAACCAAAAAGCACAAATGAATATCAGCATGTACCAAGGACCAAGACTGGTTTCAAAGACAAGGCGTTTGGGCACTTAAGTTACATTGAGCAATGAGTAAGCATCTTGCTTGGATATCTGATGTGTGCAAAAAGCTCACACTGCCACTGCAATTGCTCAATATTTACTCAAGTTATAATGGATGATCCAATATACAAATTGCATGAACTAAAACGGTAGTTACCAGTCCATGCCATAAGTTAATAAGTGAGTTATCAGTCAATGCAATAAGTCAATAATTGAGAAACATACATAGAGAACTCCCCCTACAGTAGTCTGGCACAAGGAGTTTCAACCATGATGGTCAATTAGTAGGATAAGGATATGTTCATTTCTGTTGTATTCCAATACTTACAAAATGGTCTTATTATTGCATAGCCGGCTGCACATACCATTTCTTAGACATGCATGGCAAGGTAAGACCCAAAAAAGGCAACTATTATAAGTAAATTTATGCAAAGCAAAACATGAATCTAAACGTCCAGCAATCACTGGCATTGTAACTAGCACTTGCGGTAACCTATCCGGGGTTGGGGGGAACAAAAAGACAACCATTGAAGTCCTAATTTGGAGCCTCATCACTAGTGAAAAATCAGTCTTGATGTAGAAAAATGAATTTGTAAACTGGGTAACCAAAACAAAACAAAAACTTTTAATTCTAAATCTCAGTTCAAAGATTACGTACTATGGAGTTGGAAGGTTCAAACAAACAATGTAAAAAATATAGATATTGACTTGTTTCCAGCATGGTACATACAAACAAAGAGGAACAGGGCATATAATCATCCTAATAATTTCATCAGTACTTTTACAACAAAAACTCATGTAAAGCTCAACATGCCACACATATGCTTGCCTTTTCCTAATTACATACGGGGGCAGAGCCAGGATTTCTCTGGTGGGGGAGCCATTTCGCCAAAGAGAAGGCATAGGATGAATCTACTGAGCCGTCAATGGATCCATTAGAGTTTTATTTGATTAAATCATTATTAAATATTACTCAATAGAGGTCAATTGGACCAATAAAATTATAAGAGATTAGTCTTAATTAAATATTATTTGTATGAATTTTATCGTTAAGGAGGTCAAAATGTAAGAATTTATAGATAAACGTTAAGGTAATATTTGGTAATAGTTAAAAAAATCTTAATATAATTAATCTATCATACAATATCCTTAGGTACATAAAGTTTTACAAATGATTCCATTAAATACATTATAGAAACTCACAAATAAACTATACTGTTTTTAACATGGACTGGATTAAATTTTTTCAATAATATTACAATTTTTTTTTTTTTTTTTTTGAACTGCAATAATGTTAGAATGATCATCTTTTTTACCACAATTTGTAATATATAAAAAAAAATTGGAAAAAGCATACATATAAAATGGAGATTTTGCAGAAGGTTGGAGGGGCCAAGATCCCCCCGACCCCCCCGCGCCTCCGCCCCTGATTACATATACAGAATATTGTCCACACCATGGTCGAGTTACCTTTCTAAAATATTCAAGAGCCTCTGCACTGGTTGTACATAGATCTATGCAGAGCTGAAGTCCTGTTATTAAAACTCCATGGTGCTTTTCCTTAAGTAAGCCAGCAGCAGGGTTTATAAAATTTTCTGCCAGGTCCGGGACTTTCTTTATAATCCTAATAGAGCACAGTGCTGCCTGCATTACATGGTGAATTGAGTACACAACTACAATAAACATAAATGATAGGAGAAGAGAAGAGAAGGAGAAAAACATAAAGATCAAGCAGTACAGAATTTCACATTGGTCAACTGCATAATTTATGTAATGAAACTCAAGCCATCTAATTGCTATCTTTTAACTTCACTTTCAACAAAGACAACATCCAAAGCAGTGCATATTGCAAATCAGAGGGAATGGAATGAAGACTCTACTGGAAGCAAGAAGAGAAAAATTATCATATCCTGAATCATTTCCAAAGATGGGACTGATTGGTGAAAGAAATTAGCAGATACAGGAAAAGCAAATTGCACCAGTGACTACATTCTGTTTTCTGGTATGAAAACTCATATAATCATGACGTTTATTGGCAAGGGGAGGGTTACCCCTAGTTGTGTAGCTGATCACCGATGGACCAAACATTATAACAAAAACAAAAATAAAAATAAAGAAACAAACAAACAAACAAATCAGTAACAGAAAGGCAAATATATGGGAAATGAAAGAGGCAATACTCTTATTTTAAAATTGATTCAATAATGAGAAGTGTTTCTATCACAAGTACGAGTACATCCTTCAAAAGCCTGACAATCTTAAATTCTAGAGAGAAAAAAAATAATCAATAAATAAAATTGTAGACAAATCTATATAACCTACAAAAAATAACCAAATCTTAAAGCTCTATAATTAGCAAGAAACAAAATTTGATTGTAAAAAACCATTTCAACCAGCTTGTAATTAGAAACATTTTGGAAACAACATTTCAGAAACATAATGGAAGCAAAATAAATGAATAAAATTGGAAACATGTGGAAAGATAAATTCTAAAACAAAATCTATTAATAATTGAAGATAATGACTGATTGGATAAGGTTCTCAAGGAGCTCCTTTCTGTTCATTCAAATTGCCCACTGAGAGACATTTTGACGTACAAGTAACGGCCAAAGTAAAATAATTGACGAGGGTGAATAACTGTAATTGCTTCTAATCATCAGAAAATTTAGTACTCCTACCACAGCCCCCCTGCAACAAAATCTAAACATGCAAATCCAATTTACGCATTTCTAGAGCTATTAAATTATTTTCAAATGGATTGGAAAATAGCCTACAAAAAAGCTTACTTTCTTCCGAATATTTGGATCTCGGAATTGTAGTAATCTTTCAACTTCTGGTGCAAGATCACGTGCCATTTCTGCAGAACATATATTCCCCAAAGCACAGAGAGCTAGTCCCACAATATACTGGTTGGTGTGATTAAGATCTCTGTGCATAAGTTAAGGTTTTTGAAGGAAATACTTATAAACCAGAAAAAGAAGTATATCAATGATAAATTTTTTCATCTTGAAGAGACAGTTACAATAAAACCAATAACTAAATTCCCATAGTAAAAATAAGCACTCTCATAGGATACTGCTTTAATGAGTTTGTGACCAACATCAGTACTTCTTGTCTTTCATCAAGAAGTAACATAAGGCCAAGATATCCTATCCTCTTCTCAGGAAATCCAGCAGATGCAATTAACTTTAGGCATTCCATTTGACCAAAATGTGTGGGGTAACCAAGCATGTGAATGAACATGAGCTTTGCGAGATTCCGATGCCTGTACTCATTATCATTTTCACTAACTGCTGAACGAATTGCAGCACACTCTTTTCTTACAACAGCCCGCTCTTCTGCTGCAGTTTTACAAGCACGTATAGCCCGAATCATGTCCCTGCAATGGACAGTAAGTGTACCAATTCATCACTTATGGGGAAAAAAAAATAGAAATAAACAAAAACACAACATCACAGCAATTTGATTTGCACATTACAAATCTGTTTAAAGTATGCATGTACGACCTGACTAGCCCGACAATAAATACCCAGATGTATAAGTATAGAGGTACAACCTGACTTAAGAAGGAGATAGATTTTTTCTAAGTGAATAAGGAGACATAACAAAAAACCACAGAAAAGGGAATGTCAAATTAAGAATAAGAAGCTTCTCCACTTAATTTACGAAGCCAAGTTTCTTCCTGATTCTTAGAACCCAGGTCATGTAATCATAACAGACCTAACTTGCTAATATTGAGTTATTCCAATGCTACCTGAGGTATAGCGATGGTGGACTAAGTCTCACATAGATTGTTGTTTAGGCAAATTGAAGATCAAATCCAAAAAATATATATATATATATATATGATCCTGTCAAGTTCAATAATATGCCATTGTGCGAGTGTGATTTCATCAACAAGGTGAATGGGTAACAAGACTCAGCGATCCTATCAAGTTCAAAAATATGCTGTTGTTAAATAGTGATTTCATAAGCAAGGTGAATGAGTGGCAAGACTCAAATCTATTTCTCCAGAAGTCCATAACTCTTTTTGGACAAGATGTTGGAGGCATTACATAAGGGTGTACAAGTTTGGAGCAGTGAGATGACGAATGGAAAAAGAAATATATGTGTAAGAACGGAAGGCACTTTTCAAGTAAAATCTAAGTCACCGGGAGTGGGAGCGGAAGCGAGAACATCCTTTAAGAAAATAGCTTGCAAGCAAGATTGTCTTTAGAGCATATATACATATATTTCAATATATTTATATATTATTTTTAATATTTTATGCATTGATTTCTTATATATAAAAATAAATAAATAAAAGAATTACATAATTCCATTTGTTAAGAAACAAAATGCAAAGTTGTACACGAGTTCCAAGTTGGTTTGTCAGTGAGATTGCCTTTCTAATCTATCATTGGTTGCATGTTTGATTCCCCGGTTGAAACTTTTTGACGTATTAAATTGGTTGCAACTTGCATGGCGCGAGCGGTGAAAGGACATAGCAGAACATGTGGCACCACATAATAAATTGAAATTCAATTGGTTTGTAAAATGAATATTTGACTTGATAAAACTGAGAATTTGACCAAATTTTGAACCTAGTCCGTCAATTTGTGTGCTAATTCGCAATTCCAGCCACCATTATAGGCAAATTAGGTGACTAAGGTAGCGTTTGGCTCACTAGAATGCAATGGAATGGAATGATCATTCCATCAAAAAAACTCATTCACATGTTTGGATTTAAAAAATAATGACAAAATACATTACAAACGGAATCATCATTTACAATTTCAAGCGAATAGTCATTCCATATGAGAGCCCAAGAATGATCATTCCATTCCAACTCATTCTAGTGAACCAAATAGAGCATAAGTGTAAAACCACCACTTATATGTAAAATGGAGATTTTATGCGACTCTTAATAAAAACACTGTGTGATTGGATAATAGGAGATTAACCTGGGTTGAGAAAGAAAAAAAGCCTACATTAGGATAGCACTTTAAGAGTACGGTTAGTACAAAAGCCCAGGCAGGTTTTAAAAGGGGTGTGGAAGCTTAGATCGCAAGCATTTTAAGGGTTTCCCTTAAAATGATGTCCATGAAAGAAGCTCGTGGGTTGCATTGGGTGGTCAATACCCTTCTATTTATGGCATAGCAATGGATAGGAATGCTACAATGGCTTATTACTTTGGCAAATAAGGTGCTCAATTTTATGGGATATTTTTTTTACTATGTAACGTTGGAGATTGGGAGGTGGCAAAGTTGATGAACTCCTTGAGAGGTTGTATAGGATGTCAAGTATTGAAGTGGGGTAAGATTTGATGAAATAGAGTTTTCTAAATGAAGATGCTTTCAGGTGAAATCTTTTTCAGAGGCATTGATTGAGCAATACATTTCCTCATTTCCCTTGGAAATCAACATAGGACCAATAACTCCACCCAAGGTGGCCTTTTTGACGTGTGGTGCTCGTGGAAAAATCCTTACTATTGATAATTTGGTCCGTATAAAACAAGTGAATATGAATTGGTATTGCATGTGCAAGTAGCGAGAAAAATCAGTGAATTGTCTTCCCATTCACTGTTGAATGACAAGATAGATTTAAACATCGATTTTCTCTTGGTTTAGGGCGGAATAGGTTTTCCCCTTTGGAGAAATTGAGCTTCTTCATAGTTTAAGAGAAGCTAGTGTAAAGAAGAGGATGAGAAAGTTGTGACTTTTGATTCCATTATGCATGATGTGGATCATTTGGAGGAAGAAGTATCGTGCATATTTTGATGGCACAGAAGTTCTATTGTATAGTTTAAAAGAACATTTGCAAGTTTTTTATGGTCAGTAGTCCTGGAGTCATTAACCTTTTCCTTGATCAATTTTTGAATTTCATAGAGCTTTTTGGCTTCCTGACCATAAAGCCTTCACCAACTTACCCATTTATCCCCAAAATCTAATTCCGGCAAACACACCCTTCCTTTACCATTTGTCTTAAGCACCAAAACCAATAAGCACCGCTCCCCATATTTGAAGGCACTTGCACTCTACTATCTTCCAGCCCCCTCATCGACAACCCAATAACAAACTACCTCCTTTGGCCTGGATTGCCTAGTTTAACTCTTATTGCACAGTCATGGCACTAAAACTCAAAAAGTTGCAACAATTATCGTAAACCTCTCCACCATCTCCAAATCACCGATCATCCTCTTTCCTCACCTTTTGAAACGAATCAATAGTCTTCAAAATCTGATGTGCAATCTTCCTCATGGCTCCCTCATATGGGATTCATCTCTCTCTCTGTAAGAGAACTTTCCTTGTGTATTGATTCTTAGGCAGTGCATAACTTGGCATCCAACCATCATCCCTAACCAATATTCACTGTTTAAGTTGGAATCCTAAACAAATAATCGCCTAGTAATTTGTCCTCCTTAAATGCCTTAATCTCTAAGTGAAGCAGTTGTAGGGTGCTGAGACCAGATCCCCTGTCCCCGTATCCGAACCACTCCTCTACCACACAAGCAAGCCTAACAAGACTCAACATATGGTACCAGTTTGGGACAAGGGTGAATGGGGACAAAGGATCCAGTGAGGTAGGGTGCTCTGGTAGAACATAGAGTTTAAGAGTAGGATGATGTGTTGTGTACAGTATACTGGGAACTGGAAAGTAATTGGTTATTTTGAATAAAGCAGCACAAAAATATATCAAGGCAAAGGTGAAAAATGAGATAATACCAAAAATTAGGCACATCAGATGGAAATTAAGCTTTCACCATGGTAGTAGTAGTAGTAGTAGTGACTAAGCATTCCTACTTCAGTTGTTAATGTATAAAATGTTGCCATTGTAAGTAACCTAACTTTTGTTGAATTCATTTTCTTGAGCCATTTTCTTTTATGACTTGTACATTTCCTCTAACTTAATGAGTGAAATTGCAACTAGAAGAATAAAACACATCCTCAATTATGAAATCAAACTGCAAATTGAAACCCCAAATTGACAACCAAGTCCAACCCTAGTTCAGTAGATTAATCCGCGTCAACAAAATAAATCCTACACATTACACTGATTAATTACAACCAAACACATTTCAAGCTTTCATACCCATAACAAAATTATAAAATCCCCAAATGTATTCTTCTTCAATTTCAACAATTCAATAGCACCAACTACCAATCCCATTAATTCCCAACAAACCCAGTAAAATTTAACCTAATTAAGTACAAGAAGATTATTCCATGGTTGATCTCAGAAACATGAAATGAGAAGCAGCAAGATTGAAGATTTGAATGCTCACCTCAGACGCGTACCGGAGGAGAAGGGATTCATGATTGGATCCGTATTGAAAGTCCGCGAAAGCTCGATCAGATCCAGTTGCCAAGACTAGAGAAAACTCGATCGATCCACGGGTGGACCCAATTGATATATGAATAAATCTATAGATAGATGAATCGGCAAAGCTGGGAATTCGAGATCTGAAGGGTTTGAGAGATTTGGATCTGAAACGAGACACAGAGAAAAGACTGAATATTTATATATATCTCTGAGCCTGAGGAGATGAATATATGAAATGGAATGACTTTGCTCCTTCCACTTGCGATGGAATGCGCTGTGCGTGTGTTCTTCTTTTCTTTGTGAAAACAAAATGGGGTTAAATTGTATTTTAACGTAGTGTTTGGTGACTCGGAAAATAAAATGAAAGATTTCATAATCTTTTTATTTTTATATTTAATTGATTGATTAAAAATATATAGAATTTATTGTTGTATATAAATGGTCATTTCATAAATAAAAAAATTATAAAAGTGGTTTTTCATAAAATGAACAATAAATTATAAATAACTATTTGAGATTTGTTTAAAATATGAATTGTTTATATGGTTTGAAAAATTATAAAAACTCTATTGCTAAATTTTTTTATTTAATAGAATTAAGTGAATAAATGAAATTCATAACTGCTCTTATATACAATGATAAAATTATATAAATTATTAATTGAAATAAATTTATGATATCATCAAAAAATTATTAATTGACTTGATAATTTATTAATCACATTGACTATTTGTTATGAATTTAAAATTTCAAGAGATTAATCTGAGGGATTATGACAACTTAGGATCCATTAATCCAAGGCCTTGAGGGATAAGCCTTGAGGTCTCAGGATTCATTTTCCTCAGAACTAATCATTCAAGCAACAACACATATAGTTGGTAGAACGAATTTTCCAGGCCTAGATAAATCGTACCCAATGTCAAGAGTGTCGATTCGAATTCTCATCTATGTGTGAGTCCACGACTCATCGCTACATGGTTAAGTGGCCCTACTACGTAACACCACTTACAAGTAACCTCTGGGGCCTCGACTCTTTATGATTTAGCCCCATAAATCACCTCTCTATAGTTAGGCCTATAGAAATTTAAAGGGATTGGATATAATTTTGGAACTGCGTAGGACAAATCTCAAATGGTATATTTATAATTTACTCTGAAAATAATAAAGACCGACCATTGGGTTTGTGATTGTTTTACTAAAGAAATTTTACAAAAAAAAAAAATGCCAAAATGTCTCATTATACACGTTAATTAATTAATTATTCTTTCACAACTATCTATTCAATTAAGACCTTCTTTGGAAATGTAGACTTGTAGGCAAACAATCATTGCAAATTATCAAATTTTTATTTTTTTATATGATTTTTTATAAAATCTAAAAAAATACAAAAAAGTCAATTCCCAAACACTCTCTAAATATACATTCTCAACGTATTGACTTTCTCCCCTTCATAAAAAACGCAAAAGACCACCAAAAAAAAATGCAAAAAATGGCTAAAAAATCAAATTCTCAAATGGGCACTAAGGGTATTGTTGGCAATTGATTTTTTAAAGTCAAAAACACTCTTAAAAAAGCTATAAAAAAATAAAATAGGAATTTTTATTGGTAAATCCCATTTAGAAGTGTTTTAACTCAAAAAGTCCATAAAGGAATTTTATAACCCATTTAGTCCCATGTATAGTTTTATTCCATAAAGTCATTTTTCTTGATTTATACTATTTTCTTGGACACTTATGCCCTTATCTTTAATTTTGATACCCTTATAAATATTTTTTGAACGGTTAGCAATTTTATGATGTGAACATTCATATTTTAAAATTCACATTGGTAGGAATGTAAAATTGGCGAGCCATGAGTTGGCGGCCAGCTGGCTCTTTGTTGACAATATGAATATTTACATTGACATGTTAACATTCACATTAATAGAAGTGTAAAATTGGCCCGCATCCCGTGGCGGCGCGAAACCCGCCCGCGGTCCATGGGCGGGCCCAACTTGGCCCGTTGACAATGTGAATATTCACATTGACATATTAACATTCACATTGATAAGAGTATAAAATTGGCCCACGGCCCATGGACGGCCAAAAGCCCGCCCGTGGCCTGGGGCAGGCCTGGCCTAGCCCATTGACAATGTGAATATTCACATTGACATGTTAACATTCACATTGATAGGAATGTAAAATTAGCCTGTGGCTACTCGAAACCGCCCATGCGGGTAGGCGGCCACAACGGGCTGCGTGTTGACAATGTGAATATTCACATTGACATGTTAACATTCACATTGATAAGAGTATAAAATTGGCCAGCGGCCCAAGGCGAGCCTGACCCGACCTGTTGACAATGTGAATATTCACATTGACATGTTAACATTCACATTGATAAGAGTGTAAAATTGGCATGACCCATAGCGCGGCGGCAACCGCGACTGAGGGCGGTTTGGCCCGACCCGTAACAATGTGAATATTCACATTGACATGTTAACATTAACATTAATAGGAGTGTAAAATTTGTTCGCTGCTCAAAGCTTGCCCGCGGCCCAGGGTAGGCCCGGTCCGACCCGGCCCGTTGACAATATGAATATTCACATTGACATGTTAAAATGCACATTGATAGGAATATAGAATTGGCCCGTGGGCTGCCCGAAGCCCGCCCACGGCCCAGGGCAGGATCGTTTGGGTCTAGACCCAAGCACGTCCGAACCCCTGGGTTAGGGCCTAGGTCATCATTTTGAAGTCCGACCCGGCCCATCGGCCCGCTTAAGGCCCATTCAAGGCTCGATCCGAGGCCCAGCTCGCGCTGAGGCGCAATGTATTTTTTTGTGAAAAATAATAAAATTTTGGTAAAAAAAATTTAAATGAATTTTTAAAAAATGACCAGGCCTGTCCAAGCCCGACCTAAGCTCGAGGCTAGGCCCAGGCCCACCGGCCCGACCCGAGGCTTGATCCATCGGGCCGTCCAAAGCTCGAATACCCTTGTGCCAATACTAGGGCCTGGGCCTAATTTCTTGGCCCGCGGGTCGGCCCGATCCGGCCCAGGAAAGGCTCGTTTGAGCCCAGGCTCGAGCCTAGTCCGAGACCCTAGGTTAGGGCTTGGGCCATCACTTTGAAGCCCGGCCCAGCCCATCGGCCCGGTTAAGGCCCATTCAAGGCTCGGTCTGAGGCCTGGCCCGCACCGAGGCCTAGTGTCTTTTTTTGTGGAAAATAATAAAATTTTGGTAGAAAAAATTAAAAAGAATTAAAAAAACGGGTCGTGGGCTGGTTTCGGGCAGCCACGAGGCACAGACTAATTTTACACTCCTAATGTGAATGTTAACATGTCAATGTGAATATTCACATTGTCAACAAATGAAATTCCGGTCTGGTCACCGCCAATTTATACTCTTATCAATGTGAATGTTAACATGTCGATGTGAATATTCACATTGTCAATAGCTGAGGCGGCCGCCGTCCGCAATGGTCGTGGGTGGGTTTCGAGCAGTACCACGCTGAGCTAATTTTACACTCCTATCAATGTGAATGTTAACATGTCAATGTAAATATTCACATTATCAACGAATAAGCCGCATGCCCGTCATGGCGAGCTTTTGGTCGATCCGTGGGCGCGGGCAATTTTATACTCTTATCAATGTGAATGTTAACATGTCAATGTGAATATTCATATTGTCAACAACGGACGACCCAGCGCCGAATCGCCCATGGGCATGGCGAAGTTAGCGCCACGAGACATTGGCCAATTTTACACTCCTATTAATGTGAATATTCACATTGTCAATGGGCCGGACCCGCCCCAGCCTGACTCAAATTTTTCTGGGCACCCATGAGGATCGACATGGGCCGAGCCCCTACACATTGACGATATGAACATTCATATTGACGGTGTGAACATTCACATTAGGGGTATTTTGGTAATTATGTCGCCTATAGGACTTATTGAAACATAAGAAAATAATGTGAATTAAATGGAACATAAGTAGATGAAAAGGGTATTTTGATCTTCTTATCTCAAATAGGACCTAATGGAATAGTAAAAAAGAATATGGGTTTGATGGAATAAAGCTCTTAGAAAGTGAATTTATCAAAAAAACTCCCAAAATAAAAATAAAAATAAAAAACTAAAAATCTATACAAAAAATCAAATATTCATTCTCACTCTTTTTAAACACCCCCTAAAAAAATATTTTCAACACATTAAAAAAAATCACTTTCCAAACCACGGGACGGTTGTGTTTGTGCATGTAATTTAAGTTGTTTATTTATTTTTCCAATTATGTAAGTCAATAAATATTTATCTTTTCCCAATGTAATAATTTAGGATAAATTACACTTATATTTTTTTGAGATTTAAAAAAAATATATTGAGTTTCATAAATTTGGCATAGAATTAAGCTCTATTAACGGTTTTAATTTATTCCTATTTTCATTAATGATTCGTTAAATTATATGAATAAAAAATAATATTATTTTATACTTAAATGTATAATTTTTTTAATTTTTTTTTATCATTGCGTTTTATAAATTCAAATATATATTTGATGGGAACTAGAACCAAAGCTTAAGCCCAGATGGTTGTCCCTCCAACAATAGACATGGCAAAAAATTCTAATGCATTATCAGCTTCAAACCCTTCTTGGTTCAACCCTAAATGGTTCATCATTAATTTAGTACGTCATTCTCTTCTTCCTCCTAGTTCCAAACCTATATTTTATTTTGAGAAAGAAGAGAGATACGTGGGAAGAAAACAAGAACACAAAAAACTAAAGCGACATCGTTTTGATAAAATATTATCTTATTCATCCATTCATATCACTTATGATGTGGCAAGCTCACAATTAAAGAATTACAAAATTAACAACACGAAGGATTCTTGACTCGTTTGAGGGCTCACAAGTTGGTATCTTGATTGCCTGAGATTATAAAATTCCATTCAACCCAAGAAAGAAAGAAAGAAAGAAAAATGTCTTTTCCGTCGTCATTGTCATCGTCTTCTTCTCTTCTGTATACTTCTTCATCGACATTTTCTTTTCCGTCTCCTTCTAAATCTCAAAGCTAGTGAGTGGAAAAGTGCTAATAATAGTCGCACCCTTTTTTCTTTGAATAAGCCACTTCTTTGGGTCTCTCTATCTACCAAATTGTTCTTCACATTTTTCCCCCCCCTTTAAACTCCACCATAATCCCAATTATACCTATTTCTTTGGACTTTTACCTCAGCCAATCCATTTCTATTGCAAACACAATCCATTGCCACTTCCTAACCTCCGATAACCATTTTCATTATCTTCCTATTTTTTCCCGCCATTCCCTTTCGTCAATTCTTTTTCTTAGCCTTTGGCCCCATTTGGTAGAGATGTGGAAAAGTGATTACAGATTATAACTTAACAAATTATAGCTTATAGCTATGAACATAAGCTGTTAATTTGTTTGGTGTAATTGTGAGATTATGAATTTAAGCAGTAGAGTAGTGTTTGGTTGATAACCTGTAAAATAATTTTTTGCTGTGTAGTTATCCTTTTTGCCCTTGTATGATATAAAAATGATTATTTTGTCATTTTTTTCAGTTTAATTTTTAAAAAGTTACTATTTCGTTAATAAAAATTAATATAATTAGTATTACAAAAATTATTATTTTCATTAATAGTATCAATTAATATTGTATGAGGAGCAAATATCCGTTACCACCCGTACTCCTCGCATCCAAGCTGTACCTTCCTCCGTTCGACCTGCGAACACAATGAAGGTGAGCTACTCGGCGGGGGGTTGCCGGAAAACCTCTCCGACGGTCAAGTCAACACACACTCAGACAGAGAGAAGAGAGAGAGCTAACCATGAGTTAGTGTTTTTTCTCACCAGAAGATGTTTCATCATCGGCATGGGGGCGTAGTCACGTTTATATGCTTTCTGCGCTCACCTCTGTATCTATTCGCCCATTGACGTGTGGACCTGCTCTCCTATCACGTTTTCCCACGTGTCAGCGCAAATTCAGTTAAACACCACCTAATCAAACCACCAAACAGCGTTGGCGTGCACGGGCAGCCCGACGGCACTAACCCAACCTCCTACGACCGTGTTACTTTACGAGACAAACAATGCTCCTACCCGAGCTCCATTATGACCGAGCTCAGTAGCCTTCCGTTATGACTGAGCTCCTGCTCGGTTGGGCCGGTATACGGAGGACCTTACTCGCTGAGCTAAATGAGCAAACAATAAAAACCGGGATAACAGAGAATCATCTCGGCAAACGGGTCTAGATATCAACCGAGCAAACTCCCCCTGGAACGACCCAACCCAACTCGGCCCAAACATGCTCGGACCACTTCCAGTCCGGCCATTACCACGGCCTAAAGCCAGATTATGAAATCTCCCTCTCAATTGTCCCTTAATTCCGTCTGCACTAGCGTGACTGGGATTACGCCGCAAAACATTAACTGCGTTAAGCCCCATGCTCGGTTTCTTGATTTGCTCGGTCGGCGCCTCGACTTACCAACCCGTCTTTTCAGTACTGACGCCACCGTCATTAAAGACACGCGTCATTCATTCATTGGCCTTGAACAACCAACCCAGCCGTCTCCCGCTGCCTCTTCACATTCAAATTTTGGCGCTTCTTTTTCCCTACTTATAACCGTCGTCCCTCATCTCATTCATCTTCTTGTTCTGTTCGTCTTCACCTGCAAAACCACCCTACGATCGAGAGCTCTCGCCCTCACTCATCCTATTGAGATCAGAGCATCCACACAAGCACATTCCACACCTTCACCATCGCTGAGGGCCCCCGTCCTACTGCTCCAAGCCATCGTCCGAGCCCTAGCCTGTAAGTCTTCGACTCTCCTCCGCTCTTTCTCTGTTACTCTTGTTCTTATTGTACAACTGGACCTGTAATTGTCATAGTTGAGTCTAAGGCATGATAACAGTAGGTTTTAGGACTTCAAATGACGTTAACTTAGGATGTAACCCTAAAAAAACTATCTCTGCCCCTTCTCCCTCAATTGTTCATTATCTTCTGTGATAAACATGCGAGGATCTGGGATAGACCGGGCTCCAGGTCTTCATTTGATCCCAAAAAATATGAAAATCGAGCTAGTTGCAAGTTTGTGAGACTTGGGTGGAAACCAAGCTAAAAAATGTGAGGTCGCTCGACCGGGCTAATATCTAGTCCGCTTGAGCAGCCGAGCTACCGAGTAATATCGCACATCTAGTGTCCAAGCTAAAATCGAGCTCGTTTGCGCGACCACGCTACCACTTACACTTGCCTTTTATTGCAGAGTCCTAGGAGACCAGATACTAACACCAGGGCTCTCAAAGGCCGAGCAGTCATCGCACGAAACTTTGTCAAACCAACATAGCCGAGCTGAAACTAGCCAACTTCACATGGGGTGTTACCGTTTCCTAGTTGACACACCGGCTGCACTAGCCGTTTTCCAGGAAGAATATGGCGTCCCTTCAGATGTCCATCTTAAGCTCGGTAAAAAGGACACCACCCCATGGGGCAGACTGGACCAATGCCCTTTCACCGTGCTGTATATAGTCAAAAGAGGCTTACGCTTCCCGGTTTGGCCTCTAATGTGTGAGTTCCTAAGGCGTATTGGGCTAGCACCAACGCAAGTTTCGACAAATACATTCAGGATAAGACCGGGCACACAGCCGACACATTTAGCTATTATTTGAAGATTAGACCGGGCAAGAAAAAACTAGTAACCGGTACCAAGGACAAAGATTTGCATGATGACGATTTCTTTTAGGTATCTGGGAATTATGAGACGGCTGCTGTGCCCGGCTGGTACATCAGCAAGAACTTCGGTTCATCATATAAGCCGTGCTCACAGACCGGTCAAATTACTTTTCTTTACTATTTTGTACTAATCGCTCTTTTCCTTGCAGCTATTGAAGACTTACAAGCGAATTACTTCCATCCAAATGAGGCTGCTATTAAAGTCGTGCTGCGATATTGCCACTGAGATTGCCACGACGTTCTCGGCTACGTCCTCTGCTACCGCTATTCAACGCCGCACAGGAGTAAGGTCATAGACTTTCTCCGAGCTCTATCTCCCCCTCCTGATCCAAGTCTGGCAGACGTGCCCCTAATACGGCTGACCGAAGAAGAAGAAATGGCAAAAAGGAGCAGGATCAAGAACCTGATTACCGCTACCTCAACTGAGATTCCAAGCATGCCACCTCCAGCCCCATCAGTCGGCCAGAGCTCGGGAACTGTGATCGCTCTGGCTTCTACGGTCGCCCCCTCCGAGTCCCGCCGAGTTAGCAAGAGAGCACGGTCAGTTGACCTTTTCGCCGAGCTTGTTGCTGAACTGAGCACTGAACAAATGACGCAGGAGGTCGAGCCAACAGCAGCCTGGAGGTCGGAGTTCAAACATCGAGGCAATGAGATCTCGGTTACCGCTTCCATTAAGGGTGACAAGGAGCATCTCCTTGCCTTCGACTTATCAAAGGCGTTGTTTTTGCTAAGCAACGTGACCAAGAGCGAACACGTTCCAGACACCCAGCTCGTCAAATCCGCAGTGAAATCCATGACCAGGGTATGTCTTCTAAACCCAACCTTGTCTTGTTATTACTTCGGTTTGTCTTAGTATTTCGCTTTTGCCGAGCTGGGTTTGTCTTCTGATTTCGGCTAACATCTTTCTTGTTACAGGCCATCCAGAAAACAGCATATGGTCATGGAACGAATAGTGAACCTGTGCCACAAAGTCACCGAGCTGAACAACGCCGGTAAAAACGTGACCGCTGAGCTTGGTTGGGCTAAGGCTTCACTAGAAATGGCCAATGCTGATAACGCAAGACTCCTTGGCCAGCTCGGCAGGGCCGAGCAAGAGAGAGACGAGCTAAAAGCCCAACTCACAACTGAAAAAGAAAGGAAGAAGACCGCCGTGGACGAGGCCAACAATCTCGGTTTCCAAGAGGCCGAGGACAACTACACCAAGCAAGTCGAAGCCACTAAGGACATTTATTTCAAGTCCGGTTGGAAGGCCGCTTGCGAAAAACTCGGCCAAGGATCTGAGACCGAGGTGTTTTCTTTTCCTCCCCTAGCTTTCCTGCCGGTCTACCTGATTCTTTACGCCAACAAAGTCTTTAATGCTTTGCAAGAAGAGGCAGAAAAAGAAGCTGAGGGCGAGGGTAGCCAGCAAGAGCTCGGCGAAAAGGAAAAGACTACTGTTGTTGACCTAGAGGTCGCGACAGAAGGAGCCGGGGATGAGTTTGCCGACCTCTCCCCATTAGCGTAGTTTAAACTTGTCTCTTTTGATTTCCATTTGAATTTTTGTAACTAGGCTACAAGCCCCACTACATGGACCAAAATTTTCAATCAATGAAAAGTTCTCATTTTGCTTATACTCTTGCAATGTTTGCCGTAGTTTTCCATTTAACCACACTATTCTTGCCCGGCATATTACAAACTGATTGAACCGAGAAAATTACTTCGGTCATTAAAGACAGGTAAATTATCTAAAGTTGAGCAAATCACTAACTCATCTAGCCAGGGTAAAACAGCTCGACTATAACCAACTCTATCAGCCGGGACAAAACACCACGGCTAGCTTACTTGAATCAAAACATCAATAATACTAGCTGGGACAGAACATCTCGGCTAATGTACTCGTTGAGCAAGACATCAACTCTTCATTCCAGGGTAAAGCATCTTGGCCAAACCTTCAGGGTTGAGCAAATCATCAAACGTTTTAGCCGGGGTAAATCATCTCAACTAAAACATCAGAGTTGAGCAAATGATCAACTCTTGTAGTCGGGGTAAAACATCTAGGCCAAAACCTCAAAGTTGCGCAATTTATCAACTCTTCTAGCCGAGGTAAATCATCTCGGCTAAAACCTCAGAGTTGAGCAAATCATCAACCATTATAGCCGAGGTAAACTATCTCGGCCAAAACCTCAGAGTTGAGCAAATCATCAACTTTTCTAGTCGGAGTAAATCATCTCGGCTAAAACCTCAGAAATGAGAAAATCGTCAACTCTTTTAGCCGGGGAAAAACATCTTGGCTTTAGAGGCGTATGCCTCCATCTTTCACTACATTACTTCGAACATCACAAACTTTGTAAGCATAAATAATTCATTTCTATTATATTGGCAAATAGAGTATTACATTCAGAAATAAAGGGGAAACTTGTCCCTTCACAAAAAATTACATATAAAAGACAAAGACTAAAAATAGTACAGTTTGAGGTTAGTCGTATTCCACGGCCAGGGTATGCTTTTGCCATCCAAGTCCTCTAAGTGGTATGCCCCATTGCCCGTCAGATCGATTATCCTGTAAGGTCCTTCCCAATTTGCCCTTAGCTTGCCTTCGCCCGACACCAGTGTGTTGCCCATCACCTTTCTTAAAACCCAGTCCCCGACTTTAAACGGTCTGGGGTGCACTGTTTTGTTGTATTTCTTGGACAATTCTTGTTGATATGCAGCCACGTGGATTAACGCCTTTTCTCGACGTTCAGGGCGATGGCTTCAGAGTTTAACTCGAGCTCAAAATTTTCGCTACGGATGGTGGGCATGCCGATCTCCAATGGAATGACCGCCTCTATGCCATATGCCAAGGCAAAAGGGGTCTTCCTGGTTGAGTGTCTCGGGGTCGTCCGATATGCCCAGAGGACACTAGAGAGTTCCTCGGCCCATTTGCCTTTGGCTTTCTCTAGCCTTTTCTTCAGCCCATCGAAAATGGTCTTGTTTGATGCTTCGGCTTGGCCGTTAGACTGCGGGTAGGCTAGGGTGGAATTATAGAATTCTATCTTCAATTCCTCACAAAATCCTCTGAATAGTCGCTCGTCAAATTAGGTGCCATTATCAGAAATCAAAGCCTTAGGAATGCCAAACCACATTATCACGTTCTGCCAAACAAACCGTTTGACATCATTCTCTTTGATGGTCGCTAAAGGCTCGGCTTCAACCCATTTGGTGAAGTAATCTGTCGTCACAATGAAGAATTTTTGGTTGCCTGGCGCTGTTGGGAGTGGTCCCACTATGTCCACCCCCCACATTGCGAAAGGCCAATGACTTGTGAGGGGAAAAAGTTCTCTGGCCGGTTGGTGAATTTGGTGGGCAAATTTTTGACATTTTTCGCATTTTCTTACATATTTCTACGCGTCTGCTTGCATGCACAGCCACTAGTGTCCTTGCGAAATAGCGCGGTAGACCAAAGATCTCCCCTCCGATGTGACTTCTGCACATGCCTTCGTGGATCTGATAAAGAAAAGCTTCCACGCTATTTGGATGAACACACTTGAGGGACGGATCGGTGAATGACTTTTTATATAAAGCGCCAGATGGAGAGAGCCAAAACCGCTCTGACTTCACCCGGACTTTATGTGCTTCCTTTTTATCAGCCGGAAGGGTCCGTTCTTTCAGGAAGAGGATGATAGGGTCCATCCAAAAAGGACCATGCTTGGTGTAGAATACTTCGGTCCACTCCGAGTTCTCAATACTAGGTCTTGGAAGAAACTCAATCATGAGAGAATTGGGAGTTGAACTGTCGAACATGGAAGCTAGACTGGCCAACTCGTCTGCTCGGCCATTTTCTTCGGGGCCGATTTGTTGGACCTTTATCGCTTGGAATTCCTTGATGTGTTCTCTCACTAGAGCTTGGTACGTGGCCATTATGTCATCTTTGGCTTCGTACACTCCAGACACTTGGTTGACAACGAGTTGGGAGTCGCTGTAGACCATCAGCTCGGATGCGCGCAACTAGAGCGCGCTTTTAAGTCCGGCCAGCAGTGCTTCGTACTCAGCCTTGTTGTTTGACGCTGGGAATCTGAGTGTGATAGAGTGTTCGATGGTTAGACCGTTCGGCGAGATCAAAACTACGCCCAGCTCGGCGCCTTGCCGATTTGAGGCGCCATCTACAAAAAGTTTCCACATTTCACCAATGAAGAGTTTCCAACATTCTGAGGGGTCCTGGGAGGCTTGAAGGTTGATGGGATCATGGTCGCTCGGCTACTCGACTACATGCTCGTTGCTGACTATTTCAACAGACACGTCTTCATCCTTCCTCGACGATGCTGCGCCGGACCCAACAGGTTGATCTATTATTCCTAAGTCCATCGTCGCATTGCCGAGCTGAAGTACACTTCCGACTGAAGGTTTAATGGACAGGCACGCAAGTTTCGTGTCACCAACATCAATCCGTTGTGCAATTTCCATTGCGCTTACATTCGCCACCCTTGCTACCGCGGTAAGGTCCACGGGGCATACCGGGTAAATTCCAGGTGAGAATTCAGCAACAAAGTCGGCCAATGCTTAGGCTTTGATAGCGGTACGGGGTTGAAACTTGACGTCGAATTGCCCCAGTTCGACTGTGCACTTCAAAATTAGGCCGAAGAAGTCCGCCCGCTCAAATAAGGCTTTTAGAGGGAATTCGGTCAACACCACGATTGTATGAGTATGAAAGTAGTGCGCCAATTTCCTAAAGGCCATCATTAGTGCCAAAGCAAGTTTTTCCAATGGCAAGTACCTCGACTTTGCCGGTAGCAGGGTTTTGCTCACGTAAAAGATAGAGAGATGTTGGATGCCTTCTGCCCGGACAAGCACCGTACTAATGGCATGTTGAGAAACAACCAGATAAATGTAGAGTTCATCGCCGGGCTTGGGTGTTACCAGGAGTGGGGCGGAAGAAAAATATGCCTTGAGCTCGGCCAAGGCCTTGTCACATTCTTTGTCCCATGAAAACTTGGACTTCAAGGCTCGAAAGAAAGGACGGCAATGATCTGATGACCGACTTATGAATCGATTAAGCGCGGTTGCCATTCCGCCAATATGTTGTATATCCTTTGCCGAGTTGAGCTGCTTCAATTCTTATATGGCTCTGATTTGTGAGAGGTCCGCTTCGATGCCTCGATTGGTGACTAGGAAGCCCAGGAATTTCTCTGACCCCACACCGAAGGCATACTTCGATGCATTCAGGCGAAGCTTGTGTTGTTTAAGAATGGCGAACATCTCGGCTAGATCAGACAAGTGGTCGGCCTGTTGCTTGCTTTTGACCACCATGTCGTTGATGTAAGCCTTCATCGTGCAGCCTAGCAGAGGGGCAAACATCTTCGTTACCATCCTCTGAAAAGTTGCCCCGACATTCTTCAAACCAAAAGGCATGACTCTATAGCAGAACAATCCCCTTAGGGTCGTGAAAGAGGTTATCTCGCAGTCGAGTGCATGCATGGCGATCTAGTGATAACCACAATAGGCATCTAAGAAACTGAGCCAACTGTGTCCGGCTGTAAGATCCACTAGCTGGTCTATTTTGGGCAGAGGAAAACTGTCTTTAGGGCAAGCTCGGTTGACCGTATTATAATCAACGCAAACTCGCCACTTCTTATTCTTCTTGGGTACTACGTCCGTGTTCGAAATCTACCAAGGGTAGTACATTTCCTGGATTGCCCTAGTTTCCAGCAGGTTCTTGACTTCCTTCACGACTACCTCGGCATGATGAAGAACTGATCTCCTTGTTTTTTGAATGACAGGACGCGTATCTGGGAAAACATTAAGTTGGTGGCAAATAAAGCTTGGATCAATGTTTGGCATATTGTATGGCGTCCATGCAAAGACTTCGATATTTGCCACCAAGAACTCCACCATCTCAGTCCTTTCTTGGGCGGTCAAGCTAGATCCTAGCAAGAAGAACTTGTTAAGATTTTCTGTGTCGATCCGCACCTCTACCAACTCTTCAACAGCCTTTTCCTCGACCCTAGTGCCCACGTCATTCAGGACACTTTGGTCTTTTGGACCTTCGATCAGTTGCACAAAGCCTTTGGCAGCTCGGCTCCTGTTCACTACTACAAAACACTGTTTCGCCATAACTTGATCACCCCAAGTCTCCTTAACTTCCCCCGTAGCTGAGAGGTACCTCATGACCTGTTAGTAGGTTAATGCTACCGCTTGCATGGCGTGAAGCCATCCCTTACCTAGGATCAGATTGTATGTGGACGGCACCTTCAATACCCAGAATTCCACCTGCTTAACTACGGATCCGACTTTGACCGGTAGGATTATCTTTTCCATTGGCCATTCCGGTTGTGAGTTAAAACCAACAAGTGGCGAAGTTGCCGGAGTTAAGTCCGTATCTCAGAGTTTGAACTGCTTGAAGGCGTCGTAGTACATGATCTCAATCGAGCTACCGTGATCGATCAAGATACGCTTAACATCGAAATCCCTAACGCGAAGGGTGACCACTAGGGCATCATTGTGCGGTGTTTGAATGCGTTCAAGGTCCCTGCTTGAGAAGCTAATTACATTTTTTTCCTTGGTCTTGCCTCTCTTGATCGCGGGCTGGACTGACAAAACTTTCCTCATATGTTCCGTCTTTTTGATCATCCCTCGGAGCTCGCATACCCGCGCCGACTCCACTATACCGTGGATCACGTTGGCCACTCCTTGGAAGGGTGCCTCTAGATCATCTGAACCACTCGGCTCAGCCGGTGTGTGGCGCGTAGCCCTGACACCCCCATCGATGTAACGGTCCAAGTGACCGGCTGCAACTAACTCCTCCAAGTGTTGCTTCAAGGGCAAACAGTCCTCCGTCCGGTGCCCTCGCTCCCTATGAAATGTGCAACAGTACCGCGGATTGAAGCCCTTTTGCGCATCGCCTAACTTAGCGAGAAACCGGATGTAAACCTCGTTGCGGATTTCACTTAGTATGCGGTAGATTGGAATCTTAAAAATTGTGGTGATGTCCATCCAAGCGTTCAACTTTCTATTCGTGACCGCTACGCTATCGCGGATATTCTCGCTTTCATCATTGCGGTGACCTGCACTTCAGCCACGATCCGGACCACGGTCAATTCCTCAGTGCAAATACTTGATCGGTTTGTCTCCTGTCTGATTGCGTGTACTTTTTCAGCCACTCTTTTGTCCGTTGCCACCGAATTTGTCTTCATGGTGGACGCCACCGCATCATCCTCTACTCGGATGTGCTCATTGATGCGTTGCATCAGCTGCCCCATGGAAGTCGGTTGGTTCATTGTGAGCGAGTCTTTTAGTCTATGTCTGACCGGGAGACCACGCTTATATTGGGTGATTACCAGGTTGGTCGGGCAATCTAGGATCTCGTTAAAGGTTTCCCAATACCTGGTGTTGTATGCTTTGAGGGAGTCACTCGACTCTATCTTGACGCTCAGGAGGTGGTCCACTTCCTTTGGCGTTTTGGTGTTAGTTTTGAATCGAGTCACGAATGCCTCTGCCAACTGCTGTCATCTTTCGATGCTTTCCTCCGGAAGCCTCTCAAACCATTTCAGGTCCAACTCACCCAAACTCGATGGGAAAATAAGGCACATGAGAGCATCATTACGCCTATGTCCAACCATGACCTGCCGGAAGTGGCTTACATACATGTACGGATCAGTTTTCCCATCATAAAGTGTAAACTTGGGCTGGTGAAAACCCGCTGTTGTCTCTATCTCAAGGGAAAATGGAGTGGCATTCAGCCTCGCCAAATCTTTGTCCAAGGGGACAGGCACGGCTGAACGAGGTGGCGGCATTATGACTTCCTTACTGGCGTGACCTCCGTAGGATAACCGTTGGAGCGCCGGTACCCTTTGAACCTGCCGTCGGCGATCTCGTTCCTTTAGGACGTCCCTCAAGTTCTCCGAACGAACGGAGTAGGAATATCTCGACGTCGTCGGCAGACGTGAGGGATGGTAGCCACTATTCTGTGCGCTAGACTTCTTTGCAGGCGGGTCTGAGTTTCTAACCCCATAGTTTCTGGTGATGAAGAGGGAGGACATGTGCCGCTGATTTTGGTTGCCTGAGCAGCGGGGCTGGGTGCACTCACTGTGGTCACCCACTCCAGCAACACCCTTCCCTTTTATTTGCCGTTTGAGAGCTTTCATCTCTGCCGTCATTCTCTGGATGAGGGCGTCTTGGTTCTTGAACTTGTGCTCTAGGCGTTGAGCGTACGACTCTTTTCACTGCCGATGTCCGTCTGGACTCCGCGAGTGACTAATTCTCCTAGCACGCTTATCTCATGCATCTCTAGAAAGTCTTCCTGGGGAAGTCTCTAGGCCCGCCATGTTTGGAATGGTAGGAAGTCCGTCTTTCCGTCGGACTGACTCTGGGGTAATACCGTCGATGGCAGATAATGGTATTTCGTCGTTGTTCGTCGTAGAAGGTGATCCAATGAGCTTGGAGGGCAAGGTTGTGTGTGCTCAAAGGTTCCTGCAAACGGCGCCAATTGTACGGGGAGCAAATATCCGTTACCACCTGTACTTCTCGTGTCCAAGCTGCGCCTTCCTCCATTCGACCTGCGAACACAACGAAGGTGAGCTACCTAGCGGGGGGTTGTCGGAAAACCCCTTCGACGATCAAGTTAGCACACACTCAGAGAAAGAGAAGAGAGAGAGCCAACTATGAGTTAGTCTTTTTTCTCACCAGAAGATGTTTCATCCTCTGCATGGGGGACGCAGTCACGTTTATATACTTTCTGCGCTCACCTTTGCGTCCATTCGCCCATTGACGTGTGGACCTGCTCTCCTATTACGCTTTCCCACGTGTCAGTGCAAATTCAACTAAACACCACCTAATCAGACCACCAAACGGTGTTGGCGCGAACGGGCAGCCTGGCAGCGCTAACCCAGTCTTCTACTACTGTGTTACTTTACGAGACAAACAGTGCTCCTAATCGAGCTCCATTATGACCGAGCTCAGTAGCCCTTCGTTATAACCGAGCTCCTGCTCGGTTAGGCCGGTATGCGGAGGACCTTACTCGCTGAGCTAAACGAGCGAACAATAGAAATCGGGCTAACAGAGAATCATCTCGGCAAACGGGTCTAGCTATCATCCGAGCAAACTTTCTCTAGAACGGCCCAGCCCAACTTGGCCCAAACACACTCGGACCACTTCCAGCCCAGCCATTACCACGGCCCAAAGCCAGATTATGAAATCTCCCTCTCAAATATAAAATTATTTCATTTTTTCATTATAAATTAATGGGCAATGCACCAATAAATCCTAAATTTATATCTTTTGAACCAGTTGGTCCTATCTTATATCTTATAGTCCAATAGGTCCCAATCCAATGTTAATGACCAAATTATCTATGTTACGCCGCATTTGGGAACTTATGGTAAGGGTAAATGTGGATTTCCCTAATCGTGAATTTACGTCTATGCCCACAGCCGTAGAAGAAGGGTTTTTTTGTTTTCTGTCCAAAGTGATCAGAATGGAAGAGTCGTATATGGAAATGGCTCTATTTTCTGATGTTAATAGCGTAATTTTAAACCCTAAACATTACACATCCCCTTCCTTGTTGATACGTTTACGTCGGTTGTTTGAAGAGAGTGTCAGCATGTGTGTATCCTACGCCTCCATTGACGAATATTATCTATTCGTCAACGGTGATTGTGTAAGCTACAAATGGTGTCAGGTGCGTATTTCATTATGATGTATTAACACTGCTGTCGTGTGTGTTGTTTTACATTGATGTATTCGAATAGTGTAAATTGTATGAAATATTATTACCATCAAGTTATTGTTCAAGTTGTGTCGCGGTATTGGTCCAAGTGAATGGGAGGTTGGGTTTTGGTAAGTGCATGTTTGTTCCATGTGGTCGTGTGGTGTGTGTTTGAAATTTGTGGGGCTGAACTCTGATGGTTGTTGAAGTATGTAGTGGGTTTGGTGTGTTTAAAGATTGGAGCTCTGTTTTTTTTTTTTTTTTTTTTGTGGGGTGTTGGAACATTGAAGCTCTGTTTTTTTTGTTATTCATAGTGAATCTGTAACTGTAATCCTTCGTTTATTGTGTTTGTGTCATATTTATGGTGACACATCGACAGACCATCATGCACAAACCATAACAAAAAAATTACAGCGAACAAATAAAAACACACCAGAATGAAAACCACAGTGCAAAAAATACACCAAAAATGAATAAAACCCACTCACTTGCTGCGATTGAGCAATCCACACCAGAGCGAACCTAGCAAAATGACACCAAAAATCGTTGTTCCGATCGGGTAATCCACAGCAGAATAATCGAAGCAAAATGGCACCAAGAAATTTATGTAATGATGCATAAATGGATACCATCGGAAATGGCCAACAACACAGTCAAAATTACCACAATCTTTGCCGGGAAAAAATACGGTGAATGTTAACCAAAATCCCAGGCAACACGTTGCCATTTCCTTATCCACTACCAAACAGAATATCCCATTTAGGAAATCAAACCAAACAAGGGTACAAATGTAAATTGAAATAGGATGAAATCACCCACAAAAATCTTGCCAAAAAAATAGGACTAAATGGTTTACAAAAAAACTTCTAGAACTAAATGGTGTAACTTTCTTCTATATAGGATTTATGGATAATTTTTCCTAAATTAATTAGTGTCAATTAATAGCTTAATTAGTGTGTTTGGTTTGAGTTTTCTTCATTCAATTTTTTGAAAACTGAGTTTTTTGGTTTTCGTATTTTTTTATTTTTAGTGAATATTTTTTAAATTTCAAACATTTTTTTTACTTTTTTAGGTGCACCTTACTTAGATGTACCTAATTTGTGAAAAAATTAATAAATACATAAAAATATAAAAAATGTACTGAATTCTTGTATTTTTTTTTTATATTTTTGGTATTTAGTAAATTTTTAAAAGGTTTTTTCCACAATATTTTTACTTTTAGCTATATTTATGTTAGGTATGTCTGAAAAGTAAAAAAAAAAAAAAAAATTGCTTAAAAAATTATAAAAAATTCAGTAAAAACAAAAAAATACGAAAAACAAAAAAGTAGAATTTTCTAAAAAGTATTTTTGGAAAACTCTAACCAACCTTAGTTAGACATATCTAACATAAATATACCTAAAAAGTAAAAAAATTGTGGAAAAACACTTTTAAAAATTCACTAAATACCAAAAATACAAAAAAAAAATAAAATAGAATTCAATACATTTTTTGTCTTTTCATATATTTATTAATTTTTTAAAATATTTTTTCACAATTTTTTTAATTTTTAGATACATTTAAATAAGGTGCATCTAAAAAAGTAAAAAAATGTTTAAAATTTAAAAAATATTCACTAAAAACAAAAAAATACGAAAACCAAAAAACTCAGTTTTCAGAAAACTTAATTCAAAAAACTCAAACTAAACACACTAAATTCTTCTTCTCCTTATATTCTTTTCTCTTCTTGGTTTTTTTTTTTGTTTTGTTTTTGTTTTCCTTCTCTTCTTTCTTTTTGTTAATTTTGTTTAATTTATTAATTCATTACAATCAATATCCATATATTTATATTAATGTTGTGATGTCATTACATATTATTTTTCTTTATATTAATTTGAATTAGTTACTTAATAGAAGTTACAATATTCATTTATTTATTTCATTTAATATAAGTTATTTTATTTTGTATTTCATTTTTTTCCTTCAATTTTAATTTTAAAAAAATTGTGATTCTGTTTTTATTAAAAAAAAATTCATTACAATTAATAATATAACAATTGTTATTTTTTAAAATTTATTATTATATTTCATTACAATTTATATCAATAATTCTATAATAAATTGTGTAATTTATTTAATGGGTATAAATTTCACAATTTATTTAAATATTTATTGAAATATTTTTTTAAAATTAAATGGAAGTTAATTGAAATAAATTGTTTTTTTTTTCTTTTTTTTCTTCCTTTTTTTCATTACAATTTTGCAAAACCCTAGATCTGAGGAGCTGGACCCACTGTCGACGGTGGTCTACAAGAAGCCCTCTCTCAGTTCATCCATCTCCTCCACTACTACTAAAAAACCTAGATCTGAGGAGCTTATTGTTGCTATCTGGTCTTGAGGGTTGCAGTGATGGCGAATCGTGATAACAATCATGGTGATTGCAACGGTTACAGAGAGAGTGTGAGAGAAAGAGAGATATCGCTGTCACGACCCGCTCCCCGTACCCAAGGGTTAAGTATCGTGATGGCCAGTAACCGAAGTTTCCTCCGGCCAAATCTTTAACAAATAAATAAATGCGAGCGGAAAAATATTTAAGTGAGGGTACTAAAATAATCATTGGAGCTTTTATTTAATTACATTATCAGAGCTGAACTATGTCTACAAAGTGTTTTGTGCCTACCCCACACGCTGGTCCTGACATGCCACCTGAAAGTGGTAAACAACTATAAACACATGGCAGAGTGAGAAATATTATACTAAGAGCATAAGGGCATAAAATTCACCATGGATAATTATTGACTAAAAAGAGCTTGATATTAAAATACATAATATATATCATACAAAAATCATTTGACATATACTACATAAATTACGTAAATAACTATAACCACGATACGGAACAGAACAGGGGTCACCGGAGTGACAATCAGAACAGGGGTCAATGGATCCATGACAAACAGGGGACCACAGAGTGGTCAAGCAGGGGCTAATGGTTATTTAAATCCCCCAAGGCGTGGAACTCCCGTGGTGGTATTTACAAAAATAATTGTTTATAAGGTTATAGTTAAATATTCTTTAAAATATAAAACAAACATATCCATGGGTTTCCTTTTAAGCAATTAGGGTTCAACCACGTAACTGAAATATTTATATAATTTATAAAACATAACTTGTATAAAATAAATATGGTAAGTCAAAACATGAGTAAAATACATTTTGGTAACTCAAGATATAATATAACTCACTTAACTTTAATACCTCACTATTTCTTTCCACTATCAAAGACCTTCTCAACTTTCATTATTTTTTCCTTCCCTTTTCTTCCTCTCTTCTTTCTTCTTTCTTCTTTCTTTCCTTTTCTTTCTGGGCACTTCGCCCTTTATATACAAAGGCAACCGTGGGCACCAAGCCACGGCTGCCACGTGTCACATCCCCATTAGACTCATTAACTCAAGCTTATCTCTAACTTAACTTAATTATTTATTTATACTTTGACCCTTAAATTTTTAATAATTATATTATTTTACAAAATAATAATATATAATAAATTATATATTTTTTCTAACTGTGATTAAATAATATTAGTATAAATTTTACAGAATAATTAAAAATCTGGGTCGTTACAATCGCAGTGGTGGTTGAGTGCGATGGTGACAATGCGATAAGGAGAAGACGTGAAGCGGAAGGAGACGCTATGGTGTGTCGCCAAAGCCACAGAGGAGGAAAATCGACAACCGTTGCAAAGGCGAATGAGGCAACGACGTAGGAGGCAGATGAGGCGACGACGTAGATATGTTGCGGGAGACAAAGAGAGACAGAAAAAGGAGAGAGAGAGAGAGAGAGAGAGAGAGAGAGAGAGAGAGAGAGAGAGAAAGAAAAGACACAACAGCGAACAGTGAATAGTGTCTTTGTGGTTTATATAATGGCAATTTGGTAATACTTCAAATTGGTGAAAGGCATTTAAGTCATTTCAGCACCCCTTACTAGTTGCGCACATAAGTCATTTTTTATAAGCACCCTCCGAGCTGCTTTCCAAAATAAGCTGAAAATGGCTTAAATTAAGCTATAATCTGATAAATTAAGCTGTACCAAATATAATATTTTAGTTTAAATTAAGTTAAAAGATGAAATAAGCAGCTTCTAAGCTGCGCCAAATAGACACTTTTTCTATCTACCTCTACAAAACCTTTTTCTAGCCATTCCCGCCCCTCCTACCTTCGATAGCCCCTCTTCACACATATCTTGTCACGAACCCTCTTTCTTATCATTCCCATTATTCTTCTTATTTTTTATTCTTTCTTACTTTGACAAAATTTCTTACTTTTTCTCTATGTAGAAAGGTAACAAGAATGGACTAGGAAGGGGTGGGAGGGTGGCAAATGGGTTAGGAAGAGTTATTAAAAAAAAAAAGCTAAAGTGGGAATAGAGTTAGGGTTTTAGAAGTTAGAAATAATAATAAAATTAGATTTTTATTTATGAAGAGAGAAGATTGTAGTATTAAAAATATATATATATATGCAGAGGTGGGAATTTAAGAGAAAAAGTGAGATATTAACAGAACTTCAATTATTAAACTTTATATTTAATCTCACTTTAATTATTTATTAATTTGACATAATTTAGAAGTAATAGTACTAATAAAAATCAATTTTTTTAAAACTTTTTGTTAAATGGAAGAAGCAATTACAACACAAGAGATGACCCTAAAGAAACCAACAACTGCAGGGATGGATGAACAGCTTCCATCCATCTATACATATTATTCACACCCCTCAAAAGTAATATTCCTAATAAAAATCAAATTGGATGCCAAAAACCTTAACCCAAAACAACCCTAATGGTCCGAAGGTGATTGTTAGAACAAACTTCTGTGTAAAATAAACAATTTGAAACAAATCAAACAAATAAAAATAAATTACTTACAAAATTTATTTTACCGAAATGTAAAAATACAAAAAGATCAAGTCGAGTGTGTGACACTCTGTTCTTAAAACAGATTCACCCCGCTGCAGTGTTTACGGATAAAAGGCGTCTATCTCTCATAATATAATGATCTTCACAATTGTAGTAGCACTCCAAACAATTTGTACGGCGAACAAAACCTGTGTTCAATACTCTCTTTAATTTTTCCTAAAAAACTAATATGAAGAGAATTTATGCAAATGAGCAAAACTGGGAGGGAACTGAGAGAATTTCAAATTTTTGAGGATGTAAAAATCTGCTAGAATTGGATCTCTATTTATAGGCAACTTGACAGACCCGAACAAATATGATATTTGAATAAACAAGTGCAAATTTAAACTGGATAGATACAACACTGTTTCCAACAGATAACTGCAGAGTAGTTTAATATGTTGAAAATTGCAGCAGTTATACACCTGTGAAAATAGTTTGAATCTGTTGTGGAATTCGGAAGAGGCACTAATTTTGGACAAAATTTTGAATTAAATACATTTTGAAATTCAAATAATTTTCTGCAAGAATTTGAAAAAATTCAAATAAATTTTTTCCAAAAACATTAATGTTAGAACCAACCCACAACCCACACCCGCGCTTGGCACTGCTCTGCCGGCCGGACGGACGGACGGCAGTGCGCGCGCTTGTGTGGTGGTTTGAGCCAAGGTTCCATTTGTCCATAACTCTTCCCTTCTACAAACTTGGGGTGCTCTTTGAGGCTCAACCCAAGTGTTGCCATCTAGAACTTATATATACACATAAGTTCTCTTAAGTTTTTAATGTGGGATAAGCCTTACAAAGAAACCCACATTTAATTATTTAATTGTCCATTCCACGAACCCAAAAACGACGTCAATTTCCCATTCACTCATAAATGGTTTTGACGAACCATCTTTGCCGTGTGACTTACCATGCGGCAAGGAATACGTCACTTCTTTAGACCCACCCCAAAAGACGTTTGGGACTCACTCAAATTTGGGCTCAAAGTTAGCCCAAAATAAGCCTATAAAAACCAAAATTTCCAACAATTCCCCACATGAATGGAATTTGACGAAGAGAAAATGCAACAATATGATCTAATTATAGAGAGTACAAAAATTGGGAATATTCTGCAAAGGATATGTAGTTTTTGGTTTTGAACCTTCTCTTGTGAGACACTATCGGATTTACTAGCTAACTAGTGAACATGATGTCTTGAACTGTTTAGCCGTTTGTGTAAACCAAGACAATAGAACTAACACAATATATCACCAGACACAGTTTAGTTTTCACTATTGTGTTTATTTTGGCCCTGAACAATCTGGTGTTTCATGAGTGCTCTAAAGACTTGTAACCCTTCACAAATATCATAGAACTGGTCCAGTTCACACTAATATAGATGATTCTTATGAAGAGTATCCTACCAACTTCACTAGGTATACCTAGATATAAGAATCATTAAAAGTATTACTTAACCTAAAATGTTGCAGATATCACTATTTCATCATAGAAATGGGTAGGAGTTTGACTCCTTAGTGATCCTTCTGAGTCATATACAACTCGGTTGTCCCTTTAAACCTAGATCTTAGGATCTTCAGTCAACTAGGTTGGGCTGCCGTTGTGGTAACTCTTATTTAATAGGCTTAAGTCCCATTTCCCTAGATAAATTTTCAACTAACTCTCTTGCTAACCCTTTAGTTTGTGGATCCGCTATGTTGTCTTTAGACTTCACATATTCAATGGAAATAATTCCATTAGAGAGTAGTTGTCTTATGGTGTTATGCCGACGATAAGTATGTCGCAACTTACCGTTATACATATAACTCTGTGCTCTACTTATTGTTGATTGATTATCATAATGTATGCATATAGCAGGCACCGGTTTTGGCTACATTGGAATATCTTTAAGGAAGTGACGAAGCCATTCTGCTTCTTCCCTAACTTTATCTAGAGCTATAAATTCTGATTCCATAGTAGACCTAACTATGCAAGTTTGTTTGGAAGATTTCCAAGATATTGCTGCCCCACCAAGAGTAAAGATATACCCACTGGTGGACTTTGAGTCTCTAATATCCGATATCCAGTTTCCATCATAGTATCCTTCAAGTACTGCTGGATATCTAGTATAATTAAACCCAATGTTACGAGTAAAACAGAGATATCTTAGAACCCTTATATTGCTTTCTAGTGTTCTATTCCTAGATTACTCGTATATCTACTTAATTTACTTACTGCATAAGCTATATTCGAACGAGTGCAGTTTATCAAGTACATTAAGCTTCCAATAATTTGGGCATACTCTAATTGAGAAATACTTTTCTGTACATTCTTAGAAAGAAACAAATTAACATCCACAGGTGTCTAGTAAGATGATCATCATCTTTGCTAAATTTGTCAAGTATTTTCTCAATATAATGTAATTATAACAAAGCATAACCTTCTGATGTTTTAGTAATTTTAATACCAAGTATTATATCAGCAATTCTCATATCCTGCATGTTAAAATGTTTATTCAAAATTTTCTTGGTAGTTTTAATCATGTTATTATTATTACCTATGATAAGCATATCATCCACATAAAGACATACTATAACATAACCGTTGCTAGTGTTTTTAATATAAACACATTTGTCACATTTATTAATTTTGAATCCATTTGATGTTATTGCTTTGTCAAATTTCTCATACCATTGCTTTGGCGCTTGTTTTAAATCATATAATGATTTAACCAATTTACACACTTTCTTTTTTTTTCTTGGAACAAAAAATCCTTCTGGTTGTTTCATGTAAATTTCTTCATTTAACTCACCATTTAAAAACAATGGTTTTCACATCCATTTGACGAATTTTTAGATTATACAAAGATGCAATGGCAATTAGCATTCTAATGGATGTTATTCTAGTAACTGGTGAGTATGTGTCAAAGTAGTCAAGACCTTCTTTTTGTCTGTATCCTTTGACCACAAGTCTTGCCTTGTATTTGTTAATTGATCCATCCGCTTTCATTTTCCTTTTGAAAATCCACTAGTACCCAAGAGGTTTACAACCTGGTGGTAAGTTCACTAATTCCCAAGTGTGATTTTGTAAAATGAATTCAACTTCGTTATTGATAGCCGCTTTCCATAAAGGAACTTTAGGATTGGACATAGGTTCTTTAAAAGTTAAAAACTCATTTTCTAACAAAAATATTAGAAAATTTGGAACAAAAGACTTTGAGGTTCTAGTATGTTTACTACGCCTAAGTTCCTTTTCTTCATTTTGATTTATCTCTTGCTCTTGTTCTTGATCATGACTAATAATAGCATCATAAGATCTTTTATTATTACTAGTCGTTTGTTCAGTCTTATTTGGAAATACATGTTCAAAGAATGATGCATTCCGAGATTCAATAATAGTATTTACATGCATTTCGGAATGTTCTGATTCATGAATCAAAAACCGATATGCACTACTATTCTTGGCATGACCAATGAAAATACAATCAACGGTTTTGTGACCTATCTTAGTCTTTTTAGGACTAGGAATAGCCATTTTAGTCAAACACTCCTACACTTTTAAGTATTTTTAGGATGGTACTCTCTCATACCACATTTCATAAGGTGTTTAATTTACTTTCTTTCGGGGAACTTCACTAAGTATATAATTAGCAAAAAGTATTACTTCCCTCCACAAGTTCTGAGGTAATCCAGAACTTATTAACATACCATTCATCATTTATTTTAAAGTCCTATTTTTCCTTTCAGTAATTCCATTTTGCTGAGGTAAGTAAGGAGCAGTGGTTTGATGAATTATTCCATGTTCTTTACAAAACTCACCAAAAGGTGATTCATATTCACCATATCTATCACTTCTAAGTTTTTTAATTTTCTTACCAAGTTGATTTTCAACTTCATTCTTGTATTGAATGAAAGTTTCCAAAACTTCATCATTGGTTCAAATTAAATAAACATAACTATATCTGGTATAGTCATCTATGAAAATGATAAAATATTTTTTCCCACCTCTAGTTTAAATTAATTTAAAATCACAAATGTCATTATGAATTAATTCAAGTGGCTCCGTACTTCGTTCAATTAAATGAAAATGAGTTTTAGTTAATTTTGCCTCAATGCAAATTTCATATTTATGATTTAAATCAATGTCAAATTTAGGTAAACATTCCATATTAATTAATTTATACAAAGATCCATAATGAACATATCCAAGTTTACCATGCCATAAATTTGAAGACTCAAGTAAGTAAAAAGAAGATGTATTTTTATTAATAACAGATGGTACAACAGTCATTACATTAATTTTGAAAAGGCCATCAGACATGTAACATTTTCCTACATACATCCCATTCTTAGTAAGTACAAATTTATCACTCTCAAACACTAGCCTAAACCCATTTTTACTTAACATAGATCCGGAGATTAGATTCTTGCGAATTTCTAGTACATGCAGCACATTGTTGAGAGTGAGTTCCTTTCCGGATGTCATCTTCAGAATAATCTTTCCTTGTCCTTCAACTTTAGAAGTCGAGGAGTTGTCCATAAAAGGTTGTTTATCGTTGTCCACTATAGAATAAGATGTGAACATCTTTTTGTCAGCACATATATGGCAAGTAGCACCAGTGTCCACCCACCACTCTTTAGGATTTCCGACAAGGTTTGCCTCGGAAACAACTGCAGAAAGATTTATGTCATCTACACTATTGGAAATTTTGTCCACTTCAGTCATATTGGCTTGAGCAGGCTTTTTGCTTGATCTTCTTTTGCCTTTGTATTTGCTACGGCAATCTTTGGCCCGATGTCCTTCTTTGTCACAGATGTAACATTTGCCATTAAACTTGTACTTCCTAGTTTTTCCCTCCTTTAGAGCCTTGTGAGGAACTTTCTCCAGAAAACTTCTGTTTCTTTGCTTTTGGAGCATGTTCCACCACATTTGCCTTAGACTCCATTGGATGTTTACCAGCCCGTTTCTCAGAATTGCGATTGTCCTCCTCAATTCTCAAACGCACAATTAATTCTTCTAAAATCATTTCTTTGCGCTTGTGTTTGAGGTAATTCTTGAATTCTTTCCAGCCTTGTGGTAATTTCTCAATTAAGGCGGAAGGATTCACTGAGAGACATGCCTTCTGCATAAACGTCATGCAAAATGAGTTGAAGATCTCGAACTTGGCTGATCACAGTCTTAGAATTAACTATCACAAAGTCCAGGAATTTGCCAACCACAAATTTCTTTGCGCCAGCATCTTCTATTTTGTACTTTTTCTCCAAAGACTCTCAAAGTTCCTTTGCCGTTTTGATATGACTGTAGACGTTGTATAATGTGTTGTCAAGTCCGTTCAAGATGTAGTTCCGACAAGGGAAATCAACATGTTTCCAAGCATCGACCGCAACAACAACTTGCCGGTCGGTTTCATCCTCTTTCAGAGTAGGAACATTCTAAAGGAGGAAACGTACCAGGTTGAAAGTAGTAAGATAAAACAGTATCTTCTGTTGCCATCTTTTAAAATCAGTTTCTGATAACTTTTCTGGCTTTTAACCGTGATTGACTGGCACAGTTACAACAGGAGGAGTTTGAGCAATTGCAGCCACTACACTAGTACTTATTTGAATATTAGTTTAACCAGTTTTAGTAGCCATGAATTTTAAATTATAAAATAAAATTATAATTAGAATTTTATACTACACAGAAAATTTAAACCAAAACTACAGAATTAAATTCTATAAAAATAAAAGAAACAAGAATGGTAACTTTTATTTTCAATTAATTTGAAAATAAAATAAAATTTTATTTAAACAAATTAATTCCATACAGAAAATTAAATTTCTGTAATACTTCAAAAATTAAAATACTGAAACAAAATTTTAATTAATGAAAACTCTGAAATTATTTCTGAAAATCAAAAATTAATTTCTGACTAACTTCACAAATAAATATTCTGAATTGTTAATAACACTAATATATTACTACTAGTTGTCAAAGAAAATAAACAGTATATTACTACTATTTGTTTTTCCAACTATAATATTTCTTTGTAAAACTACAGAAAATAATTTCTGTAAGAAGAAGAAAGAGAAAAGGAAACAAACGAAAAATTCTGTTTAAACAGAATATTTCAAATCTGTCTTAAGATTGTTGGAACAAACTTCTGTGTAAAATAAATAACTTGAAACAAATCAAACAAATAAAAATAAATTACTTATAGAATTTATTTTACCAAAATGTAAAAGTACAAAAAGATCAAGTCGAGTGTGTGACACTCTGTCCTTAAAACAGATTCGCCCAGCTACGATATTTACAGATGAAAGACGTTTATCTTCCAAGATACAATGATCTTCACAAATTGTAGTAGCACTCTAAACAATTTGTACAACAAATAAAACCTGTGTTCAATACTCTCTTTAATTTTTCCTAAATATGCAAATGAGCAAAACCGGGAGGGAATCAAAAGAATTTCATAATTTTGAGGATGTAAACATCTATTGGAATTGGATCTCTATTTATAGGCAACTTGACAGACCTGGACAGGTATGATATTTGAATGAACATGGTGCAAATTTAAACTGGACAAATACAACACTGTTTCGAACAGATAATTGTTGGGCAGTTTAATCTGTTGGAAATTGCAACAGTTATAAACCTATGAAAACAATTTGAATTTGTTTGAATTTTGAATCTATTGTGGAATTCGGAAAAGGCACAAATTTTGGACAAAAATTTGAATTCAAATAATTTTCTGTAAGAATTTGAAAAAATTCAAATAAATTTTGTCTAAAAACTTAATGTTATAATGGACCCGACCCAGAACCCATACCCGCACCCGGGTGTAACTTTTTCCCTTCTACAAACTTGGGGTGCCATTTGGGGCCCAACCCAAGTATTGCCACCTAAAACTTATACATACACATAAGTTTTCTTAAGTTTCCAATGCGGAACAAGTCTTGCAAAGAAATCCACATTTAATTCTTTAATTGTCGATTCCATGAACCTGAAAACGACGTCAACTTCCTATTCACTTATAAATGGTTTTGATAAACCGTCTTCACCGTGTGACTTATCATACGGCAAGGAACACGTCACTTCTTTGGACCCACCCCAAAAGACGTTTGAGACCCACTCAAATTTGGACTCAAAATTGACCCAAAATGGTGGTGTTTGGGAAGCAAGTTTCCAAATTTTTTTCTCATTTTTTTCACTAAAAGACAAAAGTTTTGCAAAATCAAAAAAAACACATCCAAACAAAATATCACATCCAATCCCATAATCATTTCATTTTTTCTCTCACAAACATCACATCCAACCACATAAAAACCCAACTATCTTCCCAAACACCAAAATTTTTTTATCTCATAAAAACCTACATCTAATAAAATCTACATAAAAACTCACTTCCCAAACACCATCAAAAAATCAAAATTTTCCAACAGTGATCTCATCCCATCGTTATTGGATATATCTATGTAATAAAATAGGTTAGTTTGTAAAAATGTCTAAAAGATATAATTGGTTAAAACGGTATGAATTGACCTAATTAAAGATGAATGGCTAAAATTACTTGATTCGAAATAAATTTTCTGTCTAAATAATTATTAACTTTTATTTTATACAATCAAACGTAAAAAAAAAAAAAAAAAAGAGGAGGAAAAAATGAGTTGTTTGACATATATAAAGTAAACCTTATGCTTTCATTTAATATTGCAATGTTATGTATGCTTTAGTTTAAAACAGTTTAAATTTTAAAATAAAATTTAAAATTTTAATTAATTAATTCTGGTATAAATTAGTTGATCTTTTGACTTAATCAATTAAGTTGAACTGTTTTTGATTTGATTGATTTGTTGATTTAACCACTATTTTAGCAGTTCCAAAGATTGAATTGGTTAAAACAATGTGAATTGACCCACTTAAATATTGAATAACTGATATTGCTTATGATTCCATTTAATATTTCTTATCCTTCCATTTAATATTGTAATACTATTCAATATAATTTAAATTTAAAAATTAATTAATTCCTTTAACAGAAATGACTGGTAGCTCGAAAAGTTAGGCTCGAATGTTGGCTCGACAGCCCAAAACGACGTCGTTTTGGGCTGTCTTTTTTTTTTTTTTTTTTTTTTCTCTTTTTCTTGCGTTTTGAATCAGAATTCAGAGAGAGAAGACAGAAAAGAGAGAGAGAAGGAGAAAAGAGGAAGAGAGAGAGAAGAGGAAGGAGGAGGAGAAGAAAAGAAGAGGAACCAAGATGATGATGTTGATCTGAAGAAGAAGATGATGAAGATCTCTGTTTTTTTTTGATCTGTTTTTTTTTTGATCGGCGATGCGCCGATCTATTTTTTTTTTTTTTTTTGATCTGGAGATGATCTCTGAGTTGTTGTTGATGAAGATGTTGATATTGATGAAGATCTGTGTTTTTGATGATGAAGATGAACTCGGGTTTGATGAAGAAAAATGAAGAAATACCCCAATGGCTATTCCAGATTTTCTTGTATTCCAGATTTTGGATGTGAAAGTGATGATGTTGATGAATTGGTTTGTGAAAGTGATAAATTGGTTTGCATTTTTCAAGCTGCCGAAATATGTGGAATACAAACCAGATTTTGCATTTTTCAATTTTGTATTCCATAAACACTTTCACAAACACTTTCACAGCTTTTGATGATGATGAAACCCAGCTTGTGAATCTGTCTGTATTTTTCTCCTCCTTTTTCTCTTCTTTTTCTTCTAATTCAGCTTCAGAAATGGCGAAAAAAAAAGAAAAAAGAGACACCAACTGTTAGATTCACAGATGTATTTGTGAGATGTATTTGTTTTAGATCAACATCTGAAGATGATGTTTGCAAAAAATAAAACACAGATGATCTGGATTGAAGATGAAGGAAAAAAAATAAAAATAAAACACAGATGATCTGTATTTGATGAACCCAGCAGCCACAGCCAGACCCAGCTCCTCCTTCTTCTTCTCTTATTCTTCTTCTTCTTGTTCATCTTTAGGAGAAAGAGAAAAAAAAAAAAAAAAGAAAAAAAAAGAGAAAAGAAAAAGGAGACACCAAAACGACGTCGTTTTGGTGTCGAGCCAAATTCGAGCTCCGACTTTTCGAGCTACGAATCGGAGCCCTTAATTTAATTCAGACGTTACAAATTTAAGTTAAAAAAACTAGTACTTAAAGTGAAATTTAGGTCAAAAGACCTAGTACATATGTATATATATATATTTATTATATTTATTATATAGAGTGAGAAAGAGACAGTGGTTATATAGAGTTCTGTTCCAATAAAACTCTTAGTATTATATAGCAGAACCAAATCTATACAAACACCAAAACCTCTTAAAAACCCCACCTCACAAGCTCTCTTCAATGGCGGATGACATTGGGGAACTGGGTTCTTCCCAGAAGAAGAGAAAGCGTAAAACTCTCAGCAATCGTCCCAAGCTTCTGGTTGATGACAAAGTTGAAGTATTGCGTTCTTATTTTAATCCTTGTTGTTATTTATTTATTTTGATACCACCAGTGGTTTTAATTTTCATGGTTTATTCTTTTCATTATTTTATTTGCAATGTCCAATTTAGGACTCCTTTAAATAAACAAGTCTATGTGTTTCATCAACGTTTTCTTTTTTTGATGAATGCTTGTTTTTTGGGGTTAAAATCAAAAACAAAAAACAGAGAACCCTGCTCATTGTTATGTTCTCTTTTGCATTGAAATGTGAAATTGATGCAGGTGAGAAGCATTAAAGACAAGTTGGGCGGGTCATGGCGCTCTGGAATTGTGATTACCCGTGAAAACCAGGCTCGTAGAGTCCAATACGACCATCTTTTCTACGACAATAGTATACAACCTCTCATCGAATCCATAAAAGTTCATCCTATCGTTGATGGTATAATTCCGGCCAGCAGGGTAATACTGTGTAACCATCGCGGTTTGATAAGGCCATTGCCACCTCCAGTTGATTTCACAAAATGTTCTCTCCAATATGGATATTGTGTGGATGTCTATCACGCGAAGGCGTGGTGGGAGGGTGTGATTTTTGACCATGAACACGGTTCTGAGTGTCGAACAATTTTCTTTCCAGATGTGGATCTTGAAATTCAATTCAAGTTTGACATGTTACGGATTACTCAAGATTGGGATGAATTTACCGAAGACTGGAAGATTCGTGGGAAGTGGTTATTTCTCGAGTTGGTTGAAGAATTTGAGCAAGAATGGCCGGTTAGAGTTTCAGTGAAGCAAATATGGCACCAAGTGCGCGAAAAGAAGGGTTTTCAGAAGCTTATGGAGTGGACTTCTACCCTTAGGAGTACATGGAAAATTTTGGTGTGGGAAGTTATTTTCGATAATTGCAAGCGTACTCTAAATCAAATTTTGTTGGATGCTATGTCCAGGCCTGAAGCTGGTTCGGGTAACTCTACTTCTGTCATTTTAGTTGAAAATGATGGCTCAGATTCTAGGTTGTTGTCTACTGGTAATGCTAATAATAACTTCATATCCATTACGGAGGATGACAAGTTGGGCACGAATCTCTCAACTAACTCGCTCACACCTTTTAACAAAGATGAACTTTTTCAATCACCAGTTGGAGCGAATAAAAGTAGTAGTTGTGTGCCTAGTGGCAATGACATTGTCCCTAGAACCGAGTTTGGGCCTGATGAAGTTGACAAAAGAGTTTCAGTTGCTGTATCAGATGGTCCATTCGTGTCTCCTCTGCTCGCTCAACAACCAAACACGTGCCTGGAAGTGTCTGTGATACCGCCTCCTGATAACAGAGTTGTCAAATGTGAATCTGAATATTGCCCACAAGCCATGGTTGATTACTATTTGCTTGGATCAGTGGAAAAGAATGATAATTGGAAGTGTTATAAGGGCGCCAAAGTTAAGGAGCTGCAATTTAAGGCGAAGAAGCATCTCACCGCTGTCGGGTGGTCGTTCTGGTACATCTCGAAGGGACAGAATCGGGAATTACGGTACACTTCGCCGAAGGGACGGTCCTATAATTCGCTTCGGACCGCATGCAAAGGGTATTTAGATGAAGAAGGAATCTCATTTTAAGTGTAAGTCCACAAACAGGTTAGCTTGATCACTTGAATATTTTGAAATTTTAGCTCCCATATTTTTATATAGGTAGTTTATATTTGGATTATCACTTATAAGCATTCAAAAAGATTACTAAATATTCATGAATCTACCTTATAAAATATATATTCTCTCTCTCATTTATGTCCTGTTTGATTGAAGAGAAAGACCGGGAAAGTAAAAAGAATTCAGAATTTAACAAAAACATCAAACAGAAGAACATGCCATCAATTTGAATTCACTTTCATAGTGCTGCAAAGTGTTTTAGGACTACAATGCCTTTTCCTACAAACACTCCACTTTCCAAAATGATATTTTCTTATTGCTATACCTTAAAAAATTTTAAATGCCAAAAACTTGTTTTATGTACAACATTAATAGCCACAAGTACAACCCATAGAAGTGATATCAGGAATGTAATTCCCATGATCCAAACCGTTCATCCTGTTACTGAACTTCTCCAAACACAATCTCATTGGTTTCCTCACGACTCCGCTCATAGTAAATTTGTGGGGTAGATGAACGATACCAATGATGGTGTTGCTGTTTCTGTAGGGCCGGTCAATGGTGGAAGTCTCTGTTCCACTCGCTATAAAAATCCTGGCTTTGTAAAAGCTGTTGCATTTTCTCAGCATCCTTCGACATGAACGGGTAGGTTTTGCCTAGAGTAGGGGTCTGGGACTCGATAGGTGGGGGCTCGTCTTCATTGGGTATCACATAGCTCTCTTGCACCTGCCACGCATTTGAATGCTTTTGTTGTTGCTGGTGTTGATATTCATAGTTCATCAGCTTCTTTCTAGACCCCAGAAATATTGCTCTATAGATTTCTGCAACTGATGCCCCGGTGTTGACAAGAAGCTTGCCAAGAGATCCCAAGAAACTTTCTTCGAGCTTTTCGTGTTCGTCTTCAGTTGGTATTAACAGTGGTCTCGCTGATGATTTCATAGAATTCTGATATGGACTCAGTGGAATGCTTGGATTTGGTGTCTTCTCATCCTTAAGGAGCAATAGATAGAAGGGAAAAAAATGTCTTATATTGTTGCAAAAAATACTGGAATTTTGAACGTAAGGCCATGATTGGGCAGGAAAGTCCATTCTGGAATACACTCTTGTCAAAAATACTACTGCAACTAGTTAATGCATAATATGGGATATAACTAGGGGAGTACAACCACAGGTAGGGTGTAAAACAAATCAAAAAATCACGTTACTCGAGTTTGACTCAATTAAAACTTGTTTGAGATCGACTTAAAAAGTAAATAAGTTAAACTTGAACATATTTTAAAAGTTACTAAGTTTCAAGTCAAACTTGAATTACTTACTACTCAGCTTGTTTACAACTCTAGCCATAGGAAGGTCTAGAAAGTGAAGTTTTTACAGAAAACAAACGATTTTGTTATCCTCTTTTCTTAAAAGGTTTTCTTTCACTATGAATACGAGTAGTCAAGACCTTACCCTATTTCTACTTTTCTACATAAGAAAAATTGCAGGTGCGAAGGCATAATTATTAATATAAGAATGAGAGAGCAATTGATACTCACATTTTGGAGAGACACCATGGTACTGACCCTTCGTTGCAGCAACGCCAGCATGTAACCAAAGAAGCTAGCTGCGACAAGCAATATGACTCCTACAGTGAAGTTTAACTGTCTTGTAAAATTGTCGCATAAAAAAGATCAAAAAATAAATAAAAAACTGTGTAATTTTTTACCAAGAGGGAAACTGCTTCCATATTGGTAAACACAGTCATCAAAACGCAGTTGGATCTCCCGGATTGCCTGGCTTCCTCTGTCTATGACAAGGAGGGAGCAGCTGCTTCCGATGTAAACCACATCAAAATCATTTGAAAACTTAGTGTCTTCACTCGCTCCGTCTACATGCCCTCCTCCACGGCCCCATTTACCTCCTGCTATTGTAGTAATTCCTGCATAAAGAAAAACGAACCTCTTCAGAATATGAAGTCTACTAATTGTTGTGATGTTTCAGAAGATAAATCCAAACAATTATGCTCAAACGGCCTGTAATGTCTATCAATGCTTAGAGGCAACAAAAGATAAGAGTAGTACTATAGATAAACAAATTTTTTATTAGATTTTTTTACAACTCGACACAAATGTAGTGGAATCTACATTAAAGAAGAAACCACTTTGAGTGTTAATCCACGTCAACTCTCATCTTCCGCCAGTATTCCAAACCCAATGGAAGTGTAAGTTATCCAATGGCACCACCATCCAATAGAACTTTAGAGACCATTCACCAATCTGGTAACGGAACTATCTTAGTTACCCTAACAATAGGTTTCCGTTTATGTATTGCATTTTCCCAAAAGATAAGGTGGTCACAAAGTTCTCCCTACGTTCTAGAAATACAGCTATGACAGCCAAGCTAGTACTAGAACCATTGAGAAAGGTAGAACAGAGTATTAGAAGACCATAATTATCTACATAAAATTTTATTAGACCAAAAAAAAAAAACCACTTAGTCAGCGGCAGGAACAATCACACAAAACACTAGTTGCATTTATGATTTACCCGTATCAGTTATTTTCCTGATTGCCATATTCACCGCATCTGCAATATAAATGTTTCCTCTATCATCCACTGTAAGCCCTTTTGGATGGTTCATCCTTGCCCCCCTCGGTTTCCCATCTATATGTCCAGAGTATCCTTCAGCAGATCCAGCAACCAGCTTTGGCCGGCTGTCTGCAGTTTTCCAGAAATTTTTTATTAAAATTTTAATGCAACAGAGAGAAGAATTTCATTATAAAATTCTAATATGGAAGCGACGATGCAATTTCGATGCCAATTTGTGGAGATCAACATGAGCTATATGAGGGATGATTCAAGCTTCAACATAGAAAGTGATGAAGCGATTTTGATGCCAATTCATTAACAATTGTTCATACAGGTTAAACATATGTTTTAGTAAATTGCTTCGTAGCAACAATGAATGTGAGTGTTTTAACTTTGTGCAGAAGCTCAACCTAGTGCATAGCTTAATAAGGAAACACATTTTTCAGAAACTGAAAAAAAACAAAAACAGAAGAGTGGGATGTCTCAGTAAATCAATCAAAGAGTTCAATAATGTACAATACAAAATGGAAAATTGTACTACTGAAAAGAAAAAGAAAACAAAAACTAGTACAAAAACCAAAATAAAGTGACATAATTCATAAAATTAAGACTAAAAATAGCCAGCAAAATTTCAAGACACTCTGCAACAAAACCTACTACTTACAGATAGACAAAGGGGAAGAGATCTTGTAGAGATTACTGTTAGTAGAGTCCAGTACCAGAAGCTCCCCACTGGCCAACACCTCTACAGAGTAGGGCTCAATCCCAAGCTTACTACCATCAAACACAGTTTCAACACTGTACCCACTCTCAAACTTCATCATCGGACGGCCGGTGATTGCTGAACATCAAAATTAAACAAAACCCACACCATTCCAGATAAAAAATACCAAATCATTTAAACCCCCAAAATAAAATTTTAAAAACAAGGGTTAATTTCATTTTTATGTCCTAAAATATTGTCAATTTTTTATATTTCATCATTAAATTATCAATTTCATCTATTTAGTCCATAGAGTTTCTGATTTCAGTTCATGATTCAAATGGAGACAACGCTTTCAACTGATTAATGGTGAGAACCTAACCAAATGGGCAAAAATGTGTTACAATTTGAATGATCTGAATTATAAAACCAAACAACTATTTTCTTACTCAAACTATATTATTGAACAATTTATATCTTACAAGAGACACCCATGTTCTTTTCTATTCCTTATTTCAATTTAGGCTCCGTTTGGGAAGAAAAAAGCCAAGCTTTTTTGGTTAAAATAGCCACAAAAAACAAAATAGACTTTTTACCTCAATAAAACAAAACATCACATCTAACCCATAATCATTACATTCTTTCTCTTATAAAAAACGCAATAAAGCTAAAAAAGCCAAAAGTCATTCTCAAACGAGACTTTTTAACCACAGGCTAAAATAACTAAAAAGCTAACCCACTTTCCAAACAAACCCTCCGTGAGTTTTAAGTTATTCAAATTTTGAAATGACCATTCTGCCCATCGAATTAGGCCTTGACAATTTGACGTTTCAATTGGACCGCATTAACAGAAATTACAAACTCTTAGGGATTAAAATGATGAAATTGAAAATTAATGACAATTGTTTAGGTAATAAAAGTGAAATTAAGAAAGGGAAAGAAAAAAATGGCACAGTTGGTTGTACCAGAGAATCATCAAATATACCTGTTTTGGTAGTAGCTTTGAGTGACCACAACCATTTCATCAGTACAGAGACAACATTTGAGAGAAACCCACTAACAACCTCTGCAATACAGATCATACATACACACAGCCATAAATTAGGAAGGAACACATTGAAGCTCAAAAATCAGAACAGATCAAATTACATATACATATGTGTGTGTGTGTGTGTGTGTGTGTACTCACTTGCAGGAGAGGTAGCTTGAGCTGATGAGAAACCACCAAACAAGACTACAAGGGTGAGGGCCAACACCAGCACATTCTTCCCCATCACAATCATTTTCTCGAGAAAAAGTCTTTGAGAAAAAGTTGAGAATTGAATGTTCAAGCTCTCCACATTTCATCAAACCCCTAAATTCATGTTGTTTGAGGTGAAAGAGGAGGCATTGAAGAGTGGTTTTTTTTTAATGGGTTTTTGGTTTTTCATCCAAAAAAACGAAAACTGTGGGATTTGAGAGAGGGGAGAGTGAAGGGGAGGACAAACGAAAAAGGAGAGATAAAAAGCAAGAGGGGCCAACGGAAATAGTAGAGTAGAGAGAATCATATACTATGAATCTGTGATTACCCAGTACCACCATTAATGCCCCAAGAATACTTAAAAAATTTACTCAAACAAAAAATGTTGGAGAAAAAATATTCGATGATTGAAATTCATTTCAAATGCGAGTTTCATTATACAAAATTAATATAAACCATTCGTCAATATTCATGACAAAATTCTGAGCGCTATTTTTGATTATCTAGAGTTTCTTTTTAATGCCGTAAATCCACTCTGTTTTTCACACTTGGTTATTAAAATCATTGAATATAGAAGGGTAAATTATGCAAATAGTTTAATTTGATCTTTGTTATTTTAATTTGTCCTATTTTGCCGTTTAATTTAATTGATTGTGTCATGAATAATATTAGGAATCATAAAAAAACATCATGAAAACTTTTCACCATTTGATTAATTTGTTGTATTTTATTGTATGTGTGATCCAAAAGTAGAGAATCTTTCATAATCATCTTTATGATATTTTCTTCATGATTCCTAACATTACTCGTGTATCATATTAGTCTAATAAATAACGAGTACTGTTACGTATCATGAAAAGTTTCATGAAACTAATCTAAGAATAATTGCATAATACACAATAAAATACTATAAACTAATTTAAGGGTGGAAAATTTTCATGAAAGTTTTTCATGATATTTCTTTCATAATGCCTAGCATTATTGATAAATAACGGCTGTTAGGTTTGGTGGATAGAAAGTCGTTATGTACTCAAACGATATGTTAATTTGGTCATTTTAGTTTACACAATATGTCAATTTAGTTCCTGTTGTTTTAATTTTCTTGATTTTCTCAGGAATTAAATTGACACATCGTGTAAACTAAATGTACTAAATTGACACATCGTTTGAGTTTTTATCCACCAAACCTAACGACCGTTATTTATTGGACTAATATAATGCAATCTGTTAAATTAAGGAGCACAATCAAATAAATTAAAATAACAAGAATCAAATTAACACATCGTATAAATTACAACGATCATTTACATAATTTACCCAATATAGAATGATGTGATTGCATTTATGGTTCATTTGGTTAACTGAAATGAGTGAAATGATAATTCTTTAAGCTCTCATATTAAATGGTCATTCCCTTAAAATGGTAAATGATGATTTCATTTTTAATATAATATAGAAATAAACATTTTAATAGAATGATCATTCCATGCTGTTTCATTCCAATAAACCAAATACTTCCTTAAGATTTATTATTTTAAATAAATATTTATTTAAATAATATTTAATTTCAAAAAACTTCCGTCACATTATCTTGTAACAATATTCTATTGTAAAATTTGGCATGAATAATATTTTTCTTACATCAGTAGCACAAATAAAAGACAAGGAAGCATGACTATTTTTTTATAATTTTTTTAATCAATTTCAGATTTAAAAAATCTTTTTTATCTATGTTTAGATACTTTTATTTCCAAAAAAAAAAAAAACTCAAGCAGCAAAATTTGGTGGTGGTAAGTTATCAATATATGCACAATAATTGCTAGGTAAATTATATTTTCATTTTGAAAAATGATCCGGACCTCTTTCCTCCGAGAAAAGTTAGGGATCATAAAAAAATTTTCATGAAAATGATCATAAAAAATTTATAATCTTTGGATTACCTTGATTAGTGTGTGGTGCTTTATTCTAAGTACAATTCAAGGATCACAAAGCTTTCATTATTTCCATGAAAATTTTTTCATGATATCTACCATTGCTATTTTCCTCCCTACCCCCTTTCTTCCTGATTGGCCAATTTTTTTTTTTTTTTTTTCAATTCACCACTCGCTGCGTGTGTGTGAGGTAGTGGAGTAGTGATTGGAGGGATGATTGGAGGGGTCTCAATCACATCCCAACCATTTTAAGCCAAAAGTAAATAAGGTGGTAGATTTTAATTGGATGGTGATTTTTAGGCTACATCTTTTCCCAATAGAGACGAGTTTGGATCAAGTTATGACTCAATAATCACTGCTCTTTGTTAAAAATAAGAAAAAACAAAAATAAAAACTGAAGTACAAATTCAGTTAAAAAATTGACAGTACAAATATAAAAGGTAAAACAAAATTTGTTTTTTTGATGGGATAAAAGGTAAAACTATTGGCTGGAGCTCAACTTGCACATTCTTTTTTCAGTCCACATCATTTTAATTAATTGTGTTCATATTAATTGTTGAATAAAAATTAATTGTTTAGATATCAACTATTGAAATCAATTTTTGTTCAATAACTGTAAATTTTTGTTTTATAATTAATACATGAACAAAAAATATAGTGAATTAACCATTTTTGTGACGTGCAAATAGAAGCTCCCGGTTGCCTTTACAATTTTTGGTGAGAGCAAAGGTTCTCAACTGTGTTTTTTGGTAACCATGATTTTGTTATGATTTTTACCACATTATAACATATTAGCCAAAAAAACATGATACCAACTGCCAGAGTTTAAAACTAAAATAAAATGGCTTTAGAAGTAAACGTTATAGCTTTGTTTCAACTTTAAACCTCAACTGTTAAATCACCACAATAAGATCACAACACAAAAAAAATACGACAGTTGACGTTGATTCTTTTGGTGAATTGATAAAAATACCTTTTATGATTCTTTTGGAAATTTTTTATTAAGGAGCAGTTTTGCTAATTCATAAAAAAAGAAAAATGAAAAACATGTCCTAGTAATGTGCAATGACATGTCAATACAAACTAATACGAATTTCAATAATGGAGTAGAAATAGCAATTCAAAAAAAAAAAAAAGCACACCCACAAAAAAAAAAAAAAAAGCCTCTTATCCGATGCATGCACTAGCACAATTGCACAAGTGCACTATTTTTATATTCTTATTTGTACAATAATAGCCTTAATAATTTTCAATGAATAAATGATTGAATTTTGTTAGAGGGCTCAGTGTTAACACATGTTTTAGCTTTTATAGTTTTCAACAAATAATGATTACAAACTCCTTGAAAATATTATGTTCAAATTATAGCCTAGGGTGTAGGTATTTTATAAGGATAATCGATTGGGAGTTCTAAAAAGGAGAATATTAATAGTTTTAATGAGTTGGAAATATTTAAAAAAAAAATAAATAAATAATAGAGATACTTATCACATTAAGGGAGGAGCCAACTCATTAATGTTCCCCCTAATACTCCTTTTCTAGCATTACCAAGCATTTTTGTAAGGATAAATCAAAACTATTGCACCCTCCAAAATGAATATAGTTTTTACTTTTTAAAAAAATAAAAATAAAATTGAAGACATCCTCTACTCTTCACATGTTGAAATTTTAAAAAAATAAATCAAACGCAAAGTTTAAATTTGATCACTATATTCAAAGTGAAAATTGAATCTAACCAAAAAGTTGGCTCAATATAAGACCATCTCTAACCATTCACCAAATCCATCATCAAATTCAAATTTGATAAAAAATGAGTATTTTTTGTGCTCCAACGGTTACACCAAAGCAGTATCAAATTAAGAAAATATCAAACGTTTTACCAAATTGAGAATGGCCAGCCCCTTTCAGTAATTAACTGTGCATAGCCGTTGAGTTGGACCTACCGGATGACCTGCCAAACGTTCGACCAGATGTCCCCCCGGATGACCGCTTTAAAGTAAAAATTTGTGAAAATTTTCATTGACAGGTCAACCACCTCTCACTGATGCTCTGATTTCGACATTCTTCAACAACCTCCATTATCAAGCACCTCTCTCTCTCTCTCTCTCTCTCTTTCTCTCTCTTTGTGCTTGAAGAGTATCTATCAAAGAACACTGTATTCCTTCATCTTCGTCTCAAAATCCCATTTTCATCTCAAAATCCCATGAAAATCCATCATTTTCTTCGCCCAACAAGCTCAAACTCTGCAACCCAGTTTAGGATTTTACAGATTATGAGGCAATACTGTGTTGATACGAGTAAAGTGGTCGACGAGATCAACCTCAAGTTCGCAAAGGCAAGGGAGGAGATACAGACGACCTTGAATTCCAAAGAAACTATGTATTTCGATGAGGGGTTGCTAGCAAAGTTGCCAGAGAAGGAAAATGGTGCAATACAGTGGTCTATGGGGCTCAAGATCGAGCAATTGAAGGCTGAGCTTGAACAATTGAATGATTAGTGGTAAGGTGTGTTGATTAAACAGAAATGTAGGGAAACAAAATCGGAACAGAAATGGAGGGAAAAAAAAATTCAGTGGCGTAACTGGTCGACCGGCTAGTCATCTTACCAGACGCCCCAGACATTTGATGCAAACAATAGTGTTTGCCATTGGAGTAACGCGTATCAAATTGAAGAAAGAACTTTTTTTTTTCATCAAATTTGATGAAAAAAATAATTCACCATTGAAAATACTCTAACACTGATCGATAGATTTTTCGAGTGTGTAAATAAATTTAGGACTTTGATTCATAAAAAGCAAAAATTGTCATGACACGATCTAGTGTTTAAGACTAGACCTTTTCAGTTTAGATCAAAACAAATCCATTCTAACAATTAAAAAAATATAAAAAAAATACTCAAGGCATGTGGAACAATGAGTTTTTTTTTTTAATATTCTAAAAAAAAATATTTAAAGAATTGACCCACTTTTCAAACTATTTAAAAAATTAATCTATTTTTGAAATTACATTTTGAAAATGTGATTTTAAAATTGAAATTGCATTTTTAACCTATAATTTCACCTTGAAATCGCATGTTGACTATGTCATCATAAATTACATTTTCAACCTGCAATTTCAAGGTAAAATTATATGTTAAAGGTGCAATCTCAAAAAGTAAGTTAATTTTTTAAATAATTTAAAAAGTGAATCAATTTTTTAAATATTTTATTTTAATAAAATATTTATTAAAAAAAAAACTCGTGAAACAATAGGGAAGCAACCGAGTGGCCTGGTACAATCTTTATCTTATTTCGGCAGTCCAAAAATACTTTAACGTCTGCCACCACCCAACAAACAACCAAAATAAACACTATGAGGCCTGATGTCACCCCAGCTCTTTAAAACTGAGTTTCTTTTTTTTTTAATATTCTAAAATAAAAACAATTTAGACAATCAGCTCATTTTTCAAACTATTTAAGAAATTAACCTGATTTTTAAAATAATATTTTGAAATGTGATTTTGAAATTGAAAATTGAAAATGCAATTTCATCTAAAATCACATATTGAAAATGTAATTTATGATGACATGCACTTCACTTTTTGAAATTACATTTTCAACATGCTATTTTAAGGTGAAATTGCATGTTAAAAATGTAACTTCAATTTTAAAATCGTATTTTCAAAATGCAATTTCAAAAACCAGGTTAATTTCTCAAATAATTTGAAAAGTGAGTCAATTCTCTAAATTATTATTATTTTTAAAATATTTATAAAAAAAAAAATAAACTCCTTTAAAACTTGGTTGGGATTTTTATCTGAGGAAAAAAAAAATTCTCGCGCTATTTTTTTTATTTTATTTTTGATTAAATTCAAGAAACTTTCAATGATTAATAATGGTGGTGAAACAAATTTATGGATTTTATAATATGGCCCCATATGTACATAAATAAAAATATATAAAATATATAAGGATCATCATAACATGGAGCTCTTCATCTGTATTTTGATGATAGAAGCAAATAATGAAACATGAAACTCAAAAGATTCAATACGATTTTTGCAAAAAGTGTAACAAATGAAAAATACCTTCCAAATCAAACACCACATTGAACCTAGATGGGCACTTTCCAATTTCTCCCCTAGCAAACATTAGTGAAAAAACTAAATGCAAATATTATAATTTTTTACACTCCATGTACACGTATTTCTGCCTAAGGTACAAAGTTCACAGTGCATAAGAGAAATTAAATGAGTGTATTTAGAAGCGCCCCAATAGAACTTACATTTTTTTAGATTGGTGAGATCAACCACTTTAAAAACTGAAATAAATGTAAATTAGTTTGCAATTTGCATCAAAATCAGACCTACTTATCAGATCAGAATACAAGTAGTCAAGCAGAAAAAAGATGAATATAAACTATATACAAGATCATTCCAATAACAGTTATCATCCGATTTGAAGCACAAAAACACCATATATCTTAACATAATTTTGATATGATTAGCATTTCCAACGGACCGAAACAAGTTTCCACTAACATTGATGTATATATGAGAAAAGAAAATCATTTGTTACCCCTATACAAATGAATGCTGCCTTAAGGACAATTGCCCAAAGAAGCCTCCTACACTGGCAATCCCGGTGTCCCTACTGATCCAAAAAAAACCCACCGGTCTAACCTTCTTCTGATCCAGACAAGAACGAACTCATCTGTCATCACTCCTCCATTAACCTCAAAAGGCATTGTCGAATGAAACTTGGAATTGGGCAACATGTGTAGGTTTTGGACTTGAAGCGTTAGCAAGTCCTCGAAGCAATCTCACCACATCAGCTGGATCGTCAAGAAAATACTTGGCCTTGCTTGGCTTTTGCCCAACAGTGCAAGCAAATATCTCCGGAGCTACTGGGAAGGACGGACAAGAGACCGTACTTAGTATGCTCTCGAACATTTCTTCATCTGACCTATCATCCCCGATGCACATCACAAAATCCGGTGCCTTCCCACTATTAACCATTGTTGAGAGAACCTTGTCTGCGACCAATCCTTTGCTTACTCCCTGCACATTATTGTAATAAATTGGTGATAAAATTTGCTCAATGTACCTGTGTTGAAGTGTGTATGCCAATGTTTTGAAACCCAGACCGTTTAGTAAACCAGAAGGGACTGGGTGGGTCAAGGATCATTCGTTCAACCATTGGGTCAGCCGGACTCAAAACATGACATCATAAATATATTAAAATTTATACATAAAAATAAAAAAATAAAGGTATTAAAATTATTTTAAAAAAATTACCTACAAATCTAAATTTTCTTAAATATATTCTTGAACATCCATCACCAAAGACAAAAACATAAAAGAGAACCATAGAATAAGCAATATTTGTTGTCAATGTTTTTAAATTTTTATACATTATTTTCTTGTGAAAACTGACTTCAATATTTACTTTCCTAAAAGTTCACAAGAAGAGCAATCCTTCAGTGGTGGAAGTGGCTTCTTGGTAAGTCAAGCATTCAATTCCCTTTGGCAACAAATTTTTAAGCAAGCCACAATGGGTTCTCTCAAACTGGCTTGTTGCGATTCTTCAACCACTGGTTTGAACGAATTTCGCAAAATAAGCCAGTTTTCAGTCCAATATGGTTTGTGTGGGCCTACCCAGATCAGAACTAAGTGTGTGCGCGTGTGTGTGAGAGAGAGAGAGAGAGAGAGAGAAGATGGGACATACTTGTGGCTTGACTTCAACGATATGGTGGCCCCTATTGACAACTGCTGGTTCATTTGCAAGTACATTTTCCAAATGATCCAACAATTCCTTGGCTTGGCAGGATCCAAAGTCAGGATCGGCATCTTGATGGTGCCACACCAAAGCGCTCTCTTTAACTTCTATGTTAGAACCATCGGTTGCCTCTGTGTATGACTTCATCACAGGTTCCACAATTTCCTTCCACTCAAGGTCTGTAGTTGAGGGACCTGATTCCCAGTCACTGTTTTTACTCCACCTGCAACAACAACGGGCAACATATAACTCACTACAAAGAAACGTCTGAAATAACAAGATGAACCAAAAAACAAACATGTACTGACATACCTTATGAAGTACCCATGTTCAGCAGCTATTCCCACTCTCTCACACGGGGCAAGCCACTCGCTCAGGGAACTTCTTCCCCTCCCACTAACAATAAAGACAGTGTTCTTAGGATCGTTGCAAACAGTATTCAGAACAGTAATAACTTCAGGGCTGAGGCTTTTAATAATAGAGCTCTGGGGAACGATAGTACCATCATAGTCCAGAAATATCGCCCTTCTATTTGTCCTTTTATATGCCGAGACAATGTGGTCAATAGACAACTTCCTAAAACTTGGTGAAAGTGAAACAACTCTAAAGCCCAGCCCTAAACCAATTCCCCAGCAACGCTTACTGTAGTGATCTTTGCATGCTCTTTCCAAATCCTGCATAAAGCTGCGAACCCAATAAGCCACATCATGAGAACTAATATATCGATAATGTTTCTCATGCCGCAAGTGCTTCTCAGAATCGGGTATTGTGATTGCCAAATTCATAGCCTCGGCCACAGACTCAATATCCCATGGGTTGACCCTAATTGCTCCACTTAAAGAAGGTGAACAACCTACAAACTCGGACACAACAAGCATGCTTGTACGAGGAGAATCTACCTTGATACCCATCGCTTCATCCATTTCTGGAGAGCCCTGCCGGCAAACTATATACTTGTAAGGAACTAAGTTCATGCCATCCCTCACTGCATTCACAATACAACATTCTGCTACAGCATAATAGGCAGTCTTTTCATATCGAGCAACAGGACGATCAATCAGAATTACTGGCTCATAATCAGAAGAGCCATAAACCTCGTTGATCCTTTGGGCAGTCAAATATGTCTCTCTCTTCGCTTCCTGCACATCTCTTCCTGAGCTCCTCGCAGGGTTCATTATTTGAACCAAGACTAATTGGCCCTGAGACTCCTGATGCTGCTGCAAGAGCTGTTCAAAGGCTAGTAGTTTCAGACTGATGCCTTTAAATATATCCATGTCATCAATGCCAACAATCACCTTTTTCCCCCTAAACTGTTCCTGAATCTCTCTGACTCTGATAGACGTTGAAGGAAGGTTTAATACATATTCAAGTCGACCCATATGAATACCTACAGGCAGAATTTTAATGTATACTGTTCGACCAAAGTAATCAAGCCCAATGTGCCCTCGCTTAGATTCGTAGTCCAGACCTAGCATTCTACTGCAGCATGACAGGAAGTGACGAGCATAATCAAATGTTTGAAAACCAATCAGATCACAGTTCAGTAAACCTTTCAGAATTTCGTCTCTAACTGGCAGAGTACGATATATTTCAGATGAAGGGAATGGACTGTGAAGAAAGAATCCAAGCTTGACTCGATTGAAGCGCTTCCTCAAGAATGTAGGGAGAACCATGAGATGATAATCATGAACCCAAATATAATCATCGTCAGGATTAATTACTTCCATAACTTTATCTGAAAATATTTTATTTGCAGACACATAGGCTTGCCAAAGTTGGCGGTCAAAGCGGTCACCATGGTCAGGGCACATAGGTAGCATGTAATGGAAAAGAGGCCATAATTGCTGTTTGCAGAAACCATGATAGAATTTTTTGTGAAGCTCATGAGGTAGAAAGGTAGGCACACAATTAAAATTATCAAGAAGTATCTGGGCAACTTCTTCTTGTTCACTGGCATCTATTTCAACCTTGAGAGAACCCACATATATAACCTCAGTCTCAGGTGAAAATCCATCCTTCAAGTGTAATAGAAGTGCATCCTTATCCCAGTTGAAGCACCATTTGGCATTTTCCGCATCCCTTTGAGCATGCAAAGGCAACATATTTGCTACTATAATTTTCCTCTCACGACAAACTGGAGAAACCTCATCAGAATCCCCATCCAAGTCGATAATTCCAGGTACAGTCATCACCCTTGGAAGACCTCTAGGAGTACGAGGGACAGCCAATAGGTCCCCAGAGGCCAAATCTAATAAGTTTGCACATGATCTCGAAGCCATGGCTGGTAGAAGAAGTTGTAAGCATACAAGTGCTGGTCAAACAATCTTTCAAAAAAACCTGGTCCCGTTATCCCAACACAAATATTCAAAAATTTACAAAACAAGAACTGCACATCAGTATTTCACTGAGCACTGCAAAACCCTGCATTAAACACATTGTTTATTATATGATCATGCACACAAGTTATACAAGCATAAAAAAATTAAGAGAGAATGACATGTCATATTTCAATTTCAATTTCTAGACCACTGTAATAAAGTAACATTATTCAAGAGATATTATTGTCATTCGGCCTTCCATTAAATCAAGCTGGCCTAAGTACCACTTTTTTAGATTACTTAATAAAAAATAGGAAGCTAAATCCAGTTTCAAATTTGGGAGTAGCGTTGCACAGTTTCAAATTTGGTTCTCACCAAATACATGTTCTGGCTTTACATATTATAATATTAGTATAGATTTTGGCCGAAGAAGCACCAAACTTGTTGGAATTCTTAGGATTCCCTGGACTAAGATATGCTTTCATTGTATGGCCAATGCTGGATCTACTTTGTCAGATAGAAATCAGGAAGAAAAAAATGGGGGAAAAAAATGGGCACATAACTCAAAATGAGAAAAAGTGACGATTTAAAAGATAATTACGTATAGAAACAAATGCATAATCGTATGCGTGAAAGTAACTGAAACTCTCACTAGTTGTTAAGTGCTGGACTACGCCTTCATATCTTAACATCCTATAGTAATGCCTTCCAGATTCCAATCTGGTCAGATGAAACATGTTAAATGGGCACAATAACACCAAAATGAGGAAAAGTAACGGTTTAAAAGAGAAGTACATATACAATAATACAACCAAATACGCAATCATAAGCTTCAAAGGAAACTGAAACTCTCGCTATTTATTAAGTGCTGGACTAGGTTGTCACATATTAATATCCTATAGTAATGCCTTGCAGATTCCAAGCTGGTCAGATGAAACGCGCTATTGTATAGAAAGCATTAATCATTAATATGCGGAATTCGTAATAATTCGCAAACTGAACTGACCAAAAAAATTGTAAAAAAACAGTCCAATATGACAGACACCATGATGCTTGGCTCCTAGACATTAATTCAGCCATAATTCAATAAATAATGTCATTGCAGTCACTGTAACCATGGAAAGCATAGTTGATTAACAAGAACAAAAGCTACTAGATTCTCATTAACCTTTTTCTCATACCTATCCATACTCATCCATTAGCTTAATGGGGACAAAGTCTTCATCATATTTTTTATTCCAATAAAATATTCATATCATGAAAAACCTTTCATGAAAATAATCATAAAAGCTTTGTGACATTTGGATTACACTTAGAATAAAGCACCACCCACTAATCAAGGTAATCCAAGCATCATAAATTTTTCATGATCATTACCCTAACTTTTCTCTAAAATATTATCCCGCAGAGCAGAGTTGATTATCATCAACAAAAGCTACTAGATTCTTGTTAACCTTTTCCTCATACCTATCTATACTCATCCATTCGCTTAATCGGTGAAAAACCTTCCTGATATTTTTTATTAAAAAAAACAAGCCAAGTCCATGTCATTTTCCAAAGCAATTCATCCACATCATCTTCAATTCTCCTTTAGTTCCATGAAAATAACATTTTTTAAAATTTTTTTTTTTTGGAGTTCTTATAAATTTCAAAAGGAAAAACAACAACACTATTGAAACAACCAACAGACAAAATTTGCAGAGAGGCACTCGAAAAAAAAAAAGAAAAGGGAGAACCAAGCTTTGATGAATTCAAAATAAAAATGAATAAAATCTATAGGCAGGCTTCTAGATCTCAGCAGTTGAAAAGAAAAAAACAATACATCCTACCTAGAGAAGGAAATCAAACTGACAATTTATGAGAAAACTCACCAGCAAAGATCAAACGCTTTAACATACAATTCATATATATATATATATATATATCAGTGTGTGAAAAATTCGAATAATTAACCTCTAAAGACGGATTCGAAGACTTTTAAGTGTTTTCGATGGTCGCTAGAAAGCCTGAGAAAATGAGAATAGAAGAGAGAAAGTGTTCTCGATTCCTCTTATTTTCCTGAGTTTTCTCAGCAACCAAACGGAGCATGAGAGGATAAACCAAAACCAACACGAAAATAACTCCAGAATAGAATATAAAATCAGAGAGAAGACTAAGACTTCGCATGTCACTTACAGGCGAGAACTCCGGCGGCCGGAAAAGACTGTCTTGATCGGAAACGAACAGGTTCGCGGCGGCGAACGGCGGTGAAAGTACTCGGAAAAGCAAAAGGCGTGTTTTGTTTCGATGTTCAACGGAAGCGAAGAACAGAGAGAGAGATCAGAAGATGTTTATAGTAGAGAGAGAGAGAGACAGAGAGAAAGAGTTTAAGAAGCTTACCGTAGTTAAAATTTAACCCAGGACTCGGATTACGTTTCTTATTTATGTTAATTTGTCATAATACCCCTTTGTTTGAACTATTTTACGCTAATACCCTTACCAACTTTCTCTATATTAATGTATTTTTACTCTCTTTTGATTTCGTTTTCATAATCTCTTGTTTAAAAAACGCCTTATTTTCTATATTTTTTCTTTTATGTTTTTATTGTTTCAAAAAAAAAAAAAAATGTAGTATTTTTTTTAATAAATTACCTTAAAAAACATAAAAACAATGTAAATACATTATATAATTGGACATCACTACATTTACGTTGTGCTTGGTTGGAGGATTTGATGAAGGATTTGGAAAGGGAAAAGAAAAAGTTAGGTGAAATATGAATAAAATATACTTACATTTCACCTAATTTTACACACCTTTTCCCTTTTCCTTCTCAAATCTCTCTTCAAATCCTCCAACCAAACACAACATTAAAAATGCTATTGTCAAGATCAATAGCATATTCTATTTGCTAAAATACGAGGGATTATAGTAGATTTTGTCAGATGGAAATAGAATGTAATGCTCAATTCTCAAATTTTCTATTGATTGATTATTTATTTACAATAGTGAATCATTGATGGTGTAAAAAAATTTATATTTGTAATTACTCTTATATCAAAACATGATTCTATTTTTAATTGAATAATCATCCCAACAAACCAAACACAATTTAAGTGCTTAATAAATTACTCCATAAAAATTGCAATACATTATAACTGACAATCACAACATCTAAGAGTTATTATTAAGAGGATAATAGCATATTCTATTTTATTGCTTGCCAAAATAAGATGGATAGTAGTAGATTTTGTCACAATAAAATATATAGTCATTTAAAGCATTGTGGATTGAAAATTAACATATCAAAAAGCCAAAAATAATCTAACAATAGCAACAAATTATAAATTATATAAAATGGATAGTGCTATTCACACTCCTTTTTTTTATTTTATTTTATCTACATCATTATATTATTTTTATGAATGAAAATACAATTATGCACCTAATGGCTTTATAAGAAAAATGAGGTAAATTTATTTTATGATTAAGGGTACTTTTGTTCACATAAACTATCAATTAAGTGCTAAGGGTTATCTTCATTAGGCTTAATAAACTACATTATCCTCTAAACAATGCATTTTTTAATTATTTATTTAATTGAAGGGAGGGCATTTCATTCTTTCTTTGTATAGTTTAATCAACAAACTTGGGTCAAATAGAGATAAGCAAAGACCAAGCCATCCAAATAATTATTCCACCGGTAACTTATATACCATTTAAGAGTCCCCATCAGAGAGAGAGATACTCTTCAATGAGTAGTGTTATATAAAATAATAAAATCTTTTTACTTACCAATAATATTAATAAAAATATATTAGTGTGTATAATATTTTTCATTTTTAAAACATCACTTGGAGTATTAACATTTTTTTTAATGGATGGTTTTACATTTCATTTTTATCTAATTTCTTAGCAAATGTTATCAATTGACTTAAATGTATACAATGTGAAAAATTAACATCAATAAAATTACAAAAAACTAAATTTACATAAAAGACAAACTATCGAGATCATTGGTATAATTTATCCAGAAAATTTAAAATCAAAACAAACCATGCCCTATAAAATAAAATAAAATAAAATAAATTTAATTTGAGTTTCAACCAGTCCATTTTTATTTTATATTTTGTTTTTCCTAGAGTGGACTTGATAACATAGGATCCTTGGGTTGACCCCAGACAGGCAGCACGCGGCTCCATCCGACAACCACTTTCCTTGCCTGGCTCCGGCTGGCATCGTCCTCTCTGGATAAGAACAGAATGTACATTTCATTCTCTTTTTCCTTCTTTTTTTAAAATTTTTTTTGGGGGGTAAATTGGGAATATTTCATTCTCCCTCTTCTCTTCAAATATTTACACCCTTAACCTTTTTCCAACAAAATTAAAAATAAAAAAGGGAGAAATTTCAACAAAAATTTTATAAAAGAAAAAATCATATGATTTGACTCTTGTAATAATATAAACCATAAATTTTTAATTTTGACAATTTAAATTTTAATATTTTGATAAATTATTTATCTATTTTTCTTAAATAAAATTAATGAAAAAAATGATATTTTAGTCATTAAACTCAACAAAAAATTATATTTTGTACATTTTATATACACTTATATTGATTAATAATTAGAATATCATTTTTTTTTGGTTCATTTTACTTAACAAAAACAGGTGAATGGTTTAATTTAAAAATAAATTAAAATATTAATTTTAAATTGATAAAATTAAAAATTAAAAATTTATTTTGTTATAAAAATCAAACTGTAATGATTTTTTAAAATAATTTTTCTTAAAAATAATTACCTTACCACTCTAATAGAAGCCAAGTCAAACCACAATTCTTTTGGTTTAAAACCAAATCCAAAGTTGTGTTTTTTGTGCTCTGTTTCTGGCTCCATTGTGGGACTTGAATAGTAGCAGTGTGGCATGTTTGAAATTGATAAAAAATACACTCGTTGGAAAATTCAACACCAGTGCACTAAAAACAACTTGGATTTGTAAAATGTTTTCTCTTCCATTTACTCGTTGTAAGTTATTTGTGGTCAACCAATACATTCTTTTCTTCAACAGTATTCAGCTAATGACTACATGCATTGTTAAAGCCAAATTTAATAATAAATAGTATCAAAACTGTTATATTTTAAGATAATTATTTAGTAATTCTAAAATATTATGTGATATTACTTACGTTGTGTTCTAAATTAATGATTAGTAGCATTACGTTGTGTTCTAAATTTATGAGTGGGATATGATAACTCATCTTTGTCAAGTAGTTTATCTAAAACACTACGTAAATAATGTTTCATAATAATATAAGAGTTTTGTGTCTCCTGAAACATGAAATTTGAGATTCGACTCTTATTGAGTACTATCAATCCCTTGAAGATCATGTCCACAGACATTGCTCGAGATTTGCCCAACCTATATGGAGGAGGCATGCTGAATGGATCGCAATATTAGTCCGGTTCGAACACCCAATTATAAAAAAACAATAATTTGAGAAAAATTAAATCGAAATATCATTTGTTGGCCTAGTTATGATTTGTACTAATTAAGTGTCATATTTAATTATTATTATTATGATTATAATTGATTAAGTTTTATGGTAATATATAATAATATTATGTATGAATAACAAACCCCCCCCCAAAAAAAATACAAAACTTTTAATTAGGTACTAGATGGACATGACGGTTGGCTCAGTTGTTCATGTATCTATTTATTGGGACTTTATCATATGGCAAAAAAAACAAAACAAAAAAATATTTACTAAATAACTCAAAAATTTTACCATACACAAAGGTAGAAAGCAAAATTTCAAACGGTAGCTAAATTAAGAAAGTGACATTTCAAACGGTAGCTAAATTAAGATTATTTCACCACTATTCAACCGTGCTTTTCACAAATCACAACTATTCACCTTTCACAAGATTGCCGAACTAATTAATTTATCAATTGTTTTATTAATAAGGAGACATACGCGTTGTGCGCCAATTGATTATGGTTAGACATACAATATTAAAAAGAATAATGTTAATATTTGTATATCATATTTAATTAAACATGTGATGCGTCGTTATTGTATTAGTAACAAATACAAGAGTCAAGGTTTCTTTTAAATTTAAATACGATTTTAAAGGACTCATGAGATACATCATGCATCTCGTTTCGATACCGAATTATTTATTTCGTAAGGTTCTTTATATATATCATCTATTAAAAAATTTATGTCATTTCGATAATTGTAACATTTTCATTTTATTATATTTTTCTTTAAACAAATCGATGCCTACTTAAAAAATATATCTTTATCGTCTATTTAAAAATATATATATTTTTTTTTAATTATTGAATAAGTTTAATTTTTTTAATGAATATATATTGAACACATTACACACAAAATAAAAATAAAAAAATAAAATCCATAATGAGCCATTACCCTTCAAGCTATTGAGAGAGCGAAACCCAAATTAAAAAAAGTGTAACTCGTAATCCTTGGAGTAGTCAATAGCATCGCTTAGCTAAAAAATAAAGGGGAGTTACGGGGCCGATTCTTTGGATCAGACTTAATTTTCAAGAAGTCTTGACTCAAAATAATTTAGCCTATCTTTTATTTTGTCCCTTACATTTAGTTGAGTGATTTTATCTTAAACCCAAACGTATCCCTATCTCTATTTCTCTCTCTCATATTTCTCACTAGCACACCATCTCCACCTTCTCCATCACCATATATGTTGCTCGGCTCAACCACACTCGCCTCAACTACCATCGTCCTTCTCCTTCGTTGCCATCACCACTACTCCTCCTCTATCATTCATCTAAAAACTTCAACACTGCAATCCTCCATCATCGATCTACCGTCTTCGACATTGTCATTGCCACCATCTTTCTCCATCGCCGATCTACCATCTTCGGCATCATTGTTGTCACCATCTTCCTTCATCACCGGTTTGGGATGCAAAGTATCCAATCAGTGTATTGAAAGGTGTTGTTGATCTTCCATAGAAGAGTAACTAATCTGATTAAATTTGTTTTATGAATGATAAATTTGTTACTTAATTCAGTGATAAATTTGTTACTTAATTCGGTGATAAATTTGTTGTGGTGCCCTTCGCTCTCTCAAATCAAGTCTGCTATTTGCAATTTTTTTAACAAATTCAACAGTGATAAATTTATCACTGTAACTCTGGATGAGATTTGTTGCATGATAAATTTATCACTCAGGCCTCGTTTGGCAAGTGATTGTTTTAGCCTAAAAGTCAAAAAGTTACTAAAACAATCAAAAAGTCAACAACTTATATTAAAAAGTCAAAGATTCCGTTTTCTCTCTACTTTTTGCACATCTTTTGGTAAAAAGTCAAAAAGTCATCATAAACATACTAATTTTATCTCATATTTTAGTAAAAAAGTCAAAAAATTACTAAAATAGTATGTTCCCAAACAAGGCCTGAATTAAACTTTTGATTCTTTGGCTTGATTTATGATAGAGTAAAATGACGAGAATTATTATCTGGTAATGACTTTATAATCTCTCTCATTGATTCTCTTCATTTTTTTTTTCTCTTATTGCCATCGAATCGGAGGAGATGGTTGCGGTGGTGAAGTGTTGGAGATGAAAAATGGCCAAAAAAAATATTGTCGAAGGTTCGCAATTTGAAGTTCAAAAATAAAATGGAAAACTAAGGGAAAAAAAAACCAAATGCGCGAAAGTATAACAACAAGGACAAATTCGAGATAAAAAAAAATATAACAGGACTTGCTGTGCATGAGATAGAAACTTAGAACTTAATAGATAACAAATTCAATTATTGAGACTGGCTAGTAAAAAATTTAAAAAATAAATTATAAAAATTAAAGCAAACAAAAAAAAGTGTTTTTGTAGTTTTCAAAAGAGCTAGGAGGCAGTTTTTTTTTTTCTAAAAAAGAAGAGAGGATAATTTCAAATCAATTGACATTGAGAAAAGTATTTTTTAAATTAACAGTAAACTTTACAAATATTAAAAATATATATATAAAATTTGTCATGAATATTTGTAAATAACTTATGAAATTTCTTATGAGGAAGAAAAAAAAAAAAGTGATGGGGGGAAGAATATCCAGTGGTATATTCGCAATTCAATTCAATTCAATTGCGGATAAATATTGTGATTGGGCGACATCGATACCGACATCTCTCTCTCTCTATCTTTTTCTTACCATTTTCCTCGTCCACCCACTAATCCCCGTACGGACACGACCACGTGTAAATAATCAACTCTTCCCTACGACGACCTAACTTACCTGGGTCCCACTGCTCCCACTCCCATCCAATCCCTACTTTCCACGTCACCTCACCACTAGATCTTCGCGAATGGCCTTGCTTGCGTCTGGTCGGCGCACGTGACACGCCATTTCTCCAATTGTCTATTCACACTTGTGAATGGATTTTTTTTTTAAGAGATAAAAGAGAAAAAAGTGGTCTATAAAATCATTTCAAAACCTTTAGATTTCGGTTTAGGAAAATCTAACCATTGATTGTTTAATAAATAAAATTAGATTAAGGCTCCGTTTAAAAATTGACTATTTTAATTGATATATTAATTTTTTATGATAAGATATATAAAAATTTTAAAAAATGATATTATAATTTATAGGGACTTTCTAATTTTTTTAACTATAAACCCAAATCCCCAAATGGGGTCTAAAAAAATGTAGCTTGTTTTGTTTCATTTTTTTTGAAAAAAGTTTTTAAAAAAATCAAATTTCTTATTTTTTGTATTTTTTTGTTTTTATTGAATTTTTTAATATTTTAAGCAAAATTTTTAATTTTTAGACACATTTAACATAAATACACATAAAAAGTATAATTTTTGTGAACAAATCTTTTAAAAATTCAATAAATACCAAAAATACAAAAAAAAAACCAAAAATTTAGTATATTTTTCGTATTTGTATGTATTTATTAATTTTTTAAAATATTTTTTTACAATTTTTTTACTTTTTAGATACATCTAAGTAAGGTGCATTTAATAAATTTAAAAAAATACTTAAAATTTAAAAATATTCACTAAAAAAACATGAAAAACAAAAAACTTAATTCATAAAAAATTTAATCCAGAAAACTCAAATCAAACATACTGATTGATATTTTTTTTTTTTAAGAAAGTAAAGGCTTTGTTATGTTTTTATAATCTATTTTTTGATATTTTTTTTTTGAAAAAACTAAAATAGTTTTTTTTTTGTATGGTTTTATTTTTTGAGGGTATAAATAAATTTTAAAAATTTATAAATATTTTTTGATATTTATTTATGTCAAATTAATGTTTATTTTTAAAAAATAAAATAAAATCTAACAACAAAACCATCTAGAGACAAGTGAGTTTTGTAATCTTTTTTTATCACTAAAATTGATTATATATCTATTTACCAATTAAACTTATTATTTACTATTAAAACTTACTCTACTTACCATCTAATATAATTATATTATCACTTTTTATCTTTATTTTTTAAAATAATATGCATTATTTGGTCTTAATTTGTTTTTTAAAAAAATTGACTATTTGAACATAATATTTTGTTTGTTTGGTTTCAATTTATTTATCTAACAATTTAGAAAAAAAAAATGACAGGATCTATCCTTTTTGATAAGTATTAAAATATATATATACAATATTAAATTTTTCAAGTTTTTTAAATAAAAAAAAAATTTGAAAGAACTACCTAAAAATTTCAAAAAAATTATAAAAAACAAAAATATTTCCAAACCCCACTTTCATTAAGATTGATAAAATTTATAATTATTTTTCAAATCATTACCTGATCTGAAATTTTTATTTTTATTTTTTAATAAGATTTGACTATTATTAGTATCTATACTATATATTAAGTAAAAGGGGGTTTTTAACCCTAAGGTCTGTGGGAATTTCAATATTTCAATCTGAATTTTCTAAATTTTTTATTAAAAAAAAAAGCTCAGCATTTATTAATTTGATCAAAATTTCCTAAGTAGCATTTATTAACTTTTTTCAATCCACATGTCTTTCTACATACCTGCATTTATTGACTTGGTTAAAATCCCCTGATCTAAGGGGTTGTTTGGAGTGTCTTAAACAAATGCACTTTTTGTCTTTTTGGACAAAAAAGTTGAGGGGAAAAAATATGGATGTTTGGGTTAACTTTTTGACTTTTTATGAAAAAATGTGTAATAAAAAATTGTAAAAATTGATTTGTAGGGAAAAATTAAGATTGAGAGTTGTGCAGCCGTAATTGTTGATTTTTGGTGAATAGTATTAACTTTTTAACTTTTTGAGGAACTTTTTAGCTTTTTGACTTTTTTCATACTATCCAAACTTGGCCTTGAAATCCCCTCATACAAATAATTATATTCAACAATCTGTGTATAGTTACTTCAGTACCCTTTTTAACTTCTCTCATACACTATAATTTAGTGATAAGATTGTTGAATTATTTTTATAAAAAATCTTTAAAAACATAATTTATTTTTTTTAAAAAAAATTTAAAATAAATATAAATATCTATAATTATCCCGTGCATAGTACGGGTAATAAATTAGTTGTTATTATTATTATAATTTTGGAGGGGGTGAAGTGTGGGGTGGGGCCGACTTTATCCATTAGTAGCCGCAGTTGGCGGCATCTTCTGAAGAAAGGGGGAGGTGGTGATGGCGTGTGGAGTGATGAAAGCAGTTATTACAATTTTAAAGCAAGAGAGAGAAAAACTAAAAGGTTTTTGGGGGATTGGAATTGGAAGAGAGAGAAAGAAAGTGGGGGCTTCGCCCCTATCCAAAACCACTGTTGTTGTTGTTAGTTGTTAGGCCCACTGATCGAATGTTCCATACGTATCTTTCTCAACCACTGTTTTTTTCTCTTTCTTGTCATAATAATAACCTATGTTATTTGTGGAACAACAATCCACTTTCAAATTTCACTATCATCTCATTTTTATGTTATTTTTGTTAGAGATAGATTTTGGGTTGTTTTCATAAGTAATCAGTAGGTCTCTGTTTTTTGAATTTTGTTTTTTAAAAATTGAGATTTTTTATTTTTCATATTTTTTATTTTTAGTTAATATTTTTAAAATTTTAAGTGATTTTTTACGTTTTTATATACATTTTACTTAGATGTATCTAATTAATAAAATATTTATAAAAAAATATTTTAAAAAATTAATAAATGGACAAAAATACGAAAAATATACTGAATTTTCTTTTCTTTTTTATATTTTTGGTATTTAGTGAATTTTTTTTAAAAAAATTCACAAATATTATACTTTTAAATGTATTTATATATTAGGTGTGTCTAAAAAAAATTTTAAAAAAAATTCTTAAAATATCTAAAAAAATCATTGAAAACAAAAAAATACAAAAAATAAAAAAGGAGAATTTTCTAAAAAGTATTTTCTGAAAACTAAAACAGACCAAGCTGAATTATTTTATTTTTTTAATATTTTATGAAAAGATGTATAAAAAAGTTATAAAAAAAAAAATCTTTTAACAGTGACTTTTTAACTATTTTTAATTATTGTCAAAATACCCCTTAGTCCAAATGGTTTAGAGTGATTTCATTTTTGGATAATGCTACTTTAAGTCCAATAATTAGACGCATAGTTTATCAGAATATCTAATATAGCTCTTTCTTTCTAATACATTCTTTAATTAATAATTAATCATCTTACTTACACATCATTGAATTTAGAAAGTGAGTCTAAAAAATAAATATGTATATAATTTTTTTAAATATTTTTTGATAAATTGAGATTTAATTTTATAAAAGTTGAGGGTATAATAATAGTGGTAGTTTTTTTTTTTTTTTTTAAAATCTCAACTATACAAAAAATTATTATGAGAAAAATTAGTTTAGAGAATTACTTTTTTTAAAAAAAATCAATTGGAGGATCCGAAATCAAAGCAATGGACTCAAGTAATAGATTGTTAATATTTAATTTAAAATTTTAATGATTTAAACTTGACTTATTTATATTTTTAAATTGGATTTGAATGGTAGCCCAAGTGATTTTGAGAGGGCACTTTAAGTGCTAGTGTCATCACCAGATTTGAGTCTATGAAAAAGTATTGATGTGTGTTGTATTATAACTATTAACTCTTTAACATTTTACTTTGAGGAAAAAGAAAAAGAAAAAAAATTCTTACTGATTTCAAATAAATATAATCATGCCTTAAATTTTAAAATGTGTTATTTGTATAGTAATTATTTATTTTTTCATAAGTTTTCAATTTGTTTAAATTTAATTTGTTACCTAACTTCAAACCAACTTTTAATCAGGTTCTGTTTGACAAGATGGTTGGGGCTAAATTAGCTCATTAAAAGATAAAATAAAATTAAAAATTAATAAAACAAAGGATTATTTTGGGAATAGGGTTAAAAACTGATTTTTTGTCCTTTTTTTTTTGTTGGTATTTTCTAAAAAAAATGTAAAAAATGTGAGAGATATTGTGACCCAAAATAGGTTAAAAGTTAGAAGACGTTTTTTAACCATCTTTTTAAAATAGTCCAAAATATTACATCTAAACCATAATTATTTTATTTTATTTTATTTTAACAAAACTATAAAAAAAAAAAAAAAAAATTCATCCAAATTAGAACTTTTTTAATCCAGCTAAAATAATTAAATAAAAAATAAAAATATCTTAATAGAAAGTTATTTCCAATCGAAGGCAGTATACACTTGAGAACCATGGTATAGTTTGGGATAAGGATTTACCTGTTTTTTTAATTAGACACTTGTTTTTAGGTTGTTGTATCCATAGTTTCAAGACAAAAGTAGTTGTATCCATAGTTTTAAGGCCATTCCACTACACTGGCGCTGTAGATTCGATGAAATGTTGTTGTTGATAAACTTGCACACCCCTTGTTGATGACGATGACTAATTGACTCATGATGACGATGGTAATAACAAAAATTGGGATTTATAAACTCAAAATTGTAGCACAAGAAATGGTGACAATTATCAAAATATTATTAAAAAAAATTAAAAATATAAAAATTAATTACAGAATGGACACAATCTTTTTATATTAGATGGGTTCCACTTTTTACGAGTCCTACAAGTTCAATTCTATATAAGATAATTGAAATATTTTGAGTGCTTTCAAATCAAATTCTTATCAAAAATTTTAATTCAAATATCATTGAATGTTTAAGTATCATTCAATGTGTTTGGTTTGAGTTTTCTGAATTAAGTTTTTTAAAAATTAAGTTTTTTAGTTTTCGTGTTTTTTTGTTTTTAGTGAATATTTTTTAAATTTTAAAGATTTTTTTTTTACTTTTTAGATACACCTTACTTTGATGTATCTAAAAAGTAAAAAAATTTGTGAAAAAATATATTAAAAAATTAATAAATACATAAAAATATAAAAAAATGTATTGAATTCTCGTATTTTTTTTGTATTTTGGATATTTATTGAATTTTTAAAAGGTTTTCTTCACAAATTTTTTACTTTTTAGATACATTTAAGTTAGGTATGTCTAAAAATTTTAAAAATTGCTTAAAATATTAAAAAAAAATCAGTAAAAACAAAAAAAAAAACGAAAAATAAGAAAGTAGAATTTTCTGAAAAGTGTTTTTTAAAAAATAAAACCCAGCATAGTGATTATTATTATTTTGACAACCAATTATATTTGACAGAAAAAAGAAATAGAAAAAAAAATTAACTTATTTTTATTCACATGTGCCTCATTTTTTTTTAAAAAAAAATTATAATTCAAACACAATATATATTTTTTTATAATTAATTGTTCAGTGTAGGTTATTATAGGTTATACGTGTTGTATCTTTATCATTAATGGATAATAACATATGGAAGGGATGCATCACATCTGAAGTGGGTCCATTTATTGTTTAGTTTGCATATTTATTTGTAACAGTATTTTAGAGAATTAGAAAAGATATTCAAAATTTTATTAAATTAATAACATATGATCTAAATTTATTAATATAATAATTCAATATCGACGAAATATTATTTGGATCTTGTTGTATACCAATCATCAAAGACAATCTAGGCCAAAAATTACAAAAATAAAAAATAAAAAAATCAAGAATATCTTTGATATTTTAACAGCAATTAAGTTTTGATAATTAATGGAGGACCACTTTAATAAATCGTGATAATAACATCATCTTCATTATACTTGTAAGGGTGCCACCCTTGTTAGTTAGAGCAGCTCAGCTATGTTATCATACTATGCAAAAATAATAATTTTGAATAATTATAATTAATTAACAATTATAATATAAATCGCAATTACATATAAATTCTCAAGGTGAGAAAGAGACAGCAAAAAATAATACAAAAGGAATAAAACCCATATGTAGGTAAATAAAATTGAACTTTTAATCTCTCAATAAAATGAAAGAATTCTGACTAATAGACTAATATAAAAATCAACAATGATAGAGATTTCTTTTTTTAGACTCTCACAATCCCAAAATAATCCACGCCACTCATGATGTGGACTTTACACATACATGAGTGGTATAAATCACTTTGTGAGTTGTGAGGATCCCGAAAAAAAGGGTTTCACTTATTTTCTTTGTAATAAATACATCAAACTCTTTTAGTGCCGTTTTGGGAACCTTCCCAAAACGCAATGTTCTTGATCAATGTTGATTAACGCTGGAAGGGTTGAAAACGCTGAACCACCATTTGGGAAGAGTTGAAAAAGCAACACCTCAAATTTACCAAATTACCCTCTAAAACATTTTAATTAATTAATTCAAAAATCAAAAAATAAGGATATTTTAGTCATTTTGGAGTGATGTGACATTTTTAAAAAATATTAAATCAATAAACAAAAAAGCTAGCTTTTTACCAACTTTCCAAATCACTTCTAAAAAAGTCAAAAAATTTAGTAAAGAGCCAAAAGCCAACCTTTTACTAACTTCCCAAAACACCCCTTAGTTTACTATAATTTCACTAGACTGCTTCAATGTTTTAATTCACAAAACACTATGCCTCATTTTCATCGTTAATTTGTTAGCCGTGTATGAAAGAAAAAAAATATGTTTATCCTTATGTTTACACGTCATTTGCATTATAAGAAAAAAAGAAAAGAAAAAAAAAACTTACTAAAAAGATAATCAATATAATTATGCCAAATTTTTAGGACTTATTATATTTTTTTAAACCTCTAGGGTTAGTGTGTAAATTTTCATATATATATATATATATATTATATAAAGTTTATGCATATTTTTCAAGAATAAAAAATAAATAGTAGCCGGATAAATATTGGCCAAAAGCAAAACTTACCAATATGTATATCTTTGTCTCATTGACTTTATTTATTTATTTATGTATTTTTAAAGAATAAATTTTAGGCTTTCAGAAGTAAACCTAATTACATAGTTCTTTTTTTTTTGACCAGAACCTAATTACATAGTTGGTTCAAGTTTTCAATTTCAAATCAGAAAAGAGGAGGGTGTGGGATAGAGGTAGGCATGTCGTTGAAGTAATTAATTAATGAGATTGATATTTTTTTTAGTTGGATAAGAATTTCTTTTTCTGAATAGGTATGCAGTGAAGTATCTTATTAATAGATTTGGAATAAACTATAGCTAATTTTGTACCTCTCTTTTCTTTTCCCTGTATTTTTGGGTCCCATCTCAATTTGAATTATAGATAATATAGTATCATTAAAATAAAATAAAAAAACAGACTTCTCGATTTTTAAGGAGAGTTATACCCAAGTGGTTTATATCATTTACTATCAGAGTCAAGCATCGCGTCAAGTATGAAATTAAAAAAATTATAACATTTCGGTGCAAGTTACAGATAGAGCGACGTATTGACAACATTAGAATACTTGTTAAGGTGCTGAATACTAAGGGGTTGTTTGGGATGACTTAAATAAGTGTACTTTTTATCTTTTTACGAAAAGATGTACAGAAAAGTAGAGAGGTGATGTAATAAAAAAAAGATAAAAAGTGTGTACTTATTTTATGTAACCAAACTTGACCTAATAAATGAAAAAAGAGCCCCAAGAGAAAAATGGCTATTACTAAATCCATATTGATAGAGTGACGTCGATTGCAGTGAATACAAGCTTTTTAGACATCTTCTCCTACTACCAAGTGATTTGTACCAAATTGTGCAGCTAGTACCAATGCAATTGAATAGAGTAGGACTTCATACTTCATACTTCATAGTAGGAAAGAAACCAACCAAACAACTAATAGGGGTTTTGTCCAAAACTCACATGACAAAGATGTTAGAAATTCGGATGAGATTTTTAGGCATAAAGTCCACTTTATGTAGGCCTACTCTTATCCTCTTTCATTGATTTCATTGGCACTTATGGGTTCATTTAATTTGGAAAATTTTGATAAGAAAATAGTCTATTGATTTGGTTATCAACCTACCGTGAGTTGCTCTTCACTAAAAAACCCAAGATTGTGGCTAAAATTTGGCCAGGCTTTTGCTACACAAATCAATGTTGAATGGAGGAAACTATGGTTGAATTGAAGGAGAGATCTACCCTTTGCTAACTACCAAACATGACCTAACTCGTTAACTAATAAAATTGTTAAAATTGGAAATTTATGAAAAAAATTTGTAAATAAAATTATAAAAACAGATCGAGAATCGTAAGATTTTAGTAAATTTTTTTATCAATAATAGTGGTGCATGTTGAAAAATTATTAAGATCATTAAAAATTGATAAATTTAATAAAATGTGTACTAACATGAATTTTTGTAGAGCACTGAAGCGTCAAATTGATTTTTTTTTTTCTTTCTTTTGTGGGTGTGAAAAGTCAAGTTTATACTGTTAAATATAAATAATAGTTTTTATTAATAAGTACTTTTAGTAAATTGATTGATTAATAAAGAATTGAATGGTTGTACCATTGTTGACAAATCTTGGCCTTACATATTATTTTTCCAGTCCAACAATGTTTGACCTTATCACCTTCATTGGGAAAAAAAATACAGATCATACATTTGGATTTTAAATACCTATTTTTATTTTTTTATTTATATTTTGGGCAGACATTTTTGACTTGTCATGTTTTTGGAACATGTGAAGTGTTTCCTTCTTTTGGATTTGGGATCATCTATTTCAAGTTCAGAAGGGAAATTAAAAGAGAATTGCCCCGGAGCTCCAATTAGAGCTGTCAAAGGACAGCTCTAATGAGCTGTCACTCATGTAAAAAAAAAAAAAAAAAAAAACAGTGAACTAAAAGACAAAAATCAGTGAAGAAAATGATAAATTAATGCTATGTTAGTGCTCTTTCTTTAGAGCTCCATAGCATTGCTGAAATTAAAATAGCCTTTAGTATCAATTTTTGGTACATCGTATGTTATCATCATAATTTTGAAAAAAAAGAATACAGAAAAAATTCACTAAGTACGATACATATGTGAAATTCATGCATGTAGGCTCATATTTTGTCTTATATCGGTGTCTCATACTATCAAAATATTTTGTGAATTTAAACTTTTTATCTTGAAAGAAAATGATGACCAGTATAGTTAATTTATGAATAAATAAATAAATAAAACCATTTTAAATAAAAATTTAATATACCTTTTATACAAAAACGAAGGCTATCCATTGCTCATGGGCATTGTTTAGTATTTAAATGGTATTTGTAACTGTTTTATTTCACTTCTTATGTATATCACACCACAATTGTTATATGTATATATAGAATTATCTTCTTTTTTTAAAAAATAAAATAAAATTTCGTGTTCCAGATAAAAAGTGAAGAATTTAAATAAAATATAATGATGATATATAGTCTAATTTTGGGGGAAAAAATAAAAAAGATTTCTATCGGATCTAAACAAATTAATTTTTTTGGAACATGATGATGATATATGTTAGCTCTCAAATCAGAATTATTTTCATTTGAAGTGTTCGCACATTCAAGTCGAGGACATAGTGATCCCACTAATAGGCCCAAATGGGTTGGGCCCAAAAACATAGCCCAAGGTTTCTCATTTTCTGATCTAAATAGGCAATATTTTGGTCTTTTTCATCTTTTACTAAATCAGGTTATTTGAACAATGATTCATCAAGCAACATGATTTTCATGAGGGAAAAAAAAAAAAAAAACCCCCACTACACTTACAGAATAAAATAATTTGCAAATATATATATATAAATCTATAAGAGCATCTCCAATGGACTTGCTATTTCACTAGCCAAAGCTAAAAAATGACAGGAATGGCAAAAATTAGGGCTGCAAACGAACCGAGCTGTTCGTGAACAAGCTCGAGTTTAGCTCGTTAAGGCTCGTTCGAACTTAAATTTTAGGCTCGATTAATAAACGAGCCGAGCTCGAGCTTACTATTGCTCGGCTCAAATAGACTCGTGAGCTCAAAAATATAAATATTAATTTATATTTTTATATTTTAAATATATATATTATATATTATATTATATATATATATATTTTATATTATAATAAAATATTTATATATTATATTCTATTAATTATAACCAATTTCCAAGTCATCAATAAATAATAAAATCTCCAAGTCATTGTCCAGCAAAGAGTAAGAGAATGGAAAATAATTTATAATGGGTGAGATTCCTTCAAGTTGCCTTTTCATTCGATGTGGGATAGCCAGCCACTGAACAAACTTCACACCAAAAAAAAAAAAAAAAAAAGAATTGTAAATGATGTGTCCCAGGTTTGGGATGGTTGAAGTATCCCACATCGGTTTGTTTACAAAATCAAAAGGGAGAAGGCTCTATATAATAAGTGGAGAAAGCCCACAGCATCCATTGTTTCTGTAGTTCAAATGGCTATTATTTACAACTCAAGCTGAGCTGGAGATAAATAATGTTGAGCTCGAGCTATAAGTAATGTTGAGCTCGAGCTTGAGCTCGAGCCGTAACTTAAAAGTTTATTTGGTGGTTTCACTTAGCTAACGAGCCATAACGAGCCGAGCTCGAACTATGTAAATTTTAGACATATTTAGGCTCGTTTGAACTCGAACATAGTGAAACTGATTACAGCCTTAGCAAAAATAGGTCTGCAATGGTCTGCTATTTTACTTGTCAAAGATAGCAGATGCCATATGTGTTCTCAAATATGACAAGTGAAACAGCAGCTCCCAAGCTTGCCAAATCAGCAAAAATGAATAGCAATTTGGGACCAAACTCAGTTGAAAACAACAGAATTTAAACAGTAGGGAACCCATTTTTCAAAATCAAACTCAATTTTCAGAATCAAACAAATTTCAGAATAAAATTGAGACAAACCCAAATTCAGTTTCTCAATTTTTTTTTCTTTTTTTTAATTCATTTATCACCAAATCTTAGTCTATCCAAATCAGATGGTATGTATTCACAATAAACCAAACGAAATTAGATTCAGTTTGAGTTGTTTGTAGATTCGGTATGAAGACAGATATCAAAAATTGAAGACAGATATCAAAAATTAATGGATGAACAAAAATTGATCAAAAAAAATAATTAAGAAAATTTGAAAAAAAAAATACCAGATTTGAGTTGTTTGCAGATCTGGTTTGAATCCATTCTCAGCTTTGAGTTTTAAAAATCACGACTACTGATCCACATCAACAACCAGAATGAGTGGGAATGGAAAAGTGAATCCATCTCTTACTCTGTCTCCCAGTCCACATCAACAACCAGAAGGAACTGGTTTGAGGAGAGAGAGGGAAGACAGAGAGAGGGAGAGGAAGAGTGAAAACAGAGAGAGAGAGGGAAGACAGACTGAGAGAGTAAGAGGGAGACAGAGTGAGAGACTAAGAAGGAGACCGAGTGAGAGAGTCAGAGAGGGATTTCGATCATGAAGAAGAAGGGGGAGTGGTTTGAGAAGAGGGAGATAGAGTGGAGGGAGACAAACTGAGAGAGTGAGAGAGGTTTCGATCATAGAGGAGATAATGGAGAGGGGTTTGAGGAGAGGAAGACAGAATGAGAGGGAGAGGATGAGGGTGGATCATTCTAGATGTATACGTGGACGGTGATGCCCTCAGTGTATAAGAGAGTCGTTGTGCTCTGTTTGGTTTTTTTTTTAAATATATATATATATATTAATTCTTTTTTACAACAGCTATTTCAAACGGCTACTTCCCAAATGATAATATTTTTAATTTCTATAAATTGAAACCCTCCATGTCACTTTTATTTCACATAAACATTTAGATTTTATTTTTCTTTTCTCCTCTCTTTTTTGAATTTAATTTCACAGCAAACCTCTTAAATTATTTTCTTTTTAGTTTTTTCATCCAATCACTATAGAAGGCTCATCAAAAACAAAGAGAGGAAAATCATTCACCATTGAAGAAAATATGACAATTTGTAAATCTTGGTGTCACATTTTAGAAGACCCAGGGGGTGTCTGGGAAGGAAAAAAGTAGCCTAGTTTAGGCTATTATAGCCTCTTTGTCTAAATAAGCCAAAAAGCCTCTTTGTCTTCATTTTCAAAAATATATATATATATAATAATAATATAGGCCGGCAGAGCTGTCACTGTGACAGAACCTACCACTGTCACAGTGACAGGTAGGGAAATTATACTTTTGCCCCTTTGTCTTTATTTTGAAAAATGTGAGATTAGGGCTAAATTAGTCATTTTAAATTCAAACATCATTTCAACACATTTTTCAATACAACAACTCAACTAAAAATCTATCCCATCTTCCCAAACACAAAAACTAAAATAGCCTACTAAAATAGCCAAAAAGCCTCTAAAATAGTCACTTCCCAAACGAGGCCAAAGAGAGTCCACAGACAATGTGGGTGTTCGGAAAGTGATTATTTAAAAAAAAAAAAAGAAGATTTTTGACTACTTTAATTTTTGTGTTTTAAAAGTTAGGTTAAATTTTTGAATTAATTGTTATATTAAAAAATATATTTGAAATGATAAATTTATTCATAATCCTATTTTTTTAAAATTAATTTATAGAAACAAAATAGTCATTTAACTGCTGTAGAATGGTAGTTATAGGCTCACCCTACAGTGACAGTGTAGGCTGTCCCAGCCACTGCTTTTATTTTATTTTTTTATTTTTATTTTAAATCAATGGGCTAACCAGTTATTTTTTTAGGCTAAAAGTGTTTTTTACACTTTGAGACTAAAATAACAGTTCTCAAACATCGCCGCTGCTCCCTGTCTTTCTTTTTTTGATCTGCTCTCTGTTTCATTACACTAGAAGGAAAAGATCTACTCTCTTTCTGTTTTTTTTTTTTTTTATTCAAGAGATTGCTCTGTTTTATTATACTAGAAGGAAAAGATCTGCTCACAAATCGATGGCAGCAAAAATATATATATATATATATAAGGAGAGTCTCACAGACAATGTGGGTGTTCAGAAAGTGATTATTTTTTTAAAAAAAAAAGATTTTTGACTATTTTAATTTTTGTATTTTAAAAGTTAGGTTAAATTTTTGAATTAATTGTTATATTAAAAAATATATTTGAAATGATAAATTTGTTCCTAATCCTATTTTTTAAAAATTAATTTACAGAAACAAAATAGTCATTTAACTGCTGTAGAATGGTAGTCATAGGCTCACCCTACAAGGATGTAGTAGGTTGTCCAAATTTGCTTTTTATTTTTATTTTTTTTATTTTTATTTTAAATCAATGGGCTAACCAGTTACTTTTTTAGGCTAAAAGTTTTTTTTACACTTTGAGACTAAAATAATAGTTCCCAAACACCGCCATTGCTTTCTGTCTTTCTTTTTTTGATCTGCTCTCTGTTTCATTATACTAAAAGGAAAAGATCTGCTCTTTTTCTTCTTTTCTTTTTTTTTTTTTGATTCAAGAGACTACTCTGTTTTATTATACTAGAAGGAAAAGATCTGCTCACAAATCGATGGCAGCAAATATATATATATATATATAAAGAGAGTCTCATAGACAATGTGGGTGTTCAGAAAGTGATTATTTAAAAAATAATAATTTGACTACTTTAATTTTTGTGTTTTAAAAGTTAGGTTAAATTTTTGAATTAATTGTTATATTAAAAAATATATTTGAAATGATAAATTTATTCCTAATCCTATTTTTTTAAAATTAATTTACAGAAACAAAATAGTCATTTAAGAATGGTAGTCATAGGCTCACTTTTATTTTTATTTATTTATTTTTTTTAAATCAATGGGCTAACCAGCTACTTTTTGAGGCTAAAAGTTTTATTTACACTTTGAGACTAAAATAACAGTTCCCAAACACCGTCACTCTGTCTTTCTTTTTTGATCCATTATACTAGAAGGAAAAGATCTGCTCTCTTTCTGTTTTTTTTTTTTATTTATTCAAGAGACTGCTCTGTTTTATTATACTAGAAGGAAAAGATTTACTCACAAATCGATGGCAGCTTATGAAAAAGAAGATGACTGGCTGGACGAGTCAGAAGATGCAGAGATTGGAGGGCAGCAAATATATATATACAGAGAGTCTCACAGACATTTTCTTTTTTTATTCAAAAGACTGCTAACTTTCATATATACTTAGAAGGGAAAAGATTTGCTGTACGTGAACAGAGTCACAGCTTATGAAGAATCGACACAGTAAAGTGGTCACGCCACGCGGAACATTGTTTGAAGATTGACTGGCTATATAAAATTTGCTCACAACTCTATGGTGAAGACGTTAACAGACAGAGTATATAATATTATAATATTATAACCCAAAAAACAATATATAACATTATTATATACTATTTTACGCGATATGTATTACATTGAGTATCTATATGGTATCAATTAATATTATATTTATTATATACTGGCCTTGTTTGAGAAGTGGCTATTTTAGAGGCTTTTTGGCTTTTTAGCTATTTTAGTAGGCTATTTTAGTTTTTGTGTTTGGAAAGATGGGATAGAGTTTTATTGGAGTTGATGTATTAAAAAATGTATTGAAATGATGTTTGCAATTAAAATGACAATTTTATCCCTATTTCCACATTTTTCAAAGTAAATCAATAGGGGCAAAATTGTAATTCTACTACATCACAATGTGCACCTTTCACGACCTTTTTTTTTTTTTTTTTTTCTTTGAAAACCTTTTCATTTGGAGGCTTTTAGGCTATTTTTGTTTTGGAGGCTATATTAGCCTAAACCACATCTTCCCAAACACCTCCCCAATTGTTGGCAATTCGCAATCGTATGCTCACTTTTGGGGGAGAATTTACGAATATAATTGCTTGCTTCAGAATGATCAATCCAGAACACAAGTGTCTACTCAATCTCGATGGGATATAATCATGAAATATTCTAACAAATTTCGGGGGTGTTTAGCGCAAGTCGAAAACCTTCACCCAAGTGGGATGTCTCAAGTTGATATAGTAAGTTTTTATCTTCACTTATTATGTTTAGTTTCTTATTCTGGTATTGTATAAAAATTAAGTAATTAAATAATGTTTCAATTTTTTTTTAAACAGATGCTTCAAGCAAAATTGTTATACCATCAAGATGAAAACAAACATTTTATTTTTGAACATTGTTGGCTACTATTGCAAGACAATATCTGGTGGCAAGATGTAGCTCCCATGAATACGGTAAAGTCAAGGATGCATACAGTGTTTACCCCTAATTCAGCCCCTGATTCCCTTATGGATAACTGCATTTCTCTTGAAGACGACAACAGTCCAAGTATTGGTAACAATCTAACTGTTTGTGAGGGCAGTGTCTCTGCAAGGGATAAAAGGCCGATGGGTAGGAAATCTGCAAAAAAATTATTTCAGAGAAATCAAGTCATTGAAACTGAAGTCCAAAAAAATGAGTATACAATTGGACACATTTAACCAACACTTTGCTGAGAAAGAAAAGAAAAAAGAGGAAAGAGAAGAAAAAAGGATTTAAGCACCGCAAGAGATGAAAGAACTTAAGATGAAAAAACATGAGTTTGAGATGAAAAATGAAGAACACAAAATAATGACTACGGACATTTCTCATTTTGACCTTTAGATGAAAGCGTATTACACAATGTGAAAAAATGAGATTTTCTCCAAATGGTCCTCAAATGTGAGCAGCCCAAATTTTTATTTCCCCTACCTCCTGATGAATAATTACAGGATAATGTATTTTTAAAATTTGCAATATCATTTATTTTTTAATGTAATTGTTAGTCTTTATTTGCAATGTAATTTTTATTTTGTAATGGAATTTCATGTTTTTTTTTTTTTTTTGTGAGTATTTTGTACTTCAGAATACTATATTATAATAAATAAAATAAAATAAAAAGACATTAAATGAAGATTATTTTATTAGAATAAAAAGACATTAACTGACATTAAATGACATTAACTGTCATTAAAAAGATAAAATGCAAACTTAATCTAACTCTCCAGCTTGGGATCACAAGTGTTCAATGAGATCATTACGAATTGCATTATGGGCTTTAATAGCTCTAATTCTTTGCCGATTCAATATAAATTGAGCATACTCCTCATTCGGATCGCGTGACACTTGACAACCCAAATTACTGGCATCAGTCTCAAGTTATGCTGCACTGTGTTCATTTTCTGGAATATCACGCTCGTCTTCAATGATCATATTGTGCAAAATAATGCACGTCTTCATGATGTAGTATAGATCCTCATTACTCCAACCTCTAGCTGGAACTCTGACAATATTAAATCGTGCTTGGAGCACTCCAAATGCCCTTTCGATATCTTTCCGACATGCCTCCTGCATCCTCGCAAATAGTTGTTTCTTTGCGCCTTGAGGTTGAGATATTGTTTTCACAATCGTTGCCCAACAAGGATAGATACCATCAGCAAGATAATACTCCATGGTGTACGCGTGATTATTGATAGTGTAGTTGGCAGCAGGGGCACGTCCTCTAGTTAATTCAAATAAATAAAGCGACTGTCAAAACGATAATATCATTTAGAGAGCCAAGCATGCCAAAGAAAGCATGTCAAATCCACAAGTCATAGGAGGCAACTGCCTCGAGTACAACTGTTGGTTTATGATAGTGTCCAGTGTAAGCACCAGTTTGGGCAGTTGGACATTTATCCCAATGCCAGTGCATACAATCCAAACTCCCTAACATTCCAAGAAACCCGCGTTGCTCTCCCATTTGCAATAATCTGGCGACATCTGCTTTATTTGGAGATCTTAAGTAAACGGCTTCATAGGTAGCAACAATAAAAAAATTTAAGGCAGTAATTGCAGTACTTTCGCCGATTCTAGTGTACTTGTCTGCAGCATCAGCAAGCACGCCGTACTAGAGGATCCGAAGTGCTGCAGTCATCTTCTGTACACCGGATAATCCAAGAGCACCAGTGGCATCACGGGTTTGGATGAAGTACTCATTCACTTGTTGAATATTATGTAAGATACTGACAAACAATGATTGCCTCACTCAAAAACGTCTTCGGAAGTATTCTTCTAGATAGACAGGATTATCTGCAAAATAATTTCTATAAATTTGTTCGTCGCTTTTGACCCTCTCACGATTAATATATCGACCACCACTTGTGGAATCAACACGTCTGGTTTGTTGGTTTAGGTTTAACGTCTGTAATCTTTGTTGTTGTGCTATGAATAGTTGTATCATGATGATATCATTATCAGATGATGAAGATTCATCAAAATCTCCACTCAATATGACTTTAGTAAAATTGTTCATTGTAGGTAGATGGGTGAGTGGGTGAATATGAAAATTGTATAAAATCTTCTGGGTAGGTACAAAGAGTTTAGAAGATATTAAAATGATAGGTAGGTGAATATGAAAATTGTAGAAAGCCTTGTGTTATATTTATAGAGAAAATTGTGAGTGGGTGGGTGAATGATGAATGGTTATTGGGTGGGTGGATGAATAATAGGTGGTTGTTGGATGGGTGGATAAATAATGGACGATTGTTGGGTGGGTGGATGAATAATAAGTGGTTGTTGGATGGGTGGATGAATAATAGATTGTTGTTGGGCGGATTGTTGTGAGTGAATGAATACTGGGTTAATAATGGATGGTTGTTGGTAGATAATTGGTGATTGTTTATTTTTTATGTACAGTTAAAAAAATTTATTAAATATGTACTGATATGTTTTTTAGTGGGGTGAATTAATCAAACAAATTTTTTTTTTCCAATTTTTCATTTTTTAAAATTTTTTATATTTGTCTAATTGGGAATAATATAAATATATAATTTTTTTAACAAACGGGTAAAAAAATGTCACAAAAAACAAAAAACAAACAAAAATAAAATCACAAAAAAACCTATATCCAAACAACACCTACAAACTTAAAGGAAAAGTTGGTTGAGATTTGCCAAAATAGCAAATGACTATTGGAGCACCATTGCTATAATTTAGCAAAATAACACTAGCCAAATTATAACAATGGCAATAACATTATAGCAATAATAGTTGGAGATGCTCTAACAATGATGTGATAGTGAATACTATTAAAATTTTGATAGGTTAACGAATACGGATTTAACAAATCATTTTGTATAAATTTCTGTATAATATTTCTATTTCATTACTCATGTATAAAACGATACATAAATGACTAAAGGGTCGCCATAATTCAAACGACAATATATACACACCAAAAAGAGAAAAAAGATCAAAAAATGAAATGTGTTGACTAAATTCAACGCGAGTATTGCCCACATCATATTAAATTCAAATCTATACCACACATCTCGTTTTCTGAATACTTTCTGTTTTTTTTTTTTTAATCAAAGTTATACATGGCAAGCCATTCCAACTTCAAGAGTAGATGCATGAGGTACATTTAGAGCAAAGGTATGTGCCCTAGAATTCCTTCTCAAGAGATCATACCCATAATTTATAACAAGCTTCTTTAGTAGGCTAGACCCTTTCTTTGCTCGCACATATGAGTTTCCCAAAATGTAAGCCAGCCCTGCTTCCCTAGCCTCCATCAACTCCTTCAACTCCTCAAGTGCACTGGTGCCCATCTCGGGGCTCTCCGGTACAACAAACCGGACCCGCTTCCTTGGCCGTGTCACCGGAGACTGGATCTCCGATGTTCCGGCTGACCCTCCATCATCTCCCTCATCCTCACTCATTTTTATCCCTTTTGCACGCGTTGAAGGTGTTCCAACAACTGCCATTTTTTCATCTTCCTTCCCCAAATCTTCATCCATGCCGTTGGGTCCCGCTTTTCCGTTCTGGATAAACTCCGCTATACTACACACAAGATCTTTCTCAAATGCCAGGTCATCCATCTGAACATCACAATAACCGTACCGGACAATGCACCTATACAGCCTATATTCTCTTGGCCCAATATGGCCCACGAGGAATCGTTCGTTGTGTTGAACGTGGGGGACGGGCACATTTTTAATGCAGAGAAACACTAGGACTTGGTGGAATGCTGGGAGGTTGGTGACAAAGTGGGAGAAAATCGCGGGGATTCCAGAGACCAGCTCGGTGTGTATTAGGCCAATGCCACGAACGCGTACAATGCCTAGGCTCGGGCCCAAGCTCAGAAGCCAGTCAACCGAGACCTTGTTTTGTACGTCAAATTCGTACTTTTTCAACGTGCCGTAGTGCCAGACATACATGACGATCATGAAAATGAATGAAAGCGCAATGGGGACCCACGCTCCATCGAGAAACTTGATGAGAGAAGCTGAGAAGTAGAGAGCTTCAATTGTTCCAAAGAAGAAAATGAAGCTAATTGCAAGGAAGACGCTCCGGTGCCAGCATAAGACGATGACTAGAGACATTAGGCAGGTGGTGACCAACATGACGGTTATAACTGCTAAACCTGGTCCAAAAGGAACAACCGAGTAATTCAGTAAGTAATGATCAAAAACTATAAATAATTTAAAATTTTGAGGTGGTTCAAGAAAACTAACTCCATGTTTATTCATGCCAAAATTTAGCAGCCATTAGAATGCTAGAGGGAAGACAACAAAGTATCTTAGTTTCTCTGACTTTATCAATAAATATTCACAATTTTGTGTTTGTTATTGACTTAACTAGCGTTGCCCCTTCTTTTTTTGACTAATTTTTTTGGTTCTGCCACTGATATGAAGAGACTTGAATCCAAAATCTCCCCCAACTTGAGCTCTGATACTATGTTAATGTCCAAAAAACTTAAACTGTTAGAACATAAGCCCAACAATATATAAATCAAGCTACCCAATATGTGCATACACATAACAATAGTTTACTGAGAGGCCTCATACAGAACCTAGACAACATATTCTCAAGTTGAAAATAACAACCCCTGAAATTGGTTAAATTTCTCTCTTCATATTCTTGTCTGTTTATCATATTACACCATTTTTTAGTGAATCATGTCAACGGTACTCGTGTTTTGGATTATTTGGCTTCAGCCATTGGAAAATTCAAATGAGATTAGGATTACAATTAAAATTGTTATGTGCTTTGATAATTGCCATACCTGAAGCATTACCCATGCGTTTTGTGTCTCTGAAACCAACAGTAACAGCCAAGCATAACAACATTAAGATCCAGTTAATCTCCGGGATGTAAATCTGGCCATGTATTTTGGACGACGTGTGAACTATTTTGACTCTTGGGAAGCAGCCCAGAGCAGAGCATTGTTTGATGATTGAGAAAGTTCCAGTGATGATGGCTTGGCTTCCCACCACTGCAGCGAGTATGGCAATCGCCAGAACCGGCCATCTTAATTTCTCTGACACATCAGCGTGAGATATATTTGTTAATTGGAATTCATAAAAAGAATTAATATGCTTTATCCTTTAATAATAAGCAATCAAAGATACCTACCGGGTACTGAAACATAAAATCCAATTTGATAGTTGTTGTTGATAACATGATGCCGAGATAGATAAGCAGCTTGTCCCATATATGCCAGAATCAAGGATGGATAAACCACGGATGTGAAAGCAATCTGCAGAAACATGACTGTCTATTAGAGAAAGATTTGAGAAATCGTGAACTATATCCTCAGATTGCTCAAGTCAACACGATGCTAATTGAAGAACACATAATCAACACAAGTAAAATGGCAGAAAATAATTACAAAAAGACAGATGTGCAAGTGGTTTTGTGCTCTGGTGCAAATGAAAATCAGGGCCTTATTTGCAATTCCCCGATAAAAAATGGGAAAGGTTTAGATCATGAAGGAGAACCCAAATTTTGAAAACCTCAAATCATCTGGATTCAGATATTGAAGAAAATATACCTGGATTGACAACTGTGAAAAGTGTCCTAGATCTGCAAACATAGCTTCTGAACCTATAATAATACAATAAGCATTAATTACAAATCAAAAAAGTAAAAAAAGAAAAATAGAAAAAAAAGGGAGAGAATAATCCTTGGATGTAAAAAGAATATATACTTACCGGTTATGCATAACAGAATCCCGCCCAAGGACATCCAACCACCTCTTCGAGTTTTCCTCAAAAATTTGTACATGTAATACGGAGATAGTGCTTGATACACATGAGGGTTCCAGTGAAAGATGTTATATACGCCAATAGCACTGATGCACAACAGCCACATTATAACCACTGGTGCAAACAAGAATCCAACCCTGTGCGTGCCATAATGTTGAAGGGCAAACAAGGCTATCAGTACAATACATGCAACTGGAACTTCTACATCTGCAGAATAAGCAAATTTTTAGGAGGCCGTACCAAACTCTACACTACATGTGATTTAAAATTTTAAAATATACGAAACAGGTAGAAAGTGGTATCCTCAAGATCCAAATGCAACAATTATTAAAGAAATTGAGGCGAGTTTGATGACCTCAAGGGTTCTAATAAGGACCCGAAGATCCTATTTCCACATGCATCTTCGCATTCAACATGCAGTTTTCCCAATAATTAACCACAAGAGACCACCAACACACGCGGCATCAAAATCTATAAAAGACATGAAAACCTCAATATACCAATGATATTCATAGCCTTGTGGCCTTTAGACGCACGAATTGGTTTAGTCAAATGAAAATTCGCCTACTATCTAAGAAGAAGCAATCATAATCATTTCTGACTAGTTGCTAAATTACACTAATAGATTTTTAACAAATGGAGCAACATGCCAATATACACATTTTTTTCGTAACTTTCTGGTATGATGAATCACTCTGGACCCAAATACAAATCTATTGAATTTTGAGTTGAATTCTATGACCACTAACTTTGTGATACGGTACATCATCAAGAGCCCAAACTATTTATATATGGTCAAACGGAAAAAATATAATTTTCAATTTTCAATTTTTATTTTTATTTTTATTTTTATTTTTGTGTATCATATTTAGGGGGTCTAACAAGCGTAGTTTGTGTTTTCAAGTTGACTGTATCACACTTGTATGTTGATGCTCCGTGTTTTCCAATTCACCTACTTAAAATGACTCTGGTTCAGTATTAGTGCTCAAATCAAATTGAAGCTGAATCCATTGATTTTTCATTCAGTGATCCTTGTAACAGTAATATATCAAAGAGTAATGATATACCAACATAATTTTTTAAAGAAAGTCTATACAGAATGATGAGGCTAAAGAGGAAACTATTTGAATTTTTTAAATAGACTAAAAGATGTCTTCAGTAGAGGAGAGGGAAAAGCCGCTTAGATTGGGTATTTTTGACTGAATATCACTTATAATACAATGGTTTGCCTACTTAACTTGAAGGTATTGATATATACACCAAGAAAAAATTAATAAAAGCTTCACCTATCAAAGGAGACAAGATTGAGGATCTTACATTTGTGATGCTCTTTTGACATAGCAAGCCCCAACCCAGACACTGCAGAAAAAACTGCACAAACATTTGGCCACAACAATCAATCAGTCAATTTAAAAATATTACGGTGTCATTTGGTAACCTTTCTGTTTCCTGTTTTCTGTTTTCGTATTCATATATATATATATATATTGTCAAAAATCGGAAATGAAAACTTGAACAGAATCAACAAAACATACCAGAGATTGCCGGTGTGAGGACACCATCCCCAATCACCATACAAGCCCCAACCAAAGCCAATAGAAGGAGAAATTTCTGCAACACTCTATGCCTCTCTAATGCAGACTTCAAACTCGTCCCAAAACTAGTTTGAGGAGTGATATCCTTCTTGTAAGATGACAGTTCTTCATCTGCTAACTGGCAATTGGGCAATGAGTTGACTCGGGCGTGTCGACACAGGAGAGAGTATAGAGCAAATGTGCCCCCTTCACCATTGTCATCTGCTTTGAGAACAATTAAAACATATTTGAGAAGTGGAACTAAAGTGAGTGTCCAGAAGACAAAGGACAAAACCCCAAAGATCTCTTCATTGGTCTCTGAGTGTTCAATGTCTTCAGCAAAAGTGCTCTTGTATACATACAGTGGGGATGTACTCAGATCACCATAGACAACCCCCAAACTCTGGTAGGCTAAGATCAGTACTGTCCTCCAAGATTCTTTCTGCCAAAAACAAAAACAAGAAAAACAGAAATAAGGTCGAGAAACTATAATGGGTTTGTTCCAAAACACCCAAATAACTCAAATTAACACATACCCATCTCACAAAAAGCCAAAAAATCAAAAATCAAAAACCAAAACCAAAAACAAAACCAAAACCAAAACCAAAACCAAAAATAAGGTCAGGAAACTGAAATGGGTTTGTTCCAAAACACCCAAATCAAACTAACACATTCCCATCTCACAAAACGACAATATGGTCAGAAACCTGAAATGAGTTTGTTCCAAAACACACAAACACATTCCCATTTTACAAAACAAAAACAAAAACAAAAACAAAATAACATGGTTGGAAAACTGAAATGGGTTGTTCCAAAATACCCAAATATCACAGTTTAACACATACCCATCTCACAAAATAAAAAACAAAACAACAATATGGTCTGAAAACTGAAATGGGTTTGTTCCAGAAGACCCAAACAACACAAATTAACACACAACCATCTCACCTTAACAGGGTTCTGACAAACCCCACTTTCCAGATCCATGATGGGTCACCTCAAAACCCTAGAGAAGCCATTTTTAATGTAAATTGAAGAGATTCAACGAAGACCAATTACTCAAAACGCCCTACCCAATAAAAAAACTTCAATGAAATCATACAGTAGCTTTAAAAATAAAATGATAGTTTAGTCGTAATTATGCAGAGAGCAGTTCAACAACTCTCAAAGAAGAGCAAACAAGAGGAGCCACAGGTTTTTTGGAGTGAAGTTGGAATGGGAGAATAAATTTGTAGAATATTTTGCTTGTAACAGTGAGAGATTTGTTTTGTGTTTGGTGGGTATTTTCGCTTCTCTTTATGGGTTCGTTCTACATTATTGTTGATGATTTACAGTATAGTATAGTATATACATATATATTCTTCTTCTTGTGATCTCTGAGTCCACTTGAGAGAAGAGTTCGTGGCAACGAAAGCTCTGAAATTTAGCCCGGCTCTGACGATTATACAGTGACATTTTCTAATTCTCTGAGTTGACTCTGCGAGTTTAGGATCACTCTAAAAAGGTTACATTCTTTTAGATTATTTTGACAAAAATAAAAAATATAATTTTACCCTTGTAATAAAGAAATTTTGTTCCATTAAATTTAATGACTAAAATATTTATTTTTTGTTAATTTTATTAAAAATAAATCTAAAAATTATGATTTAAATTGATAAAATGAAAACGCAGTGTTTATTTTATTATAAGGATCAAATTCTAAGATTTTTTTTATAATTATTTCTAGATTTTTTTTGTCTTTAATATTTTTTAAAAAAATTTATGTCCTACTTTTTAATTTTTAGATCCATCTAATTTATTTAAAAAAAATTATTTGTTTTTATTTTTAGTAGACTTTTTTTTTTCTTTTTAAAATTTCTTCTTGTCCATCTAGTTGAGTACAACTTTAAAATAAAATAATTTTACAAAAAAAACTCACTAAAATATAAAAATATATATATATATATTAAAAAAATTAACTCTCCAGACACACAACTGTATTATTCATGGAATATATCAACTTTGAAAAATGCTCATGAAATTGTGGGGGTGTTTTGGAAAATTTGTTAAAAGTTGGGTTTTTTTTTTTTTTTTTGGCTTTCTGACTTTTTTTTTTAAGGAGATGAAATGGGTTAAAAGTTAAGAAGTAACTTTTAATCCACTTTTCAAAATAGTGTCTAAAAAATTATTCCATCAATAAGTAAAAAGTATATGTAAGTTTAAATTTTATAAAATGTGACTCGTATCATAATAATTGTTTAGTTCATAAATATATATATTTTTGAGTATTAATTGACATAATTACACGGGAACGGAGACACTGTTGTGAGATTAAACAACATTAATTTTTGTTGTTTTGAATATTCTTTTTGCTAAACTTGTGCAGCCTTATTAATCAAGAATAACACGTAAATATGTCACGTTGATATTCTTGGATGGTTAAACAATTTTCAGTTGGAGGAGAATTTTAAAAAGTAACCAATACAAAAGTACAACTTCAACTTTAAATTTTAGCATATATTCTTATCTCATTAATGAATTTTTAAATGAGAAAAAATCTTCTTGTAACAAATCTCACTTGGCTCCAATTTGGTGTTCAAATGGAATGCCTTTGTCTTTGCTTTTGTTGATTAGTGTACCAAGCACTATGCAACTAGCAATGGAGTTCAAATTAAGAATTGCTGCTAGGAATATGTTCTCCCAAAACAAAACAAGAAAACAAACAAAAACAAAAATGAAAAATGAGATGCAGAGAGAGATCTCAAATGATTGCTTCTTTAACCACGCTCATCTATAGCATATTACAGCAGTGCTAGGTCCCCCGAAATGGGACCCGAATCCCCCTAAATGCCAAATTAAGTAGTAAAAAAAAAAAAAAAAGTTTCTAAAAATGGAAATTAGGGAGATTATTTTTAGGGGGACAAATCATTTTTGTATTAATAATACTATGGAATGAATTTAGATTAGATAATAAATTTTTTGTTTTTTTTTTTTTCCATGTAAACATTACTATATATATAAACGATTGTGTATGTCATGCTTGGAGATTAGATGGATAAAAATATTATTATTTTATGGTACCTACTACCTACTTAGCCGCCAGAGTAGGTTTCCATAAACAAGACTCAAAAATACAGAAAATATTATGCTAGTAAAAACTCTACATTATTAGGTAAAATGATTAGTATATCACTAAGATTATGTTTGAATCATATATTTTAATAGAAGTTTTAAATTATTTAAAAAATTTTAAAAATATTTTTATTTAAATTTATAATTAAAAAACAATGTAAACAATTTATCAATTTATGCAACAAGATGAGGAAAATGAGATCAAAGAAGGTAAGTTTTGGATCATTTTGGTCCCTTACTATCATTTGGGCTAATGTTGATTCTAAAATCAATTAAGTTACTCAATTTTGATTTGTATTTGACTTGTTTTAGATTTATTTAATGTATGTAATAGTAATGTATTATTAAATTTTTTTTTTTTTTTTTGTTTTGTACTGAAATTTAAAATTGACAATTTATAACTTGTCATGTCCTTTAAGTGTTTTGATTTATTTATTTATTTTTTTGTGTGTGAGAGAGAGAGAGAGAGAGAGAGAGAGAGAGAGAGATAAGACTCTCTACCAATTATTGATAATTTATTTTCATGAGCTGAAGATGTCTAGAAGCTACAAAAGATGAAGAGAAAAATCTATGCATCCAAAAAAATGATCAAAAAGTTACCTAGAATTTCAAATTTAAGGTGTATATTTGAATTTCTTGTCATGAAGCCACATAATAAATGAATCTTGGCTTTAAATTTTAGATTTTGGATAATTTTCTTAATATGCAGTAGTACAGAAAATGAAAAATGAAGAGAAGTCTTTCCAACCATTAATTATTCTAATTTTGGGGGCTTATGTTCTAATCCAAAGTTGGCCACGGACATTTTAAAGCTAATTACTCTTTAGTTTTCTTAATGAATAACTCACAACCAAAAACATCTTATCTTAATAGATAGTCATCTTAAACATTGTTTAAGCATTTTAAAACTTACATTGCATAGCAAGCATGACATTAAGATTTTTGGAGTCTCTTTTTCAACTTCTACAAAGTTATTGAACTTTCTAATCCTTAATTGTTTTTTTCTAAAAGGGTAAATTATAGTGACACACCTTGAGATTTATGTTTATTACAGTTCTTCTCTCACATTTTGAAAATTACATATCCCTCCTTGAAATTTAAAGTTTCATTATAGATTCTTCCCTTTAGCAATTTAATTTTTTTAAATATCAATTTTGTCCTCATTGAGTAAATTACATTGACACATTTCACATTTTAAAAATTACAATCCCCTCCTTAAAGTTTAAAGTAGCATTATCAATTGTCCACTCGGTTAGTATTAGTTGAAAAAAACTTAATTGAAAAAAAATTAATTGAAAAAAAAAATATTTTAAAAAACTTAATTGAAAAAAAAAATTTGTTAGTAAAATTTTTAAATTTCTGTTTAAAAACCAACGTAAACTCATTTTTTAAATTTAGATTTTTTTTTTTCAAAATTACAAACTGAGACAACCATTTATAAACTAAAAAAATTATCAAACAAGTTTTTATCACAGTTTTTAAAATTTTTGTAAATATAAATTGAAAACTGAAAACGAAATGGTTACCAAACAGGCTTGATGGTAAAAATGTTGTAAAATTAATAAATAATTAAATAAGTCATCAACGTAAAAAATGACTTATCAAAATATTCTTAGGCTATGTATGGTTTGATTTTTAGAATTTTTTTTAAATTAAAAATTAATTTGGTTAAGAAATAAAAAATAAAAAATAATTATCATTTTTATATAATTTTTATATTTCGAGTAGTTAGAAATAATTTTTTACAAATAAAATTGAAATAGCTATACGTATGCATATAACCTGCTCAAAAGTTAAAATGATAATTATTTTTTACCCTTAAATGATAATTATTCTTTATTTTTTATTTCTTAACCAAATTAATTTTTAGTTTTAAATTTCTAAAAATCAAACCATACATAGCCTAAGAATCTTTTAATAAGTCATTTCTTACGTTGGTAACTTATTTAATTATTTGTTAATTTTACAACATTTTTACTATCAAGCCTGTTTAGTAACCATTTCGTTTCCAGTTTTCAATTTATATTTACAAAAATTTTAAAAACTGTCATAAAAACTTGTTTAATAATTTTTTTTATTTATAAATGGTTGTCTCAGTTTGTAAATTTGAGAAAAAAACGTAAATTCAAAAAATGAGCTTATGTTGGTTTTTAAATAAAAATTTTAAAACTTTAATAACAAAAAAAAAATTAATTAATTTTTTTTCCAAATAATTTTTTTTTCAACTAATACTAACCGATGGGGCACTTGATAATGCTACTTTAAACCTTAGGGAGGGGATTATAATTTCTAAAATGTGAGGAGTGTCAATGTAATTTACCCAATGAGAATAAAATTGGTATTTAAAAAAAATTAAATTACTGAAAGGAGAAATCTGTAATAAAATTTTAAACCTCAGGAGGAGATATAATTTTTAAAAGATGAGAGAAAAAATTATAATAAACATAAATCTCATAAAGTGTCAGTGTAACTTACCCTTTCTAAAAAAATTAATCCCTAAATTGATTTTTTTTGAAATGTTTGTTGCTTTTTATATGGGCAAACTAAACCATTTGTCTTTGTAATATATATGTTTTTTATAATTGAAGTGGAAGGACAGTGAGGAGAGTTGCTCCAATTTTTAATAGGGTACCCCACTAAACTATAAGATAGATAAACCTATCTACAAGATATGACAAATCTGTTTAATGTCATGATTAATGACCAATGAGTGTGTACCAAATTTTTGAGTGTGATAGATTTATTTTATTTTATTTTCCTATTTTTCGACCCCTTTGATTGATGAAGAAAATTATGAATCTATGGGCGCTGGGGTCCTCTGATTTGCTTTACCTAAATTTTGAGTGATGACAAAAACTCTTTTCCCATATGAATGTGTAGGGAAATTATTTAGCCATTGATTAATATGTGAGTTGGTATTTTAATTTTTTAGTTATTTTAGTTTGAGATTAAAAAATTTCATTTGAGATTGATTTTTTGATTTTTTTGATTTTTGTGAAAAAAATTAAATAATTATAATTTGAATGTAAATTTTATTTTATTAATTTTTAACTTATTTATCTTTTTATGACTAAAATAGTCAAAAAAAAAAAAAAAAAACTTACGCCAAACATTTGGTTTTGAGCTAAAGATATATGGTAAATAAAATATTTTTTAATTTGCTTTTGGTACATGAGATGTGACAATATATTATGCTGAAATAACCATTTAATTTCATTTTACCTAACCAAAATTTTTTTAAAAATTCACCTAAAAAGTCATATTCTTTTTTATTTTTTAAATTCAATAATCTTTCTTTTTAGAATTCGTATTAAAACAATTTACTTCGTAAGTCTATCTAATGTGAAAGGATCTAAATTTTTTTAAAAAAATTCAAAGAAGTTCATCAAAAACACACACACAAAAAATAAATAAATAAAAATTCTAAAACTAAAACTGCTAACCTTTTTTTCAAGTGAATATATATATATATATATTAAATTTCACTTTTATTGGTGATTGCTCCACAGATTAAAAAAAAAATCAATAAAAATATTTTTAAAAAAATCTAAAAAAATTCAATCCGAAAACTGGGGATTGCTCCACAGATAACCATGACTCATGATAAAAGGTCAGCACACGTGGGTGGTGGGCTATGGTGTGTTAGACCCACCATTCTCTCTACTTGTCAAGATATTTAAAGAAGTGGTTAAGATGTGAGGCTAGCTCCATATAACATTAAGAATGTTTGAAACTCCCACAAAATTAGTAGTTCAAATGGTTTAAAATTATTAAAATAATATCATTTTGTATTATTTTGTGTTCAAAACGACGTCATTTTGACAGTTTCAAGTCATTCGAGCCACTGAATTTCGGGCCACCAACCATTACTGTAACATTAATTCGATTGAAATTTTCTTTGAATTCCTTTTTTTTTTTTTTCATATTTTGAGAGTGGGTTAAAAGTTTTTTTTAAAAAACTTTTTTATTATTATTTTTTAAATGTGAAAAAAAATAAAGAAGTGATATGACCAAAAAAAAATAATAATAATCACCTTGCTTGTTTTCGTTTTTCAAAAAACACATTTCAAAAAATTGTATTTTCTTATTTTCTGTTTTTTTTATTTTTACTGATTTTTTTTTAATATTTTAAGCAATTTTTTTACTTTTTAGACACATCTAACATAAATACACCTAAAAAGTAAAAAAATTGTAAAAAAAATATTTAAAAAATTCACTAAATACCAAAAATATAAAATAAAAAAAATACAACAATTCAGTACATATTTTGTATTTTTATGTATTTATTAATTTTTTAAAATATTTTTTCACAAAATTTTTACTTTTTAGATATATATAAGTAAGGTGTATCTAAAAAAGTAAAAAAAAAAATATTTAAAATTTTAAAAATATTCACTAAAAACAAAAAAATACGAAAACCAAAAAACTCTATTTTCAAAAAATTTAATCCAAAAAATTCAAACCAAACTCAGTTTTCAATTTACATAATATTTTCGAGCTCCGTTTATTGCCAGTCTTTCCTACTCCATTTGGAAAAATTATTCAATAATTTCGAAACACTACGTGGCCATATTCCAAGTCAATCACTAATTACTTAGTCTCATGTCATTTTTTTATCTTCAACATAAATCGTGAACCTCTATCCCACTCTATCAATCAAAACCTTATGTAACAACACATGTCCATTCTCTAGAAATACTGAATAACCACTCATTTGATTAAAAAGATCTCCCTGAAAGGAAAAGAATCAAGAAAGCAAAAACTCATCCTCAACTTTTTATATTTGATATTGACCAACCATATTTGCCATTAGCAATTGATTAATATTTTGTCATTGTTTGTGTCATCTCTTACGTTGGTAATTATAATTAATTTATTGTTTGTAAATAATGAAAATAAATAATATCTTTTCATATATTCAATGATATAAAATAATGAAAAAATTAGATAAACATAAGATCCTCATAAACAAATAAAGGAATGCAACAAATAAAAGCCATTCATTATTTCTTTTTTAGTTATGATTAAAAATGATTTAATTATAATATTTTTAATAATTAACACTATAAATATCATAATTTATATATGGTACACACTAACACCATTTTAAAAGTGTATAACCTAGAATGACTCAAAAAATATCCACATCAAAAGTTAAATAAAATGGTTAGGTAAGGTATATGCTTTCTTTCGCCTTTGGGACTATCTATCTATATCTAGGCCAAGACATGCACTTGGAGAGGATGGCAACTTTTGATGTTTGATATTTGACACAACGAACTTGTCTCCAGAGAGGTATGCAAAGTCAAAAATTGCAAACAGTAACATTATTATTTATTAAATTTTTTAAGAGAAATAGCAGAGGCTTTTTCCATATTAAGTTTATTTTGTATCTTAATTCTCAAACTAAGTCTAGTTTGGACGGAATTCCTAAACTAGGCTAAAACACTATTACAAATTGCGCTTTTACTATTTGGAGCATAAAATTTGATGAATAGTGAAATCACTATTACAAAACGCGTTTTTAATTAAGAAAACGCTATTACAAAACGCGCTTTCACTGCGCATATGAATAAATAGTATACTACTTTATATAATTCTTTAAAAATAAATAAATTGTTTATTTAATTTTTTAAATAAATAAATTGTTTATTTTTAATTTTTTAAATAAATAAATTGTTTATTTTTAATTTTTTAAAATATTTAACCAAACAAACATTTTACTTTTTTTTTGATAAAAAAATTACATAATACATATATAAAGTATAGAGTGAGTGGAAGGGAAAAAAAGGAAAAAAAGTTAAATTTTATTTTAGATAGCAATTGTTTGGAGTTGCTGTGCATGTGGTTTGAACCTGTGCAGAGGTGTGGCAAAACCAATGCACTACCATTTGAGCTATAGAAAACTCAAAATTTATTTTGATTACATTTTAATATATTTTAAATGTTTTCTTAAGAAAACAGGTATGCACAGTAAAAGCATGGTTTGGAACCGCGTTTTCTTCATATGCACAGTGAAAACGCGTTTTGTAATAGCGTTTTCTTAATTAAAAACGCGTTTTGTAATAACGCTTTCATTATTCATCAAATTTTATGCTCCAAACAGTGAAAACGCGATTTGTTATAGCGCTTTAGCCTAGTTTGAGAATTTTGTCCAAATTAGGCCTAATTTGAGAATTAAGATACAAAATAGAGTTAATATGAGAAAAGCCCCGAAATAGCATTTCAAATGGACAATCTGGGAATCATTATACTATACATTCATGAAAGTAAATTTGTCAAAAAAATGAGAAAATTATTTTGAGAAGATTTAGTATTATATCCATTACATCCACATCAAAATTATTTTGACATTCATGATTTAGAAAATATATGATTCTAATCTTTTACTGATAAGAAAAAAAAAATGAGTATATATATATATTTTTATTATCCTTAACAATCCAAAATTCAAATACAACCTCAAAGATATATACATCTAACTCAAATTCAAGATACCAATGATGGAAGCAGCAATGACTAAGAACTTATTTCAATCAAATTGAAAATTCCACAAGTACAATAACACGTTCACAAAGATTCTGTGTTGGGCTGTGAAGAATAACAATATTACAGTACAATTTAACAAAAATAAATAAATAAATAAATTTGACCCAAACAAGTCTTTTTTCGAGCTTTCGAACCATCAATATTTCTGCTGAAAATCAGACAATTTTCGCAAATTCCCATTCCAAAAAACAGCAGATCAAACCATGTATGTCATCCCAACTTGCATTATATTGGTATGAGGAACCCTCATAGTCGCCGCGCCTCCCCTGCAATTCCTCCTCAGGAATGCATAGAAGTAGTTTATAACTAATTTCTTGATGAAAAACGAGCTTTTCTTCGCCTTCACGTCGCCATGTCCAAGCAAATAAGTAAATCCTGAGTCCATAGCTTCACGGAGAGCTGAAAGCTCGTACTCAAGTCTTGGATCGTCGTCATCCAATGGCATAACACTAGATGGCAAAGCTGAGACAGATTCATCTGATATAGAAGTTCCTGCTTCTTCAAATCTTTGATCACTCATCAATGGAATCCTCAGCTCCTGGACTTCAGATCCCCTTGACCTCACTGAAATACTATCCAAGTCCATCTCCTCCAAATTGCTCTCCAAGGCAAGATCTTGAGCCTCCCTTCTCAAAAACTTTTCGAGGCTTTCACCCAGAAGCTGCTCAAAAGCACGGTGATCTTCCTTCCTGACATCTTTATAACCATATCGAGCAACACAACGGAACATATGGTAATCTTTAGGACCAACCCTTCGAAATAGAAACCTTTCTTCTTGGGGGACAACTGGAACTGGAACATACTTGATGCAAACAAAGACTACTGTAGAATGAATGGCTGGAAGGTCGAGTAAGAACTGCCCAAAAACTGAGGGTATTCCTTGGACGAGCTCATTGTATAGTAATCCAATTCCCGGTACCCTAACGGTTCCAAGGGTGGATCCAAGTTCAAGCAAGAAATCCATTGAGATCTTCTCCCTCACCTCGCTTTGGTACTTTAACACGCTCCCATAGTTCCAAGTGTACATCACGAAGAGGAAGCAAGAAGCAAAAACAAGGGGAAGCCAACCACCTTCTTTGATTTTTGTTAGAACTGCAGACAAATACATAAGCTCTACCGTCCCAAATACAAGCGGGAAACAAAGAGCCAGAAACAAGTTGGTTTGCCAAATTAGAAGCATCACGAGTGTCACCAATGTAGTGCTGACAACCATGACACCAACTTCTGCTATGCCTGCAAGAACAAATTAATTTTCGTTAGTAAAAAGTCACGTATAAATATCAATAACTCTAAGCTTGTCTTTTCTCTTCTCCAAATGAAATAAAGTAGAAGAAGAACATAGTGTCAAATTTAGAGTGTAACCATATCAACATTTTTTTTATCAGCAAAAATAAACTTTATTGATGAAAACCGATCATATCAGCCTTATTGCACCAAATCCCATTAGAACTCCAAAGTTAAGCATTATTGGGGGAGAGGAGCACTACAATGGGTGACCCCTGGAAAGTCCCCACGTTGCACCCCTTTAGGTTAGGACACAAGGCTTGGTTTGGTTTCGGGTGATATTTAAGCCATGGAAACAATTCAAGCCATTACCAGTAATCTAGTCACAAAAATTGATGGGAAGCTATTGGTACTACAATTTTTTCCTTAACTGGGGACTAAATAGGATAAACAGCTTAGGAATGAATATGAGTCAAAGAAATGCATCATCAAGCAAATGATGCCGGCCCTCAATTATTACAAATTTCAAGAATTCTTCATTGTGTTGGCAATATTTACATTATTTGGGAATGAGATATGTTGGAATTGTTTTTAAAAAAAGTATTTGCCCTAAATATTTTTGGGCGGAACTTTTATAGCTATTCAAATAATACCTTAAGAATGCATTAAACAAGAAGAGCTTTTACCATATGCATTTGCTATGTCTGTGGTGCTCCGAAAGGTTGCAACCACCATCACGCACATGATCATTAGAAACCAATTGATGACAGGGATGTAAATTTGACCCATCTTCCTCCTCGAGGTGTGAACGATCTTCAGCCTTGGGAAGCATCCAAGAGCCATGGATTGCTTGACGCACGAAAATGAAGCAGATATCATGGCTTGACTGGCAATTATAGCAGCAATTGTGGCTAGCACAAAAATGGGCCAGAAAAAGCCATCTGGTTTGTTCACACATATATGGAATTGTCAAATTGACCAGTTAATGTAGACAAAGATTCTCTTCATTAACACTCCATATGTTTTGGCCAAAAACATTTTTCATAGAAAAAGTTTTCCTATTTGCGATCTTACAACTAATGTGCTAGTGGTTGTATTAGTGGTAGCAGTGGTGGTGGTGGTGGTCGTGGGGTGGTCAAGGTGATGGTGGCAGTGGTGGTGTGATGACATTGTTAAAACTTTAGTTTGGAAATTTTTTTCCATCTTTCAAAAGTACAGAACATTATCTGCTCAAATAAACTTTAGTTCGGAATCAACCATAAAGCAGCAGTCATCACCTGGAATAGAATCGTAGAATATTCGTTCCGTTGAGTCGGGGTATTTCATTAAATATGCAGCTTGACCCATGTAAGCCAACAGAAGACAGGGGAATACCACACAAGTGAAGGCAATCTGTGGCAATCAGCACAGAGCATATGTAACGGGCTATAGCAATACAATGTATATGAAAAGAACATTCTTCAAGCCAAGTCATCAGTCAGGAACTATATAGCAAAAGGGAAACCTGTATTGACGGTACAGAGAAATGGCCTAAATCAGCAAACATTGCTTCAGCTCCTGTAACCACATGAGATATGTCAAACAACTTAAAACCTAAAGGTGATAAAAAATATTACCATATCTCTTAACTAATTTTGAAATCCAATGGCATAATATGATATCAATTTGAAACATCAAAAAGCTTTAAGATTTTCCAGCACAACAGCAAATTACACTGTTATTGTAATGATAAATGAGTGTTCTACCACAAGGGCTGAAGGATTCACCCAATTGTCATTAACTTGAAACTTCATTGGTGTTTTTATCTATGTAGTTTATCAATACAACTAGGTACCATTGCTTTTGGATCTTTCTTACTTATTTAGTGGTGATTATTTTCATAAGGAAAATGCTATTTCACCAGAATTTGTATACAACATCTGCTTCCAGAATGACGTGGCAGTAGCACACTAGTAAATTATGTTGATAATAACAGGTCTTATGTTATTAAATGAATGGACCACAATAAACCACATAATTCTGTATACACTATCTGCTTGTATAAAACTATTCTTTTCATAATTGCTGCAAAAGTTCATCTATTCTTTGTGTTGTGAACCAAAACCTGGTAGTATTATTGACAAATTAATTGTGATCCTAATGGTATTCATTCTTCAAAGTAAATAGATGAAGCTTAGATATAGCTAGGTTTCTCCTGTGAGTAAACAGATTGCAGTACCGTGTTGGAAAAGTTGGATCTCACAACTCAACAAAGCCTTTTCGCAACTACATGTGATCAGCTACATGAACTTGTATTGTCATTCCACTCAATCAAGGCCATAATCTCAATTAAATGCAAGCTAAAATGTCCTTCTTTATAATCTCAATCCAAGTTAATTTTAATCTCCCTGGTCCTCTAGCATTGGTCTTTGTTATACATAATTGGTCACTCTTCCTGAGGCAATAATTGGTCTTTGTTATACATAACTGAACCATCTTAATCGAATTTTCTTCTTTTATCTTCAATGGCATTATCTCTACATCTCACAAATTCGTTCATTCTTAACTCTCTCTCCTAATTTTCCAGTGCATCTACCTCAACATTCTCACCTAGGCTACATATATTTTACTAATACATTGCTTCCCTACATTCTGTACGACAAAGCGTAGCTGGATTATAAGTGGCATGGTCTAACTTCACTTGTGATGGTCTGCACTCCCCATCCAGCAGCTAGTTTCCTACATACACCAAAAAAGAAAAGTGAAAAGAGGATATGGCAAGTTGTATTTCTTTTACTTTCCTTGCGACTCCAGGGTCAGTATAATTGCATAATTTTAGGACAATATCCACCTTAAAAAAGTCAAGTTCGCATGTTAGAATGAAGTATATCTATGCTCTCATTAAGCGTACCGTACCACAATAGAGGCATTAACAAATTAACTGTCCCTATTGTTGAGGATCTTAAACTAGATTTTTGGTATGTGGAACAGTTGAATGGGGAAAATAAACAAAAGAGTGCCCCCACATAGGAGTTGAGATACCTTAAATTTCCTACGCATATGCAAAAGACTGTTCACCAGAATATGATTACAAATGGGTAATATAATCATATTTTGTCAAGTCAGAATGAGTATAAATATAGTAAATGCTTCGGAAGAGTATATGCTTGCTCCACATACCTGTAATGCACAAAACACAACCACCAAGAGCTGACCAGGCCTTTACTGTGTTGTTCTTGAAGAAAAAATAAATATAAACTGGATTGAAGGCCCTCAGAACACTGGTATCATACTTAATTAGGTTGTAAAGTCCAATACATCCCAGGCTAAAGAACCACAAAGCAAGTGCAGGAGCGAATGCAAAAGCCACTTTACCAGTCCCAAACTGCTGTATGCTAAACAACCCTATGAGGATAACAATTGAGACGATAACTACAGCATCTGTAAACAGAATCAACCAAAATGTCATCAGTGATTTTTCCTAGCGTTTCATCACAATAGTTAGACAAGAATGCTTGAGAGCTTCTGGCTGAAATTTCATAGGACATCTGTTTCACTCTAACCCTCTGTTTGTTCTGGCAGAACATATTTTCCAACGGTAATTTTTTTCTATAGAAAACTTTTTTCAGAAAATGTTTTCCATAGAAAAAGTTTTCCTATGTTACATTGCATCCTTGAAATTAATGTGCTAGTGATTATATTAGTGGTGGTGGTGGTGGTGGGACAGTGGTAGTGGGGGCAGCAGTGATGGTGGGTGGTGATGTTGGTGATGGTGGCAGGGGCAGTGGCAATGGTGGTGGTGGAGGTGATGCTGGTAGTAGTGTGGTGGCATTGGCAAGACTTTAGTCTGGAAAACACTTTCATCCAAATAAGCTTGTTTTCTTGTTGACCACAGAAAACATTTTTCGTTGACTTTCATTTTCCATTGCACAAAACACCAGAAAATGCAGAAAATAAAATGTTTTCTGCCCAAACAAACAGAGCATACGAAACACCCTGAATCAGCCTCTCAGTTAGTTGAGTCGATTCATGGTTTAAGGTCTGTCAAAGGGCTCCTCAACTGTATGCCGGTATATAGGAAACAAGCAGCCAGAAACGAAAGCATTCTGCCCAAAATTAAATAAGTGATCCATGCAATAAAGTTCAGTCTATACTCTACAATTCAATTATTGAAAATGCAGATCTTAGTGTGAGTAGAACAAGTTTACCCACTTGTACCAAATCCTGAAATTTCACCCTGCAGACCACTCACAGCAGACATGACTGCAAGAGAAAAATGTCATAGTTAGACATTGAATATCAAAGCAAACTTTATCATCATCATTCCACAAAGAAACATGATGATACATACACATCCACACTATTCAGGAGACAAAATTCTAGTTAACCTTCCCTGGGAGATTGGGCATACTTGATTAAGGCAGTGAGACTATCAAGAAGTAGAAGGAAAAGATGATTATAATATTTTTGTGAAAGTAGTTCAGCAGACCATGGCTACAATGAGTTCCACATCAACAATTGACGCACTACTGGAAAAGAAAACTGCAATAAACATATGTGCACATTATGTCAAAGATAAATAGTCACAGTTTTTGCTTCAAATCATACCTTCAGATGAATGGCTCAGAAATTTTACTGGGTTTGTTGTTTCCAACTCAATAAATGTATACTGTGTGCATAATCTTTTTTGTCATTTTGTTGTGGCCCAGGGGCACTCGTTAGCAAGACCGTAAAAATACAACCAGTTCACACAGTATCTCTGTAGGTGGAGTTCTGGGGGAATCTCAGTACTCATGTGAGTTGGTAAACCATTCACTCTTCAGTTATCTTATGTCTTGCAACTATGAGTTGCCAATCCATGATTACCCAGTGGTAAGACCAAATAATAGCCTTGTTACAACCAAAACTAATGTTTTAATCGGTTGAGCTGAAGCCTTCAAGAAATTTCCAACAATGATGAATCTCCAAAAAAATTTACACACACTAAACTATTCTGGGGATGAATTTTGAAATAATCAAATTACCTGATATTGCTGGGGTCAGAATACCATCTCCTATTACCATGGAAGTTCCCATCAGAACCAAAAGCAAGAGAAGGGTTTTCAAGTAGGATCTCCGTTCCAAGGCCTCTTTTATACCCAAAGCCCTTTCTAACTCTGGAGTGGGCAATCTGAGCTTAAAACTCGAGATGTCTTCATCAGCCTGTTGACGATTTGGCAGCAAATTAACTTTTGCATACCTGCAGATCAGCGAATATAGAGCAAATGTTCCACCTGCATATATAGAGTAACCAATTAGTCAACATACTTAGGCTGGGTATGGATGTCCTTTCCCTTTCTAAATCCCTACCCAAATTCATTATCCAAATACAGTCTTATGGTCAACAGAAACATGAGCACAAAGAAGAGAATATTTTGGAGAAGCGAAAACATACCTTCCCCATTATCGTTAGCTTTGAGCACTACAAAAACATATTTAGCTAAAGGTAGCAGGGCAATTGTGTACATTACTAGTGATAATGCCCCTAAGAGATCAACATCCGACTTGATAGGCACCTTGCTGAACACATCAGTAAAGACATATAAAGGGCTCGTGCCCATGTCACCATATACAACACCGAGTGTTTGAAATGCCAGTGCAACAGTTTGCCACAGGGAAGGATCCTGATTTTGAAGCAATTAAAATTAGTAAGAGAAAATTAGCATGTTTTTACTTGCAAACATATCTTCTCAATGCAGTATTAAGAGAACCCTGATATTTTGGATAATTTCTATTTCTGCTTGCATCATGGAGCTTACAGTTACTTGAACTAACTACCTCTGACGGTTTGGCATCATTAGGGTTCTCATTATTTGACCAATATAGCTACAAGCCCTTATCATGGTATAGGCATTAAATAAATAAATAAAGCAGCTCAGGAAAACCTACTGAGCTAATATATTTCAGGGAAAAACTGTCTCATTGAAGTAGAATATCTAGGCTGTATTAAAAAAAAACAGAAGAAGAAAGAATGGCTTCTGAAAGCAACATCCTGTTAGTATGCAATTTGCTTGATTCTCCTTGATGATTGATAGTCATGTTTTTCACCTAATAACATCCATTTTAAAGTTTTCAGTGGAGGTATTTCCTGTGAAGTATATTCCCAAGCGCCATGAACTTGTAATTTTGGGCTTGGAAATAAATGACTTGTTGATGTTTAGTGTTTCTCAATCACTATATCTTGTGATTATTGTTCAAAAGTATCCACCACCCCCAACAAAGAGAGATTATTTTTGCAAAATTACCATTGCAATTGCATAGGGTAGTTCAATTCTGGCAATGTCAAGTTCAGTCACAAGAAGATCAATATAGTTCCAACAAAAAGTGGCATAATGTGGACTGTAATTGGAACTAAAATAGAAGAATAGCCAACGCTGCATGCCCCAAATAGTAGCTTGAATTCATGCTGGCTTAAAAACTCATCTTCTTTAGCATTGCTTCAAAACACACTCTTAGGCATGTATTATTATAGTTCTTCTGCTTCTTAGTCAATCACAAGAAAAGAACACAAGAAAAAGTGTACAAATTGCTCCTAGACAATGGAAAGAAAGTGAAATTCGAAATCACTCTGTAACTATATTGACTTCTTTAGAAGACACTACTAAACCCTTTCAGTTGTCCATTAAACATTTACATTTTCAATGCCTAAACAAACACATTTGTACACACAATCATTAGTTGTTAGTTTCTTATGTATCAATTTAGGTTTAAATTCCCCAGTTAAAGCAAGCCCCAACAACAGGATCTGAATCATCTCCATCACATCATCAATGGTTGCGAAGAGCAAACACGACATATCTTCATTTCAAATTCAAAAACAATGGAGCGAGAATCTAAAATTCTAAATGACAACAATTAGAGACTGCTAATTTTGAATTTTAATATCAACATTAGATAAATGATATGCTAAATGATAAAATCAAAAGAAAAACCAAACTTTACTAACAAATATACTATTAGAAGATGAATAGGGTTTTAAATAAGTTGGGGCTGTTTTGACCTTGGAATGGTGATCTTGAAAACCAGCAATTTCCATGGCTTCAACATCAAATGAATCAACCCTCTTGGGCTTCTTGACTAACCTTCTCCTGACAGATCCATACCCATCTCTAGATTCTCTACTCTCATTTTCATCAAGCAGTGACCATGGAGGGGACTCAGAGTCCACTTCACTGCCATCAACCCACCGGGCAGAGGCAGATCCATCCCCACCACCAGTTCTGCCCACCAACCTAACACTGATCTCCTCAATCCTCTCTTCTTCCATAGCCCCCAAATTCTACAACCTCAGCAACAATCAATCAAGAAATGAACCCAAATGGAATCAATCCACCATGTGTCTGGCACAACCCACTAAACCCTTCACTCTCAGCAATAGTCAATCAAGAAATGGACCAAATATAATCAATACATCATGTTCTGGCAAAACCCACAAAACCCTTCATTCTCAACAATAATCAATCAAGAAATTGACCAAAAATGGAATCAATTCATCATGATCCAGCAAAACTCACAAAACCCTACACTCTAAGCAATTATCAATAAAAAATGGACCAAAAATGCAATCAATCCATCATGTTCTGAAAGAGAAGAAAAAAACAACAGCCCCCCACAAAACCCAATTATGAAAGTTTCAACCAAGAAATGGACCAAAATTGCAATCAATCCATCATTTTCTGGAAACACCAACAAAACCCAGTTGTGAAAGTTTCAACCAAGAAATGAACCAAAATGGAATCAATCCATCATTTTCTGGCCCAGTTGTGAGAGTTGGGCAAAACACCCTATGGGTTGCAGTAAAACTCTTCACCGGTGTCAATCTTCCATTTGATGTTTTTCGAGGTTTCCTTTTCTGACAGTTTTTCAATTAAATTGTAAGGAACAAAGGCCAGTGAGAGAGAGAGAGAGAGAGAGTCATTGAATGGTAACAGACAAAACAACAATAATCAAAACCAGACAGAGAGATTCAACAACCATAAGAAAGAAAGAAGAAAAAAGTATCCTGTGAAGTGGGTGTAGCTCCCTACAGTGATGATATGAGATTGGTCAGTGAATTGTCAGCATTGTGGATTGGGTAGATGTGAGGGAGCACTGGGAATCAGTAGACCTCGCTGTAGACAACTGCAAGTGTTGGTAATTTTACTGAAACACACCTCTATCTCCATTGGTTGTTTAGTTTTCAGATTACTTTGTTTATGTTATCTTTTCATAAATTCCATCTCTACGAGACAAAAAAAAAAACACGTGTTAGAACATCCCAACAGATCCCTTATACTTAACTGCTCCCTTATCCAACTCTCCGCTCCCCAAAATTTAAGGGTTGATACAGTCACTCCCCCATTTGTAGGGAGCCACCATAACTTCTCCAAACATATAAAATTATTATTTTGCCCTGATAATAATAATAATAATAATTTATTTTTGCTTCTTATTTGGATTTTTATTTATTTAATTTAAATTTTTAGATTTTTGGATCCTTAATAATAAAAAATTATCTAATAATTTGAAAATCTTGTGTCTGTATGTCTGTCTAATAATATTTTATAATTTATCTACAATTTAATTAAAAAACCATAAAGAAACATAGGACTGGCTTGACAACCTTCTAAAAAGTTAAAAAGTTATAAAAAAATCTAAAAAGATATCACTGTTCATAAAAAAAAATATTAAAAAAATAATATACAAATATTAATTCAAATCAACTTTTCGGCCACTGACGCAATGAACTACTCAGTAAAAGGAAGGAAAAAAAAATTCCATGTGTGTCCCAAACTAATTGGATGATAAAGTTTAGCTAGTGGGGGCCCACCATGGGTCCCGTTTTAATAATCTGAACCGTTTAATATGTAGAACTCGTCTAGTACTATATCCTAAAAAAAATCACGTCTATCGAATATCACTAACTACATGATCAATTCAGTGTCGTATAAAAATGGATAGTGTTATAGTTAACAGTTAACAAAAAAAACTAACACGATCAGATAGCTATCGATATCCAATCAACGTGATTTTTTCAAATATATAGTACTCAACGATTTCTACACATTGAACGGTTCTGATTAGAAAACGGGACACGCGGTGGCCCCCACGCACCAAACAATACCATTCAATCAAAGCCCAAGAAGGAGACAATAATTTCTCATCTACTCCAAAACCCACTCCACTGCCAGTACTGTACGGCCTCTTACACAATCCTCCCCTACACACTTCTTTATACAATTTTTGAATACACATTTTTTTTTTATAAAAAGTTAACCTAAATATTCATATTTTTTTCCTCAAATTTTTTTTCTAAAAAGATAAAAAAAATGCACTTATTTAGGACACCCCCAAACAATCCCATAATTTTTCTATCCTTTAATTAAAAAATAATTAATAAATAATATTTAAATCGAATAAAGAAATAATAATAGAGAGTATTATTGGATAAAGTGGTTGAAAAAGTGACCCCCTAAAATAAGAAATTAATTTTTTAATTATATTTTAAGAAAGAAATAGAGTGGATTGTTGGGATGCTCTTTAATCACACCTCATAAATTAAGATAAAGAATAATCTTTCATAGCTCGAAATCTCTTTGTCCCGATGGCTCGACTGCTTAAAACAATGTCGTTTTGGGCATTTTTTCCCCCCCTCTTATATCATAGAAATAGAGTGAGGAATAGAAAGAAAACAGCAAAAAAGAAAATGAACGATAAAGGGGAAGAAAGCACCGCTTATCTCATGTATGTATACACAGATAGATCTGTGTGTATACACAAATCTGTATATACAGATCTATGTACCTCTCTCTCTCTCTCTCTCTCTCTCTCTTTATTCCGAGTTATGGAAGAAGAAAAGAAAAAAAAAATATGATCAAGAATAAATATGTTGCTGATGATGATGATGTATTACTGATGATGATAATGCTAAAGGGAAAAAAAAAACAAAACAAAACAAAGCAAGAACAGATCTATTATCTTCTCTTCTCTTCTTTCTCCTTTTTCTTCTTCTTCTTTGTAGACTAAAACATATGAGAAAATAGAAAAAAAGGAAAACAAAAAAGGAAAAAAAAAAAAACAATGTCGTTTTGGATTCAAACCATTTCGAACCAAGTATTTTTCGAGCTACATAGCACAGCTGTTAAGATAAATTATAAATGCAGTATTGATACTTGCTTAAAGAGAAATACTATGGTGTGCATCCCTTTAGGGGTGCATATTATATGCACGCTATTACAAAATATATAATTTTATCACAAAATTTTATAATATCAATTATAAAATGCATAATTTTATAACGAATTGACATAAAAAAAAGTGTCGTAACCAAATCACAATTTTTTGCAATATCAATCACAAAATTTTAGATATTCTGTTACGACAATTTGTGGTAAGACTGCACATTTTGTGATTGATATTATGAAATTTTATAACAATTATACATTTTTGCGATATAGCGCATATGGTATGTATACATCATAGGATTTCCCTTACTTAAAATACAAATTGTCTTTTGTAAAAATTACAAATACTCCTTTGTCATAATTGTTTATTTAACAGAATTAACTAAAAAAATAATTTTTTTACTGATTCTCTTATAAAATAATAAAATTACATAAATTATTAATTGAAATAAATTTCTGACATCATTAAAACTTATGAATTTACTTAATAATTTATTAATAAAATATGTCATTTGTTATGAAATTAGAAATTTCAATGACTATTATGTAATTTTCAAAATCACATGAAGCAATTTGTATTTTAAACAAACTCGAAGACTATATTTGTAATTTACCTTAAAAATTATGTATAGAATATAAAAATTGCAAACATTCAATAAAAATTATTGAATATTTAGAACCCACACTCGTGTAGGACTCATGATCATGTTAGCATCCTTAGCAACAAAATGTTATTAAACACTCACATGTGGAACCCATCCATGCAGGACCCACGCTTGTATGAGTGTTTGGTAGAATATTTAAAATTTCTAATATTTTTAGATATATAGCCTTTGTTTGAGAAAAAAAAAAATTTAACTTGACATTTTTGCTATTTTAACCTACCTAAAAAAGTTCTGTTTGGGAAGATCTTTTTGCTTTTTTGTAGTTTTGTGAAAGAAAAAATAAAATAAATGATTTAAATATAACATTTTATCTTATTAATTTTTAACTTATTTTATCTTTTAGTAGGCTTTTAGTCCGAACTCGCTTGCTAAACGAAACCTATAAATTATAGTTACAAATTCTCTACTAATAGTATTTTTATTTTATAAAAAAAGCTTTTTCCATATAAAAATTTGTATACAAAAAAAATCTAATGATGTAGTAATATTCAGTATGTTTGATTTGAGTTTTTTTAATTAAGTTTTTTGAAAATTGGATTTGTGTTTTTTTAGTTTTTAGTGAATATTTTTAAAATTTTAAACATTTTTTTTTTACTTTTTTTAAATGCACTTTACTTAGATGTATCTAAAAAGTATAAAATTTGTGGAAAAATATTTTAAAAAATTAATAAATACATAAAAAATATAAAAAAAAAAATGTACTGAATTCTCATTTTTTTTTTTGGTAGTTAGTGAATTTTTAAAAGTTTTTTTTCACAATTTTTTTACTTTTTAAGTATATTTATGTTAGGTATGTTTAAAAAGTATAAAAAAATGCTTAAAATATTAAAAAAATTTAGTAAAAACAAAAAACACGGAAAACAATAAAGTAGAGTTTTCAAAAAAGTGTTTTTTGAAAAATGGAACCAAGATTTATCTATTATAATTTGTTTTATTTTAAAGGAAAACATTAATAATAAATTTTTTGTTTATATGTTATCACTATTTTTATTTTATAAATAAATTTATTGAATAAATATTTAATTTTGTAGTATCTAACAGGTATGAAGCATCATTACGTTAAAATGTGTAATACTTAGAGTTGTTTGGGCTGTCTTAAATAAGTGTACTTTTTGTCTTTTAAAATTAAAAAATTGATCCCAAAAAAATGAATATTTGGATTAACTTTTTGTCTTTTTACGAAAAATGTGTAATAAAAAATTGTATAAATAAAGTGTATAGTGAAAGAAAGTGGAGTGGTTGTATGGCTATCTTGCTGCCCAGCATGTCTTACACAGAAAATAATTGCCTCATTGGGGGCAAAGTATTTGGACAGTGATGATCGGTCTTTGGGGCCACCATAGGTCCCGTTTTAATAATCTGAACCGTTCAATATGTGCAACTCGTTGATTATTATATGCCTGTAAAAAATCACGTTGATCGGATATCGATAGCTATATGATCGGATTAGTTTTTTTAACAGTTAACTATCACACCATCCGTTTTGTTTATACAAAACTGATTGATCATGTAATTAACGATATCTGATCAATGTGATTTTTTTATAGACATATATTATTCGACGAGTTCTACATATTGAGTGGTTCGGATTATCAAAATGGAACCCTTAGTAGGCCCCCAAGGCCCAAACATTACCATCAAATTTTGTGACTTTACATATGTAATTTTTTTTTTTTTGGCCCAAAATATGTATAATGGCCTACAAATCTCACAGGTAACAGTATCTAAGTGCACTTTTGTATTATAAAAAGAGCACTGTTAGGGGGCCCGAATTTGGGTGCCCCTAATGGCTCAAATTTCCCTATCAGGTAAAAAAAAAAACAAAAAAAAAACAAAGTTACCAAAACTGAAAATTTTGAGCCATTTGAGCCACAGTTTTTAGGGCCACCAATCATTTTCCTTATAAAAATATATAAAATATTTTTTTAATATTTTTTATTTGTGAATAATAATGACTTTTTTGTTTTTTATGTAATTTTTTGATTTTTTAAATTATTTTTGACTTGCCGAACCAGCCCTAATTGGACATATTGATATCTATGGGTTGAAAATGTCACATGGTTTTCTTAATTTTTTTTACGGAGACATTTTTTTTTTTTGAATATTCCACGAACATGTGTGTCTAACGGAATTGGGGTTGCTGCTGTGTAGCCCGCGCAACAACAATTGTTGTGCATTGAAGTGGGCCCATTTTGATAATCCGAACAATTCATATTTTAGAATACATCAAGTAAAATATGTTTGCAAAAAATCAAGTTAATCGGATTTCGTTTATCCATTCATTCACTCACACTTATATCTACAAAAAAAAAAATAAAATTGTGATTTAAAGTATTAAAATGAATATAAATGTGAGTAGATGAATAAATAAACAATATCCGACTAATTTAATTTTTTACAAACATATTCTACTTGATATATTCTAAAATGTGAACGGTTTGAATTATCAAAAGGGGCCCCGAAAAATAGGTCTATTTTGATGCACAACAGTTGCTGCTGCGCGGGCTACGCAGCAGCAACCCCGATTCCGTGTCTAACGCTTCAAAATCTCTTTTTGTGAGTTTATTTTTATAATTTTAAAATTTTTATTTAAGATCAAAATAAAACATATAAAAAATAATTTTAAAAAGTACAACAAAATAAAAATAACAAATACCTACATAGACATTGATGTCTTATCTTTGTGCTATAAAAATAAGAAAAATTAGTCTAGGGTCCCTCTCTCACTTTCCGTAATGGAAGAGATCCACAAAATTATTTTTTGATATCTTAGGTCCCTAAACATATATCAGAGAAATTTGACTCTGTCTCTCTCTGTCTCTGTCGCTCTGTCTCTTCTCTGCTCCTCCACCCTCCTCTACGACCTCTTCTTCAATACTTTCTCCTCCAACTTCTCCCTCCGCGCCGCCCGGATCAGCGACCCGGTCTGCCTCTCTGTAAATTTTTGATTGAAGAGCTGAACGCAAAGTTCACCCACGACACCTTTGATGGCAACCAAGTCTTAGAGCTCAGATACGAAGCTTATTTGCCAATGGCGATTCATTGCACCAAATTTATTTCTTCATCGGCTCATTCCTCTTGGAATCTCCACTCCATCGCCGTCGCTTACCGCCTCGGCCCCGTTCTAGTCGGTCACACCAGCATCTTCAAAAGTAAAAATTGTTCGACTTGCAGCAGAAGTATGAGCATCATGTACTTTTGGCTACTGTGTTATATATATATATATATATTTTCTATCATTGTTTGTGTGTGGTCTTTAACTCTCTTCCAATTTATTGCTTTCTATTCCAAGTTTCTTATGCAACAGGTGGGTTTGGCTGAAAAATAGAAAATACTATCATCTTCAGATTTGTATTCTGATATGGCATATTCATTGCCACACTTTTCGTTTACAACTCTAGAGACAGAGACATGTTAGTGTGTTTTCCCAGGGACTACAATCATTATTTTTTTCCTGCATAAAAACCAAGAAATAACCCATTTAGTAACCACTTTATTAGAATGCTATGAAATGTGGCGTGTCACTGTAAGAGTGATTAATGTTAACTGAATTAATTGCTGAGCTGAATTTCTCTGGTTCTCTGGTTTTTGAACTGAATTTTCTCTGGATTGGTCCAGAGAAATTCTTTGGTTTCGAGCTAGAACCTGAAATATTTAATTTGTATAAATCCCATTACATTTTTCCCTCTCTGTGTTTATCTTCTTGATGTATACAAAGTTGTCTATGATGTTAAAGCAGAGAAATTTGCCTCCATCTCTAGCATCTTAATCACAGAAATTGGAATTTCTCTAGATTGGAGAGAAAGAATTTCTCTGGTTTGGGTTTGAGAGGGAGAATTTCTCTGGGTTAAGTGAATTTCTTTGGATTGGATATGAGAATTTCTCTGATTTTCAGTGAATTTCTTTGAGTTAGATAGGAAAATTTCTCTGGGTTGAAGTGAATTTCTCTAGAAAGTCCAGAGAAATGTGAGATTTTCTCTGTGCAGTCCAGATTTTTTATGGGAAAAATTTCTCTGGACTGAAATTTTTCTGGATCAATGTTGAGGGACCTTAGACATTATGACAATATTGGATGTCCTTTATACTATAAAGTTTTAATACCAGGAACCCTAAAAAAAAATCCCTAAAAATAATCACATAAAAATAACAATATACCTAAATATATATATAAATATTATATTTTTTGCACTCTCTTGTGTTTGTATCTTTTTTTTTTTCAAAATAGTCACATCCTAGCTATCGTTGCTATATCCGTACTTTTTTTAAAAAAAAAAAAAAACTAAACAAAAACTATAAAATTATAAACTCATCCAGCAACTCTAGTGACACAGATAAATTTGTGTATTAAAATGTGTGTTAATTAACAAAAGTTTAAAAAATAAAACTAAATTTTATATGTGAAGTGTTTATTAATTTAGATAATAAAACATATCTAAAAGTACAAAGAAAATAAAGAGAAAAAAAAAGTGTCCGTTAGCAAACAACTTCTTAAAATAAATTTATAAAAAAGTAGTGGGACCCGCTGTTTTTTTTTTTGAATTCTATCCATACATTCTATCTGAGAGGTCATCCAGATCTGCTGCTGAAAGTTGGTCGTAAAAGTCATCCTCATCTCCCATATCGGACAGTTCTTGATCATTTTCCCCTATTACTGATGATTCGTGAATGACGCCGCGTTGATAGTTGGGGTACTGGCTTTCGTCGACAAATGTTTCTCTGCTAAATGGATAACCTGGAATGGCCAAATTACAATGTATCTTTTGATATTTATCTTCACAAACTAGATGTCCGGAATATCCATTATATGCTATTAGTGTGTTGCTGGCAAATTTTCTCCACTTATTGAGTTGGTCTTTGAGTGGAAATCGTCGGCAAGGCCAAGGTCTCCTATTGAGAAGTCCTGGGTATCCTGGGAATGTAGAGGTTCCTCTGAGGTACATTTTGTATTTAGTTGGATTGCACCATATTCCCTTCCATTCTGGTAGTTTGCTATCTATCAAAACTTCTACATATGGCTGAAATTCTTCCATTACACATAGGACTGCATGAGCAAGCTTGTGTCCAAAGCTATCTGTCTGATCTGGATCTGTGAAAACTAATCTAGAGACAAAGCCGTAATCTAACAATTTTGAGGCTGTTAAATAACATGTCTCGCCTCTTATTTGTATCTCCAAAGGCTTAAATGTAGCTAAATTTATCTGGCAAAGGCAAATGCTGAAGTCTAGGTTACACTGACACCTATCAAAATGCTCGGAATGCTTTCTGCATTTTTTCTTTTGTTAAGCAGGGCTGCTCTTCTTCTTCATTGGTATAGATCCATTGATAAGCTAGGCCAGGGCAGTCGACTCTTGCTATGGAGAGATCTTGAAGGAATTGCTGAATAATGACTAGCTCGTTATTTTTGCTATCTTCGGCTAAGGTGTAAATAATGGGTTTTAGGTCTTCTATTTCTTGGTTTTTCTCACAAAAAGATCGAATGATAGAATGTCTGAAGAAATACATTCTAGCACTCAATTTGTCAAATTCCTCACTGGTGAGTTGTTTGATTTCTGGGCTAGGTAAGGAGGTAGGCTTTCTTTCGGAGCTAATTTTTAAGTGATTGGTTAGGGTTGAACGGTTGCTCTCAATTATTTTTCTTCGTCTCGAATGGTCTAGCTCTTCATCGACCTTTTGCCTTTATCCATAATTTTCTTGAAATTTCGGTAAGGCCTTCACAATGTCTGCACATCTGGAGAGGATTAAATCATGCGAGGGTTAGAACTACTACTACCGCTGAACTCATTATCTCGCTAATCGAGCTCCTTTGGTAGCAAAGATGGTTGACTTCATTTTGCTCAATGTGTCCAGTAATCTTTAGCTATCGCTAATAAAGTAACTAGTTCCTATTTGTCTTCAGCATAGATCTTGGTGACTCAAAATCATAAAATCCTTTAAACGAGGTAAAGGAAAAAGTTTTACTAACGGGTCTACTTCTACCCAATCATGGTAAATACCGCTTGGTTCCTTTAACTACTACATAGAAGAAAAACTTTTTGACAATGGTTTATCTTGGATTTTTGAAATATATCTTGAGAGAGTTTAAGAAAGGCGTTTAAATTGTGGTTCGACTATTCCAAAGGTTATCTAAAAGACAACTGGGTCTAACTCAATTCTGTTAGTGGTCCGAATTTTGTTCGCCTTCATGAATGGGAAGAGAGAATCCCCCAAAGTTCATGGTCTTGTTCTCCATTATCTGCACAAAAATTAAAGTTATCTTCTTTTCTAAATAAATTTTCCTACTTAACCAATCATAGCCTATTATCACTACCTTTAATATGTTCAAACTCTACCTTATATCCTTGCCCTACTATACAATCTAAAAATTTTGCCCATCTTCTAGTACTTAATTTACGCTCATTGAGTTTGTTATGGAATCTAACTATAGCTTCACAACTGTTCTAATTGTAAAGGTTTGTGCAAAAATAATCTGATTTTATTTATTGCATAATCTTGTCCTAATATTTCACAATCTAAGCTGGTGATGGTAGTATCTCTTTCTTTAAATGTTCCAGAACTGTATCTACAAATACGTTCATTAATTTTACTATGATATTTATTAGGTTTAGCTAATAATATTGTTCCTCATCCTAATTGACTTGCATCTGTTTCTACTACTATGTATTCTCGATTCCAAGGAGTTGTAGGTGCAGTAAATTTTTACAAATATCTTTAATTTTTCGACTAAAGCCATGTCTTGTTGGTTAAAATATTTTTGTCTGTGGGTGTGGTTTTCTTGTATAGTGGTCCTATTATTTTACTAAGGTTAGGAATATACATTAGATGCGTAATTTAAAATTCTAAAAAATTTGAAGTTGTTTTGTATCTTCTAATTTATCTGGATAATCTAAAATTTTCTTCACTATGTGAGGTTGTAACCTAATTTTTCCATCTCCTAACTCCGTTCCTAAAAATTCTATGTGAGGTTTATTTAATACCATTTCTTTTTGCTAATTATTATTCCATTATTTATGAATTCTTCTAATGTTATATACAAATGATCTATATGACTATTTTTATCTGGGCTGAATACTAAAATATCATCTATATATACCAGTATGAAACTATATTTATTAAATATACTATCCATTTTACGCTGAAATATGGAAGGTGCGTTTTTTAATCCAAAGGGCATAACTAGCCATTCATAATGTCCTTGAGGGCAACAAAAGGCTGTCCATGGTATACTTTCATCTTCCATTTTTATTCGCCAAAATCGATTTACAATCAAATTTACTAAATATCTTTCTTTAGATTCTATTTATAAGTGATCTTTATCGGTATATTGTATTTATCATCTTCGTATTATCATTTAATCTTTTATAATTTATTACCATTCTAGCTTTTCCTCTCTTTATCTCGCATGATTTCTAACCATAAATCTTTAAGCTTCTATGTGAACTATTACTAGGTCTAATTACTCCTAAATCTAATAATTCTTTAATCTGAGTTCTAAATTCTTCTATGTCTGCTGGTGTGTGATCTATTTGTGCTGAAGTGATCCTATAATCTCTATTTTTTATATCTAGACTGGCTAAAATTTTATTTCTTTCCCAATATTTCATGGGTTGTTCTCCTAAAATTTCTGTTGTTTCAGCTAATCTTATTATCTCATCTAAATCTTTTTCTGTTCTCTTGTATTTTGGTTTTTTCTTTATTTTTCCTATTTTTGCAAAAATTAATTCTAAGTTAGCTATTTCTTGAAAATCTTCTAAGTTTCAATAATCTTCCTTATCTTCAAAATGAACTTCTTCAAAATCTTCTAGCTCATAATTTTCCATATCTAATTTTTCTAAAGAAGTATTATTTTTTACGTCATTAGGTATGTATGTTTGGGCTAGCTCTGGAAAAATATTTCTACTTGGAAATAGAAAACTAGCGGGGACTGAATCTACTCCTATGGTACCACCACGCTTCGCACGCAACTCTGATGAATGGGCGATTGTGCTAATGGGCATAAGCTGTTGGGGTATTGACGGTTCTTTTGAAGAAGCTGATGTTGTGTTGGCTGATAAACATAAAGTTAAGTCCGAGAATGAAAGGATGATTCTGTCTGCTATTTCCGATCCAAACTTGGGGTAATGGGAACCATTCTATGTGCTGATCTTGAGAACCTAGATGGTGAAAACTAATCTGGGCGCCATTAATGCAATGTGTATATGTTTGTTTAGTGCCGTCGGCTATGCTGACTAAAGTTGGTGTTGCTAAGGCTGTACTCCATCCTGGTGGAACTACGTGTTGTTCTATGTATGATTTACTGGCTCCTGTATCTATCATGGCATCTATGCTAAGGGTTTTTTCTATAAACTTAATTACACAAGAAATCTCGACTAAATTAGACTTGGGTATAATAGGGTAATTAAATGGTAAATATGTACTATCTGGTTGAGTCTGAGAGTATTGACTAAAGGGTTGAGAATCAACTAAATTGACTAATTCTAAAGAGTTCATATGATCTTCAACTAACTTATCTTTTAAGGGGTATGTATTATGAAATTGTTCTAACTGCTGTTTAAGTTGTTTGTTTTCTAACTCTAAACATTCTATGTCAAACCTAGTTTTAGTTTCTATCTCTCTAATTTGAAATGTAAGTTCTCTTATTTGTACTTCTAGTTCTCTATTTGCTAGTCGTAATTCTCTGTTTTCAATACTATTATCTTTTCTGGTATTTTCTAATTTTATCTTATGTGTCATATTTAATTTTTCTAAACAAATTATACAATAGGTTATGCTGCATAATAAACATTGAGCTCTCTCATCTCTGGCTGGAAACCAATTACAATAGCTGCATCTAGTTGTATCAAATCCTAATCGTATCTGAAAATTATGTTGACATTCAGTATCTGGATTGCATTCCATCATAAAGAAAGTATCGTGAGTCTTTCCTATTTCTTGGTTAAGTTGTCCTAAAAGATTATCTACATCGTATCACTTTACGAATCACTATCCGAGCTTATAGCTTCTAATTGATATTCATAATCATGACTATACTATATACATCTGAATCATCACTATTTATCTTGACTATATCTTCTTCTAAGTCTTCCATAATATTTAATCTTTCTATCGCTTATTAGTATTAGGCTTGTATCTTTTGGGCAATTTTTGCAAAATGATTGGGTTCTCCACATATATAACAATTACATTTTTTACTATTGGGTTTTCTAACATATCTTTGTTTCCTTTTATCTTTTTCATCTTTGGGTAATTTCTTATAATTTGTCCTATTAAAAGTTCTACTTTTCCTAATGAATTTCTGTCTTTTCCAGGGTTTTCTATTTTTCTTCCAATATTTTTCTTTTCTATATTTTCCATATTTTTTGTATTTTTTCCTATTATATTTATCTTCGTATTGCTGAGGGGTATATATTACCATAATTTTGTTTTTTCAAATCTTTCTGTATTTTAACTTCTATACATTTTTCTCTGAGTCTTTGGAATGTAAAAATTATCCTAGGTCCTATTCCTAAAGTTCCTTTTATTTTTACTTCTCCTGAGGCTATTTGAGCTGGTAAGTTTGTATAATAAATTGACCATTTATCTTCTATTTCTCTTCCTAGTTCTCCGGGTAATTTTCTAAAATATTTATTTCCTATCTCTTCATCAAAACTTTTTCCGATTCTAGTCGCTATAGCTAAGTATTCTTTACTAAAGGGTACAATATATCTCCAACTTCCTAAAGTCATTTGATCTAATTCATTAATGCTATGCTTTGAGTATAAGTATTTCTCTAGAAGGGTCATATCCTATAAGTATTTCTTTTATAAAACTTGTAAAATTCCACGGGTTATCTCCTAAGTCCTTAAGTTGTCTAATTATCTCCTCATATTTTCCTTTAAATGTTAAGTATATATTAAAAGCTGAGTCTCCTAAAAGTGTCTCCATAAAGTCCTACATATCAGTTGTCTCATAAGGATTACTTATCCATGCCTTTACCGCATCTTTTTCCCATATTTCTATTACTTCTTGCCATATCTGAGGGTCGAATCTAGCTAAATCTAAAAGGGTTCCCTGGTTATTAGCTGGTTGTAATTGTATACTCATATCTGGTTGTCTACACTTTCCATGAAATCTATAGCTTTTATTTCGTCTGAACGGCTAATGGCCTTCTTCCTCCCTCTTGTATAATGTATTGGTTCTACGATCTTATGCGATTGGTTGTGGGTTCTTGGTTCTACGTATTCATATAAAAAGTATCTTCTACCTTAGGTTGTTCTGGTATTTGTAATAACCCTGACCCTAATTAGCGCTAATTGAAATTTAGTTACGTCTAATAACAATTAAGGGGAAAATCTGGAATTTATTTGCATATGCATTACATGATTTATGTGTTTCTATTTGTTCGGTGTTGGATTATCTGTTTGAATTTATATGTTTAAACTGTCAATTGAAGGCCTTATCGGCGGCCGATTTAGAAACCGTTTGGTGCTTTAGAGTCAGTAGAATATTTCTGATTTATTGGTATATTTATCTGAAAATTGATTAGGAATGATTAAATTAGATTTAAACGAATTAATTGTCAAGTTTGACTTAATTACGAAATTGCCATTGTGAGTGGGCCTGGCCTAATCTAATATGTGAGCCTAACACATCACTTTGGTCATATACAAAACATTTCCTCAGCCTTGTTGAGAGCCACAACCGAATTTAGTGAGAGAGAGGGAGAGAATGTAGGGGAAATTGAATTCATCTTGTGGCTTGCTTGAGAATTGAAGTGTAATTGGCATAATTGAACTCCTAGGCAAGAAGTTGAAACTCTAGGTAAGGAAATCATCTTCTTATTGTAGTGTTTGAGCTTAGTCTTGCATGATTCATGCTCATTTAGAGAGTTAAGTCATGATTTTGCTCACATATGTTGAATTGAAGATCAATTGTTGCATGCATGGTTGAATTAGTGAAATTGGAGTTGAATTCATGGATAATGGTCACATGCATGCCCATATTTATGTAAGAATCCATGTTTTCAGTTTGTTTTCAAAGTATTGAGCTCTTTAGAGCAAGATTTAAAGTCGAAAATTGGTTTGAAGATCTTGCATTGCATGTTTTCAAATTGTTCTTGAAATGCGTATGTATATGGGGATCTTTGGACTCGCTCTTGGGCAATGATTTTTCAAATTGGCTTTTGAAACTTAATGTACTATGAGTTTAATGTGTTTTCCAGATTTTGGACCCAAGAGGTTGAGTTTTGGGTGGTAGGAAGCTTGGTTCGAACTTGGAAGACAAACTGAAATTCAGATTTTGCTTCCTCGCCGAGCGAAGGATTCTCGCCGAGCGACCATCCTTTGTTACGAGCTCGCTCGGCGAAGAAGTGGTGGCTCGGCGCACATTGCACGCCAGTTTTTGGTGCACGCATAAGCGCATGCTCGGCGAAGGAAGGCTCGGCGAAGCCTTTGATTTTGTTAGATCGCTCGGCGAGCATCGGCGACCATCGCGTAAAAATTCCCAAGATTTTTTCATTTCATCGCACCGCTCGGCGAAGGACTCGCCGCTCGGCGAACCTGATTTTGCATGCTCGCTCGGCGAAGGAAGGCTTCGCCGGCGAGACCCCTGTTCAAAGAACTTTTGTAAAACATTTTCTAAGGCAATTTTGCATCCTCATTCCATTCTAGGCACTCCTAGGCCATGTTTAAGGCTCCATACTGAGGGTAAGGGGTTGGGCACACACTTAGAGTCGTCGATGTAAGTTTTGTACAATCGAAATGTATGATTCAAAGTGTGTGTGTCCGTGATGTGTTATGTAGGTCAAGTGCCGCAGTCTGCTTGATCCCATTGACTTCACCTATTTGTATCGGCGCCCACTGTGAGTAATAACTTTGTAAAGTTACGTTCAATGTTATGTATTTTCAGTATACTATGATACGAAATGATTGATTCTTGAAAAGCTAAGATATGTTGGAAATGAATGAATGAATGTCGGCACCCTTAGTTCTTATGGCCCTCGCCCGGGGGAAACAATACCGTGGCATATGGCCCTCGCCCGGGGGAGACAATACCGTGGCATATGGCCCTCGCCCGGGGGAAACAATACCGTGGCATATGGCCCTCGCCCGGGGGAGACAATACCGTGGCATATGGCCCTCGCCCGGGGGAAACAATACCGTGGCATATGGCCCTTGCCTGGGGGAAACAATACCATGGCTACTTGCGCGCAAGATATGGACCGTTATGGTTGTTGGTACCAACATTATTGTGGTCTTTGGACCTAATTGATCGGATAGCTATGGGTGTACCACATATGATCTTATGCAAGAATTGGTATATGAACATGAATATGGAAATGATTATGAAAATGAAATGGAATCTGAAAAATGCATAAGACTATGTTTCTGATAGGATTGTGTTTCGGATGTAAGCTTTGATTTCTAATTATGCAATGGGCATCATTCATTAACCCCTTTACTCTTATTATTCACCGGGCTTTCGCTCACGTTTACTATATATATGTAGGTGAGGCGGACAAGACCACGCCGAGTTGATGGCCTCATGTTTCCTTTTTGGTCACCATTGCGCCTCCAGGAGGTTCCTCAAAAGCCTAACCTTGCTTTGTTTCATGCTAGTCGGTTGTGGTTTTTGTAAAGTTGGATCTTGGGACAAACTTGTGTAAATACTTTGTACATATTGGTGTACTTTGACTAGCATGTTATGTATATAAATAAGTTTCAAATTTTCAGTCCCGTCATCACCGCTCATTGGACCTTGTTTACTTCGATTTGCTTCCTTATTATTTGTTATTATGTTTGGAGGCCGAGGTAATCCATGGATTAACCTATAGGCGGGTTTGGGTCGTGACAGTGGTATCGAGCACGAGTTATAGTCCTTATGAGCTTAGGATGTCCTAGTAAGAATTAGGGGCATTCCATTTGCATGTGTGAGTGTGTGGTAATATAAAATGTGTATTTGAATATATAAAGTTTTGTTTACCTATAGCCATGGACAATCCAAGGAATGATGATACAAAGAGGTCTTCCGATGCAATGGATAGAATGGAACAAATGTTGGCAACCGTAGTAATGGAGGCAACAACCCTCCACCTCCGCCAAGACAGCCTGATAACACTGATATCATTAGTCTGACACAGAAATTTCTGAAGATGAAACCCCCAATGTTCTATGGTGGGATTGAGCCCTTGAAAGCTGAAACATGGTTGCTTGAGATGGAGAAACTGTATGAGGTATTTCCGTGTTCAGAAATGCAGAAAGTTCTTTTAGCTACCTATACTCTAAAGGATGAAGCTCGCAGGTGGTGGTTATTGATTCGAAATGGTCACGAAAATATGACGTGGACACAGTTCAATGCAATCTTTTATGACAAGTATTTTCCAGCTTTCAAACAGAAAGTCTCGAATTCAGAACTTAAACAGGCAAGATGAGATGAGGCCAAATTCACTGAGCTAGCTAGGTTTGCTCCTCATATGGTGGATACAGAGGACAAAAAGGCCCGCAAGTTTGAGGATGGATTGGATCTGGACATACTGGAAAGGGTGGGAGTTCTGAATCTACCCACATATGTGAGTGTTCTAGATAGGGCATTGATGACAGAATCCATCCTAGCAGCAAAGAAACAAGCTCTTGCTCCACGTGATTAAAAGTAGGAAACAACTTTAAAAGGCGTTCATTTTTTCGAATAAGAAGCGTATCTGAGGATCTCACAGTCAAGGTCGGGGACTCTATGACAAATTGCCGAATGTGGGAAACAAAGACAAAGGTTCTTGCCACCTAACATCTGTTTTGGTTGTGGCGGAGAGGCCATATGGTGAGGAACTGTCCACGAGATCCGAGGCAGTTCGATCCGCAAACCAACGCCAAAGCCAATGCAGGAAAAGAACCGTTGAAACAAGGCCGAGTGTTTGCTTTGGTGCCTGGTGATGTACCGAACACCTATACCGTGGTGTCAGGTACACTTTCTGTATGTTCTCAATATGCATATGTGTTGATAGATTCTGGTTCAACGCATTCCTTCGTGTCGCATGCCTTTTCTCAAAAATTGACTAGGCCATTAGAACATATGACATGTGTATTGTCTGTATCTACACCTTCTGGGGATTCTATGATGTGTACTCATGTTTATCCAGCATGTGATGTAGTGGTTGGTGATATGACATTGTATGTGGATTTACTGCCTTTGGACATTCATCATTTTGATTGCATTTTGGGGATGGATTGGTTGACTAAATACTGTGCTACTATTGATTGTGCAAACAAAACTGTGGTGTTTAGACCGGTATGCAATTTACCTTTAGAGGAATGGGGTAGTTCCTCCCCATACTTAATCTCGCCATGAAAGTAAACTACTTAGGAAAGGTTGTAGGGTTATTTGTGTTGCATCTTGACTACACCATCGAAACAATCCTGTTGTTGATTTTGATGTGTTTCCAAGGGAGTTAGTTGATAGAGAAATTGAATTCTTGTTGAGGTGATCCGGGGACACAACCTATATCCAAGACTCCATATAGGATGTCTATCTCAATTGAAGGAATTGAAAACTCAACTTCGTGAATTGTTAGACAAGAATTTTATCGTACTTCACCTTGGGGTGTCCAGTGTTGTTTGTTAAAAAGAAGGATGGGTCTTTGAGATTGTGCATAGATTATCGGGAATTGCACAGAGTGACCATCAAAGACAAATATCCTTTACCCCGAATAGATGACCTATCTGACCAACTGCAGGGTGCCCAAGTGTTTTCAAAGATTGACCTCGTGCAGGTATCATCAGTTAAAGGTTAGAGCCGAAGATATTGAGAAAACTGCATTCCGAACTAGATATGGACATTATGAATTTTTGGTAATGCCGTTTGGAATGACTAATGCACCTGCTGCTTTCATGGATCTTATGAATAGAGTGTTTAAATCGTATCTGGATGATTTCATTGTTGTGTTTATTGATGATATTCTGATATACTCTAAAGACAGGGAAGAACATGAAAAGCATTTGAGAACTGCCTTGCAGGTATTGAGAGAAAAGAAGTTGTATGCTAAATTGTCTAAGTGCGAATTTTGGTTAGCATTTGCCATGTGATTGACAAAAGCGGTGTTTCTGGGACCTCGAAATTGAAGTTGTGGATTGGCCGAGGCCTACAAATGTGAGTTTTCGGGACTTTATTACCGAGATTTGTGAAAGACTTCTCAAAGCTTGCTTTACCATTGACTCAATTAACTCGAAAACATGCCATTTGACCGAATGATCAAAGAGACTTTCCAAGAGTTGAAAACCAGGTTAGTGACTGCACCCATTTTGACTTTGCCTAATGGTGCTGATGGGTTCCAAGTGTACAGTGATGCTTCATCTAAAGGCCTAGGGTGTGTGCTAATGCAAAATGGGAAGGTGATCGCCTATGCTTCTAGACAACTCCGACCTCATGAGAAGAATTATCCAACACATGACCTTGAATTGGCAGCCGTAGTGTTTGCTTTGAAAATATGGCGTCATTACTTGTATGGGGTAACTTGTGAAGTATATACAGACCATAAAAGTTTGAAATATTTCTTCACTCAAAAGGAGTTGAATATGAGACAGAGACGATGGATGGAACTAATCAAGGATTATGACTTGCAAATCTTATATCACCCGGGGAAGGCTAATATCGTGGCGGATGCTTTGAGTAAAAATCTGGGTCGTGTTTGTTATCTAGCCGAAAAGACTTGTCAACTGATTTAGAACAAGATGGACTGACGTTTGTTATCTCTGCCCAACCTGCTATACTTGATGAGATTAAGCAGAAGCAATGTGAAGATGAACACCTGAAAAAGATTATAGAGGAGTTTGATTCGAAACCAAGGCCCGATTTTGTGTTTGAAAATGATGTGCTGAAATTTCAGAACCGTCTTTGTGTGCTGATTATGATTTGAGGAAACGTGTTATTTGAAGCTCACGTAAATTTGCTATGCATCCGGGAACACGAAGATGTACCACAATTTGAAAATTTTTGGTGGCTGGAATGAAGAAGAGTATTGCGACTTCGTGGCTAGATGTCTACATCGCCAACAAAGTTAAAGAACATCAACGACCGGGTTTGCTACAACCACTCCCAATACCGTAATGGAAATGGGAGCATATCACCATGGATTTCATTGTGGGATTGCCTCGCTCTTCTCGAGGTATGGACTCTATTTGGGTTATAGTTGACCGCTTGACTAAATCTGCACATTTCTGCTGTTAAAACTATTTATAACGCCGATAGACCGCTAATATCTATATGACCGAAATTGTGAGGCTGCATGGGTGCGTCTATTGTGACTCAAGTTTGTGTCTAGATTTTGGCGAGTTTGCAAAGCTTTGGGAACGATTGAGATTGCCCACGCATCGATGGCCAAACCGAAAGAACTAACCAAACTCGAAGATATGCTCGAATGTGTGTTAGATTTCCGTGAAATTGGGAAGCTTACTTGCCAGTTTGTGTACAATATGATTATCACTCAAGTATTGGGATGGCTCAAGCTTTGTATGGAAGAAAGTGTCGATCTCCAATATGTTGTAGGTGAGACCCTTGTTGGGACCGAACTTGTACAAGAAACAATCGAGAAAGTGAAACTAATCTGAAAATAGGCAAAAGAGTTATGCCGACGTTCAAGAAGAGAAAGGGAATATGAAGTAGGGACCATGTGTTCATTAAGGTGACCCGATGAAGGGTCAAACCCGATTTGGTGTTAAAGGAAAATTGGCTCCAAGGTATATTGGACCTTATGAAGTTCTTGAAAAGATCAATCCAATAGCCTTACCTCCGGTGATGGAACATATGCATAATGTCTTCCATGTGTCGATGCTACGGAATATTTGAGAGATCCGCCCACGCCATCGAACCGACGATGTACTCTTGAAAGATGACTATACCTATGAAGAGAGGCCTATTGATTGTGAATCAAGAATTAAAAGAGAAACAAAGAAATACCGTTGGTGAAAGTTGATTAACCACGGGGAACCTATGCAACTTGGGAAACCGAAGAGGACATGAAGAAGAGATATCCATTTATTTCCGTTAGACCCGACATTGACTTGAATGAAGTAACTCGAGTTTGGGGACCAAACTCTTTTAAGGAAGACTGTAATAACCCCGACCCTAATTAGCGCTTAATTGAAATTTAGTTACGCCTAATAACAATTAAGGGAAAAATCGAATTTATTTGCATATGCATTACATGATTTATGTGTTTCTATTTGTTCGGTGTTGGATTATCTGTTTGAATTTATATGTTTAAACTGTCAATTGAAGGCCTTATCGGCGGCCGATTTAGAAACCGTTTGGTGCTTTAGAGTCAGGAGAATATTTCTGATTTATTGGTATATTTATCTGAAAATTGATTAGGAATGATTAAATTAGATTTAAACGAATTAATTGTCAAGTTTGACTTAATTACGGAATTGCCATTGTGAGTGGGCCTGGCCTAATCTAATATGTGAGCCTAACACATCACTTTGGTCATATACAAAAATTTCCTCAGCCTTGTTGAGAGCCACAACCGAATTTAGTGAGAGAGGGAGAGAATGTAGGGAAATTGGATTCATCTTGGCTTGCTTGAGAATTGAAGTGTAATTGGCATAATTGAACTCCTAGGCAAGAAGTTGAAACTCTAGGTAAGGAAATCATCTTCTTATTGTAGTGTTTGAGCTTAGTCTTGCATGATTCATGCTCATTTAGAGAGTTAAGTCATGATTTTGCTCACATATGTTGAATTGAAGATCAATTGTTGCATGCATGGTTGAATTAGTGAAATTGGAGTTGAATTCATGGATAATGGTCACATGCATGCCCATATTTATGTAAGAATCCATGTTTTCAGTTTGTTTTCAAACTATTGAGCTCTTTAGAGCAAGATTTAAAGTGAAAATTGGTTTGAAGATCATGCATTTCATGTTTTCAAATTGTTCTTGAAATGGGTTTGTAAATGGTGATCATTGGACTCACTCTTGGGCAATGATTTTTCAAATTGGCTTTTGAAACTTAATGTACTATGAGTTTAATGTGTTTTCAGATTTTGGACCCAAGAGGTTGAGTTTTGGGTGGTAGGAAGCTTGGTTCGAACTTGGAAGACAACTGAAATTCCAGATTTTGCTTCCTCGCCGAAGGATTCCTCGCCGGCGACCATCCTTTGGCTCGCTCGGCGAAGAAGTGGTGGCTCGGCGCACATTGCACGCCAGTTTTGGTGCACGCAACGCATGCTCGGCGAAGGCTCGCTCGGCGAAGCCTTTGATTTGTTAGATCGCCGGCGAGCATCGGCGACCATCGCAAATTCAAGAACCAAGATTTTTTCATTTCATCGACCGCCGGCGAAGGACTCTCGCCGGCGACCTTTGATTTTGCATGCTCGCTCGGCGAAGGAAGGCCGGCGAGACCCCTGTTTTCAGCAACTTTTGTAAAACATTTTCTAAGGCAATTTTGCATCCTCATTCCATTCTAGGCACTCCTAGGCCATGTTTAAGGCTCCATACTGAGGGTAAGGGGTTGGGCACACACTTAGAGTCGATGTAAGTTTTGTACAATCGAAATGTATGATTCAAAGTGTGTGTCCGTGATGTGTTATGTAGGTCAAGTCGATCCCATTGACTTCACCTATTTGTATGTGAGTAATAACTTTGTAAAGTTACGTTCAATGTTATGTATTTTCAGATACTATGATACTAAATGATTGATTCTTGAAAAGCTAAGATATGTTGGAAATGAATGAATGAATGTCCGAAAGTATTTGTGGCACCCTTAGTTCTTATGGCCGCATATGGCCCTCGCCGGGACAATAGTGGCATATGGCCTCGCGGAACAATACTGGTGGCATATGGCCCTGGCATATGGCCCTAGACAATACCGTGGCATATGGCCTCGCCCGGAAACAATACTGGCATATGGCCCTTGCAGGAAACAATACCATGGCTACTTAAGATATGGACCGTTATGGTTGTTGGTACCAACATTATTGTGGTCTTTGGACCTAATTGATCGGATAGCTATGGGTGTACCACATTTGATCTTATGCAAGAATTGGTATATGAACATGAATATGGAAATGATTATGAAAATGAAATGGAATCAAAAATGCATAAGACTATGTTTCGATAGGATTGTGTTTGATGTAAGCTTTGATTTCTAATTATGCAATGGGCATCATTCATTAACCCCTTTACTGCTTATTATTCACTGGCTTTTTACTATATATATGTAGGTGAGACGGCACAAGACCACGCCGAGTTGATGGCCTCATGTTTCCTTTTTGGTCACCAGGAGGTTCCTCAAAGCCTAACCTTTTTGTTTCATGCTAGTTGTGGTTTTTGTAAAGTTGGATCTTGGGACAAACTTGTGTAAATACTTTGTACATATTGGTGTACTTTGACTAGCATGTTATGTATATAAATAAGTTTCAAATTTTCGGTCCATACGTCATCACCGCTCATTGGACCTTGTTTACTTCGATTTGCTTCCGACCCTTATTATTTGTTATTATGTTTGAGGCCGAGGTAATCCATGGATTAACCTATAGGGCGGGTTTGGGTCGTGATATTCTAAATATTTCTTTGGGATGTATAATATCTTCTATAATGTCATCTACATATTCTCAGATGAAATTTTTGATCTAAAAATGACCTTTGCCTCATCATGGGTATCTCATCGGTTAAGTATTCAAAATATCTAGCATCTAATATTTTGTTCATATCTTCTAGGGTAAATTTTTCTAAATCTATCTCATCAATATTATATATCTTATTTTGTGATATTTTTTCTTCGTCATTACATAAAGTTGATTTATTTCACTGATTATCTTGATTTTCTTCTCTATCTATGCTACTAAATTCATCATCTTCAGATTTTTCTGGTGCTACATAAGTATATTGAGTAAATCTTACTGCATAATTTCCATCTGCTGCCTGATATAATAAATTATCTTGAGGGGCTAATTTCTTTTGTCCTAAAAGTCTCCTAATTTCCAATCTAGTCTTTGCATTATCTTCAGAATTAAATTTTTTAGCTGGTAATGCTTTTATTCCTTTTGCGCCTAATAACTTAACTATCTGATCATTTGTAAGTCTATAGTGAGTATTGCTTTCTGATACTGCTAAACCGAAAAATCCTGTACAGACTAATAAATTCTTTTCTCCTTTTTTCATTTTGTATCCTCTACTTTTTATTCCTATTTTTATCTTTTTATGAAAGGTTGAGGTTGGTAATAAGAAATCTGGTGTAAAATAAACTATTCCTCCTTTTGAATTCATATCTAATTCATAACTGCCTAAAATACTTTGTCCTACATCATTAAACCTATCATCATAAAGACATACAAAAACTTTGGTTCCTAAATTTTCTCTGGTTAATGCCTTAACTCCTACCACTACTAATCCTAAGTGAGTCATTTTAAGGTGTTCATTTACTGCATATTTATAACTTTCTCTCTCTATTAAATTTAGCTCTACCTTATCATCTTCTTGAGTTACACTAATCATCTGTTCAGCATAGTGTTTAAATAAATATTATTTTTTATGAATTTTACCTAGCTTATACACATATTTAGCTGGAATTAATTCTAATTTTTCTTTCTTAAATTTTTCTATTTGTTGTTCTACATCTATAAACTCTTCTACTTTAATATCTTCATTATCATTACGCTTTTTGCTACTGCTACCTTTTATTAGCTGTTTAAACATTTTTATTTTCTGTAAACTCTACAGGCTGATTTCTTTGGTGGTAATTTAAGCTTTTCAAAATATTTAGCTATATCTTCCTCGTTTATCTGAGATTGGGGTCTGTTGGATCCTTCTACTCCTTTTCCTCTTTGAAGTATTGTTTTTTCTAAAGTGGCTAAACGATTTTCTAAACTGTGTATCTGTTCTAATAGATAGTCAAATTTTTCACATAATCTAATTAAGAATAAAATTTCTATATTATTTTGTCTTACTGCTATTTTATCTGATTAACTTACTCCTTGATAAATCTTGATTCATACGGATTATTATGAAAATCTTACCTTGTTTTAAAATTGTCGATAATCTCTATTAGCTTTTTTATCACTTGCTCATAAACTAAGACCTGACTAATTGTTCTAAAATTTCTAATTTCTGTTTTAAATTATCTTGAATTTGATTAATCTGTTCTATTTGTTTAGTTATTTGATTTGTAGCTGAAATTAATGTTTCTATTTGTGGGAAATTTTTCTAAATTTAAATCTATTATCTTTTGTAGGATAGAACTACACTGATCTTGGATATAATCTAATTTTTTATCTTGATCTTTAATTAAACTGCGATTATTACGAAGATGTTCTATGGATGAAATAAAAAGATTACTAATTTTATCTATGTCCTTTTTAATATTTTCTGCAAAATTAATCTGATAATCTATGATACTATTTAGTTGAGGATTATTTTCACTATGAAGCTGATGTGTAAAACTATTTTCAAAATTACAACGAAAATTATTTTTATTTATGCTATGGCGATGGTTATGGCTGCTGAGTTCTAAATCTAGATACTCTACTCTTTTCATACACAAAATTAACTCCTACTTTAAAATTATTAAAAGCTACTATGAAATGAAATTTATAACTAAAATGTCCAAAAATAAAAACTACTCTGTTACCATAAGCAAAATGCATAAACTACTTTAAACTGTCCTAAAACCGAACACTGCTCTGATACCAATTTTTTGGGGGTTGAGTTAGTGGTCTACCACTATTTGGAATTGGGCTGAGAATTATCTAATTAATTCTACAGTCATGCTAAAAGATCTTCAAGTTGTTGTATAGCTAATTTTAAGGCTTCTTGTTTTATGGTTAGCTGTCTATTTATCTGAGAAATTTTTAAACTGTAATTTTCTAGAGATCTGCCAGAAGCTAATGATAAAAGAAACTGATTTTTTGAGACTGTAATTTTCTAGAGATCTGTTAGAAGCTAATAATAAAAGAAACTGGTATCTAATTTTTTGATCTTCTAATTCTTGTATTATCTCAGTATTAATTTTAATTTTATTTCTAAAGTCTTCGTCTAAGGGCATATACTAATTCCTTGGATTTTTTATTTTTTATTTCTAAAGTCTAAGTCTAATGGAAAGTTAAAGTCTACGTCTACAAATTTTTTGATTTTTTGTACTTTTTTGATTTTTTGAAATTTAATTTTTATTTCTAGAATCTACGTCTAAAGACATACAAATTTTTGGATTTTTGAAGTTCTTATATAATATTTCCTTAATATTTCTACTCGGGTTGCTCTCCTTTTATTCTAAAATTATTTTCTATGGCAAAAACTATTTTTAGGCAATGTTTGTTTTCATTACATGTACTCCCACCTTGAGACTAAGCCTCGTTCAACATAGTATATTTTTATTTTCCATTTTTTACTTTTCCCTTTCTGCCAACAATTCGCCCTCCAACGCCTAACCATGGCTCACACGGGCTCTTCAGCTAAGGTCACTCAGTAACAAAATAGAAAACTGAAGATACTACGAAGGTTCAAAGCATGTAATATTAATGAGCAAACAAGCATTCCATAAACTTAATTTTTCCCAAAAAGAAAATAAATTTTTAGAATAGAAGAGTTACCCTTTTGAAATATTTAAGGAAAAAGAGAAACTACTCACACTTCATATTAATAAGAAATATACTTACAAAGATTATATTACAGACTCTGAAATTCTGAGAATACACTTAGAGGTTTTTTGAGAGGGGTTGGAAATTACAAAGCAGAGTGAAGTGGTGTTTTTTCTTTCTCTGTATTTTTCCTTCTCTTCTTTCTCTTCGTTCTGCTTCCTCCGTTGGCAAACATGCCAATTTATACATAAACTTGATGCATACAAATCCAAAAATCCCTTACGTCAAAACAAAGATCTAAAAGCCTAAAGAAACAAAAGTCTAAAAGGCTAGACTATAGACTTTGAAAACAACTCTTAATAAAGACAAAATTTTATATATGCAATTATATGCATACTTTGACTCGTATCACTATTATGGATAAATTTTATCAATAAAGGATTAGGATAATGATATCGGGTACTGCTTGTGGGCCCCATCGCATATCATTCAATCCTCATTTTTTGACAAAATTTTGACACTATAATTTATTACAAGACACATATAAAGATTTTCACAGCTTTTCTTTAATAAAGTAAGATAACAGATATCCACTTTATTAAAGTAGTGAGTGAAGGAAAATCCTTATTACCGACAGACTCAAATAATTACAGACACAAAATATCTACAAAAAATCTTTTTTGTCTTTTCTTGGCGTGCATTTTTCTGATATCTGAGGAGAACCTTTATCTTCTATGGATTCTGTCTTCTTTTGGTGAAGCGCCAATTATTGATGCTGACCCGTGGAGTGATGCTTCTTGTAAAACTGAAAGAGTCAAATTGAGAGAGTTACGTAGAGCTTTTCTTTTGAAATTTTGATGGAGTCTTCTAGTGGGACCCGGACCCGCTGTTGTTTTTTTTGTTTTTTTTTTTATAGTAAATTTGATTGTAAATCAGGATTTTGGTAGATAAAAATGGAAGAATAAAGTATACCATGGACAGCCTTTTGTTGCCCTCAAGGATATTATGAATGGCTAGTTATGCCCTTTGGATTAAAAAACGCACATTCCATATTTCAGCGTAAAATGGATAGTATATTTAATAAATATAGTTTTATACTTGTATACATAGATGACATTTTAGTATTCAGTCCAGATAAAAATAGTCACATAGATCATTTGTAGTTTAAGTGCTTATTTTTGGCAAAAAAATAAGTTAAAATAGTTTTAACAAAATGAGTTTTTTCTTAATCAATAAAATATACTTTTAAAGCTCCAAAAACCTAATTAACAACGCCATTAAAGTAAAAAAATAAAATAAAATAAATTACAAATACTTGAGGCTTGTTCAAAATACAATTTACTCATCATGGTTTCAAAAATTACGTCTCGTCCCTTAAAATTTATAATTTCATAAAAAATGGTTAATTTTATTAATAAAATATCAAGTCAATTAACAGTTTTTTCTGTTGTCAAAAATTTATTTTAATTAATAATTCAAATAATTTTATTATTGTATAGAAGAGTAACTAAGAATTTCATTTTTTCAGTTAATTGTGTTAAATAAAAAATTTGACAAAGAATATTTGTAATTTTCTAAATCATATGAGACAATTTATTTTTTAAGCAAACCTTTAAGTGTATTTAAGCAAACCATTAAAGTAAAAAAAAAAAAAAGAAAAAAGAAAAAGGAAAGTAAATTACAAATACATTACGTGAGGTTTGTTCAAAATACAATTTACTCTTTGTGGTTTTAAAAATTACATCTCGTTCCTTAAAATTTATAATTTCATAAAAAATTGTCAATTTTATTAATCAAATGTCAAGTCAATTAGCAGTTTTTAACGCTTTTAAAAATTTATTTTAATTAATAATTCAGATAATTTTATCATTGTATATGAGAGTAATTAAGAATTTAAATTTTTTCAATTAATTATGTTCAATAAAAAATTTGACAAGAAATATTTATAATTTTCTAAATCATATGGGGCAATTTATTTTTTAAGCAAACCTATGTTTGATTGGACAGACTTGATAAGAGAGATTAGAATCTATCGGACTTGAATCTTGGAAGAGTGAATCATCCAGACTATTTTGTTGAATTGGATGCGTATCCCGTGTTTGATTTCTCATGCGATTAAATGTTTAGAAATGACAATTTTTAGTGAATTCAATGTTTGGTTAGATAGACCGGATAAGATAAATGAGTAAAAGACCATTTTACCATTTTTCAATTGTTTACTAAGTAATAGTAATATTAAACATATCTTTAATATTTTTGTAACAACCCATATTTTAATTATTCTGTAAAATTTATACTAATATTATTTAATTATAGTTTGAAAAATATATGATTTATTTTGTATTATTATGTGTAATTTTGTAAAATAATATAATTATTTAGAATTTATGGGTCAAAGTATAAATAAATAATAATAACGAATGTGGTAATAAAATAAATAATTAATTTTCTGTTGATATATGATAAAATATAATTTAATTAAAATATATAATTATATTAAAATATTAGATTAAAATATAATTATCTTAAATATCTATTAAAGATAAGTATAAATTTTTATAATTTATCATCGAATCCTTTGGAAGGATTCGCGTGGGCCACGTAATTATGGGGAGGATCACTCCGGTGAAAGAAAGAAAGAAAGAAATAAAGAAAGAAGAGAGAAAGGAGGGAAAGAAAAGAGAGAAGGAAGGAAAAATAGTGGAAGATGAAAGAGTCTTTGATAGTAAAAATAACGAATAAAGTATTAATATTAAGATGAGTTATATTATAACTTGAATTACCATAATATATTTTGCCTATGTTTTGACTTACCATAATTTATTTTATATAAATTATGTTTTATAAATTATTATAAGTTATATTACTATCTCAATTACGTGGATTAATTTCTGAACTCTATTTGTGAAACTGAACCCATGTATATGTTTATTTATATTTTAAATAATATTTGACTATAACCTTATATACAATTATGTTTTGTAAGTACCACCACGGGAGTCCCACGCCTTGGGGGATTTAAATAACCATTGGCCTCTGTTTGACCGTTTTGTAATCCTCTTGCCATGGATTCATTGACCTCTGTTCTGTACGAAGCAAAGTGTTGTGCGGAGTTAAGTGCTACACTGTTGTAGGAGCCACTTTTAGAGTTCGTATGAGCCACCTCTTGAATCCGTACTTCTATTTTGACTGTCACTTCTGTGATCTCTGTTCTGTTCTGTTTGATACCATGGTTATGATTATTTATTTACATAATCTCAGTTTTGCTACTTGAAGGATTATTTGTTCCGACTAAGTTATCTTAAATGTTTTGGCTACATAACTATCCATGGTTATTTCGTGTCCCTTATACTCTTAGTATAATATTTCTCACTCTGCCATGTGTTTATAGCTATTTACTAATTTTCAGGAGACATGCAATTTAGAAATAGCTTTTGGGAAGTCTTAGATGCGAGACTGCAGAATAGACACACACATCTCTTTTATTGATATTTTTTCTATGTAAATATCGATCTTTTTTGTCAATATAATTTTGTAATAAAAATAGAAACTCCAATGATTATTTTGATATCCTCATTTAAATATTACTTCCGCTCGCATTTATTAATTTGCTTAAGAATTGGTCGGAGGTAACCTCAGTTACTGGCCGTCATGATGCTTAACCCTTACGTACGGGGAGTGGGTCGTGACAATTTTAATTATTTTTAGCTAGATTAAATAAAAAAGTATTTTTTTTACACAATTAAATAAATTAATTTTTTAAAAATAAATAAATAAAATATCAATAAAATATATGTTATTTTTTAATTAAAATTTTAAATAAATTTATTTTAAAAAATAATAATAATTAAATAATAAAATTAAATAAAACATCTATTAAAATTTAAATATTGAAATTAAATAAAATATAAACAAAATTTTAAAATAAAACATCAATAAAATATTTATAAAAAATTATTTTCAAAAATTGAATAAATAAAAATCAATAAAAAGTTAAATAAATTTTTTTTATTTTTAAATTGAGACATTTAAATTTATTAAATTTTACTAAATATAATACATAATTAAATAACAAAAGGTCAAAACGGTCATTTCATCACTTAATCCCAACAATAAATAATCCTATGAAAATTGTCTCACACCCCCCTCCGGCGGATAGTGTAATCCCTCATATGAAGGATAAGGAGTTCGGCCGAACTCTATATCTGGCGGACTAAAAAAAAAAACGCTGAATTGGATGCTTCAAATGGATTACAATCCGCACAATAAATAGTCCCCCATTATCCCTCTAATTGTTTGATTGGACGGACTGGATAAGAGGGGATTAAAATCCATTAGACTAGAGTTCTGGGACTGTGAATCCATCAGACTTGAGTCTTGGGACTGTGAATCCCCTGGACTATCCATCAGACTTGAGTCTTAGGACTGTGAATCCCCTGGACTATTTGGTTTGATTGAATATGTATCCTGTGTTTATTTTTTCATGGGGTTAGATGTCTAGAAAAGACTATTTTTAGTGAATCCAACATTTGGTTGGACGGACTGGATAGGATAAATGAACAAAATATTATTTTACCCTTTTTCAATTATTTATCAAGTAATAGCAATATTAAACATATCTTTAATATTTTAATTATTTTTAGTTAGATTAATAAAAATATATTTTATTTTATTTTTTACACAATTAAATAAATTTATTTTTTTAAAATTAAATAAATAATATATCAATAAAAATATATGTTTTTTTAAATTAAAATTTTAAATAAATTTGTTTTTAAAAATAATAATAATTAAACAATGAAATTAAATAAAACATCTATTAACATTTAAATAATGAAATTAAATAAAATATAAACAAAATTTTAAAATAAAATATCTATAAAAAATTATTTTAAAAAATTAAATAAATAAAACATTGATAAAAAGTTAAATAAAATTATTTTATTTTTAAATTGAGACATTTAAATTTTGTTGAATTTTACTAAATATAATATATAATTAAATAGTAGAGGGTCAAAATGATCATTTTACCACCTAATCCTAACAATAAATTGTCCCCCTAACATTGTCCCACACCCCCCGGGATAGTATAACTCTCATATGGGGGATAAGGAGTCCGGCGGACTAAAAAAAACAAACGATAGACTACTTACTCCTTCAAATAAGCAATTCAAATAGTAAATAGTCTCCCCTAATCCCCCTCAACAAACACACCTGTATTTGTAATTTTAAAAAAAGGAAAAATTACAAAAAAAAATCTCTAGGGTTTGACAATTTTAACGAATTAAATACTAAAATTTTAATTTTGCCAAGTTTTTTTGATCAGATAATTTTATCAATTTAAATCCCTAAATTTTTTATTTGTTTTCAGTATAAATTATTTGCTTTTTTTTGTTAAGTAAAATTAATAGAAAAATAGTATTTTAGTCATTAAATTCAATGAAAATTGATATTTTAAACATTTTATATATACTTAAATTACAAATACATTATCTGAGGTTTGTTCAAAATACAATTTACTCATTGTGGTTTTAAAAATTACATCCCGTCCCTTAAAATTTATAATTTCATAAAAAAAGCCAATTTTATTAATAAATTATCAAGTTAATTTCATAAAAAAAGCCAATTTTATTAATAAATTATCAAGTCAATTAATAGTTTTTAATGTTGTTAAAATTTTATTTTAATTAATAATTCAAGTAATTTTATCATTATATATGAGAATAATTAAGAATTTCATTTTTTTCCAGTTAATTATGTTAAATAAAAATTTGACAAGGAATATTTGTAATTTTTTAAATCATATGGTACAATCTATTTTTTAAGCAAACCTTTAAGTGTATTTGTAATTAAAAAAAAAAGGGAAAAATTACAAAAAAAAATCTCTAGGATTTGACAATTTTAACAAACTAAATACTTGTTTTTAATTTTGTCAATTTTTTTGATCAGATAATTTTGTTAATTTAAATCTCTGGGTTTTTTTTTTTTCAATATAAACTATTTACTTGTTTTTGTTAAGTAAAATTAATAAAAAAATTATATTTTAGTTATTAAATTCAATAAAAATTGATATTTTAAATATTTTATATATACTTACATTGATAACTAAAATATTATTTTTTTTTGTTGATTTTACTTAACAAAAATAGATGAATATTTGAGATAAAAAGCAAATTAAAATATTTAAATTTTAATTAACAAAATTTTAAAAATAAAATTTATTTTATTATATGTCTCAATTATTTATTATTATTATTATTATTATTTTTTTGTATTTGTCCCAAAATATTAAAAAACCAAAAAGTCCACCGAACTGTCCTAAATGTTGGACTGTAAGACCTAAAACCCATCCCTTTGGAAGCCTCCAAAGAGTTTGAGTACTCTCAGTTTCGATCGAGCCTCCAACCCTAGAAATTTATCGAAGGTATGAAATCAAATCATCTCATTTCACTCTATTTCTTGTACAAAAACATGGTTTTTGTTGATTGTTAGTATCAGTGTATAGTGGATTTCCCCAGGTTGCGTTATTTTCCATGGAAAATCTTGCTGGGATTTTTTGTTTTTTTTTTATATTTATTTTTGATTTTCTTGAGAAAAAAAAAATTGAACCTTGTTTGGGTGTTTTTGTTGTATGATGATTAGGTGACGACAATGTCTCGAGTTTACGTTGGGAACTTGGACCCGCGAGTTACAGAAGGGGAAATCGAAGACGAATTCCGGATCTACGGTGTTCTCAGAAGGTAATTTCATCGAATGTTTGTGTTATGATATGATTGAATACGCTACGTGAACATGCTTGTTTGGTTTGTTTTGGGGAAAATTTTTTGGAAAAAATTCTCTACAAACAAATTTTCAAGAGTAATCAAACCAAACAAATTTTTCCAAAAAAAATTTCAAAATTTTGTTTTGTTTGCTTCTTTCCAAAATCACTCTCTCCCTCCTACGTATCAAATCAATCAATTTTTTTAAAACTCTCTTCCCAAAATAACTTTCCAAAACCATTTCTGAAAAAAGGTAAACCAAGTTTTCGTACTTTTTATCTCAAAAACTACTCTAAGACTCTGTTTGGATCTTGGATTTGAGAAAATATTTGTGGAAGGAAAAAGAAAGGGGAAGGAGAAAGAAAGAAAGCGAATGAAATATAAATTTAGGGTTTAGGGTTTATTTCAGATTTCACTTCCCTTTTCCTCTTCCTAAACAAATCCAAGTTTCACAAATTTGTTGACTTGTTACTTTTTGTGGATATAAATATTGCTTATATTTAGCATATTGGAAAGTGAGTGAAATATAAATTTAAGGTTTAGGGTTTAGGGTTTAGGGTTTAGTGATTAGTGATTAGGGTTTAGGGTTTAAGGGGGTTTGTTTCAGTTTTCATTTCCCTTTTCCTTTTCCCTTCAATCCAAGTTTCACAAATTTATTGATATGTAATGCCACTTTTTATGGATATGTTATATTTAGCATATTTTATTTTCCCAAAAATCAAAGAAAATTGTTACTTTTAACTTTTACAAAATGTTAAAACCAGTGTTGCTATTCTTTGTTGGTTATGATCAGCCAATATTGTTAAGGGTATCACTAACCTTTGTACATGGAGTGTAATTTTAGCAATAATAACAATGGAAGCAGAAGAGAAGTGAAGATTGAGAGCGAAGAACTATCTAAAAATGACATTTTTGTTATTTAGGATTGATTATTATAACAGTTGGGGAGATTGGAGTGGATGTGGTCCATAGAATTAAGACGAGGTGGCTTAAGTGGCGGAGTGCGTTTGGGATACTATGCAATAAACGAGTTCACTAGTCTAAAAGGGATTAGACCAGCGATGTTGTATGGGTCGGAATGTTGGGCAATTAAGAAACAATATGTAGATAAGATGAATGTTACTGAGATAAGGATACTAAGGTGGATGTGTGGCAAGAATAGAAAAGATAGAGTTAAGAATGGGTATATTTGAGAATGGGTAGAAGTAGTACCGATAGAAGATAAGTTGAGAGAGAATAGATTGAGATGGTTTGGTTATATACAATGGAGACCAACAGAAGCAATAATGAATAGATGTGATTCAATGACGGCATATGGAAGTGTTAGGGAAAAGGGTAGTAGGAATGGCAATGGGCTGGGGATTACACTCCCCCTTCGTGATTCTCGAAGGTATAAAATTCCCCGTCCCCGTCCCTGCCCCCGATCCGTGATGGAGAACCCATCACCCCCCCGCCTAACGGGGATAGGGTTTTCCCGATCCCGAAAAATCCCCGATCCTTTTTTTTTTGAATTTTGCATTTTTCATTTTATTTTTTAAATTTTTTTGAGACAAATAAAAATAATATATATAAAAACATAATCCAGCAATGTCCAAACATAAACTTCCAAACAAAAACAACATGACAAATAAGATACAAAACAATACTCACACCACCAAAAAAAAAAAAAAAAAAAAAAAATCCAAGCAACACCTTTGTTTTGTTTAAAAAAAAATGACTCGTGAATTTTTGCAAAGTAGCATGCACAACCAACAGTATATAGAGGGGTATAATAGTAATTTCAGTTTGGGGGTGGAAACAGGGGTGGAAACAGGGTTGGGGACAGGGACAGGGGCGGGGGAACTTATCACTGTCCTCGGCCCGTTGGGGATATTTTTTGCGAAAAAACCGTTCTAATCGGGGTCGAGGGGAGGGGGGGGCGGGTCTCTGTCGGGTAGTGTTCGAATTACCATCCCTAAAGAGCAGATTTAGATTGACGTGGGCTAATGTAGTAAATAGAGATATGAACCTCCTTAATTTGACTAACAAAATGGCCTTGGACAGAGTCGAGTAGAGAAGAAGGATTCATGTAACCGACCCCATTTGATGGAGCTTAAGACTTGGTTTGGTTTGGTTTGGTTTGGTTTGGTAAAGGAGGAGAGTAGATATAAATTTACATTATTTATGTGTTTGTCATTGGATTCCATTCCAAATATTTTATTTATACTTGTAATATATTTCATATGTTTTAAGTGTCGGAAAGTGTCCATTGTTGTGTTGGTGTTAGACACGACACGTTACTTTTTTTAAAAGTGTCTGTGCTTCTTCAATGAACCGTTAAATATCATAGTGGTATATAGTTCTAACATTTCAGTCTCATGATTGAAGAAGTCCAAATGTCATATCACTTTATCAGGGTTTCACACTGTCTGATATTCAGTGGCACCTTTGATGGACACTTCATTGTAGTTGTTTTTGTTTGTGATTTAGTCAATTTTATTTGCAACCTAGTAATGAAAATATAAGGAATCTATTAAAGAGATCAATGCTATAATATTTACTTAGAAACTAACATAAAATGACACTTTTAATGGGAGGACACCTTGAGATGCACTTCAAGTACAGTGCTGGCTATGGGCTAGGGGACTTGTCAGTTTGGCATAGTTGGTTCACCGATAGATGACTCATCAGTTTTGCAACTCATGTTAGGACTCTCTCGCTCTCTCTACTGCGGGTGCCGGGGGTTATGTTCTTGGAGTTTTATGGCTCCCGTGGTTGGATTTGACTTTTGAAGTTTACTTCTGCAATTTTTTTCTTGTTTTGTTCTGTTTTGAATTTATGGTTGCTGCTCTTTTCTCACATATAAATGAAATTTATGCAGTGTTTGGGTTGCAAGGAGACCACCTGGTTATGCCTTTGTTGAGTTTGATGATCGTAGGGACGCTCTCGATGCAATTCGTGCATTGGATGGTGAATATAATTTGTGGTTACTTTTATTTGAATGTTTTTATTCTTATATATCATCCTGTTGTAACGAATTGCAACATATTAACTGTTGCTAGCTATATTTTGATGTTAGTCTTCCATTTAAGTACTACTTTGTGTTAGATGAGTCTTTTGAAGCTGTTTCACACTAGTTATTTTTTTTTTTTTTGGGTGATCAACAACAAAGAACTTTATTGATAAATCAAAAAGGAAAGTAAATGAGGATGAGGCATCCTCTTACAAAGAAAAGGGAAAAAACACAAAAAGGCCTAAACAAGATCACACACTGCCAACCAATCTCTAACTAACAAAACAAAGGGGACACCCTTAAAAAGAGGATTCCCCGAAGCCCAAAAAGAAGTTAAATGGCAAACACAATCCCACAAACAATCTAACCCTCGAGATTTATCTTCAAACACCCTCACGTTTCTTTCTAACCATAGAACCCAAAAGGTTGCACAGACCGCACAAGACCAAAGCAATTTGGCTCTCTTTGATCCTCCAAGAACGCAAAAGTCAACTTCGAGCAAATGCACACTCCTTTGCTTAGCTACCCACATAACATTCCCCAACAGAAATAACTTGTGCCATAGAAACAAAGCTATTGGACAATGCAAAAATAAATGATCCACGGATTCTCCGTTCTTACAACACATAATGCACTACTGAGGATTTAAATATCGATTAGGTCTTCGTTTCTGTAATGTATCATTTGTCAAAATGCCTCCATGAACCAAGGTTCACATAAACACCTTCACCTTAAGAGGAACACAAGCCTTCCTAATTCTCTTGGAAAAAGGAAATTGAGAAACATGAGAAGAATCGATAAGTTTATCAAAAAAAGACTTACACAAAAATATCCCAGATGAATGGAGAGCCCAAACCCTCTTGTCCTCCAAAAGAGGAGTCAAAGAAAAATTCTCAATTCTGGACAACAAGGACACCAATTGTGAAGCTTCCTTATCATTAAGATTTCTAGAAAAATCAAAGTTCCAGGAAATTGGAGCCAAAAGTGAACAAGCTATAGAAGCAATAGAAGAGTTATGAGATCGAGCCACTCTATAGAGATGTGGGAAATCAAAAGCAAAAGAAGATTGGCCCATCCATACATCCTCCCAAAAGCGAACAAGTTCTCCATTTTCCACCCTTACAGAACGATGACAAGACCAACATGAGTATATCTGTGATTGATTTCCAAGGAGCACGACAAGTACCCCTCAGGACCACCCGTGAATCCCTACCATTGTTTTGAGTCCCATACTTGCTTCTAATAACCAAATGCCACAGTGAATCACACTCAAGTGGAAACCTCCACAATCATTTGCCAAGAAGGGTCATGTTCCTAGCCAAAATGTTACTAATAGCCAAACCCTCCCTTTTCCTTAGGTAACGAAACTAAATCCCAACTCACCAGGTGATCCTTCTTTCCCTCATCCTTGCCCTCCCAAAGAAAGTCCCTCATAAACTTTTCTAATGCCTTTGCCACCTTAATCGGTATCTTGAACAAAGATAAGAAATAAATAGGAATACCACTCAAAACCGACTTAACCAAGTGTATCTACCCCCGCGTGAAAATAAAGCCTTACTCCACCCTTTCAACCTTTTACCAATCTTCTCCACCACTGGATTTCAAAAAGTTTCACTTCTAGGATTACCCCCCAAAGGAAGACCTAAATATTTAAACGGAAGTGCCTCTATACCACATCCTAAAAGAGTCGCCCTATTCCGAAGCAGGTCTTGCTGCATATTAATGCCCACCACATTACTTTTCTCCAAATTAACCTTAAGGCCAGAGATGACCCCAAACAATCTCAAAATCGAATAAAGATTAACTATTTGACTTTCATCTCCTGTTGAGAAAAAAATTGTGTCATCCACATACTGTAAATGTGTGACACAAACTCTATCTCCTCCTACCTCCAATCCCGCAAAAAGACCTACTTCTCTAGCTTTATCAACCATCTTGCCCAACACATCTGCCACCAAAATAAAAACAAAAGGAGATAGTGGGTCCCCTTGCCGTAATCCTCGCGAAGCCCTGAAACACTCCCCTGGTTTACCATTAACTAAAATAGACATATTACATGTCGACAAACATCCCCTAATCCAAGATCTCCACCGCTCACCATAACCCTTCTTGTCCATTACAAAATCCAAAAATTGCCAATCCACAAGATCATATACCTTCTTGAAATCCACCTTAAAGATAATACCCTCCTTCTCTAAACTTCTATATTCCTCCACGACTTCATTTGCGACTAAAGCTACATCTAGGATTTGCCTACCTTTCACAAAAGCCCCCTGCGCCATCGACACAGTCTTCTCCAAGGAGATTGCAAGTCTTTTTGATAAAACCTTCCCCAAAATCTTATAAAGTGATGTGACCAAATTGATGGGTCTAAAATCTCCAATTCTTACTGCATTCACTTTCTTAGGAATCAAACAAATGAATGTGGCATTTGAGCTCAAATTAACAACTCCCGACTAATGAAATTCCAAAAAAAATTCCCAACAAATCCTTTTTCACCACCTCCCAATAGTCTTGAAAGATAGCCATGGAAAAACCATCTGGACCTGGAGCTTTGTCTCTCTTACACTTGAAAACTGCCTCCTGAATTTCTGTTTCATCAAATGGCCTTTCAAGCCAAGTTGCAACTGCTTGATCAATAGGTCCCAATTCAAGGCCTTCAATCCCTAGTCTATTCATCTCCTTCTTCGAATAAAGCTTAGAATAAAAATCATAAATTTCATTGACAATCTGATTCTCTTGTTCCACTACTACCCCTGGGCTTACTTCTAATCTCTTAATGAACTTCTTTCTTTTCCCATTTGCTATCCTGTGAAAAAATCTGGAGTTCACGTCCCCTTCCTTCAACCATTTAACCTTCGCTTTTTGAGACCAAGAGATTTGCTCCCTAAGAACCAACTCTTCCAATTTCAATCTCAACAAAGAATGCTCCCTTCTAAAGGACTCAACAAAACCCCCTTGCATCTCCAATACATCTAACTCTTCGATTCTGCTCATCACCTGTTTCTTTGAAAGCTCTAAATTCCCAAAAACCTCCTTATTCCAACACTTCACATTCTCCTTGACCATTTTCAACTTTTTCATATACTTAAAACCCTCCCATCATAACAAATAGCATTGGTCTACCATTCTTCAAATTTTCTGTGAAAAGATGACTGTTCCAACCACATATTTTTGAATCTAAAAGGCATCGGGTCCCATTTTAAAGGGCAACTTTCTATCATAGTAGGATAATGATCTGACGTTAATCTCGGTAGTGATTCCTGCCTTAAATTGGGAAAAAACCCTTTCAACCCCAAGGAGTACAAAAATCTATCCAGCCTACAGCACACTAAATTTCTTGCAAATTAGACCAAGTAAATCTAGTGTTGCACAAAGGAGAATCCACCAACTCACAATCTGTGATAAACAAATCAAAGTCCCTCATGCCCAAAGAAGCACGAGGGTACGAATGCACGATGCGAATGCAATGCAGATGCGTCGATCTGACAAAATTCTAAAAAAGTAAGGTACGGGTACGGTTGTGGTACGCCAATATTTTATTATTTTTTTTTATTTTTTATAATTATGGTTAAAAGATCCAACCTACAAATTGAAATTAAATATCAAAACTAAAAAGTATGATTGATTATTAATTTTGTTGTAATTAATTTTTATAATTTTGTTCTAATTAATTTTTTTGATTATTAACATTATATAAGTATGATTGATTATTAATTTTTGTGTTCTAATTTATTAATTTTTTTGATCTATTTTTTTAAATAATTTATAAAGGCTATATATATAATATATAAATAAAAACATATCATACATATATATATAAGTATAATTTATAAAAACATAAATAAAAATATATAATAAAAAAATAAAAAATAAAAAGTTATAATAATATAATATAAATTATAATTTATACTATATATATATATATATCTATGTATAATATCTATATCTAGGTTATAGATAAGAGACGAAGAGAGACGAGAGAAACAGGCGAAGTGAGTGAGAGAGAGAGAGAGAAAGAGAAGGCGAAGGTCGATCGAAGGTTGTCAAAGGTCGTCGAGGTCGATCAAAGGTCGTCGAGGTTGATCGAAGGTCGTCGGAGCCGTCGGAGCTTCAAAGCAGGTACTCCTCTCTTCTCTGTTTCTTCTCTTCCGTGTTCGAACAATTTGAGGTCTGCCGTGCCGTACCCAAGTCGTGCAGTTCTCCCAAACGTCTGAGACATTGTTTGCCGTCCGATGCAGCGTGCAGCGTACCGTGCATTGCAGTATGCCACCATTTGTGGAGTACCCGTTCTTCATAGCTCATGCCCCTAGTAGTTTTGATCCCATTGAGTTTTTCTGAGCTCTTTCTAACCACATTAAAATTTCCCCCTAAACACCAATTAGGGGAACATAGCCCAGATAACCCATATAACTTCCACAAATCCTATCTCCTAGACGGTCTGTTAGGACCATAAACCCCTGTTAACCACCACTTTGTATTGTCAAGATTTTTAAACCTAACTGATAGTGAGAATTCCCCCTCTAAAGTTTCACAATGAGAAACAACTCTTTCATCCGACATCACCAAAATGCCCCCCGCTCTACCTACTGAAGGCAAACAAACCCAACTCCTATGTCTAACTTCCCAAAGACTCTTCATGAACCTCCTATCACACACTTTTACTTTAGATTCCTAAAAAATAACTATGTCCGGTTAATGACGCTTGAGAAAATCCTTAATAACACCCATCTTTCTCCGAGCGCCCAACCCCCTCACATTCCAACTGAAGATCTTCATTGGGAAACATATTCACCCCTAAATACCTCCCGACGCCTCTCATAGTTAACCAAACTTGCTAAATTCCTAAGTTCCCTTGCCCTTTTTTTGCTGCTCTCACCTACCTTTCTACCAACCTTCTCCCTAATGAACATACTATCTTTACTAAAAGATCCTGAATTCCCCTCTATTTTAACTAATGACAAGCCCATAACTTGAAGTAACTGCATAAAATGAGGCACCTCCTCGGCCCCAATTGGATAAGTCTCATATTTACTTAATTCCTTCAACCAACTCTTTGTTTCTTTATCCCCATTACTAAAAATTTGACCCCTTTTGTCAACATGATTACCTAAGATCCCTCCCTGATTGTCATTCACATGGTCTTGAATACCATTAGCTTGTAAGGACTCAGACACAATAGTAGACCCATTCACCATGTCTGTTGAGGTAACAGAGGTAACCCCTTGTGCCTGAACATCACCTGAGGAGATCTGAAGAACAGGACAAATCAACCTAGATGAATGAAACAAAGAATCCCCATCCTTAGCCCCTTCCCCAGAATTAGAAAAACCTGGGATGGCTTGTACCCTCTTTTTCAACATAAACAAATATTTAATATGTATATTATTAAATTTTTTAATAAGAAGAAAAAAAATAATTAATTTTTTAATATATATATATTATTTTATTTATTTATTATATTTTTTAAATAATGTGTTTTAATTAATTTTTTTATTTTATTTTATATACATGTGTTTATTTTTATTTTATATACATGTGTTTATTTTTAAATAATTAATGTATTTTATTTTACATATTATCTATAAGTATATTATATATTATATAATAGGTATTATTATATATTATATAATAGGTATTATATATGTATAAATCAATTATATTATATATATTATAAGTATATTGTATATTATAAGTATATATATATATATATGAATAGAAGATAAACTGCTTCAGTGCAAATGAAAATGCTAAGACTTGGTTAAATGAAGGACTGACCTGATTCGGAGATTCGGAAACCTTCTCGAAATCCTCACCATAAGTAGTACCATCAGCATTGAAAAGATTATTGAGATTCCAATCTTGGTCCTAAGGCTCATCTGCTATACTTTCCCTTTCAAAGTGTGAATCAGAGCTCTCAAATGATCCGTATTCATCTAAAGCTTGCAATACCTCATGTAGTTCGAACCGACCCTCTTCCAAGTCCTGAACCAGTTTTTCCAAAGCCAAATTAATCTCCACCAAGTCCTCGTCCGTCGCATTTAATCTCAGAAAATCCTTACAGGATCTATCCACAATATCGGACAACCCTAGATGTTCCTACTTTGTGCTAAGGTCATCGCGAAAGATGGACTGCCTAGGCTAAGTGCACTTGACTGTATCTGATGCGACGAAAGAGAGAGATCTACTCTTTCCCCCAATCTGTGAAAATTGTCTAGGTTTTTCGACACCGATAGACTCAGTATCTATAACCCTTGAGACCAAATGGATTGATTTGTCCTTCCCACCCAAACCCAACCCCGAAACCTCCATCGGGTTGGAAGCACAGTCCCTAAGATCTTCCAAAAAACTTGGGCCTTTGTCCTTAAAGAAACAAAACTTATTTGGGCCCTCATGAAGATCTGGGCCACAGTCCTTAAGACTGTGACCATCATTTGGCCCAAACTGATCCTGTACCCCAGTATTTATTTGGTTATTTGTATTAACCAAAACATGGGCTGAGCCCATAGTGTGGCCAGGCCCATCTTTAATCAAACAATGTAACGGCCTGCCCCTTTCGTCTCTTCCTCTACTACCATTGCCGCCTTCTATCTCGTTCAGGTCACCAGTCTGACTTCTCACCTCCTTTCGGCCACGTGTCTTGGCTGTCGCTCGAGACCCCTCACCTCCCCCCTCACCAATACTAAAGTCACCTGAATCTGGTCGGCACCACCATTGCCGATGAACCTCGCGTCTACCAGAAGACTTTGTTAATGCCTTCAATCGAACAACAGCAGAACTTCCATCCAATTGAACATCAATAGTTGCAGGTAAGAACCCATTACGAAGACCTTTGACTTTCAATCTTGCCTGAAAAAGATTTCCGAAAGTCATAGTTCTTTTATCCACCTCCAACAGACCTCCACACTTCATCCTAATCCATTCAAAAACCTTGTCATTCCAGAGACTAAACGGCAGATCACAGACTCAGACCCATCCTCCATTTGAAGCAATCACATTAGCCTTGCTATGTTTTTCAGCCGAGCACCTTTCCAAACTTACTGCCATGCTCTTACCAAAGAAACAGATTCCCTGACTATCATAATAATCCACCTCGTCAATGCTTTTTGCAACAAACAGAGCTTTGTTTAAGTGAAAAGGCCTCAGAGAAATATTAGTTTTAAAAGACCGACATAGCTCCTTCTCAATCTGTGCCCATTCATCGAAGAATTCATTTCTGGTACAAACCACCACCTTGCGCATCACCAAAACAGAGTTACTGCCTCCCAAGAGATCTGCTTTAGAGCTAAGAACAGCAGCATACAAAGCTCCTCTGTTTGCCCCTGTTTTCTGCTGAACTGACATATCCACACTTTTGGGTCCTCTACGAGTCCTAACTAAATCATGGTCACTTCGATGCTGTCTTTCCCCCTCTTTCAGAACCCTGGAACTTCCTCGAATAATGCTTTCAAACATCTTGGCCACTGCTAGCCACCCTTGACCATCAACCCCTGCCACTGTACTTCTGAAGACAAAATACAGCTGAACTGCTACTATACTTGCTAAAAAAGTATCGATCCTTGCGCCTTCTCCAAACCTGTCGCAAACCTTGCAATGCCCAAAAAACTCCCCCCAAATTGATCTTGAGAGAATAACTTCTGAAACGATTCCTCTCAATGACTTCCACTAGACTTCCTCTGGATTCGCTATCAACCTTAATAATGATAAGTTTCTGCTCTATACGTAACTCTGAAACTCCCCCGTGATAATCCATCAGGGGACTCCACAAGTCTATGTCTTTCCCCTTCCTTAAGCCTGATACTCAGTCATTCCCATCACACGTGGGCAAGAAAGGTGGAAAGCCAAATTCCTGTTTCACACTAGTGAAAGTGGATTATATTGCTTAATGCTGTTTTTGCCCCTCTCCCCTCCCTCTCTGATGCATTTTTAACCTAATTTACACATGCGACATGAATTATACTGGATGAATTTATCAGAAAGCAGTTTTTGTTGCTTGTTTGAACTTTGAAAAAGGATGGAAGAACAATCCTCAAGATTTTTTGTTCTTTGTTTAGTATTACATGATATAAATCTCTAGTGTTCTGATAAATCCAAAGATGCTGCTTGTCTATATTTGTCTCATGGTAGACTCCCAGTCTGGTTGTTTGAGATTTTCTTTGGGAAGCTGGTTGAGATGAGTTGAGCATGTTGTTGGTGGATTGATTGTCACTTGCCACAATGAATATCTTTCTACCACAATGAATATCTTTCCCTTATATTTGAGGTGGAAAATATTTTTTCTCTTGCCCATGGAATTGTTGCCAAAATTTTACATTAGGTGTTTTCATATTTTGAATCTAACATATCTTATCATCATATTGAAGTTTCTCTCTAATTTCATAGTTTGCTAATGCTTAAACTGGTCCACATCTTCCCATAATTTTTACTTATTATTTTCCTTTTTGGTTTCATTGGTTGAAGCCATATCTTCAGACTTCAACAAATGTCATGCTTCAAGGTATCTCATTGAACTCTCTTGGCAATTCATTCATGCTTTGTGTATATTGTGTTCTACACCTTTGGGAAACCATCATTTCCCCCCTGTTTTTGCCTATCTGTCTAGACTTGTTATAAAGATGGCCCAAGGATATTCCATATTGGTCCTGGGTAAACAAAAGTCATGTGTCTCAACATTGTCTTATATGGATTTATTGTCTGAAGCATTTCCATGTTTCCATGTGCGATGAAAGGTGGACAGAACTTCCCAGAGTCTCTATGTTATTTATTTTCTCAATTTTTAGTAATGTCTTCTTTTTAGTTCTCATTTCTGCATGGGTAGTCTTGTTTCATTCTCAAGTATACATCTTATGCAAGAATTAGCAGCTAGCTATTTCAGATGCTTGGAATCTGTAAATGCCATTCTCTTACCTGGCCTGTTTGTCGGTCCGTGTTTTTGTTATCCTCGGCCCCTCATTTTTGACATTAAGATTTCATTATGGCTATAGTGTCAAATTGTCAATTGAGTTTATATGGTCTGCATTGTGTTTATTGGGTTGTTCAGGTTGTGTTTAGGACCTTGCTAGATGATAATCTTTTGTATCATTTATAAATCTGAAGACTGATGGTTGCTTCTATTCTGCATTGTGAATATTTGAGGTTTTCATTTATGCATGATTTGATTTAACAGGGAAGAATGGCTGGCGCGTGGAGCTTTCGCATAATTCTAAAGGAGGCAGTGGTGGCAGGCGCGGTGGTGGTGATGACTTGAAGTGTTACGAGTGTGGTGAACCTGGTCATTTTGCACGAGAATGTCGCTTGCGCATTGGTTCACGAGGCTTAGGGAGTGGGCGTCGTCGTAGCCCCAGTCCTCGACGTCGCGGAAGTCCAAGTTATGGGCATAGGTATGTTTCCTTGTTCTGTTTTGTTTTAGGTCAAGAATTGCATGCGATATATTGTATTGTCAAAAACAAAATAGCCTTTTCTGATTGGAACTGCAAAATTATTGAGCACTTGTTTCCTTTTTGATTCTTTACGAGTTTGCTTGTTATATTCAACATCTTAATTAAGTTTCCATTTTGTGACAGGAGTTATAGCCCTCGTGGGAGAAGATCTCCACGGCGTCGCAGCATAACACCCCGTCATTCCCCTTATGCCAATGGGTATGTAATTGTCTAAAAAGCACAAACACGTGTCACGACACAAACACAATACAGATATTGTGACAAATTTTTTTTTGGGGTAAAAAATGTAGGGCTTGACACATAGGGACGTACAAAATATTTGGATTTATATATTTATTGTATGTTATATATATGAATATTTCATAGATAATGAGAGGTAAAAAACATAACAGTAATTTTTGAAGTTTAAAGGAAGAGGGAATAATCTATAAATCTACATTATTTATCTTATATCATTGGAGCTTAAGTTATGTTGTTGAAACATGTGATGTGTTTCACTTGTCTAAGCAATGGACATGTGTCCCCCTAAATGTGTGTAAGTGTGTCTAGGCTAATTTTTTTGAAAAAAATAGAACTGGTATAGATGTCTGCCTGACACATGTCGGGAAGTGTATGGCAAGTGTTAGTGTCCAAAATAGCTATGGCACCTTCTTAGAAGTGTCAGTACTTCTTAGGTAATCATCCTATGAATGGAAATTTCTAAGACATACATTTTCTAGTATGCGTGTGTGCGCACATGTACATTGTATATATGTCCCTCTCTCTTCTTCCTACACTTTTTGTTTTTTATTATACAAATAATAATAATGGTTCTCCTACATGCAGCATATCACCTGGGCGAGGCCGTAACTACAGCAGGTCACCTCCATATCGCCGTTCTTATCGTGATTAACCTTATGCTAATGGGTATGTGAAGGTAGCCACACAAGGAAAGAAGTAAACAACTCAAAACCTGAAAAAGTGAAAATAAATAGGGAAATCATGTGGTTGGTTTATTGGTCATAGGTCATAGGTCATATATTGCTTTGGAGTCCCTTGTCAAAAAATACCATGTTTGTTTCATTTACTCTGTTATCTGTCCCAATTTGTTTTCACTAGTTTTTCAATATCTTGAAGTACATTCAAGCTTACATCATTAGGTATTTTGGCAGAGATTAAAGGCTGGGGGAAGAAGTGAAGCAACATGCAGGTGGACAACGAAAGATGAGTTCTGTACTAATACTGTAGTCCTGATAGGAGGATAGGTTAACAAACAACAGTAGCGTTATTTGAGTTCATGTCGTGACAGTCGGATGTCTCTTTCATATTTTAACACAATATTATTACTGTCTACTATATGACATGTCGGATGTCTCTTTCGTATTTAACACACGATATTGTTACTGTCTACTATATGTTAGTGTCAGACTTCTGAACTTATATACTTGAAGTAGATGTTTCTAAGAGATTCTGAATTTTGTGTTTTGAGATCGATTTTAGGCTAAATCAGCAACATTTTGCTACTTGCTGCTTAGTGCAAATGGTTTTCCACCTCTGCCCACACACACATCATTGACTCATCACTTCTAGATCCTAGTGCATAATTGGTTTGAATATGATCTTTACTTTTATGCCTGTTGGTTGAATAAGATGATGCTGTTCATTGGTCATATCGATTAGTGTGTGTCAAGCTGCGATAGTACTTTTATGCCTGTTGGTTGAATAAGATGATGCTGTTCATTGGTCATATTGATTAGTGTGTGTCAAGCTGCGAGAGTGAATCGTAATCTTACCATTTGTGGTGATTTCCCCAAAGAGAATGATGCAATAGCTTTTTTATTTTAGTAATGATGCAATAGCTGCTCAAGGTAATGAAAGTAATTGCTACCTGCTACACCACTGTGCCTCTGCTTTGAATCCATGCAAAGTAGCATCTCCAACAAGACTAGGGTTTTGTTGTCAAGGGGAAAGAAAGATGAAAGGGACGTGGAAGTTACGCTTTTTCTGTGTAATCAAATAGATAATTAACATTTTATTTATTTATTAATACCTATTAATGTTATTCTCATTTCCCTAATCCAAACAAATAAAATTAGTTAGATGTTTCTTTTCTATAATTTTCTTTTTCTATCTGCTTCCTTTTCTATTCACTTTTTTAGCCCATGTCATTTCTTTCAATAGTGGGTTCATGGATTCAGTAGTAGCAATATGTTAGTTTTGCATGTGTTGGAGCATCTCTAACGCTTTATTAAATTTTTTATTAAATTTAATAAAAAATTTAATCTGATATGATGTATTTTAACGATTTTTATCAATTTTGTCGGTCGGCTGGTAAAAAGTAAATTTAATGAAAAATTTAATTTGGTATGATGTTTTTCAATGATTTTTATCAATTTTGCCAGTCGGCCGGTAAAAAGTAAATTCAATGAAAAATTTAATTTGATATGATGTATTTCAACGATTTTTATCAATTTTGCTAGTTGGCAAGTAAAAAATAAATTTTCATTAAATTCGTCTTAAAATGCAGTCATTCGCCTAGTTATCTATCAATGGTTACTTGTGAAATTTGATGAAAAATTAAACGTTTTCTTGATTTGATGAAAAATATATTGCTTCCTTCATTTGATTTTTGTTTGATGAAATGGTTAGAACATTATTTTTATCAAATTTGAACTTAATGAAAGATTTGATACAACGTTAAAAATAGTTTTAAGGCCTCCTTTGTTTTGGGGTGTTGAGGGTGGATGAGATTAGAATGGAGGTGGGGTTTATTTAGTGTTGTGTTTGTTTGTAGAGTTGGGAAAGAGATTAGGATGGAGGAGGGGATTAAAATGAAGATTGGAAAGGAGATTGGGATGGAGGAAGTGGAGGTAGTATTAGAAAAATAGTGAGGGGATTAGAAATTTTTTTATTTTTTACATGTTGGGTATTTTTTTTTTAACATTAATGTTTAATTTTTTATATTTTTTATTTATTTTATTATTTTATATAAAAATAATTTAACAATTTCTATACTAATAATTATTATCAAAATAAATGTAATTTTATTTAATTTCTCATTATAAATTTTTTTATTATAAATTTCTTTCGTTCTATCTCTGAAAATAAACGCGACGTAAAAGGATTTGATTATGTAATTTGGTGAGAAATGGCCGTGTGCAATGTTTTGTTCAATGAGGTTGAACGGGAAAAAAAAAAAAAAATTAAATGGTAAGACACTATTTGGTGACAAGAAGTTAAAAATTTTGGAGGATTAGGTAGTTTCCTCGGAAAATTACCAATAAAAGAAAAAAAAAAAATGAAGTAGATTGTTATAACAAATTAAAATTAAAATTTTGTTATGTTAAAACTTAAACTTTTAATTTGTTTTAAATTTAAATTATCTATTTTCATTAAGAAAAGAAAAAAAAAAACTTTAATCATTAAATATAATGAAAAATAATATTTTAAACATTTTATATATACTTACATTGAATTTAATGATTAAAATATATATATATTTTTTAATATCTAATTTACTTAATAAAAATAAACGAATAATTTAAATTAAAACAAATAAAAATACTAAAATTTAAATTGATAAAATTAAAATCTTTTTATTTTGTTACAATACTCAAACCCTTTCTCTCGTTGAATATGACAACAATACAAGTACTGAGATTTTTGAAGAAAAAGAAAAAAATGAAAAAAAAAATTAGCTACTATTTTTAATAATTAGATGTAAAATGCAAATAGATGCCAACAGCAAAGTCTTTCTAAGGGCAAAAAAACATTTTATCTATTATATGCTCTGATCAATAAATCATACAACTCTCTCTCCAATTAGATATGACGCTCACACTCAGAGCATCAAAATTCAAACCTCAGCTTATTTTAGGTCCTTTGCCAGAAAGAAACTCTTTAGTGAGGACCAATGAAAGCCGGAACTCTACAACAGCTAAATCCTGCTTCCTCAAATTTGCTCCAAAAAGTTGGCTTATTCAGCTATCGAATCAATCACCTTCTTCGCAAAAGATGGCAAACAAAATGATGCGGCATGAATCTGTGAAGGAAAACAGAGAACAGATCGATTAAAAAATTTAAAAAAAACCCTTACTTGTGTGTGTGTGTTTTTGTTTACAAAGGCGGTCCTAGAAAATGTTGAAAAGTAGAAAATGTTGAAAAGTAAAATTCATTCTTTTCAAACTACAAAGCTAAATTATACAATCATTCTCTCGCAAAATTTCATCGTAATTCAATGCATGCAAGAAAATAAATTGTCCTTTCTTTTACCTTTCTTTCACTTCGTTTTTCTACCATTCCCACTTTCTATCATCACTTTCTTTCTAACCTAACATACCCTAAGGGAACTGTGTGTAATTGAGAAGAGAACAGAACCAGACCTCTGAGTTGTAGAATTTCAAGGGCCCTTTCGATTTGCAATGGCTATCATTGGCGTCTATTGGGTTGACTGGATGCTTGAAATCCACAGGCAGTCCCTCAGTAGAGCAGAGCATGAAACCAATCACCCCACTGAAATCAAAATAACCAATACCATTCACACAAGCAGTTAAATTTTCCTCTATTAACGAGAGCATGAATCAGTGAAAGGACAGCGGAGTTTAATCCTCAGAACCATTCATAATGGAAACACCGGCTTAGTAGTAAAGAAGTTTAGAACACAGAAAAAGCAAGAATCAAATCAAGAAGCATACCTTGGGTATGTCGGAACTGTTGTCCATGCATAGTTGACGGAGCCTTTGAATATCTGGCGACAATTTGCAACAATATCTTCAATTATGTGCATGTGAAGCCATATGCTTTCAGCTTGAGTACACACAACCCCTCCAGGACGAAGAGCCTTTGCTACCGACTCAAAGAAGGGCTTTTCAAAAAGTTCCTGTGCAGGACCTGATAAGATAAAAAAGAAGCAATTGGTTGAAAGATAAAAATATATACCTCTGATGAATACAAGAAAGCAGCAATTGATTGCACGCAAATACATTATTACCTATTGGGTCAGAAGAGTCTACTATAACTGCATCATAAGTTCCTTCAGGAACAGCTTTCAGAAATGCAACTCCTGCACAGTTGACAAAAAAATCATGGAGGCATGAATTCAAGGAAGAAAGGATGGACATGTTGAGAAGAAAAATGAAAAAGATGACCATACCATCACCAACATGGAGTTTTACACGGGGATCCTCATATCCAATAGCAACATGAGGAAAAAATTGTTTAGAAACCTAAAAGACAATCAAAACGAGGTTATGTTGCAATTGCTTCCAAACTCAACAAATTCATTAGGGGGGAAAATCCATGGTTGAGTCCAAAGTGGACATAAATAAACAGAAACTTTTGTTCAAGAGAAAACAGCCGATGCTAGTCTAAAAGTAAAAGAATAAACCAGTCACTAAAGCCAAAACGAAAATTAAAGTTAACCAAATCATTATCACTCACATCAATGACCATTTTATCAATTTCACAAATATCTATCTGCTCAACAGAAGAATGGCGAGACACTTCACGTAAGACACCACCATCTCCACCACCAATAACCAAAACCTGTGTATGAAACAAAGGGGTGAGCAGCAAAAAATATAAGGCACAAAAAGGAAAGAATAAATACAGTGAACTGTTAATTTTATTTAGTGATTTAATAGTTTTCTGTGAAAAACCTTTAATACAACTTAGACAGCTGTTGCAGCATGATAAGGGGGTTGGGGTTGGAGGAGTGATGCAAAACCAGCATCCCATGCTCGATTCACATCATACACTTAACTAATAGACTAGAATTACACAGAATAACTACTCTTCGAATGGCAAAACTAAAACACCAAATGAAATCCCAGGTGTGTGGCTAACTAATCTCATGGACCTCATCAATCAATTTCACGGTTCAACATCAAATATTAAGATAATATTTTGTCATGAACAAACCTCTCAAACATTCACCCCAGTCCATATTTCTACATTTCTGCCCAATTAGGAACCTAAATCTAGACTTATGATCCACCAGACACAACAGAGAATATATGGACTATTTAAAACCATGCTAGTTCAGATATAAAAAACTATTCAGTCAAAAAACAACATATTATACATATCATTCCTTCGAGTGCAGTTCGTTAATTAGTACTAAAAATCTGAAAAAAACCTTCTTTGGGTTGGGAATTGAGCAAAGTGGGAGGTGAGCAATCATTTCTTGATATGAGCATTCATCCCTCTCTGTGAGTTGAATCACGCCATCCAAAACAAGAACCTTTCCATATGTCGCAGACTGCAACAGAGCAATGGGAAGCAATCATTGAACACAAGTTCAGTATCACATAATATACCAGCCATAATTAGTATAGAAGTGAATGTAAAAATACATTTTAAGTTCCATTCCAAAATATCAAATACCTGAAAAACCATAACGTTCTGGTAGTCAGATTTACCCTGAAACAAGATCTTTTCCACCTTCAAAGAATGCGCTTCTCCTGTATTCATCGATAAATTAATTTCATGTATACGTCATAAAGACAAATATTCATATTATAAATAAGTACTTTTGAAAAGTAAAACGAAGGGAAATTAAATACCAAGAAAAATCCCGGTAAAGATTTTTTATGATATAAGAATAAAAAAAGCTATAATATTTGTTATAGCTTCAAAAAAAAAAATACAGAAAGTATGAATTTGGGAATCTGACCAGATATCATGAATTTAACAATTTCCATGATAATAATCTATGGAATAAATGGCTATGTCAGTTTGCACATTAGTCAAAACAACAGGCTACTAAGCAGTTTGGCTAAAGTGACAATTTTTTTCTTTTTTCTTTTGAAAGGAATGGTAAAGTAAGAAGACCCGAACGTTGAGTCTCTTTATTAGGGGAATGCAGCCTAACCACTGGACATTTCGGCTGAAGTGAAGTTATAAAATAAAATAATAACACAAAAATTACTATTATCAAGAAGTTTTGTGGACCTGTGGTAAAAATGTCTTATCCTACAATAGAATTGGCAACAAAATCGCAATTCCTACGACACGTGACATCTGCATCAGACTTGATATGATAAGCATGGAATGTAATTTACAACACCTCTTCATGAACATGGACCCTATGGAGTTTTTCAATAATGGGAAGATGGGAACACATCTATAACTGAAATAATACAGATATAGCTCCTTAAATTGTTTGTCCGTTATGGGGTTATCTGTAAATTCAATTCTAAACTGAAGTACTCCTGCTAGCTTTGATGCTTAGAACCTTCATTTACATTTGAACTTTTAGGTGAATAAAAGTCCAATTCTTTTAGCAATTTATTCACTATTTACTTCCAACAAATTCACTAACATCAACAAATCCATTTTTAATTAAAAGAAAAGAAAAGAGATTCTTTTCACAATTGAGTGGAATTTCTTATTCTTCTTTCCTTCCAGTCTCTGAATTATTAAAGTGTCAAATTCAATAGCATCAACAAACCTTTTTTTTCTTCTTTTAAAAGATTCTTTTTACTCAGTTGAATGGAATTTTTTTAATTTCCTTTCACTTTGTGAATTTTAAAAGCGTTACTTTATTGACTTTTCCCACATTTATCAGCCAGTGGACGATGCATTGAAAAAAAGTAAATTATAAAATTAAACTCCAAAAAAGAAAAAATGAGTGAAGAGTCAGTAGAAAACAAAAGCAACCTGAAAGCCCTAAAGCAAAACAGAAAATGGTAATTTGAACACAAACAAGCAAAATTAACCATAAAACTCAACATTAACCGATAACCGAAAATACAGCGTGAAAGACACAAATGGCAGATTCTAACGCAAACCCATCTGGGCAAATAGAAAAATAAATCAGGAAATCAAATAGTACGAAGACAAAGCCATGAATTGAAATGAATATGAATCCCCAAAAGCAGAGACCTAATATGATAGTAATTGGTAGGCAGGGATAGGATGTGATAGGATAGGAGAAAAAACTGACCAGGCCACATGGGGCTAATCTCAGAGAACCAACCAGGTATAACCGAAGATATACACTCTGGTGGTGGCTCCACACCGTTCTCGTTCATCTCTTTCTGCTTCTTCACCGGAAAACCACTGGCCACGCCGCTCTCCTCCGCCGTCGACATTCTCTCTCTCTCTCTCCACAGTTTCTCTCTCTAAAACCCTAAAAAACTGAGAGGAGGGATGGTGTGTGTGTGTGTGTGTGTGTGTTAAAGAGAGACCACGCAATTTCACTGCTCGAGTAGAGAATGAGAATGAGAATGAGAAAGAGAGAGAGATATATAAATATAGAGAGAGAAAATAAAAAAAAAATTAAAAGAAAAAGAAAAAGAAAAGAAAGAAAGAAAGAGAGACAGGGTATCACGCAGAAAGAATCTGCTTAGGAAAGACGCGTCGGTGTCTTTTTAGGAGAATTCCATTCCACAACAGACGCGTTTTACCATTTCAGTTAGCAGTATGTTAATTTTTTTTTTTTATTTATAATTAATTTTTTTTCATATGTTTAGTTATATCTCTTTTAATTATTTATTTATAATTATAATTCAAAAAATATATAATTATATCATTTTTTTCTTTAATTATAAGATGCATGAGTACCATAGTCCTTCCCTGTCTTTTATTATTATCTTTTTTCCTTTGTCATCACATACACGTGACTATATTATACGCACGTATCAACCCTAAAAGCATATTTACGTTGTCTTAAGTTTACATATTTAAGTAGAAATTTGAGAAGAAAAAGAAATAAATAAATAAAGAAATTATAATTACATTTCACATATATTCATCTCTTTTTTTCTTTTTTCTTTTTTAATTTATATACTAAACACAACTTTAGGATTTATTTAGGAATTGACTTTTTAGTAATTTTTTTAAACTTTCTAAGATAAAACATAGAAAAAGTAAACAAAAAAAAAAAAAAATTTGTGATATTTTTTTTAACTTTTTAACTAAAAATCTTACTTCTCAAACAAAGCTAATTGGGTAAATTGCACTTTCGATTTTGTATCTAACACCAAATTTTACTTGAGTTTTTCATTTTTGTTAATTGTAACAATCAATACTTGTATTTTTACTCAAGTTGTAATATCATTTTATTTATCTTGCATTATAGTTAACTAAAATCGTCACGTGACACATGATGTATTTTGTAAGAACAAAAATATAAATTACCTTTTTTCGTACCTACTATCAATTTCTCTAATATATATATATATATATTCTCTTAAAAATAATTTATATAATTGATATTTGTAAATGAGAGGGTAATTTATATTAAAGTGGGCCGAGCTGGTAGTTGGGCCGAGGTAAGCCCGAATGAAAAAGGTAGCTCGTACATCGGTCAGAGGAGTGTTGTGGTAGTCCGGTTGACAGACTTACGTGGTGTAGCCCGATTTCTATTTAGTCCGGTCATGTCCTCCAGCCGGAGTATGAGAGCAACTTCTTCAGACCGTATGCGTTAGTTCGGTCAGTCACTTCTACGGGTAGTCCGGTCTTGGCAAACCGAGTAGGAGTGAGAAATGGAGCCGAACTCTGAGTTAGTTCGTCTGTAGTTCTGATTAGTACAAAGAAGGGGTAGTTTCATTGATTACTTCGGACATAGCATGTGGGAAACCGAGGTAAACTATGGCTCTGAGTGAGGTTCGGCTTAACTCCCTTATGTTCAGCTCGGCCTAAGCATGAGAATGCCGAGGTAAGGGAGAGAAGTAAGAACCGAACTAACGGTTACTCCGATCATTTGGAGTTCGGCCGTAGAAGGACCATCTCACTTGGTCTAAGCAGTGAGGAGGGTGTTGGAGGATAAGCATTATCTTCCAAGAGTATGGATCCTAGGAGGACTCTACACAGGGAGGAGTAATCCTAGAAGGACTCCACACTTGGAGGAGTAAGAGTCCTACCAGGATTGTGCCACGCGAAACCTATATAAGCTCACCAATATCACCTTTGGAGAGGTAATGCAACTTTTGCTCCCTGAATACATTGAGCTTTTGCCTTCTTGTCTTGCTTACTGACTTATGCATCGGAGAGGTTTGCTAGCTCACGCTTGTATTTTCGGTGGTGGAACGACGTCGTACGAGGAACGCAGACTTGATCAACAGGATTATACGAGAAGGTGTATTTCTTTCCCGTACAATTGGCGCCAGGAACAAGCAGACAAGAACAACCTCTTGATCAAGTTTTTCTCGAACATCAATGGCGAACAACGAAAAACTGCCTCAGTCCGCCATTGACGGACAAACTTCAGAAGGAAGTGCAAGGCGCGAAGGCCTACCTTTGGTCCCTCCATGGCGAACACGGAACCACAAAGCGTAATTCGGGAGGGATACGAGGGACGAAGGAGGAATAGCTCACCCTCTCGTTCGCAAAGCCCGGAAAGACAAAGCGCAGAGTTGATCCTCAAATTGGAGGATCGCGTCGAGAAACAAATAAGATGGCGGCGGACATGGAGTCTCTGGCGCCAGATAAAAGGAAAAGAAGTGGCGGCAAGGAGAGACGCCTTCGCCACTCGGAGGGTCGTGGTAGGAATTCTACACCCTCTCAACCAGAGGAAGCCTCGGGACGGCGACACGCGATCCAGATCTTCCAGACTCACTCCTGTGTCCGAGGACGAGGCCGAGAGGTCATACATCGAGGGAGTACCTATTGGCCCTCACATACGCATCATCTGAGATCTAAACAGAATTACCTAGGTCGTCCTACCTAAGGTCTATGTTGGAAGAAAAGGCACGATGGAAGGAGGACGCCAGTATGCCGCGATCCCCACAGGTTCGCCTTGCGGCGATTGGCTCCTGACGCATGAAGCGTCGAGGTTGGAATGCCAAGGCCGCAGCATACGAACCGATAAGGCATTGGCGAGGCCGCAGACCTCACCATTTGTCCCGAAGATTGAGAACGCGCCTTCCGTCGCTTCCTACAACCCAAATTCACGACGTATGAAGGAAAGACCCTTACACCCACTTTCGCCACTTTCGCCAGTTATGGTCAGATATCTGCGTGAATGAGGCGTTGATGTGTATCCTATTCCCTTCAAGCCTCGGCGACCTAGGCTTAACTTGGTTTGAGAAGCTTCCAGAGGGCAGCATAGCCTCCTGGGCGCAATTGGCAGAGGCGTTTGTAACCCGGTTTAGAACAAACACAAAAACCTCGGTGGAGATCGACCAGTTGCTCTCCATCGACATGGGCGACAATGAGACCCTGAGGTCATACAAGCTCTTGGGAAGCGTTCAACCAGTTGGGGACCAACCTCGTCATTGTTGCGAATACAAAGAGGTCTTCCGAACGGTGAGGACTCTATCACTATGACGCCACCCCTCACCATGGAAGCCCTGATGGAGAGAGTGCATCAGCACATCAGGGTAGAGGAGGATGACGCTCGTGCCAAAGCAAAGACTGGCGCGACCGTGACACCAGAGAAGAAGACCTCAAAGAAAGGTCAATACGGTGAGTCGCCGAAACCAAAATGGACGGGCAAGCGAGACAATGACGAAGACCAGGACAAGAGATGGTTGAGAGTCCGAACTGCCATAACCACGGTGTTCAAGAAACCGATCTACCGTATACTTAGTGAGATTCGGGACGAGCCTTTCGTCAAGTGGCCTGCCAAGTTAGGCGAGGCCTAGAAGGATTATGATGACAGATCCAGATGCACCTTCCACAAGGAAAAGGGCACTGAATCGAGAACTGCAGGCATCTGGAAGAGTTGGTGGTAGCGAGCCACGGATAAATACATAGAAGGAGGCGTCCTCCAAGACCACAACCTCCCAATGGAATGCCGACGACGCCCGCCACAAGGCACCATCAACGTAATCCATGGAGTCTTTGAACCAGAGCGAGTATGCGAGCTCAGAGGTTCAATCAAAAAGCGAAAGCACTTGAGAGAGGTGCTAAGTGCCCAACCGATCGTCAAAATGGGGAGGCGAAGCCACAAACATCATGTCCTTTTCGGATAAAGACTTGGATGTAATATATTGCCCAACGATGCCTTGGTCGTCACTCGAGTCAAGGATTTTGACGTCAAGTGGATTCGATTGACCAAGGTAGCTCTGCGAAATCATGTACTCTGAAACTTTCAAGCAACTCAAGTTGCAAGACAAGGACTTAGCCTGCCAGTATCCCTTTGATTGGATTCAATTCTATCGAGTGGCTCGGCAAAATCATTCTTCGGAAGTGTGGCAACAAGTGGAGTTCTGAAGGTCCCGCCCACCTACAACATCATTAGGCGAACATGGTACGCCATGCGCCGTGGCATCCTCCTACCACCAAGTGATGCGGTTTCCCAACGATACCGAGTCATTGAAGAAGTATATGGGGACAGATTATGTCCAAGCCGCGACAAATGGTAGCCGCCAAAGGATATGTTCATTCGGTTGAACAACCAGACAGTAATGAACTATTCGCGGATGTTGGCAAAGCGGTGATCAAAAAGCGATGGAGGACTGGTAGAAGTTAGAATAGATGAGAAGAACCGAAAAAGTTCTTCTTACTTGGTCGTCGTTGTCCGACCGAGAGATTGGAAGTCTTGGAATTTCGACCTCCAACATCGAAGTGTTTGCTGGACCGTCTGACATGCCGCATTGATCCCAACTTCATCTCCATCGACTCAATGTCCACCTTCGCTAGACCGGTCATTCAACGCGGCACTCCACCACGCCGAGATAGTGGCGTAAGGTGGGTAACTTGTTGAAGCGAGGGCAATCCGAGAGGTCCATTACCCAAGATGGATCTCCAACACCGCTAGTGCCAAGAAGAATGGCAAGTAAGCGCGTCTGCGTTGACTACAAGGCGGTCAACAAAGCGTGCCCAAAGGAGCCAAGGATAGATCAATTGGTAGACCTAACAAAGCACAAGAGCTTAGCTTCCTTGACAGAGGCTACCACCAAATAGCCATGCACGAACCGGATCGAGAAGTAACATCCTTCACCACTCCAAGAGGGTTGTCTTGCTACAAGGTCATGCCCTTTGGCCCGAAGAATCAGGGCGACGTTTGAGAATGGTCACCAAGATGTTTGAGCCATTGTTAGCGAACAATGGAGGCTTACATCGGCGACATGGTGGTCAAAAGCGAGGATGCGGATGACCATCGAGGACCTAGATGAGATGTTCCAGATCCTGAAGCAACACAAGCCGCGCTTCTAAGTCGCGATTCGGCAAGTTTCGGTTTCTGGTGACCAATCGGGTATCGAGGCCACCTCCCAAATCAAAGCAATTCAAGAGTTAGAGGCCTAACTCAAGAAAAAGAAGTGCCTCACCGTGGCAAAGAAGATCAACCGATTCATCACGGTCTTCGACAGATTAAATCCATTCTTTCGGTCATTAAAAGCTAAGTTTGAGTGGGACGAAGAATGCGACCAAGCTCGAGAGTTTGAAGGAATACATGTCTTCTCCACCACTACTTGTCACCCCAGAAGAACTCTTCTAGCGATCTCTCAAGACGCAGTAAGTGTTGGTTCGGCGAAGGAATCCAACATCTACCTATCTTCTATGTCGAGAAGACATTCTTTGAGTCGAAACAAGGTACTTGCCTCTGAGAAGCTAGCCTTAATGATGGCCTCCAGGAAATTGGCGCACTACTTTCACGCCCACACCATTGTCGTCCTCACAGCCTTTCCACTAAAAGCTTTGTTTGAGAGGGCAAACTTTTCTGGGCGGATTTTGAAGTGGGCAGTGGAGTTGGGACAATATGATGTGAAGTTCCAACCCAGAACCGCAGTAAAGGCCCAATCTTTGGCAGACTTCGTCGCAGAGTTCACTCCTGGAAGCCACCAAGTCTGCCCAATCGATCTGACGGACATAACCGAACTAGGGATGGAGATTGACGCCGGAATAGCGCAACCCCTAGTCCAGGTTACTCAGCCGGAGCCCGAGGCAGACCATAGTAGAGAAGGCAAGGAGAAAGCAGACCTTGCTACACCAAGTCCGAACTCACCTACAACCAATGACTTGGTCCCATCAGAAGACAAGGGGCAGACTGCAACCATGGATCATGAAGAAAGCCCCAACAACCTTCCAGACCCCACAACATCATCGGATCCCGCCACATGCTGGAAGTTGTTTGTTGGGGAGATGTGGAAGCTCTTTGTGGATGGAGCATCTAACCGACATGGCGCAGGACTTGGCATAGTCCTCATCTCTCGAACGGTCGTGGAACAAGCTATCAATCTCGGCTTGATCGAATAATGAAGCGGAGTATGAAGCGCTTCTTGCAGGCTCAAATCGGCGGACATGAAGGCCACCGAACTAATGGTCTACGACTCACAATTGGTGGTAAATCAAATTTCAGCGATTATGAAGCAAAGGATGAAAGAATGGCTAAGTACCAAGACTTAGTCAGATCAAGAAGTTTGAAGTCGTCGAATAGAACAGTTAGCGGGGAGGAGAACAAGAGAGCGAACTTATGGCGAATACCTCCATCCTCATCCACTATTGATTGACTATCCGCCACCAAGCATTGAAGACCCGAAGTGAAGAGGTATGTTGTGCGGAGTTAGGTCCTTCTTGGATGGATCCCATCAAGTCGTTCTGAAAACGGCACTCTACCGTAAGATAAGAAAGAAGCCAGAATAAGAGCCAAGTCGCAACGATTTTGGCTCTCTCATCCTTGGCATTATACAAGAAGTCGTTCTCGGGACCTTACTTAAAATGTGTCCACCCCCAAGGTAGAAGCATTCTTGTTCAAATACACGAAGGGGTTTGTGGCGACCATCAGGAGGAAGATCATTGGCATACCGAGCTATTTCACAAGGGTATTGGTGGCCGTACATGCAAGCGGACTCGGAGAAGTATGTCAAAAAATGCGAAAAGTGTCAGAAGTTTGCGCATCAAATACATCAACCTGCCAGAGAACTCCTACCTCTCACTAGTCCATGGCCTTTCGCAATGTGGGGCTTAGACATAGTGGGACCACTCCCAACACCGAACAGGGGAAGTTCTTTCTTGCGACTACTTCACAAAGTGGGTGGAAGCAGAAGCCTTGGCGTCAATCAAGGAAAAAGACGTGAAGAAGTTTGTCTGGCAGAACATCATTACTCGCTTTGGCATACCAAAAGCACTGATCTCAGACAATGGCACTCAGTTTGATGGCAGAATTTTCAGAGGCTTCTGCGAAGAATATAAGATAGAGTTCTACAATTCTACACCAGCGTATCCTCAAGCAAACGGTCAAGCCGAGGCGTCAAACAAGGTAGTTTTAGACGAATTGAAGAAAAGGTTGGAGAAAGCCAAAGGCAAGTGGGCAGAAGAGCTCCCTCATGTTTTATGGGCTTATCGCACCACACCATGGCGGTCAACAGGAGAAACTCCATTTTCCTTAGCCTATGGCATGGAAGCAGTCATTCCATTAGAAGTCGGACTCCCCACAATTCGGAGCGAAAATTTTGATCCAGACTTAAATGGCGAAGCTATAGCATTGGAACTTGACCTTGCGGAAGAAAGAAGAGAGCATTGGTTCACATCGCCTCCTATCAACAAGAGCTATCTAGGAAGTATAACAAAACCTGCATCCAAGGCAATTCAAGATCGGCGATTGGGTACTTCGCAAGGTTATGGGCAACACATTGGTCCTGAGGATGGCAAGTTAGGTCCTAATCGAAGGTCCTTACAAAGTGGTCGGATTAGCGAGCAAAGGGCATACCACTTGGAAGACGAGGACGGCAAAGCAATTCCCAGGCCATGGAACACGGCCAATCTTAAGTTATTTTATTTTTAGCTTTTTTCTTTAAAGAATGTGTAATTTTTTACTTTCAATAAAAACAAATGGATTCTTCTTTAGCATATCTGTTTCTAGTAGAAAATAACTTTTTAAGCTAAATAGCATTGTAATCATAGTCGGCCGAATTGAACCAACTATGACCCTTCCTAAGCCCAGGATAAGGATCCAGGCTGCAGGACGTTTGGTCGGAATAACCAAACACTACATTCTAGGTTGGCTGGAAAAACCAACCTAGAGGTTGGCTGGATTAAACCAACTCTCTGTACTCTTCAGCCGAAGTAAGTTATATCGGCTGAAGAGTGGTTGGCTGGATTAAACCAACCCTTTGTACTCTTCAGCCGAAGTATGGGCATGGCTGAAGAGTGGTTGGCTGGATTAAACCAACTCTTTGTACTCTTCAGCCGAAGTATGGGCATGGCTGAAGAGTGGTTGGCTGGATTAAACCAACTTTCTGTACTCTTCAGCCGAAGTAAGTTATATCGGCTGAAGAGTGGTTGGCTGGATTAAACCAACCATTTGTACTCTTCAGCCGAAGTATGGGCATGGCTGAAGAGTGGTTGGCTGGATTACACCAACTCTCTGTACTCTTCAGCCAAAGTAAGTTATATCGGCTGAAGAGTGGTTGGCTGGATTAAACCAACACTTTATACTCTTCAGCCGAAGTATGTTATATCGGCTGAAGAGTGGTTGGCTGGTATGTTATATAGCTAACCGAGATCACGATTATCTGAGAATAGTTGGAAAATTCATAAAAGATGCAAGCATACATAAATCAAACCGGAATAGCAGTTGGAAGCAAATTTTTTCATTAAAATCAAAGCCAAGTACAACTGTGGGGCCATAGCCCGGTTACAAAAATCCGGCCACAAAAGAAATAAAAAAGTACAAGTTCAATCAAAGAGATCATCTATCTCGGCATCCAGATCGGCTCCAAGGTCAGGACGCATCGTCTGCAATCGAGTAGTCTCGGTTGGAAGTTCGGCGCCACGTTTTCATTCGTGGGCTCCAACCGAAATTGACGCCACCTTGCTCTTGGATAGCTTGAGCCTCTTCATCGTCATCATCGGAAGAACCGAAATTGTTTTTGGAGTTCATCGGCATACTCTTGCGGTGAGGGGAATGAAGTGCTCGAGGCGTTAGACCTCGGTTTCAGTCCACAACCAACCTTTTCTCTTGCCTCTCCGAAGAATAATTCTTTTGCAGAGTAGCGGCTTCGCTTGAACCCTTCTTTGGAAGCGTCCTCGAGTTCTTCTTCACTCGGATATTTCATTCTTTTTATTTTCAAGCTCCATATCTCCCATAAGTATTGGTCCTTCACCTACTGTTTGTCGCTCTCGGCCGAGGTAACCTTTGTTTGGTCATTTCGGCATCCCTTATTGCGTGCCTTGTTGTTTTGCGAAGTTCCATGATTTGCTTATGGGCAATAGTGTTCTTTTGAATGGCCTGCAAAAGCAGAGTTCCTGGTTAGCCGAACTAAGAGTTGGAAAAAAAAAAAATTAGACTGGTCAAAGGAAAAAACAGTCCTGCTTACCAAAATCATGGACTTCGTGGATGACCGAATGGCCTTTAGTTCGGTATTAAGCTGCTTATTGTGGTGCTCCATGTCTTTGGGAAGACATACACCCCTGGCCAGGTTGAAAGCCAGTAGATGATCCTTGTCAGCAACAACGGAGTCATCTTCGTCGATATCTCGGTTGTTGAAGACGAAGGGTGGAGCCCATTTATTCTTTGGCACAGCTCGGTCAGAGGATTCCGGTTGGAGGTTAAGTTCGGGGCTCGGTGGAAAGATGGGGTCAACCTCATCGACCAAACGCCTTTCGGTCTCGATGGTCAAGCAGCTCGGCGTGAGGAGGAGGCTGTGAGGAAGTGCTACCACGGTTTCTCTGGTTTGTTGAGTTGGTGGAACTTCGCCCTGTCTTTGGCAGAAGCATCTTCATCCGGTTCTTCTTTGCCATCTCTTGTTCGGCGTTAGAGGAACAAGAACGATCTCTAGCAAGGTTGAGTCCAGTTGGTCTTCAGGAGGAAGTCACCACCCTTGCTTAGAAAGTCGGTTCAAAGTCAAGGAGTTTAGCCCAACTTCTCTCGAACTGAGAACTCCCAAGTTGGGGTGGCCGTACTGGGAATGGAGGAAAGCTAAATCTGCAAAAAATAGAACAAGTGTTAGTTCGGTTATAGAGAGGAAAGCCGAAATAAACACAATTAAGGAATGGAAACCGAAGTGTTTATACCCGGCTCCCCTTGTTTCCAATTTATTCTTCGGCCTGGGATTTGGGCTTGGAAGTCTTCAAAATTCCCAGAGACCCAAAGGAAGTCGTCGTCGTTTAAATCCTTGTCCGGTGTATGTTTGATTATTTTTTCTCGGCTTCGGCGTATTCTAAGGTAATAACACCAGCCATCATTTTTAGAACCTATTGAGTACTGGTGGAGTATTTCGGCTAAACCTAGGTTTAGACCGGTTTGGCGGTTTAGGGCATCTACGCCCATTATTATCCGGTATGTATTGGTGGAAAGTTGGGTTGGGCAAAGTCTGGTTTGCCTAAGAACTCGCAAATTAAAGGCTGGACTGGGAATCGTAGTCCGGTCTCTATTATTGATTGTAGTGTAAATGGGACGAAGCCTTCTTTGTCCCAAGGATCTACACCCTGTTCGGCTAGGACCAGGTTTACATCGGCTGGGATTTGGTAGTCCTTTCTGAATTCGGCTAAGCCTCCTGGGGTTTCTACTAGACACCTATACTTCCCCATTTTATTGTATAAGTTATAAATAAATTACTTCGGTTGAAAAAATGTGATCGGCAACCTAAGTCGCAAAGTGGAAAAACAAGCGAGGACCGTAAACAAAGCAAGAAAAGGCTAATCTTATTTTGGCTCTACAAGGTGCTATATTATCTACATCGGTTTCCAAAGGATCATGTTATCTCGGTTTGACAGGGCATTCGGTTAGCACGGTTTTACTATTTGGTGTCATTATCCCTATTTGAGCAGCGACTTTCGAGTTCGGTTTGGGAACTCTGAATGCTGGCTTGGCCCCTGAGTGTTAGCTCGGTTATGTGCTCATGAGTGGCTAGTGCGGAGGGTTTTCATTTCGGTTATTGGCCTTATGAAACTACAGTGGTATGCTCCAAGTTCTAGTTCGGTTTCAGTCTGCCTAGATTTTTACATAGCAAGAACGGTATTCTAGTTCGGTTGAAGCATGGACCAAGATCGAAAGGGTGTTCTACTAGCTAAACCAGTATGTTCCATGTGTTCTTGTGAGGTTCTTCAAGAAGTACAGATATAGAGAAGAAAAACAAAGTGTTTTGCAAAAACACCCCACATAGGCTACCATGGGTTAAAATGGAAGCAAAAAACACAGATAAACAAAGAACAGATTCGTGTGTTTACCTGGTAGAGAGGCAGAGGATGAAGAGGAAGAACAGCAACAATAGTGGAGGGCACGAGCTCTTGAATTGCAGGAAGTGAGGCAAAAACAAGAGAGAGAGAAGATAAACAGAGTATGGAATGATTTTTGAAATTGAAATGTTTGTTTTGTGTAAAAGGCAAAAAGGCGGGACTGTTCAAATGTTACGAAGTACGAGGGACGGCGCTACAGCTGTGGGAGGCCAATTAGAGCCTGCCACGTGTCATGGGAAGGACAAGCGTTTCAGTTTCTGCAACTGAAGAGACGTTTGACCGGACATGCACAGTACGGCTTAAGTTTAGCTCGGTTGGATAAACTAAAGGGTCTTAGCTCGGCTGGAAAGGCTAACGGGTGTTTTAGCTCGGCTAGACGGTTTAAGACTAGCTCGGTTGGTAGACAGGTAATCCCAATCATGCTTTGCAGATGGAATTAAGGGGCAATTGAGAGGGTAATTTATATTAAAGTGTAGTTGGGGAATGAAAAAGGTAGCTCGTACATCGGTCAGAGGAGTGTTGTGGTAGTCCGGTTGACGGACTTACGTGGTGTAGCCGGATTTCTATTTAGTCCGGTCATGTCCTCCAGTCGGAGTATGAGAGCAACTTCTTCAAACCGTGTATCGTTAGTTCGATCACTTCTCTGGTAGTCCGGTCTTGGCATGCGAGTAGGAGTGAGAAATGGAGCCGAACTACGAATTAGTTCGTCTGTAGTTGCCTGATTAGTACAGCAGTGGGGTAGTTCGGTCGTCATTGATTACTTCGGACATAGCATGTGGAAACCGAGGTAAACTATGGCTCTGAGTGAGGTTCGGCTTAACTCCCTTATGTTCAGCTCGGCCTAAGCATGAGAATCCGAGGTAAGGAGAGAAGTAAGAACCGAACTAATTACTCGATCATTTGGAGTTCAAGGACCATCTCACTTGGTCTAAGCGGTGAGGAGGTGTTGGAGGATAAGCATTATCTTCCAAGAGTATGGATCCTAGGAGGACTCTACACAGGGAGGAGTAATCCTAGAAGGACTCCACACTTGGAGGAGTAAGAGTCCTACCAGGATTGTGCCACGCGAAACCTATATAAGCTCACCAATATCACCTTTGGAGAGGTAATGCAACTTTTGCTCCCTGAATACATTGAGATTTTGCCTTCTTGTCTTGCTTACTGACTTATGCATCGGAGAGGTTTCCGGCACACACCCGCCGGCTAGCTCACGTTTGTATTTTCAGGTGGTGGAACGACGTCGTACGAGGAACGCAGACTTGATCAACAGGATTATACGAGAAGGTGTATTTCTTTCCCGTACAGTAAATAATTCTCTTTTAAAAGGCCCATAAATAATGGGTAAAGAAGATTTAATTCGTATAACATATCCTAATTTTGGTTCCAAATAAATAAAATTTAATTTATACGCTCACAAGCGAATAAAAATCATTTTCTTTACTTCATACTAGGATGACTTTGTTTATTTGTTTTACTCAATCAGAGAAAATTATATTGCTCTGTACCCACCATCTATAATATGAGTTTAATAAAATCATATTATAAACAAAGATAAATGTGATGTTATTAGGAAAAATTATAAATCATGGCACAATAAAAAATACTATTTATATTTTTATGATAATACAAATTTTTGTGGAATGTTTTGGAGAGTTGGTAAAAAATTAATTTTTTGACTTTTTTAGTCTATTTTTTCTTTTTTGTGAATAAAAAATATAAGAGATGTGTAATAAAAAATAAAAATAAAAAAATTAAAAGTTAATTTTTTATTTTCTTTCCAAAAGACTCTGTATATATATATAAGTACTTTTTATATATAATTGCACAAAAAAAAATATTTATAGGAGTATAATTATTCTTCTACTGTCGTATTAATACAAGTATGTAATAGGACTTGTAGTGAAGTAGTACAATACAAAATGATAGGGCTCTCAATTAGGGTTTTGATTTTTGATTTTTGATGGAGGTTGGAATTCCCAATTTTGTCAGAGCACTTTTCAGATTCAGAATATCTATGCATGGCCGCAGTTGGTGGCTCGTGGTGGTGTTTGTGCTTTTGCTCTCTTTAAAATAAAAAATTATATATAAAAAAAATAATTTAATGTAAATTTTTTTTAAAATATTTATAAATAAGTAATAAAATTTATAAATATTGATAATTAAAATCATAATTTATTTATTTTTTTAATAAATTTGTAATAAGTTTTTAAAATTACTACTGCTCAAGAGCCAGACAAAAAGAAGAGACAGTCCGTCCCTTTTCCTTCTATAATTTCTGTGACATGACAACGCTGTCATAATCGGCTACAGATAACCATAGACTTACGGCTAGTAGAATAGCGTAAAAAGACAAAGACAGGAGAGCAATCATTAGTGGGACGCTATAAGCCAAGAGGCCAGCAAAGGTATAAAAGATATTAATATATACATATTCTCTCTATCTATTTTGTTGACTCCCTCTTCTTTCCAATCTAACTCAATCATCGAAGGGTCCTCAAGAAAGAATCTCACCCCTTAGGTCCTTCCTACCGGACTTGGTGTAGATGCTGCTGGAAAGACGAAGTTCAGCCAATCCGTAAAGCATTCAGATCCCATCCGATCCATCTCTCATCCGACCAAACTGCATTATCAATAGTAATTCTCAATTAAAAAAATCTAGTGTGGGGCAAACCTTAGCTTCAAACATGATTAAAAATCTAATAATATTACAATGATAATAATTATATCATAATTGATATACCATGGGAATTATAAATTTTTTTCTTAATTTTTCCTTTTCTTTCATTTGATTGTACAGAAAACATAAGAAAATATTTATAAAAGAAAAAAAACAAAAACTTTTATCTAAGTATTTCACTTTTTTCATTATCTAGAGAGGTTCTAAGGGCTGGTTTGGAAACATAATTCTTTTTTTTTTTTGCTTTTTTAAAAATGCATTTAAAAATTACTTTTTTTTTAAAACTTTTTTTCTTTTTAAAAAGTACTATAATATGGTGTTACATCATTTGAGAAAAAAATTTGTGAAATTTTTATATTACCCTTAGGCCCCGTTTGTTATCCGCTATCACAGTCTACTCCGGATTGTGATAGATGAACAGTGAACAAAGCTTCCGTTTGTTTTGATTTTGGAACTTCGGATTAGTAGTCCGAAAGGACTATGATAGGCCTCGCCAAAGGGTATTAGTAATCCGGAGTGAGAGATGGTATTAACAAACTAATCCATTCGGATTGGGTGTTACGGAACGTCCGCTCGGAAGTTCGGCCGGACGTCTGGCCGGTCAATCGGTCAACGCAATTTCTTTTTTTTTTTTTTTTTTTACTTCTTGGGCATTTTTTTTAAACATTAATGTTTAATGTTTTTGTATTTTTTGTTAAGTAAAAATCATAATTTTATTTGTTTGATTATTTTATATAAAAAATAATTTAACAATCCTCTCACCATCAATTCCCTTACTAACAAAATAAACACAATTTTACTAATTCCCTCACTATGAAAATAAACACAATTTTTTTAATCCCCTTACTAACAATCTCCTCACTATTAATCTTTTCTATTTTATCTCTGAAAACAAACGGGGCCTTATGAGAATATGGTTTGCTCTAGTCAATGACATAAACTGAGGATGTTTTGATAATTTGACATATAATTTATTTATCTTTTGTCAAAAGAAAACACATCTCAAATAAGTTATTTTTTGTTTATTTTGAAAAAGTAAAGAAGCAGCTTTTTCTAACTTCTCAAAAAGCCCTAATTCAAATTTTTTTTTTGATACATCAAAAAGAAATAAAATAAAATAAAATAACGGGGACTAAGCTGTCTCCCTACTTATTCCCAACATATTTGCAATTAACAGCTCCTAATTTAAATTCAAAACTTTATTCTCTACTCTTTTTGTGATTTTTTTTTTTTGGGGGGGGGCATTTGATTGATAAGAAAATGTGAGAAAACATTGAAAAAAGGAAAGAAATAAAAATAAAACCTCTTATCTATTTACTCATGCATTGGGTATGTTTCATTGCGTTTCTTTCTTGTTCGATTAAATAAAATGAAAATCAGACCCTGGAAGTTAAAAATATTATCCACATGGACCTTTTCAATATCATATACTTTGGGCTTTCTAAATTACTTTTGGGTAATCAACATGTGATTAGTATCGCTAACAATTTGGTATGTGAGGCATTGTCAAAGTTTCATATGCTCATCATATGGCTGATTTTGAACACGTTATAGCTAACAATTGGGTATTTAAGGCTTTATTATTTATGGGCATCAGGTGATTTATGTCACAAATCAATTTAAGGATTTGTTTAGAATGATTTAAATAAGTGTATTTTTTAATTTTTTATGAAAAGATATATAGAAAAATAAAAAAGTGATATAACTTAAAAAAATAAAAAGTATATTTATATAGCACACTCCAAACAAGTTTTAAATATGATAACCTCTTAGGCCATGTTTGTTTGAACGGACTGGATTAGCATTTCCATGACTAATAGTCCTAGGACTACGAATCCGTTGGATTATGTATCCTATCTTAACTAATAGTCAAGTTTAAAATAATTAGTTCGTAGTTCAATTGTTTAACCAAACATCGGATTAATAATTTTATTGGACTATTAGTCCAATCCCAAGCTCATGTCCACCCAAACAAACATGACCTTATTGTCTTTTCAATCCTAATAAACTGACAGATATCTCATTTCTTAAATTGGAAAGTTCTAAATATGGTAACCTCTTATTCCCTTTTCAATCCCAATAAATTGATAGATCTCATCATCTCACTTCTTAAATCGGGGTTGGGTTGTCTGGTGCAATTTTTATTTACAATTAGGAAAAAGGTTGGGATCTTTTTTTGGGGAACTCGTACCACTCCCAATGTATTATGATTGACCAATTTTTTTTTTATTTTTTATTTTTTCTCTTATCTTTGACTGACATGTGTCTGTAGGAGGTTGTGAGGGTCAAAAAAACATGAGATCTATATCATTTCTGTTATAATTAATTGGGCAAAAGCAACTTAAATACTTTTTAATTTTTTCACGCAACTACCCATATGGTGTGGTGGATAGTGAGCACCACATACGATTGTCTAACAATTTGGTATGTTTGTCACAGTTTTACATGTCTAATTTACTATAGAATGAATGACACAAAATAAATAAAATAAAATAAAAAAATGGAATGACATGGTGATATGTATTGAAATATATGCACTGTATTATTTTAAAGAAAATGTTTAGTGGCCCGAATTTCTATGGTTCGAATGACTGGAATGTGTCAAAATGACATCGTTTTATCCCTAAAACGATGTCATTTTGAGTGTTTCGAGTTATTCGAGCCAAATTTTTTCGAGCCACCTATCATTGTTGTTATTTTAATTACTAATAGAGACATGCCCAAAACAAGATATCTTATTTTCAACATTACTTCATCATCAATTTATACTTTCAAAAAAATTCCAGAAAAAAAATCTCCATAATCACTATCTATAGATTTTTATGTTTTATCGTAAAAACAAGTTAGACATCATTTTTTGCACCTCAAACCCGTGATATTCTGATTTTTGTCCTTCATTCAATAACATTTTCTAAACCACCCCCTCCAAAAAAAAATATAAAAATTCCATACATGGATCAATTGGCATGACATTCTGGTGGAAGAACCTTATATCTTGATGTATCTTTACAATATGAATAGAACATGAGCTTCCTTCTTGCCCATTCCAACCCATTGATCTGTTCTTGTGAAAGCTTTGCAAACTCTTCTCCATCCACTGGATCCAAGCTCGAAACGCCTCTCCGAGAACATGACGTGGCAGCGGAGTCAGCAGTCGGATGCTGCAATATGCAACCCTCCATTTCCATCTCCCAAAATGAAGCAACAAAGGGTGCATACTGGTAATTCACTGGGTATTTGCCTCCATGAGTTGCCCACTCTGATGCATCCCAAATTGTTGCATAAACCGACATCGGTTTCGAGGGATAAACAGAGGAGATGGCTGCACTGTGGATGAACTCTCTTACTGGTACATTGTCTACTAGAAACCTGCATTGTTGGTTATTCATTAGGATTCAATTCAAGTTTACAACAATAATAGTCCCTAATCTTGCAACTTTTTCACTTTGATCTCTGAAGTACACGATTTTTTACAGTTTAGTCCCCCCAATGTGCCGTTCAAAATTAATAATAAAATGAGGGGAATTTTCAGAATTTTACATGAAAGCCTCTACAAAATTAAAATGACCAAATATACCCATGGTCCTCAAAGTATAAATTTTGTTGCATTTTTTTTTAAATAAGGCATACAATGATTGTAAATTTTTTTTTTAAGTATGATTTTTTTTTTTTTTTTTTTTTTTAGTTTAGTGTTTAATTATGTTAAAAAAACTTTTAAAGTGATTGGAAGTTTTAATGGTCGCATGACCAAGCCGCCCCTTTCACTGGGGGTCCCAAATATATGTTACAAAACATTTGGGCCCCAATCACTTAATTTTGTTGCATTTTTTGTAAAATTCCGAAAACAACCCTACTCCTGTTATTGATTTTTAGTGGTATTGATGCTAAAGTAGGGACTATAGTTTAACAAACTGCATAATTCGTTGACCAAAGTAAAAATGTTAAAAAAATTAGGGTACTTTGGAGATCACTAGATTGTGTTTAAATTATAAATTTGTTTCATTTTCCATTTTCTTTTCCTCTACAAATTCCTACAAATTTATAATTCAAATATAACCTTAGTATAATTTTTATAAAAAAAAAAATTTACACAGTTTTCTCAGCACATAGCATTTCTAAAACCATGAAAACTATAGAATTACTTTCATGTAAGACTAGTTTTGAAAACAAGATTTATGTCTTACACAATATGGTGACTATTCCAGAGGATGCTATACTGATGGAATTGTTGTGTTGGGTCAAACCATAGATATAGCTTCTCTTCTCTCCCAGTGTGGACACTTCCATTGCCATAAACATTTGTTTGCAGAACCCATTCTCTTCTCTTCTCATGACCAAGCAATTCAATGTCTATCTCATCATGGTTGTGGGGGAATAGATCTGCATTAGACAGCTGCAAAAATTTGTCCATATCTCGTCAAAATCAAGTGCCCCGCATGGGCTTGTTTCATACATGAATGGTATGTACTATGTGCATGGACCGCAAAATGATAAAGTTTGCAATTAGTAGCATCAATTTCGATTATTGAAACAACCACTTTAAAAATGAAGATAAGATTGCTGTTTTCATTTGGCCACTAGCTTGAAAACAAACATTTTGATGTAATCTTGTTTCCCACTTGGTTTGGTAATCCATTTTGCCCCCTAACCAAAAACTAAAAGTCCAAAAACCTAACTTCTGACTTTTTTTACATCCGGGTCTACTATGAATCAATGCATAATTAGTATTTTTTTGACCTTTTTTAAAGTCCGGGTCTACTATGAATCAATGCATGATTAGCATTTTGTCCCGTGAGAAATCCATTTTAATAAAGTTTGCATGAACTTGCCTGTATTATTAGAGGTAAATTGATCATTTTACATTAAAAAAATAAAATAAAAATTAATAAATTTACGAAACATGACAACTTAAAAAAATTATTAAAAAAGTTAAAAGTTAATAGCGCATCAAACAAAGTAGTTTTTTTAGCCTAAATCTTTTTATAGTCTTTTTTTTATGTCAAAAAGAGCAACTTTTAGTCAACAGTAAAAAGAAATCTTTATATGTCTTGCCTTTTTCAGATCTTAATTTAGTGAGTCTATCTCTATCAAGTCTTTTTTTTATTATTTATTATTATTAATGTTCAGTTTGTTATTGTAATACATGTCCTAGACTCTACAAGTGAATGCATCTGACAGCTTGAAACTATGCTACTACATAACATATGCAAGTTTTTTCGCTTTTTTATTTTTTATTTGGGAATGTGAAAGGAAGAGCTTACATAGAAGGCTATCACAACTCCAGATGTGAAACCAGAAGGTAGCTTTATTCCAGCACTGAAAAACCCATAGTTGTATTTGTTCCTAGAGACCAATCCAGAGCCTGCAAGAGAGGGATTCAAGAAAAATCAAGACACAAGAATCCTATGTCCTGAAAATTTTCTGTTTATTCTATGTCCCAATACACTTATTGTTGCATGATGTAGTGAGAACCTCCACATATAGAAATTTCAAGGCATGGAAATTTTTGTCCTCAAATTTCTGTTCCTTGCCCTAATACATTCACATAATTTAATATTCTCATCACATATTATTCAATAGTTTAAAAGTATACTGGGATAGAATGACATAGTAATTTCATAAGAGATTCTTGGTCTCATACAATTTAAAATATATATATATATATTAGAGAAGAGAGACAAAAATTTTGAGACATCCGTGCTCATGAAAAATTTACTCATCGTCAGAAATTTTTTTCATCCATATGTTCCAATAGTTGCACCATATAATAAGAATCTCTAAATATAAAAAATTACAAGATATGGTCATACAGTAGCATGGAATCTTCTATCTCTAAATTACTATATTTCTAGATTCTAACACACTCCTAAACACATAATTCAATAGTTGGGATTGCATTAAAACATGAAATAAAAAGACTTAAAAGGATAAAATAAAAATTTCGACACAAAGAATACCATGACTGTGAGAACATTACACATCATAAAAAGTTGAACAACAATCATCATATTAAATCCATATCAATATTAGAGAACTCACCAGAGGACTTGTCTAGGATGAGATCGGCAATGGACCCATTACCCATCATATGGATATTGGAGTGCCCAAAAAATTCAGAGTAGCCTTGATTAATTGGGACATGGTTGAAACGATCTGTCAAGTGTGGAACACTTGGAGGTGTGTAAATCGCACCTCTTGATGAGACCACAACTATCATCATGCAAAAAACCATCAAGTGACTTAACAATGCCATGTTTCATTACATGGATGGGAATAAAGCTTTGAGAGACATGTATGGTTTATATATATGCGGTTGGAAGTTCTTAACGAGTTAATAGGTTTTGCTTAGTTGTTGCAAGCTGGATTCAAATCCTTTGGAAATCTCATTTACATGGGTTGGTTTTCAATCTTAAGGACAATAATTAGGGATTTCATGTGGGGGTGAGTTGGTCATGTTTAGTAATTGAAGTTTGAAAAGAACCTTGTGGCCCTACATAATCAAGATGTGGGTCATCCACATAACTGGTGAGTGGTCCTATATGTACGAAAAATTATTCAATATTTTTAAGTAAAAGCATTGAGGGAATCTAGTGTCTCTTTTGTGTTGGTATTTTTAAAAGGTCACATGAGAGGTATCAATTAATAAGTGGGGTAAATACTATTTCAAAAACGATAAATTGATTGAATCTCCAATGGAATAGGTTTCATCCACATCTCATCTCTTCATATTTTTTTTGCATATTATTTTTATAGGGCTCAATTCTAAACTCATAACGATAATTCGAATCATCTACTTTGTAGACATCATAGTAAAAATTATTCATATAAACAATTAACTTTATCGGACAATTATAAACATATGAATAAATAGTATTTTATTTTTAAAAATGAATGGTTTAAGTTTATAAAAACATTTGTCATTCATTTTATAAAACAAAATGTGATTTTTTTTCCTTATATTTATAAATGTCCGATGAAACTCATTTTTTGTATGAATGACCTTTATTGCGAAACCTATGATATAGACAGTTCAAATCATCAGTACAGGTTTAGAATTAAATTCCATAAAAAGAGTATGGAAAAATATGAACAGATAAAATATGGAGGAGAGTCTATCTGAAGTTTAATTGGTATTCTAAACTAGTTGAGAGGGTAATTTATATGTAAATTGGGCCGAGCTGGAGCCGTACTACGAAGGGCCGAGTAGAATAACCATATAAGTTACTCCGGTCTGGAGAGGTAGTATTAGAGTCAGACCAGTCGCACAACCGTGATCGTTAGCGCGGTCGCATAAAGCCTTATTCATACTTCGGTTGAGAAATGTGTTAAGTGAAGTTCGGTCTTCAGTAGTGAGTTCGGTCGGGGCATATGAAAACCGAGGTGTGCCAAGCCCTTGAGAGGACTTGGTTCTAAAAGATAGTTCGGCTCAACTTTCTTATGGTTAGCTCAGTCTTAGTATGGGAAACCGAGGTAAGAGAAAGAGAAGTAAGTGCTTAACTAGCGTGTACTTCGGTCATACTGGTAGTTCGGCCGTGGTAAAACCATCTCACTTGGTTTAAGCAGTGAGGGAGGGTGTTGGAGGATAAGCATTATCTTCCAGGAGTATGAATCCTAAGAGGACTCTACATGGAGGAGTAAGAGTCCTACCAGGATTGTGCCACGCGAAACCTATAAAAGCTCACCAATATCACCTTTAGAGAGGTAACGCAATTTTACTTTCTGAATACACAGAGCTTTTGCCTATTTGACAATCTTTCTGACTTAGGCATCGGAGGTTTCACACGCCTTGGCTAGCTCACGTTTGTGTTTTCAGGTGATAAAGCGACGTCGTACGGAGGAACGCAGACTTGATCAACAGGATTATACGAGAAGGTATATTTCTTTCCCGTGCACTAGTTATTAATCAAAATATTAGATTCTGTCACTTTTGTATTTGTACGGGAAAGAAATAAACCTTCTCGTATAATCCTGTTGATCAAGTGCCTAAGTCAAGAACTAGACAAATAGACAAAAGCTCGTGGTTCGAAATCAAAGTTACCTCTCCATAGGTGATGTTTGTGAGCTTTTAGGTTTTATGCACACAATCCTAGTAGGACTTTTACTCTTCCACGCAGAGTCCTCCTAGATTCATCATACTCAGGATAATGCTTATCCTTCAATACCCCCTCATTGCTTAAATCAAGTGAGATGGTTCTTCCATGGCCTACTAACATAAAAGCACGACTATGCTTAGCCGACTATACTTAGTTCTTCTATATAGTTCCTCTTCCACAAACCATGGTATGCCCAAAACCGAACTATCTTTAATCAAGGTTTAGACCGATCTAGTTTCCCTGCGCCATGACCAGTATAAGTTCAAAGCATCCTTAAACCGGTCTAACTACAAAGCGTCCTTCAACCGGACTAACACCAAGAGTCCCTCGAACCGTCTACCTTACGGGCTTGAGACCGACTAACTAAGCCTCTTCAAGATCGGAGTAACTTGATGACCTCTTTACTTAATTTCTTCAGATCGAGGCCCAGAGGGCCCAATTCGCTTATAAATTACCCTCTCAGTATTGATATGAAATGCATCAATTAGTAAGAGGATTACTCCATGAGCACCAAATTGTTCGGGTCCTTATACACGGGACAAATATTCTATGCTTCATAAGCAAGTCTTGTTGGTCTAAACACTAGGATTCATTATTTTTGTATCAATTAGTAAGTGAAGTGAAATATTTTGTAGGATTTTTTGAATGAATAAAAGATTTCGTCTAAAAAATCATTTATTCTCATATTTCAATTCACTCACATTTGTTTGTTCATATCTCAAAAGTTTCATATTTTAGAAGTTTCACATAATTCATAACTGTAAATGAATTAAGATAAAGAATTTTCAAGACAAATAATTTGTGGGACAAAAATCCTGACCTTTTCTTGTGTTTTCATGGTGGAAAGGAAGTCTGAGATATTGAGAAATTGAGTAGGAGATTTGAACTCCTTTAAATTTGAACGTTCCACATTATGAGGTTGTTTGATATGTCCTAAATAAGTGTACTTTTCGACTTTTTGGACTAAAAAATTGAGAAAAAAAATATGATTATTTTGGATAACTTTTTGACTTTTTACGAAAAAATGTGTATTAAAAAGTTGTATAATTTACGTTGTGTTTGGTTGGAGAATTTGAAGAGGGATTTGGAAAGAGAAAGGGAAAAGTTAGGTGAAATGTGAATAAAATATACCTATATTTCACCTAGTTTCACACACCTTTCCCTTTCCCTTTCCAAATCCCTCCCCAAATCCCCCAACCAAACACAACATTAGTGTGTAAGAGAAGGGAGAGAAAAATAGGCAGTACGGTGGGCAGAGTAGTATATAGGATATGCTTGCCTCCTTTTCAGATATTGAATTAGATAGTGATGCTCGGCCCGTGGAGGCCCACCACATGTCTCGTTTTGGTAATCGGAACCGTCAATGTATAGAACTCGTCGAGTACTATATGTTTGTTAAAAATTACGTTGATCGGATATCAATAACTATCTGATTAGATTAATTTTTGTCAACCGTTAACTATAACACTATCTATTTTTTTATACAAAACTGATTTGATCATATAGTTAACGATATTCGATCAACGTGATTTTTTACAGACATAGAGTACTTGACGAGTTCTACACATTGAATGGTTCAGATTATCAAAACGGGACTCATAATGGGCCCTCACTGGCCGAACAGCACCGTCCTTAAGCTTGCCTCCACTTGTGTAATTTTTTCTCACCAAAGTTAGGTAAAGGCAACTCACGTCAGAGTGAGTTGTACCTTTTTGTGTAAAAATAATTTTTTTTGTAATTTTTTTCAATAAATAATAATAACTTTTTAACATTTTTAATAATTTTTTGACTTTTTATCTTTTTTTAAAATGTCAAACCAGGCCTAAGTCTTAGTCATACATTTATTATAGGTCCCTATCAATCACATAACATTTGTGCAAAAGTTCATATTGGGTTAGGTAAAATTATTTGATGGTTGGTTGATGGTCAAATTTTTATAAGCTCCGTTTGGAAAGAGAGGTTTAGATTTTTGGCTAAAATAACTACAAAAAATAAAATAAGTTTTTTAACCTAATAAGATAAAATAATACATCCAACCCATAATCATTACAATTTTTCTCTTACAAAAAAGTCAAAAAAGCCAAAAGTCCTTTCCAAACAAGGTTTTTCAGCCCCAGGCTAAAATAGCCAAAAAAACTAAAAAATCAACCCACTTCCTAAACGAACACATAGTGTCTTGACTTAAAAATCGTTTGAGGATTAATTATTTTAGTTATTTTTAATTTTTTAATAAAAACACAAAATATAAAAATAAAAAGAGTGATTGATGGAGTATTTTGACTTTTAGGAGTTGTTTGGGAAGCCCTAAATAAGTGTACTTTTTGACTTTTTGAATTAAAAAGTAGAAGAAAAACATATGGTTGTTTGGAATAACTTTTTGAATTTTTACGAAAAAATATGCATTAAAATATTGTATAAAATAGCAAAATTACCATTTTACTCCTACTATAATGAATTGCCTACTGACTTGGATGGTCAAGGAAGCCAAACGGTGAGCCAGATGGTGAGCAGGAAACAAGTGTAGGAGTAGATTGCCTATAGTTTGAGATCAAACTGAATGGTATTGTTTGGCCCGTGGGGGCCACCACGAGTCTCGTTTTGATAATTTGAATCGTTTAATGTGTAGAACTCGTCGAGTATTATATGTTTGTAAAAAATATGTTGGTCGGATATCGATAACTATTTGATCATTTTTTGTCAACCGTTAATTCCTTCACCGTTTATTTATTTTTTTACAAAACTAATTTGATCATATAGTTATCGATATCCAATCAACGTGATTTTTTACAAGCATATAGTACTCAACGAATTTTACACATTGAACGGTTCAGATTATCAAAATGAGATCCATAATGGGCCCCACAGGTCAAACAGCACCATCTTATGCAAATTTTTTTGTGCATCCGCGTGACCATCACTTACCATCACTTCAATACTAATAGTGGCTTGTACTTGGTCTCTGTAAAGGGGGTTTTTTTATTTTATTTTATTTTTGTAAATAGTTAATAAATTTTATTTTTTTTTTAGTAATTTTTTAACTTTTTATATTTTTTAGTGTATGTCAAATCAAATCTTAGTCTATTTTAATTAAAACAATAAAATTTAATATTTGTTGTTACATTTATAAAAATAATATGATAAATAATGAGAAATATATAGCCTTTCAAAACTAACAAATGAGCTTAGGGTTGGATCCAAATCACAAAAAAGCAACAGTGGTGAGTGGGCACCACCTCCATCTCTTTATGTCACAGCTCATGCTTGGCTTTCTCCAAACTACATTGTGGATTCTCCAAAGTACCCCTCCTGTGTGGGATATGTTTAGAGCAACTCCAAATTCAAAACACTAGATGAATAAAATGAATAAGTAAATAAAATTAGGTCTTATTTGGCAAGTGACTTTTTTAGTCAAAAAGTCACTAAAAAAATTTAAAAGTCAGCAATTCATACAAAAAATCAAAGATTATCTTTTCTCTCTACTTTTTGCACATATTTTCGTAAAAAGTTAAAAAAATCATCCCAAACATACTAATTTTTTTTACATCACATTTTAACTAAAAAGTCAAAAAATTACTAAAAATGCCTATTCCCCAACAGGGCCTTAGATTCCACACAAAAACTCATTTTTTTAAAGTGAGCTAAACTAACACGTTAAAAAACATAAAAGGGAGCCAAAGGAATAGCACAGACATGCGTCGGATTGGACTTTAAACGTAACAGCGAAATATAATGGGCCAAGCCCATTGATATCAGGCCTGATGTTAAAACCTTAAATCTATCTAAATGAAATAGTTGGCCTATAAACCAAAAAATAATAATTTACACAAGCAGCATAGCCCAAACAAAAACCTATTAAATGACCCTCAATTTCAACTTACAATTTGAATTTGTCTGCCTAAGCATAGTAAGACTGAACTCAGACTAGGCTTGAATTGCGTACAAAATTTGAGGTTAATTAATCCGTTGACATTAAACTTGTTTACATTGTTCTTTTTTTTTTTTTTAGTAAAATTATTAATAATATTAAATCAAATAACTTATAGAATGAAAATGAGAAAAAGAGGAGACTAATAAAAATCTATAAATCAGTTACCGCTACAATAGATTTTGTTATTTCTGACACATATACGAATACTTGGTCCAAGAACATTGAATAGAATAAAGATTTAGACCCCTTTCCCCCACCCCCAATTGACCCCCTTTCTTTTTTGATTGGTCACTTTTTCTTTTTCTTTTTCTTTTTTTTCTCCTCCTCCAATCACCACCCGTCACGTGTGTGTGGGGGTAGTGGGGGTTGAAATTTGAGGGGGTCTAAATCACTGCTGCATTGGATAATATATCACAAATAATATTTTAAATTCTTTTTTTTAAACTTCACTTTATGTACAAAACCATCACCCCCACCCAACGACGCTTCCAGATTTTTAAAGTTAAATTTTTTTGATTTCATTGGTGAAATTAGTCTTTTGTGGGACAAATTTATATTCATTTCCAGTAATGTGAACTGTTTATTTGATATGGCAAGCTAAGAATAATATGCATACAAAATGTGGGGATGTATTTTCTGAGTCCCAACACGTGGCCAAGATGACGTCGACGTGTCCGCCGAGGTGTCACGTGTCTTGGTCATGACGCCGAGGTTATCTCGGCAAGGCCGAGGTTATCTCCGAAGATATTGGAATCCGAGATAAGCGGATAAGGTACAAGAGTCCTAGATGATGAGAGGACTCAGCCTGGATAAGGATAAAGCTCTTAGGGAGTTTATCTCTATCTATTGAAGAGTCTTGGATAAGCACTGAGTTAAAGTCCATTGAAGCTAGGCTTCTGTTGAGGTAAGGACTGAGTTAACTATAAAAGAAAGGCATCCTCGATGGGTCTAAGGTACGCAATTTATATTCAAAACAGTGAGTTTAACAGTTGATTATCTTTGAGAGATATACTAACGTGATCGTCGGAGTGCCCCCGGGTGGACGAACCACCGCCGGAATCTTCTCTTTCTGTTGCAGGTCAGCTAGGTGTCATCTATTCTGCCAGTACTCTCCAACTGAATACTGAGTTGGCAGTGTAGTTGGAAAATCACTCACACAATTTGGCACCGTTTGTGGGAAAGAAAGGAGAATAGATGGCCAACAACGGACAGAAGGAAAAGATTGGGGACGACACTCTTGCTGGGAGTGGCAGACCTATCGACCTTGACATCGAAGGAGACAACCGCAACACAGAAACTCATGACCAGAATCACAGCAACAAAGACGTCGGCCAGGATGGTGACGTACCAACGAAACCAGATCAAAGTGGGTACTACAAAGGGGATGACCTCCAGGTATGGAAGGATAGATGCCTTCGGAGGGGCGGAGAGGTAAAAAAGATGGCAAACAAATTGGCGGACCTGCAATCGGTCGTCAATTTCATGATGCAAAACAACGTTATGCAGCCACCATTCTCACTGCAAGACACGCCGATTCCAGCGGCCAATGCCTAAAAGGGAGGGCAGAAAACAATCCCCATAGCCCCTCAGCACACCATGAGCGAAAGACATTCTCACCGACCTTCCAAGGAAGTCAGACGAGGAGAGTCAAGAAGGGAAGAATCACGGAGGACGCATCGCACAAAGGAGGCAAACCCCAAAGAACATCGGCATGTTTAGAGGCAGGCGTTGTGCTTCGACACAACTAATGGAGAAAGGTCGAAGAGGACTCATGTCATGACCCAAACCCGCCCCCTAAAAGTTTGGCATCATGACCGGCCAGTAATCTTAGATTACCACAGGCCTCCCTGAACATAACATAATAAAACGGGGCTCGCGGAAGCGGAAACAAATAACCATAGTCCAAAGAGCTGTGCATAAATATGAACAAGTATTTACATGCCAAAAATGTGCTAATTTACCCACTAACAGTACATCACATATAACAAAAGATCATATACATCACATAGGCAAAAGCCACAGATACAGCAAGACAAAGCTCACAAAACGGCCTTCTAGGCCTAGCCCCGACTCAGAGGCACCCAAAACTGGTAGGCTCGATGCAAATCTCAGCTTAGGCTTGACTCCCAGCAGGCTCACCTATAAATACATATATATAACAGTGAGCTAAAGCTCAGCAAGTAACATTAAAGTAAAGGGGTGGTGAACGAATTCCTCATAACATATATCCGTAAATAAAATCATTCATAATTATAGTCATCTCATATCAGAACATACATAATGGCATACTCCATAGAACATAATTTGTACTGTCTTCCGACTAGAGTAATCGGTTCTGGACACCGATTAAACACATACTGCCACAATGAAGTGGATAACGAGATCTCGTAAACTGGTCATGGACCCGCACTAACGTGCCGTCCCCCATGACTTGGGACTTCCTATGGATGCCATACTAGATTCGCAAATAGGACATTCGTTCACAGAAAACATTATCATTTCAGAAAACATAACTTAACGTAGCATTTTCAGAACATACTTATAAGAACATAACTTTACAGAAATGTTGCTTACAGTGGTTTTCCGAAACCGGTTGTACGGTCTTCGTAGCTTGACCTGCAAATATTAACAGTATAGCATGATCCTTAACATATATCATCACTAAATCATGTTCGTGCATTCTCGTAATGATGTTTCAATCCCATAACCTCCTTATCATAACGTAATTAAGCCTAAAAAATGCTAAAAATGCAATGAGGATGCCAAAATCATGCATTAAAACACTTTTTAAAATCTTACAGCAGGTCCTTTCGGCGAAAAACCCTTCGAGTGATCAAAATCAGAAGAAAATACTGGATGTACAAAATCTCTGCTCGAGCGTCCAAATCTCCGCTCGAGCGGACTGTGAAAATCTGGGTAGAAAAACCAGTCCATTTCCTGTCAAAACCGTGGCCTCCATGTTTGCAAAATCAACTACCTAAATCATAAAATTCAAGGCCAAAACACTTGAAAATCACTTGAAAACAACTTGATTTGAACTCCAAAATTAAACCCACGTGAATCTACTAAAAGATTAAACCATAAATCAAGTTAGAAAATCATAAACATGCTCATAAAATCCACATTTCTTCAAATCCATGGGGTTCTCCCTCAAATATGACAATCACGCAAGAAACCATGATGTTAAAAACATAAATTTCATGATAGGATGCCATGGATGCTCAAATATGCAACTTAGAGTAAAAACATAACACAAAACCTTCAATTATCCATAACTTCCCCTCAATTCCATCTACTTACCATGAAAACATGGATGAATCAACCTTATTTCATGAATTAGCAAGAGAGTCTTACCTTAATCACTTAATGGAAGAAAGTTATCTTGAATCCCCTTTCTTTTCTCTTCTTCCTTCTTTCTCACGAATTTCCCCTTTCTCTCTTAGATATCTTCTCTCTTTTGTTTGAGTCAATGAGTCAACAAAGGCACACAAGGATCCTTATCTATAACTATCAACATTTATGCCAAAACACTTGAGCCAAACGGAGCCTAGCGAATCAGACGAAATTCAGTCCCAAATTAAATTGTCCAAATAGTTCCAAAAATTCCCGATATCACATAGGCATGTTCAATTTCGTTTTCCGAACCCGTTACGGTCGTCAATTTCAGTCCCGAAGTTGTAGTTCCAACATATATTTTTTTCTAATTCAAACAGAAAATTCCCAATTAATTCATATTAATGCATAATTAATTACCGATAATTGTGGCGTACATTTCGGGGTCACTGCAACTCACCACGAAGCTGAAAGTAGTGCACCAAAAAGATTGAAACCAGGAGATAGCCGAGCTCCTGGGCGGACAAAGGAGGACTAAAGAGATTACCTCAAGAGGAAGCAATAGAATGCCGACGCCGAGGTAACCTCCCCAGATAAGCCAAGGACACCATTCTCGGTGGAATTGGACAAGTTTGAGGCACCGAAGAGATTCAGTATGTCAAGGTTCCAAATATATGATGGTAAGTCAGACCCCAACTTCCACGTTGGATTATACTTGAACTCAATGGCATTGTATAGTGGGAACGAGCCGTTGCTCTGCAAAGTGTTTTCCTCATTCTTCGGGGAGACTGCATCAGATTGGTTCCACAAACTACCAAAAGGAAGCGTGAAGACTTGGGAAGGCCTGGCCGAGATGTTTGTGGCCAAGTTCGTGACAAACAAGCTGCAGCCATTGAAGGTGGACGCATTGATGGCTCTAAAGATCAGTAAGGATGAAGGCCTTAGGGCCTATGCAAAAAGATACTATGAGGTGTTCAACCGAATACCCGAATGCAATCAAAAGGTGGCGGTCGTATCTTTTAAGAACGGCCTAAAAGACAACTGCTCGCTACGAAAGTCTTTGGCAAAAACACTGTCAAAAAGCATAGAAGAGCTCATGGCCAAAATTAAAAAATACGCCAGAGCCGAGGAAGATACGTTGGGGACTAAGGAGATAAAGCAGGAGAAAGGAAACGGCTCACCGAAGCGAGGCCGAGGTAACAATGGATCGAGCAAGCAAGAGACAGAATTGAGGGCTACACAGGCAGTGACAACTGTGTTCCGAATCCCAATTCACAAAGTCCTGGATCAAATTCGGAATCAACCCTATTTCAAAACACCAGCAAGGGCACCAGAAGAATTTAGGGGAAGAAACCTTGGCAGGCATTGTGTTTACCAAAATGAAGACGGGCATATGACTCAGAGCTACAGAGCCCTGAAAACACACTTGGAAGACCTGGTGAGGCAAGGCCATCTGAGAGACCTTGTTGATGAGGCCAAGACAAGGGAAGAACAGGCAAGACTGCCTCAGGCGCCAGCAGCTCTGCCTTTCCCAACACAGCAACCTCAGGTAGGAGGACCTCGGGTAGTTAATGTAATTCACTCAAAGGTCAACGAAAACGAGATTCGAGGGGAGACCCAGAAGGTAAAGCACCTGCAGCATGTCTACCAAGTCGGGGAGAAGAGACATCGGGCAGAGGAGTGCCAGGGACCAGTAGTGTCCTTTACAGAAGCCGACCTTGAGATGGTGCAGCATCCACATAACGATGCCTTGGTAGTATCCCTCCAAGTTGGGAAATGCCAAGTGAAGCGCATCTTGATTAACCAAGGCAGCTTTTGTGACATCATGTATGTCAGATGTTACACGGAGCTGGGCCTTCACCCAGACGATATGGAACAATCTAACGGCCCAATAGTCGGGTTCAATGGAACGCCGACATGGCCACTGGGCGCAGTAAGCATAGATGTGCAGGCTGGCACGAAGAAGATAACAACAAAGTTCACTATAATCGACACAGCCTTCCCTTACAACATTATCTTGGAAAGGCTATGGTTACATGTAATGGGGGTTGTTCCCTCAACACTGCATCAACTATTGTGGTTCCCAACAGAGCATGGGATTGAGGAGGTCAGAGGAGATCAGCTGTAGGCAAAGAATTGCTCCATGGCAGCAATGAAATTTGCCTGCAGCATTCGAAAACCAGAGAAGGCAGAGATCGAAGACGAGGACGTGGAGGTCCTAGAGGATGTCGGCAAATAGCCAACCGAGAAGAGTGAAGAAGCACTAAAGAAAATCCTAGTCCAGGAAGGAGATGAAGAACGCTTCTTTCTTCTCAGCTCGGGCTTAACCAAAGAAGAGAAAAAAGAGCTGGAAGCTTTCCTAAGAGCAAATATTGAGGTGTTTGCTTGGATACCTTACGAAATGCCTGGCATTGACCCCGAGGTCACTTGCTATAAACTGAACGTTGACAGGTCGGCCAAACCTGTAATCCAACGAGCAAGAAGACCAACATTGTTATCAAACACAGTAGTGGTGAAGAAGTAGACAGACTTCTGGAGGCTAGGGCCATCCGAGAGGTAAATTACCCGACATGGTTATCGAACACAGTAGTGGTGAAGAAGAAGAATGGTAAATGGAGGGTCTGTATGGACTTTACCAGCCTAAACAAGGCCTGTCTCAAAGACAACTTCCCTCTACCCAAGATTGACCAGCTAGTGGATGCCACTTCATGGCATGGAAGGATGAGCTTCTTAGATGCCTACAGGGGGTATCACCAGATAGCCATGTACCCCGCGGATGAAGAAAAGACTGCGTTTATCACCCCAAAAGGGTTGTACTGCTACAAGGTGATGCCTATTGGGTTAAAAAACGCAGGAGCAACTTATCAAAGGTTGGTAACCAAGATGTTCAGACACCTGATTGGCCGAACGGTGGAAGTTTACATCGACGACATGGTCGTGATGACCAAGGAACCAGAAGGTCATCTGGCCGACCTCAAAGCAGTCTTTAAAATCTTTAAAACATATCAGCTCCGACTCAATGCATCAAAGTGGGCATTTGGAGTTGGATCTGGTAAGTTCTTGGAAAAAAAACTTTAGATGCGAAAGTGAAAAGTGAAAAGACGGGAGAAAGAAACGAGTTTTGTCAAAAACTTGAAATGGCGGCAAAAAGGACAATTAATGCACCTAGAACAATGAATACGTCAGACGGTGCATGTAGGCGCGAGACGACTTGTAAACGCGTCCGTAGTACGATCCAGTAAGGGAAGACGCGTGGCTAAAACGGTTGAGTTATTGTATATGACAGCTCATTCGCGTGAGGAAGCTCTTGGAAATTTTTAATCTTTAAAGAGACATGTCGGCCTATATGATGATCTCGGCTGAGAGACTTTAAACCGATGTATTAGCAGGAAGTTCTAGTATAGGTTCCATCACCTCAGAATGCCGAGGTAATAGAATCTAAGGGGCAGTTGTGGAGATGTATTTTCTGAGTCCCAACACGTGGCCAAGGTGACACCGACGTGTCAGCCGAGGTGCCACATGTCTTAGTCATGGCGCCGAGGTTATCTCGGCAAGGTCGAGGTTATCTCCGAAGATATTGGAATCCGAGATAAGCGAATAAGGCACAAGAGTCCTAGATGATGAGAGGACTCAGCCTAGATAAGGATAAAGCTCTTAGGGAGTTTATCTCTATCTATTGAAGAGTCCTGGATAAGTACTGAGCTAAAGTCCATTGAAGCTAGGCTTCTGTTGGGGCAAAGATTAAGTTAACTATAAAAGAAAGGCATCCCCAATGGGTCTAAAGTACGCAATTTATATTCAGAATAGTGAGTTTAACAGTTGATTATCTTTGAGAGATATATACTGACTTGATCGTCAGAGTGCCCCCGGGTAGACGAACCACCGCCGGAATCTTCTCTTTCTATTGCAAGTCAGCCATGTGTCATCTATTCTGCCAGTACTCTCCAGCTAAATACTGAGTTGGCAGTGTGGTCGGAAAATCACTCACACACAAAACATTAAGTTAAACCAACTTAAATAATTACGATATCAAATTACTAGTGTATGCCGATGCCTGAAGGCACAGTATAAATAAAAATAAGTGAACAAAAATGAGAAGAAGAAAAAAATATGGAGGAAAATAAAAAAATGGAGGAAATAAAAAAAAATAAAAAGAAAATGAGGAAGGTGGGATCATGGAATTATTCATGAAATCATGGGAGGGTGGGTGAAAAAAGAAAAAAGTAAGAGAGAAAAGTGGAAAAGTAGAAAATGTACATATTGAATACATCATAGCCATTATTTTGCAGTTTGAAAAGATCTGAGCCGTCCAAATGTCCTAATAAAAAATATGTTGAAGATTCAAAAAAACTTTAGAGCACTGTTAGGGGGCCCGAATTTGGGTGCCCCTAATGGCTCAAATTTCCTTATCAGGTAAAAAAAAAAACAAAAAAAAAAAACAAAGTTACCAAAACTGGAAAATTTGAGTCATTTGAGCCACAGTTTTTAGGGCCACCAATCATTTTCCAAAACTTTATTACCAACTCTTGGAGATTGAAGATTGAAAATATGTTGAAGATTTTCAATCTATTTATAGATTGATTTTAAACTAAATAAATCCTAATGTATAGAAATTAGTAGTACTGTCCAAAAAAATAAAGATAAAAATTAGTAGTTACAAATAAATATCAAATGGCTGCAAGTTAAAACTAATATATACAACTCAAAAGGCAAAAAAACATATGAATAGATGCAAGGCCATAGCATTCATATAAGGATGGATATAAGTTTTGCCAATGGATTATGAGACAGGGTTTCCATGTCTTGTATTATTAGGACGTAAATACAAAAATAAAATATTATATGGAGGAGAAACTGACAATATCCTTGGTTTAGTAACCTTCTTACTTTACACAGTCAAAAGGTTTTGATTGAGATCAAATGACAAAAATCAATCCTGAAGACAATATTTCATACATTTGATCCACTATTTAGGTTTCATTCTTCATGCCACCCAACTCAAAACCAACCATATAAACAACCCACACCCCTTAAAAATAAAAATAAAAGACCCAAAGAATTGGAAGTGTAGCAATAAATTTGATTTTTTTTCCTGGTCAAGAGTTCGATATTGAGAAAAAATGAATTTCATCCAAGACAACAAAATTCATACCTTGAGCAGGTGGTGAACATGGCCAATTAACTAATCAATAAGGTGTCATTGTATTCCTGTAAACAGTAGTGATGGAATCAAACATCTGATAAAGATGGCGCCAGGGCGGCTTAATCAGTAATCCAGTTTAATATTATTAAGGCATCGTTTGGGAAGATGGTTTGGGAGCTTTTTTGGTTATTTTAGCCACAAAAGATAAAATAGGCTATTTTAGCCACAACAAACAAAACATCACATCCAACCCATAATCATTACACTTTTCTCTCACAAAAAAAAAAGTAAAAAAAGCCAAAAAGTCCTTCCCAAATTAAGCTTTTTAGCCCAGGCTAAAATAGCCAAAAAAACTAAAAATCTAAAAAGTCAACCCACTTTCCAAACAAAGCCTAAATGACATACAATCAAATACTTTATAGTGAAAAAGAAAAGGGGAGAGGCCCAACAAGTACCATCACAAGCAATCACAATTATTTGATTCCCACCCCAGCCTCCTCTTCTTTCTGGTAGTTGTGTAACAACTCAAAAATTTAAGTTGTCCATTTTATACTAGTATTACAGTTGTATGTGATAATATATTATTAAATAATAATAAATACATAATCTAATTTGACATTGGATTATCAAATATGGGATTAATTGAGGATTATTATTTGGGGCAAAATTAACAGAAATATGAAATTATAATACTAATTGGTCAAATTAAAGTTAAAGATAGTAAATAAATAAATATAAAAGTAAGAGTAACTAAATAATAATAATAATAATAATAGATGTGGTAGTAAAATAAATAATTAATTTTCTATTGATATACGATAGAGTGTAATTTAATTAGGAATTAATTTATTTATATAATTATATTGGAAAATTGGGCCAAAGCATAATCATCTCAACTATAAGATAAATATAAATCTAGATTCATAATAAGCAAATCAGGTGATGTTATAAAGCAAATCTGCGGGTTGATTCGGCTGGACACGTGTTGGCCAGAGATTGAGTTTTCCTCCCTATAAATAGGGACAGTGGATCAACCTGTGAAGGAAAGCAAAGAAGAGAAAAGAAAAAGAAAAGAAAGAAAAGAGAAGAGAGGGAGAGGTCCGTAAATAGGAAGATTGTGTTACTAAAAGAAAGGCTAAGAGTCAATATTAAGGTGAGTTATATTATAGCTTGAGTTACCTTAATATATTTTACGTATGTTTTGACTTATCATAATTTATTTGATACCAGTTATGTTTATAAAGTATTATAAATTATATTAATATTTTAATTACGTGGATTATTTTCTAAACCTAATTTTCTAAAGTGAAACTCATGGATATGTTTGTTTATATTTTAAAGAATATTTAACTATAACCTTATAAACAATTATGTTTTGTAAATACCACTACGGGAGTCCCAAGCCTTGGGGACTTAAATAATCATTGGTTTCTGTTTGGTCACTTTGTGGCCCTCTATTGTCATGGATCCATTGACCTCTGTTTTGTACGGAGCAAAGTGCTGTGCGGAGATAAGTGCTATACTATTGTGGGAGCCACCTCTATAATCCGTATAAACCACCTCTTAAATCCATACCTCTGTTCTGATTGTCACTCCTGTGACCTCTGTTCTGTTTTGTTCGGTACCATAGCTATGGTTATTTATTTACATAATTTATGTATTTCAATTTCTACCACTTAAATGATTTATTTACTAAATTGAGTTATGTAAATGTTTTGACCTAACTAACTATCCATGGTTATTTTGTATCCCTGATACTTTTGGTATAATATTTCTCACTCTGCCACGTACTTATAGCTGTTTACCAATTTTCAAGAAACAATGCAATTCAAAAATAGCTTTTGGAAAGTCTTAGATGTGAGGCTGCGGGATAGATACACACAGCACTTTTATAATATTGTTTATATGTAAATATCAGTTATTTTGGTCAATAAATTTTGGTAATAAAAATAGAAGCTCCGATAATTATTTTGGTACCCTCACTTAAATATTATTTCCGTTTGCGCTTATTAATTTCTTTAAGATTTGGCCGGAGGTAACCTCAGTTACTGGCTATCACGATACTCAACCCTTGGGTATGATAAGCGGATTGTGACAAGTGGTATCAGAGCAATGGTTTATAATAATAAAAAATATCATTGGAGCATAGGACACACGCATATTTAAGAAATAGGATAACGGGTAATTAGTACCAAAATATTATATTTTGTTAGTCGATTTAATTATATTATAATTTTATATGATTTTATATATATATAATTTTTTTTTGTGCATAATTTGTAAGGGATATTATTTATATTTGTTATAGCAAAAAAAAGAAAAGAAACAAAGGATGTCGGGCTCAAACACCCACCAAAATTATAATATAATTGAATACATATAATTTTCAATTAAGGATTCAAAAAAAAAAAATTTTATTTCAACTTTTTAAAAATGGGTTCAAATTATAAAGATACTAATTTTGAAACTATTTCCCCAATGAAAAGTTCATCTCAAATTTTTTCAACTCTTGTATATGATTCTGTCATTGTGTTCTCATTTTATTTTATTTTATTTATTTTTATCATAAACAAAACGAGTGAAAAGTTTTTAAAGTCACCAATTGTTCCTCATTTTGGTCCAAAATAATTTTTGACAACTAGACAGTGAATTGTTTTTGGTAAAGTTTTTTTTTTTTTTTGAGGTAATATTTTCTATTAGATTAATCATCTAATATATATTTATCAGAGTGCGTAGCGAATAACTTACACATATAATAAATTTCTGATGATACAGTTTTGTTCTCGGTGGATGGGCTGGACCAATCCAAGCTCCTCGAGCCCACGTCTGGGTGGCGGAGCCCACTAGATGACCTGCAAGTAAGTTCAGTGGGGAACGGGGTAGTCCCCTAGCGAACCCTCCAACGAGCAAGTTAGCAAGTAGGAAAGGAGATGAAGTCTGTAGAGAGAGATTGGAGATAGAAAAGCTTAACCTTCTTCTTGTCTTCGATGCTTACTTATATCCTTTGGTAATCATTTCACTGTCCCTTCCGACATGCCCGTCTCGCCTCCAGCCTGTGTTGTAGCTTACCTTGTTCAGGGTAAGGGGCGCCGTTCCGGCTGAGGGGTGTTGTTGCAATAAATGTTGTGATGGGCTGCATTAATGGTGATGTGTTGTGGCAATAACTTTGCAGATCTTTGTCTGCTGATGTGGTCTGTCCTGCACCTGCCATATGTCCGAATGCCATTGGCCCTTCATGTCCAGTTGGCCTCCAACTGTCATGGACTTTACCAACCGGGTTATGCAATGGGGTCCAAATGGTGGGCTTGGGTTTGTTCGCTGTGGGCTGTGGCCTTTATGGGCCTATCCATGTCAGTAGTCCCCTATTCCCAAGTGCAGCTTCAGTCCAACGAAGGGAATAGTAATGAGGAAGATGTGCCCATTGTCGGAAGTCGAAGTTAGCGGTCGAGGCGGGAAAAGGGTCGACCGCGAGGTGAGTGGGGACCAACCGCGAGTCTTGACCGCGAGTCGAGTGGAAAGGCGGCCAAATGGAGTGGCCGAGTGGGAAGACCGACCATGAGTGCCGATCATGAGGAGGCCGAGTGGGAGGGTCGGCCATGAGCCGAGTGAGAGACCGCGATGAGTCTTGGCCATGAGGGAGCCGAGTGGGAGGGATGACCGCAAGGAGTACCGACCGCCATGAGGCCAGGAGTGGGAGAACCGGCCATGAGTCTGGAGGGGCACGGGGCTCAAAAGGCAGCGTGTGAAATGAGGATTTGAAGTTGGTGGGGCAGTGCATCGCGGCCATACACGTGGCGATATCGTGGGGGGTAAGTGAGGCGTTGGAGCAAAAATGAAACGATAGGTCATTATGGGGTTGAAAAGACAGTTTTGGCGAATGATTTGAACAGTTTTCAAACTGGCAAAAATTAATTGGGATCTTTGGAATACAGGCAAACCGTGGGCTTTTGTCGTTGTGCGATTCACTTACTTGTTTACAAGAAACCAAAACATTCCAAGTCTTACTTCATTTGTCGCTCACGATACCCCTTTGCAACATTTCTTCAATTTTCTTGCTCCTGCATCAGAAGCAATTCGTAAACATGCCCTAGAAATGGCACAAGAAGGAGCTGTGAATGTGAGGGTAGACCCCCTTGGAGACGACGATGCAGAGGAGCTAGCGGCGCAATATAGGTCAGAGAGGGTGGGGGAGCCGGTGGTGCGATCCTATGGTTCCACCATAATAGCAGCGCCAAAGCCAATCAGCTAGGTGGAACCAGACCACTGGCACACGAAGGCTGATAAATCCACGATTACGGCGGCGGAGTTGGAGGTGATCCGTGAAAAGTACCAGATTCCTGCGGAGATGGAGCTATCACTGCCGACATCGACGGAAATGCCGTTTGACGCCAGGGTAGGAGAGTTTTCCCTCTATGAGGAAGCGCTAAAGGGTGGACTGAGGTTGCCCCTACCGCAAATAGTGGTGGACGTGCTTAACCGTTTAGAGGTAGCACCAGGGCAACTAATGCCCAATACCTGGAAGATCATGCTAGCTTACGCAAGTGCTTGGTTGAAGGCGAATGGGGGGCAGGCCATGACAGTGGATGAGTTCTTTGGCTGCTACAAGGCCGCAGGAGACCTGGGTCACCCTGCAGGCGGCGGTAGGGAAGGTTTTGGTGGCAGGGTTGCCAACGTCAATCAAGGGCTAGAGACCCAGGTGGTTCTATGTGTCCATTGCTGGAGGGGCTGGGGTGCGTACGATGTGGAAGGTGCCCACGCGCTCTATGGAGCTAAAGTTAGGGGCAGAAGTAGAGGAAAGGATAAGGAAAGTGAAGGCCTGGAGGGAGAAGGAGGGGGCCAGGTGGGATGAACTCGTGCAGCCATCAGCTTTGTTTGAGGCAGGGTTCGGTCCAAGGCCAAGTAGTGGGGACCTCGACCGAGCGGAGTTAGAGGTGAGGAGAAAAACACAGGAGGCTGAGGATAGGGCCATACTGGCCAGGGCCACAGAGTTTAAAGAAGCGCAAGGAGACCAACCACGTCAGCCGATCGAGCGGGAGAGGATCCGATCGCGCCCAAGGCCACTGGGGGGTAAAGACTTAAGTAGTTTCGAGCCTCAACCGCCCCCAGTGGATCCTGTGAAAGAACAGGCGAGAAGGGAGGGGGAGGCTCTGAAGAAGAAGAAAAGAAGTGGCCCAGAGGAGGTTGCAGATGAGCCTGGGTCCAAGAAGGCTAAGGTTGTTCCAGTTGGAGTGGAGGCCCCTGTGGCCCAAGATACCCCAGAAGTGGTGGGGGTCATCCTAGCGCTGGAGGTTGTGGAGATGGCCCCAGCAGTACAAGGAGAAGTTGGGGTAGTTGGTGCTGAACCGAGTGGGAGGGAGCACACCCAAAGGGGCCCTGCACCCCAGGAAGGAGGAGTCGGTCTGGCCACAGCAATCTATCATGCTCGTGCGGTGGCCGGACGGCTGGAGGGAGAGGAAGGCCCAGCCAAGGCGGGGGCGGACCGCCTGGTGAAGATCATGGAGAAGCGCACTCTGCTGCCGGCGTCTAAGTTCGATGGTGACTTCTTGAGGGGTTATGTTCGCCAAATGGAGGTAACCTCCTTGGCAGGGGCCCTTCTGATGAAGGCAGGGGCTGCCAAATTAAAGGCAGAGGAGGCCAAGTCTCAACTTACAAAATTGAAGGAAGAGAAGGCAAGCTGGGAGAGTGCTCATGCCGATCTGCGAGTGGCTAAGGTGGAGCTGGAGGACGCACGCCGCCAGGTTGTGTCGCTCGAGTTCCAACTGGCTGGCGAACAGAGGAAGGTGGATGAGGCCCAGAAAGCTTGCGTAGTCGTAGTCGAACGCCATGAAGAAGCGATGAGCAACAACGAAAAGCTAGTCAGGCAAAGAGATGAGGCGGATGTGAATGTTGACGCTCTGGAAAAGGAGCTAGAGGGCGAGCGTGCCAAAGCAATGGAGTAGAGGGAGAGTCTGCGCAAGGAGTTGGAGAGACAGGCGAGCGGAGCGATCAGAGAGAGAGACTCTCGGAAGGAGAGGAAGCGAGAGAGGCGGGGCAACATGAAATGGAGGCTCTGCGTAAGGAGCTGGAGACAGAAAGGACCAAAGCATCCTCTGAGAAGGCCATCCTACAAAAAGAGCTGGACGAGGAAAGGGTGAAAGCAGCCTCGGAAAGGGCGGCCTACCCCGATCTGTGCATTGCGGCAGTTAATCAATTCAAAGGATCCCCTGAATTTCATATAGCAGTGGATGCCGCAGTCGCCAGCAGCCTAGCGGGGGTGGAATCTGGGGGGACTGGGCCATCAAGGACGACTGCTAGGGAGAGGACTGAGTCTGAAGTCATTGAGAGTTTCCAGCGGTCAAACTTCTACAAGCACGAAATGGCTGAGTACTGGGACAGCAGGTGGAAAATGTTCAAACGTAGGGCGGAGGAGCTGTTCCCAGAGCTTGACCTGAGTAGTGTTACGGTTGGGGAGGATGACGTGGCCCAGACCCCCTTGGATGAAGGAATTGAAGAGGCAGACCTTGTCTCCAGTGACGAAGAGGAGTGAATTGAAGATGTGTGTACTGAAGAGTTTTTGTTTTGTGTTTGTATACACATTGTATCTCTTTTCTCCTTTTTTTTTTTTTGAAGTACTGTAGTGGACTGATGTACATATTTTTGAATAAATGAAATTTCAATTTTATTTTGCAATTGAGTATGTTTACCCATGTCTAAAATAAATGAAGACTGGTGATAGAAACTGGTGATAATAGCTGAGCAAGGTTAGGGACGCCCAAATGCAGAATGAAATTGAATTCGCAATAATACAGAGTTAAGTTAGAAATTCCGCTTTGTATAGTGAAACTGAATTTGTAATAATGTAAAGTGCAAGAAATTCAACGTAGATCAGAGTTGGAGTATTGAACTTGTGATGGAGTTGTGTGTTGGTGTTCGTCATGCTATTGAGGAAGTAACATAATTGGTGAAGAAAAAGGTGCAAGGAAGTCTCTGGGAGTTTAACTAAGCAAAGGGTGGTATAAAATGTTGACCTCAAAATGAGTGTGCTATTAAGGGTAAATTGAAGCTTGAGGCTTGCACGCACGTATGTATTTGGAAGTTTTGAGGTTGTAAGTTCATAATACCTCACATGCAATGTTTGAAAGATTTAGCTCATTTGAGCTTGTTGCAAAGTTTGTTTTGCATTGGTTAAGCGTGTCACTTAATTATAAATGTGTATCTTGATTGCTAGAACTATATGTCTTGCTCATGTCTTGTGGAGTTTTTGGAATCATCACAATGATGGCATTCTGTTTGGTTGAGGTGATCATGGTGCTCAGTTTGGCTGAAACTTTGGAAGTGCTCAGTCTGGCTGAGGCTTTTGAAGTGCTCGGTCTGGCTGAGACTTTTGAAGTGCTCAGTCTGGCTGAGGCTTTGGAAGTGCTCGGTCTTGCCGAGGCTTTTGAGGTGCTCAGTCTGGCTGAGGCTTTGGAAGTGCTCGGTCTGGCCGAGGTTTTTGAAGTGCTCAGTCTGGCTAAGGTTTTTGAAATGCTCAGTCTGACTGAGGCTTTGGAAGTGCTCGGTCTGGCCGATGTGTTTGAAATGCTCAGTCTGGCTAAGGCTTTGGAAGTGCTTGGTCTGGCCGAGGTGTTTGAAGTGCTCAGTCTAGCTGAGGCTTTGGAAGTGCTCGGTCTGGCCGAGGCTTTTGAAGTGCTCGGTCTGGCTGAGGCTTTTGGAGTGCTCAGTCTGGCTGAGGCTTTAGCAGTGCTCGGTCTTGCCGAGGTTTTTGCGGTGCTCAATCTGGCCGAGGCTTTTGCGGTGCTCAGTCTGGCTGAGGCTTACTGGAGCTAAAACGTCATTGGGACAAAATGTAGATGACTGAGATATACAAATGTTAATAAATTACACTGCACAAAAAGGATGATAGGAATATTCAAGAGTGTAACTTTTCGAAAAGAAAATACAACAACTGAACAACTCAAAAGTAGTAGTTTATTGAAAATAACGTTTCAAGTGTTCGGCGTTCCAGGGGTGCGGGAGGTCTCAACCTTCCAGATCCTGAAGCCGGTAAGTGCCTGGACGTGGTCTGGCTTTCACAATATAAGGTCCCTCCCATTTGGCTGTCAATTTACCCTCAGTCGGATTCTTGGTGGCAAGGGTTGCTTCTCTCAACACTAGGTCCCCAACAGCAAATTCCCTTGGTCAAACCTTGCGGTTGTAGTGTGTTCTCATTTTTTGTTGGTATGAGGCTAGTCGGACAGCAGTGATCTCCCTGAGTTCTTCAATTAGGTCTAGGTCCGCTCGACGGAGTTCTTCAGTGAGCGCTGGATCCGGATGTAAAACCCTGGGGGTTGGCAGACCGACTTCTACTGGAATAACCGCCTCAGCGCCGTATGTTAGGCGGAAAGGGGTTTCCCCGGTGGAAGTCCGAGCTGTAGTTCGGTAGGCCCAGAGTACATTCGGTAGTTCCTCGGCCCAAAGTCCCTTAGCAGCTTCCAGCTTAGTCTTGATGATCTTCAGAAGAGAACAATTGGTGACCTCAACTTGGCCATTGGCTTGGGGATGACCGGGGGAGGAGAAACATGGTTGGATCTGGAAGTCTGCACAGAACTTTCTGTATCTGGCGTTGTCGAACTGTTTGCCGTTGTCTAACACGATGGCCTAAAGGATGCCAAACCTGCAAACGATTGACTGCCAGATGAACTTGGTTGTGTTCCGTTCAGTGATGGTGGCAAGGGGTTCTGCTTCGACCCATTTGGTGAAGTAATCAATGGCAATAACCGCGAACTTGGTCTGGCCTCGGCCGGTGGGAAGCGGACCGATTAGGTCGATCCCCCATTTGGCGAACGGGTACGGGCTGCAGAGTGTAATCAGTTCAATGGGAGGAGCATGGGAATGTTGGCAAAGCGCTGACACTTGTCGCATTTGAGGACAAAATCGGTGGCATCTTGGTTAAGAGTGGGCCAGAAATAACCAGTACGGAGTATTTTATGAGCCAAAGACCTGCCGCCCGAATGATTGTCACAAATTCCCTCATGGATTTCTTGCATTACATAGGTTGCTTGGGTTGAGTTGAGGCATCGCAGATATGGTCGTGAAAAACCACGTTTGTACAAGATGCTATTGACCAGGACGTAGTTAGACGACCGAGCCCTGACCTTGGCGGCCTGCTGTTGGTCATTTGGGAGTTCTCCTGTTGTCAAAAAGAGGGTGATGTCGGATGCCCAGGATATGGGTTCATTTTGGAGGAACTACACCTCGTGCAGGTTGGGTGAGATAGCCGAATGAGTTAGGTATTCGAGGCCGACTCCGTGGCTGAGGTCGGACTGATCTGCAGATGCCAGCTGAGCCATCTCATCAGCTTTGGAGTTGTCCGCCCGAGGTATGTGCTTGATCTGGAAAGTATTGAAGAGGCGAACAAGAGGAAGTGTCATGTCCCTGTAGGCCCGCATTGTGCCATCCTTGGCATCGAATTCCCCCGTAATCTGACCGACAACGAGCTGTGAGTCACTGAACACTCGGATGTGGCTGACACCAATATCCTTGGCCAGACGGAGTCCTGCTATCAATGCTTCATATTCGGCCTCGTTGTTGTTGGCCTCAAACAAGAGACGGAGAGCACATTTGAAATAACCACCCTCCGGGAAGGTGAGGATGAGACCAACCCCACTACCTTCCCTCCGGGATGACCCGTCAACGTGGAGAGTCCAAGAATGGGGGTCTTCTGGGTCAGCAGGGGTCGGTGGGGGCGGAGAGGTAGTGGTTGGGGTAGGGTTGGTGAATTCCAGGATGAAGTCGGCTATGGCCTGTCCCTTGATTGCTGTGCGAGGACGGTAGGAGATGTCAAACTGGCTGAGTTCTACTGACCACTGTATAAGTTGGCCAGAAAGCTCTGGTTGCTGCATGACCTTCTTCAAGGGTTGGTCGGTGAGGACCACTATAGAGTGGGCCTGGAAGTAAGGACGAAGTCGTCTGGAGGCGATGACCAAGGCCAGGGACAACTTTTCTAGCAATGGGTAATTTTGCTCCGCTCCCCTGAGAGCTCAACTAATGTAGTAGACCGGCTGCTAGACTGAGCCGTCTTTCCTGATAAGAGCTGCACTGACGGCGGTGTTCGATACTGCTAAGTAGAGGAAGAGGGGCTCGCCCGTGATTGCTTGTGAAAGAAAGGGGGGATTGGCCATACATTGCTTTAACTGCTGAAAAGGCTCTTCGGATTCAGTTGTCCATTCAAAAGTCTGCCGAAGGACTTTAAAGAATGGTAGGCACTTATCTGATGCGCGGGAAATGAAGCGGTTGAGAGCCGCCACTCTGCCAGTGAATCTTTGAACTTCTTTGACAGTTTTGGGTGACTGCATCTCAATCAAGGCCTTGATCTTCTCAGGGTTGGCTTCGATGCCGCGCTGACTCACCATAAAACCCAAGAACTTTCCAGATCCTACGCCGAAGGCGCACTTCTCGAGGTTGAGCTTCATCTGATACTTGCGAAGGGTGGCAAAGGTCTCCCGTAGGTCGGTCCGATGGTCAGTGGAGAGTTTGCTCTTGGCTAGCATGTCGTCCACATACACTTCCATATTCCGATCAATCTGATCTTGGAAAACAGCATTGACTAACCGTTGATAGGTGGCCCGAGCATTCTTAAATCCGAACGGCATTACACAGTAGTGGTAGGTACTTCGGTCGATAATGAAGGACGTGTGTTCCCAATCGAATGGGTGCATCATGATTTGGTTGTACCTAGAGAAAGCATCCATGAAGCTGAGCATTTGGTGACCAGCCGTGGCGTCGACCAGCAAATCTATGTGGAGGAGTGGATAGCTATCTTTGGGGCAAGCTCGGTTCAGGTTGGAGTAATCAACGCACAGTCGCCACTTGCCATTGTTCTTACAGACTAGAACCACATTGGACAGCCACTTAGGATAGTCTACATTTTGGATGAATTGGGCCTCAAGAAGTTTGTCGACCTCTGCGGCTATAAGAGTATTGCACTCCAGATGGAAGATGCGCTGCTTCTGGCGGTAAGGTTTGAAATGGGGTTCGATGCTGGGGCGGTGAGTTATGAAAGAGGGGTCGATGCTTGGCATGTCTGAATGGGTCCAGGCAAATACGTCATTGTGCTCGGTCAGGAGGGCAGTGAGATCGGACTTGGCTTGGGGGGATAACTGACTGCCGATCTTGGCAGTTTTCATTGGGTTAGTGGGGTCGATGGGAACCTCAACGAGCTCCTCAACAGGTTCTCCCCTGATCAGCTCATCTTCGTCTCGGATATCAAGTCCTTCAATAATCATGGCCTCCTTCAGTTTAATTTCCTTGAGTGAGGCGACATGGCATTCTCTAGCCACGGTTTGTTCTCCCCTCACTGTTCCGACTTCGAGATCAGTAGGGAACTTGATGACCAGATGGTAGGTGGAGGTAATCGCTTGGAAGACGTTGAGGGCCGTGCGACCAAGGATGATGTTGTAGGCAGAGGGGCAGTCGACAACAAGAAAGGTAAGCAACTTCGTGGTTTACCGTGGGTAGGGGTGAAATCGGTTCGGTTCGGTTCGATTGGGTTTTTCACTCATTTTGCACCGAACCGATGATTTCGGTTTTGCATTTTTGTGAACCGAACCGCCCAGAAAAATGACATAAACCGGCGCGGTTCGGTTTATTACGGTGCGGTGCGGTTTTTTCGGTTTTTCGATTTTTTTGGCCTTTTTTTTTTTCCTGGTTGGGCCTCACATTTTGGGCCTATATTTCTATCTATTTTGCATAAAATTTGGGCTCAAGTCATGTAATTTCTACATAGATTTGGGGCCTCACATTTTGGGCCTATTAATATTATATAAGTCGGGTCGGGTCGGTGCGGTTCAGTTCAAAAAATCAAAGACTGTAAACCGAACCGAATGTACAGAAAAACATAAACCGAACCGAACTGAATGATTGAAAACTTAAGACACCGACCGAAAACCGTTCGGTTCGGTCGGTTTGGTCGATCCTTCCGGTTTTTCTTTCACCCCTAGCCATGGGTATTCTCCAATGGTGATGGGGAGGTCAATGGAGCCGATGGAGGTCACCCGGTCGCCAGTGAAACCAACCAAAGGGGTTTGGAGGGGAGACAGACTCTCCTCTCCGATCTTAAGCTGGCGGAAGCAGTTAAGGAATATGATATCTGAAGAGCTTCCATTGTCGATGAGAACTCGTCTGACCTTATAGTTGGAGAGGATGGCGGAAATGACAAGAGGATCATCATGAGGATAACGGATGCCTGTACAGTCGGCGTCCGTGAAGGTGATGGGCTCTGTCCACTGCTTGGGCTGTTTAGGGGGTCGGTCTATCGTGGTGACTGCCTTGTCTGAGCCCTGCCGTATTTTTCTAAGTTCTGCCTTTTGAGCTGAGCGAGATGGTCCCCCACAAGCAAGACCACCTGAAATAACTCTAATTTCACCAACTGGTGGAGGTGGATTACCTTGTGGCCGAGGTTGCCGGGGAGGTCGATCATGGCCCTGATTTGGTTGGTAGCATTGGGGTGCGTCGGCGATTGTCTCTGTGGGGTTCAGTTCTTTGCCTTTGCTGAGGGCGGGTGTCTGTGAACCGGCTTAGACGCCCCTGGCGAATGAGGGTCTCCACTTGATCTTTGAGGTTGATGCAGTCGTCAGTGTTATGGCCATGGTCCTGGTGGAAACGGCAATATTTGGACTAGTCTTTCCGGTTGGAAGGGTTCCGTGGAGGGGGAGGCCATTTGAGGGGGTAGTCCCTTTAGATCTGGTTGAGGACATGTTCCATGGAAGAATTGAGGGGTGTATACCGCTCGAACTGACTGGGCGGTCGGACTGGCGCCGACCGGTTTGCACGAGAGGGTCGATCGGTATAGCGGGGTGTTTGGCTATGATACTGGGCGCTTCTGGGTTTTGGGTCTTTTTTTTTTTCTCTGGGGGTCGGGTTTTTAGCTGTTGGATCCTGCCGAGCGGCTAGTGAATCTTCGGCATTCATGTATTTTTGGGCTTTGAAGAGTAGGACAGCCATTGAGGTGGGGAGGTTTTTAAAGAGGGAGAAAAGGAAATCAGATGACCGCAGACCGGCCATGAAAGCTGTGAGGATGACCTTGTCGTCATTTTCTGCGACTTGCAGGGCTTCGGTGTTGAAGCGAGTAGTAACGGTTGCCAGCGATTCCCCTAACCCATTTAATATTGAGGAATTGGGTTGCGCGGCGCTGGGTGGCTCGATAAAATGGCTCAAGAAAGAGTCACTGAGATGTTGAAAGGTGGAGATAGAGTCTGGTGGTAATCGGCTAAACCACCGAAATAACCCTTCAAGGTCACGAAAAGCTCGGCACATGATCTCGTCTAGGAAGGCATGGAGAATCATGAGGGTGAGGTAGGTCTCCAGATGGTCGACCGGGTCTGTCGTACCGTCAAAGGAGTCGATGGAGGGCATTTTAAACTTGGCGGGCAGAGGTTTGTCTCGGATGGAGGCGACAAATGGTGAGTTTGCCGTAGTGGAGGGCTTATGCTGGATGTTCTGCATAACCCCTTGGAGCTGGAGTTTCATGGTGCGGACTTCAGCGTCCCAAAAGGGAATGTTGTCACCACCAGAGGGAGACAGGTGTTGGATGCTGCTGGCCTCTCCCTCGGGGGTTGGTGCTATGACCGATGGGTGTGGAGGTGGAGGTGGTGGATTTATATGTGGGTGAGGGGGTTGCAAACCTTCCATGTTAGGCGAATAGGGTTGTGGGGCAGTATGGCCCGGAGTTCGTTCTGCGTTAGGTAGAATATCTGGAGGTGGTGGTGGAGAAATGGGGAGGGTTCCTTGGAGTAAAGCATTTATCAGGGCCTGGTTTTGCTCGGCCATACGATTAATGCTGTTGGTAAGCTCGGTGAAATACTGTGGTGGGTTGTTTGGATTGGGAGGGTCGGTTTGGTGGTCAGCAACATTGTGGTGGGAAGCCATGGATCTAGTCGTGACCATACACCTTGATGGATGAGATGAAAAGGTTGCTGGAACAGGGTCCCCGGCGGCAATGAACACAACTGGCGCACGGACAAACCAATTTCCACAGACGGCGCCAACTGATGATACAGTTTTGTTCTCGGTGGATGGGCTGGACCGATCCAAGCTCCTCGAGCCCACGTCTGGGTGGCGGAGCCCACTAGATGACCTGCAAGTAAGTTCAGTGGGAAACGGGGTAGTCCCCCAGCGAACCCTCCGACGAGCAAGTTAGCAAATAAGAAAGGAGATGAAGTCTGTAGAGAGAGATTGGAGATAGAAAAGCTTAACCTTCTTCTTGTCTTCGATGCTTGCTTATATCCTTTGGTAATCATTTCACTGTCCCTTCCGACGCGTCTGCCTCGCCCACTTGTGTTGTAGCCACCTTGTTCAGTAAGGGCGCTGCTTTACCGAGAGGTGTTATCGCAATAAATGCTGTGATGGGCTGCATTAATGGTGATGTGTTGTGGCAATAACTTTGCAGATCTTTGTCTGCTGATGTAGCCTGTCCTACACCTGCCATATGTCCGACTGCCATTGGCCCTTCATGTCCAGTTGGCCTCCAGCTATCATGGACTTTACCAACCAAGTTATGCAATGGGGTCCAAATGGTGGGCTTGGGTTTGTTCGCTGTGGGCTGTGGCCTTTATGGGCCTATCCATGTTAATTTCGATGACAAAATTTTTAAAAGAAATGAAGATTGTAACAACCAAAAAATTTAAGTTGTCTATTAAATTTTATACTAATATTATAGTTGTATGTGATAATATATTATTAAATAACAAAAATACATAATCTAATTTGGCATTGGATTATCAAATATGGAATTAATTAGAGATTATTATTTGGAGCCAAATTAATAGAAATATGAAATTATAATACTATTTGGGCCAAATTAAAATTAAAGATAGTAAATAAATAAATATAAAAGTAAGAGTAACTAAATAATAATAATAATAATAATAATAATAATAATAATAGGTGTGATAGTAAAATAAATAAATAATTTTCTGGTAGTATACGATAGAGTGTAATTTAATTAGGAATTAATTTATTTATATAATTATATTAGAAAATTAGGTTAAGGTATAATTATCTTAACTATAAGATAAATATAAATCTAGGTTCATAATAAGCAAATCAGGTGAAGTTATGAAGCAGTTCAGCGGGTTGATTCGGCTGGACACGTGTTGGCCAGAGATTGAGTTTTCCTCCCTATAAATAGGGAGAGCGGATCAACCTGTGAAGGAAAGCAAAGAAGAGAACAGAAAAAGAAAAGAAAGAAAAGAGAAGAGAGGGAGAGGTCCATAAATAGGAAGGTTGTGTTAGTAAAAGAAAGGTTAAGGGTCAATATTAAAGTGAGTTATATTATATCTTGAGTTACCATAATATATTTTACGTATGTTTTGATTTACCATAATTTATTTGATACAAATTATGTTTATAAAGTATTATAAATTATATTAATATTTTAATTACGTGAATTATTTTCTGAACCCTATTTGCTAAAGTGAAACCCATGGATATATTTGTTTATATTTTAAAGAATATTTGACTATAACCTTATAAACAATTATGTTTTGTAAGTACCACCACGGGGTCCCAAGCCTTGGGGGACTTAAATAGTCATTGGCTTCTGTTTGGTCACTTTGTATTGTCATAGATCCATTAACCTCTATTTTGTATGGAGCAAAATGCTGTGAGAAGATAAGTGCTACACTATTGTGGGAGCCACCTCTATAATCCGTACGAGTCACCTCTTGAATCCGTACCTCTGTTCTGACTATCACTTCTGTGACCTCTGTTCTGTTCTGTTCGATACTGTGGTTATGGTTATTTATTTACATAATTTCTGTATTTCAGTTTCTACCACTTAAATGATTTATTTACCAAATTAAGTTATATAAATATTTTGACCTAACTAACTATCCATGGTTATTTTGTATCCCTTATACTCTTGGTATAATATTTCTCATTTTGCCACGTGCTTATCGCTGTTTACCAATTTTCAGGAAACAATGCAATTCAAAAATAGTTTTTGAAAAGTCTTAGATGTGGGGCTGTGGGATAGACACACACAACACTTTTATAATATTGTTTATATGTAAATATCGGCCATTTTGATCAATAAATTTTGGTAATAAAAATAGAAGCTACGATGATTATTTTGGTACCCTCACTTAAATATTATTTCCGCTCGCGTTTATTAATTTGTTTAAAATTTGGCCGGATGTAACTTCAGTTACTGGCCATCACGATACTTAACCTTTGGGTACGAGGAGCAGGTAGTGACAAGTTGTTCTCATGAATTGGTTAGAATAAGGTACATTCTATTAATGGTATAACTAGCTAAGATAAATTCTATTAAATTTGCCTAAAAAAATGAAACACCCCTCCACTCCCTTGCCCTCCCCTCTCCAAAAGAATGAAAATTTAAATAAGAAAAGAAATTTGATAAGTTAGGGTTTTTTCCCTAGTACAGGCACTTACTATTCAAATTGCTCATTATTTGATTTTACATTCATAGAAAAATGCATATATTCCTTGTGTGCATGTTATCTAGCAAAATTATGCCTAACAATGCTCTGTTTATTCATTTTAGAATTTGGAAATTCTTGGAATTGTTTTGGATGACTTTAAAATATTCTCTCTCTTTTTCTTTCAATATATATATATATATATATATTGTATATCAGAATGTTCCAAGAATAGAACAATAAAGAATAGTGGGGAGATTAAAGGATGAAAAAACCAACCTATGGTAATGAGAAAAACTCTCAATGGTGCTCTATAGGAATTTGGAAAAACAAACCAGTGTACAACAAAATAAAAACTACCAATGTACAGTAAATGGTGTTCTGCACTCAATGGTCAGCACAACCAGTTCAAAAACTAATGTAGTTCTTGGTGCTTGGATGGGTATTAGATTGAGATGAGTTAAGTTTAATTAACAACAACAGTTTATTTCAAGTTTGCTATGGTAATCAAAATTTGAACATGAACACGAACATGAACATTCTGCTGCAATGGCACATATAAATAAATTAATATTCATGAGATTCGTTAATTTGGGTAAATTCTAAAAAAAATCCAATTCTAATTTTAATAGGAGGATCACCCTAGTCAAGATAACCAGTGCACAACAAAATAAAAAACACTCAATGGTGTTCTACACTCAATGGATATACGATCAATTACATGCCCCAGATGACTACTAAAATGGAGCATATCCAATTGGCACAGGGCTTGATCACAGTGAGGATCTCAAACCAAAAAAATTAACAGTTCAAAAATTTTTAAAAATTAGAAGTTCAAACCCAAAACAGGTTCTAAAAAATAAGCAGTTTATCCCAGAAAATTAGCAGCTTAAACCAAAAGCAGGTTTTAAAAAATTAGCAGTTTACCCTAGAAAATTAAAATTAGCAGTTCAAACCAAGAACAAGTTCTAAAAAATTAGCAGTTGACAGTCAATTAACAAGCCAAAAAATTAGCAACCCATAAACCGTTTGATTAGCAGTTCAATTTTTTTTTTAAAAAAATGGAATAAGGGACTATTTCAAAAATTAACAGTCGATTAAGGATTTTTTTGGGGTAAACCAGTAAAAAACAGGCAGGTTTCTCAATGGAACACAAAAACTGAATGCAAAAATGCCAGATGGAGATATATAAACTCAGAAAATATCGAAGAAAAACAAGCAGGTTTCTTAATGGAACACAAAACATAATGTATTCCAAATAGATAGCAAGAAAAGGGCATCAATCAGAAGGAGATAGATGAGAGTTTTGGGAGCTGAAAATATATTTTTGGGTTTAGGGGATGTTTTGAATCTTGGCCTTCTTAGAATCTGAACCCAACAGATTCATAATCTGAACCAACAAATTATAAGTTTCATTAGCAATCAAATACTTTTCCATTACAAAAAATCTAACTTTGAATACAATTTATTTTTTAAAAATAAAATAAAAAAATAGAGCATGGAAATGGTATTAAAAAAAAAAAAAAAAAACAACCCAATAGAACAAACACCCAATAATTCGGAGTTCAAAAAAATCTTAGAATCTTAATCCAACAGATTCAGAATCTGAACCTAGATGGAGAGATACAAAGTCGTTTATAATGCATATAATATAAGTTTATTGAATAGAGATCAGAAAATTAATCAGGGAAAAACGAATTGCATATCAAGTTCTTTTCCTAAGCAAATCACCATAGTGAACCAAAATTAAACTTTGAAAAAAATCTTAGAATACAGCCTAACAGAAAATTGTTAGAATCTGAAACCAACAAAAAATCAATACAGTCTGATAGAAAATCAAAGTTTGAATACAATTTTTTTTTTTTAAATGAAAAAAATGGCATAGGCAAATCACCCTAAAATAACCTGTTCGCAGCCCGATAGAAAGAATTGAGCAGCGAGAGGAGGGAAACATAAAGAGAAACAGAGCAAGCATCTTACATTGCGAGCCGAGAGTGGAGAGCATAGTTTGAAAACATTCTTAGAATACAGCCTGATAGAGACAAAAAGGAAACATATTTGATTGCTAATGAACAAAAAATCTAACTTTGAATACGACGCAGAACAATTCAACAGAGACAAAAAGAGGGTTTTTTGTTCTGTTGAAAAAAAAAGAAGAACCGAGAGTGAAAGAGATAAAGAGGAAAGGTGGACGGATGCAGACGTGGGAAGGAGAACAGAGAGTAAGAGTGAGAGAGATACAAAAGGAAGATGAGGGGTTCAAACGTGGGAAAAGGGGGAGACGTGGGTAGGTGCGACTCTTTACAGTGTGAAATAATTGGGCGAGAACTATCATTCATCTCAGCTATTCATCTAAATACAGAAATGATTCATAACCGTTAAAATGTCCTAGCAGGACAAATGTCTTTAAGATAAATTCAAAAACCCTATTCCTTTATTATATAGATATATGTTATAATAAATGAACAGTTTATTTTAATATATATATATATATATTGTACCCATAAAAATAATTAAATAGTATAACAATTGATATTAAATCAATTTAATTTTTTATCTGAAATAATGAATCAAAAGAAGTTAAAAATAAGGGTAAATTACAAATACACCCCTTGAGACTTGTTTCAAGTACAGATTGTCCCCTGTAATTTGAAAAATTACAAATACTTCATTGTTAGTATTTTTTATTTATCAAAATTAACTAAAAAAATGAAATTCATAATTGATCTTCTATACAATAATAAAATTACTTAAATTATTAACTGAAATGTATTTCTAATATCATTAAAAGCTGTTCATTGATTTGATAATTTATTAATAAAAATGACAATTTGTTATGAAATTAGAAACCTCAGGAGGAAATGTAATTTCTAAAATTACAAGAGACGATTCATATTTTAATCAAATTTCAATAAGTGTATTTGTAATTTATATTAAAATTAATGAATCAACAACTTGCAGGAAAAGCAAATCCAATCTCCTCAAACAGTAAGTCTGAAATTCAAACTTATCCATTTAGATATTTTTGAGTAGGGAAGGTTAAATTTATACATAAAATAAATCTAAATTATAAAATAATAAATTTAAATAATTTTTAAATAATTAAATATGAATTTGTAGTATCAATGCTCTTCAAATTAGGAATGGCAACAGGCTAGGGTGGGGCCGGGGATCACACTCCCCGTCCCTAATCGCTGATGGTAGAAATGTCCCCGTCCTCAGTCCCGATCCCCGATAAGGAGCCTATCACCACCCCCACCCCTATCCCCTAACAGGGATCGGGTTTCTCCGACACCGAAAATTCCCCAGCCAAAATGAAAATAAAAATAAAAATAGAAGATCTGAGCATATTATACTAGATTGAACAACATCATCATCAAATCCCAAATCTGAGCCTATACCACACAGATATATTCAACACACCATACAGATCTATTCAACACACCCATCCTGATATATTCAAATACCAGATATATTTAACACACCTATACAGATCTGACCTATCAACTTCAACACAGATTTGAACATATATCAGATTTGAGCCTATCAACTTCATCATTATCATCAACAACAACAACACACTAACGATGAAAGGACGTGATCGGCAGTGATGGAGAGGGAGGGAGGGAGAGAGAGATCGGAAACCCTAACACTCTCTCGCCGAAAACAGGACGGCGAAGGAGAAGGGAGATCGGCGGTGATGAGAGGAGGGAGGAGGGAGATCGGTGGTGATTGGAGGAGGGAGGTCGCCGCCGACGCCGTGGGTGGTTGCTACGCACAGAGAGAGAGAGAGATAGATAGATCGGAAACCCTAACACTATCTCGTCAAAGATAGGACAGCAAAGGAGGAGGGAGATCGGCGGTGATGAGAGGAGGGAGGAGGGAGATCGGCGGTGATGGGAGGAGGGAGGTCGCCGCTGACGCCGTGAGTGGTTGCTACACAGAGAGAGAGAGAGAGAGAGAGGCTGAGAGATTAATGAATGAGAGTGAAGACAGACAAACGTATATTATATATATGTGGGGGAATATTCTGGGAATTGTTCGGTGATAATTTGGGGCCGGGGTTGAGATTCCTATCCCCGTTCCTAGCCCGAAAACTATCGGGGATTTAATTTTTAATACCGTCCCCAACCCTATAGAAATAATTTTCGGAAAAAATTCATTCTAATCAAGGTCAGAGAATCGAATCCCCATCAAACCGAGTTTAAATTGCCACCTCTACTTCAAATACACAATTTTTAGTAAAATATATATAGGAGTTATACAGAAGCAATGACCCCACCTGGCCTGGAAGTTCAAAACTCCCTCATGGTCAAAAGCCAAAAACGACGTCGTAACATCCGGATCTTGCTTTATTTTGCCAGTGGTCCCATCATTAAGATTCATCCAACTAACAAAAAAAATGCCATTTCTTGACTTTAATTATTATTAGGATAAATTATAAATACATCATTATATTTATTTAAAATATAAATTATTTTTTGTGATTTAAAAAATATAAATATCTTTATGTTATAATTTTTTATTTAACATAATTAATTAAAAAAATAAAATTTCTAACTGTTTAATTATATAATAATAAAATTATATAAATTATTAATTAAAATAAAACTTTAATATTATTAAAAACTATTAATTAACTTGATAATTTATTAATAAAATGACTTATTTATTATGAAATTAAAAATTTTAGGAGGCATAATATAATTTCTAAAACTATAGAGGTAATTTTTAATCTAAATAAATCTCAAGGAGCGTTTGTAATTTACCTTTATTTTTATTTTGACTTTACATATTTTAAGTTTTTTAAATTTTTGTATAATATTAGACACAATATAATATCAAAAAATATTATTATATTAAAATTTATATTTATATAATAAATATTGTAAAATATATAGTAAAATATTTTTCGACAGTGTGACTTTTAGGCCTCGCTTGGAAAAAGGCTAATTTAGTAATTTTTTGGCTATTTGGCTAAAATATGAGCTAAAAAAAATTAGTATGTTTGGGATGACTTTTTAACTTTTTACAAAAAGATGTGTAAAAAGTAGAGAGAAAAGAGAATCTTTGACTTTTTGGTAGGGGTGAGCAGCGGATGTACTGATCCGTCAAAACCGACCGAACCGAACCGAACCGATCCGCCGCATTTTGGACAGATGCGTGATGACGAGCGGACGATTGTGGATTGATTTTCTCCAATCCGCCAATTTGGCGGACGGATGGCGGATTTGAGGTTCCTTTGGTCGCAACCGAACCGCCAAACTACGAGCACCCTTAGTAATTTATAAAACTTTGTGTTTTCAATTTGTTTAAATATTTTGTTTGTGTTTTCAATTGAAAAAGAGTTCAAATATTTTGTTGAAAAAAATTTTCAACTTGAATATATTTTTTGAATTGAAAAAAATAAACATATTATTTATCTATATTTTTTGGTTTTTAAATTTAACTCTAAAAGTAATAAATAGAAAATATGATATATGCTGGTTGGTTTTTGTTTTAAAAAACATATATAAATGTAACAACAAAGAGACATACAATCTCTACTATTGCTTTGTTCATAGTTTTGGTTGTTTGAATTGTTTTTATATTTTAAGAACCACATATTGTAATATTTTATGTTAATGAGGCATGCTGTGATTATAATATGTGAATATGGCATGCAGTGATTGTGATATTCTAAAGTTTCAAACTTTTTTTCTTTGGATAAGGCATGCAGTAATTATAATACTTTTTTAAGTCATTGACAGTAATACTTTCCCTCTTTTTTTTTTTTCCTTTTCTTTTTTGAGGAAGTGCACAAGTTGAACTATGTTGAAAATTTATAAAATTTCAAACCGCCAAACCGATTCGCATCCATCTGCCAAACCGCCAATCCGTTCAATCCATATCCGCCGGATTGGCGGACGAATGCGGATTGACTTTTTCCAATCCGCCAATCTAGCGGACGGATGGCGGATTGAAGGTTCTGTGGCCGCAACCGACCCGCGCCCACCCCTACTTTTTGGTATGGGTTGTTGACTTTTTGGCTAATTTAGTAACTTTTTGACTTTTTGACTAAAAGGGAAGGTTCCCAAACGAGGCCTTAATATCAATTTTCATCTAATTTTAAATATAAATTAATTTTTAAAATAAATTTGAAGGCAAAAAAATAAATTAAAAAAAATATCAAACAAAAACTCTTTTAGTTCTAAAATAATGATTCTTTTTAGGAATCGAACTTTTTTGATAGTGCAATTATTATATTTAAAAAATATTAATTTTTTAAAATTATCCTTTAATAGTAATTTTTTAAAAAATATTAATTGTTATAATTGTATTTTTTGTGTTATTAATAAATTTTAAAAAGCGTAAAATAATAAATTTATATTATTTTATTTCTCAATTTTTGAAAAGAAACTAATATTTTAGAATAATAAAAAGAGCAATGCCTTAGACCCCCAGTGAGGTGGCGCACCCCCACTGGCTGACAGTCCAAAAAAAAAAAAAACAGTGTTTTTTTGCCCAATCCCGGGCCTCCACCTCACTGGGGGTCGACCCCCAGTGGGGGTCCAATGCATTTTCGTAATAAAAAATAAAATATATAAGTAATATTTTGGAACCAAGAAGCAAGAATCTTTTCCTTGACTCTCCTACTTGACTCTCTATTTGATGGGTCATTGGGTTCATTTTTGGGTCTAATTTAAGGTGTAATTTTTGCTTGGCTTTGCCTATTCGGCCTCATGCTCCGCTAACAATCGGGTCGGGCCACTACCAAAAAACTAGGCTCAGGCTTAGGGATATTCGGCCTTTGGGCTGGCCAATGAGCCAGACATCGGGTCGGGCCCCATGGGCTCGGGCTTTTGGGCAGGCTTAGGTGGGCCTAAACAGAAAAAAATGTTTACCAAAATTTTATTGTTTTCCATTAAAAATAGCACTGGGCATCGGGTGGGCCGGGTTTTTGAGAGGGCCAAGCGGGCCGGGCCCACAGGCCTGGCCATGCTTCAAAACGATAGCCCTGGCCCTGGCCCAAGGCCTCGAGCCGGGCTTGGGCTGGAGCCTAAATGGGCCGGAACGGGTCGGCCCACCTCGGGTCGCCCACGGGCCATGAGCCAAAATTACACTTTTAGTCTAATTTAGATGATCCGAACCATTTATATTTTAGAATTTGTCATGTACATCATACCTGTAAAAAATCAAATTGATCGAATATCGGAAAAACTAAAAATCGTTTATTAAAAAAATTTAACAAACAGTTTTATTGTTTAATAAAACTTTTAATTCACGTAATTTTTGATATTCGATTGATTTAATTTTTTACAAATATAATATACATGATAAATTTTAAAATATGAACTATTTAAATTATCAAAATTAAACTCAAAAATCAACTCAAAAACCCATCAAGTAAGAAATTAGGCTTAGTTTGGCATAATTTAAAAAAATCAAAAAGTCACTATTTTATTTAAGTCACATCATCTTATTTAAATCATATCAATTCTCTACCATATCACTTCAAATTCAATTCATATCCCACTCATATTCCATAAAAAAAATTATAAAAAATAAAATTCCATCAAATTCCATCACAGTTTCCACATGGAGGGATCCTTGCTCCCAAGAGTAGTATACCCAATATCAAATTCCATCACAGTTTCCACATGCGACCCTGAAATAAAATTCCAAACCCAAACAAACCTAACCCACATCGGACTCATCTCCGGTGACGACCCACCGAAGAGAGAGAAGATCTCCGATGGGGCACACCACCGCCGCCGCCGCCGCCGCCGCCACCACCACCACCACAAACACCACAGACGGCGGCGATTCAGAGTCAATCTCTCTCCTCCAAGCCGAGAAAATCCCAAAAGACTCATTCCACTTAGCCTACCTCATCTACTTCACCCTCGGCACCGGCTACCTCCTCCCCTGGAACGCTTTCATTACAGCCGTCGATTACTTCTCCTACCTCTACCCTGACGCCTCCGTCGACCGCGTCTTCTCCGTCGCCTACATGGTCGTCGGCGTCATCTCCCTCCTCTTCATCGTCTTCTACGCCCACAAATCCGATTCCTACATTCGCATCAATGTTGGTCTTGCTCTCTTCGTTGTCTCTCTACTCGTTGTTCCGATCATGGATGTGGTCTACATTAAGGGTCGGGTTGGCATCTATGATGGGTTCTATGTGACTACGGCCGCGGTGGCTCTTTCGGGTATCGCCGATGCGTTGGTTCAGGGTGGGATCATTGGGGCTGCTGGTCAGTTGCCTGATCGGTATATGCAGGCTGTTGTTGCTGGCACTGCTGCTTCAGGTACTGATCTAATCGAAAATGTAACTTGTTTTTGGTTTTTGGTTTTGGGTATTTTTGGGGATTGGAAACCAGAGTGTTTTTGTTTTTTTGGGTTTTCTAAATGTCCAATTTTCATCAAGTGTGATCTTGAGCTTGTTGTGGATATTGGGTATTTTCTGAAATTGGAAATAGAGTATTTTGTTTTTTGGGTTTTGGGTATTTTCTGGGATTGGAAACACAGAGTGTTTTTTTTTATTATTATTATTATTAATAAACGTCAATTTTTCATGAAAAATGATCTTGAGCTTGTTTTGGATATTGGGTGTTTTCTGGGATTGGAAAACAGTGTTTTTTTGTTTTGTTTTGTTTTTTTTTTGGGGGGGGGGGGGGGGGGGTTGTGTTGGGTGGGTTTAAATGTCAAATTTTCATGAAGGGTGATCTGAGTTGCTTTGCTCTTGCTGTGAGTTTGTTTACTATTGCAAAATGTCATACAAAATTTAAATCTATAAAAATTAGGGCCTTGCTTTTTGTTACCATTTCTTCATGAGTTCACTATTGCTTTTGATTATCATTAGTTGATTTTAAGTCTGCAGTTTTTGCTACAAACACAAAATACACATAAATGGGGGAAAAAAGATCTTATAGGGTTTGTTTAGTTTTGAAAAATCTTATCCTCCATATACATTATGGGTATGCTTCTGTGACCGATTTATATATTTCTAGACTTATTCCGCATTAGTTGATCCCTTTGTGTCATGATTTAACCAAAAATGGCAGGTGGCTTTATTTAGTTACAGTACAGCTTTTCTTACTAACAATTTGATGAACAAACATAATGCAAAGAAGACAGCTTTAAAGAAAACCAGTAAAGTCCCATTCCGTCAAATACTACATTATTTGTGTCTGTTGGTAAGATTTTTATTTGTTTCCTTATTATTGGCAATGTTGTTGGTGGGGTCTTATTTGTGAGGGATTTGAATGAAGTGGAATAATTTTGCAGTAAAACACTACTTGGTAGTCAACTATTAAATGTGTCGTGTTATTGTAGTTCTTTAGATGCTGTATACATTAGTTCACCAAATTGCAGACATGGCAAGTTATTATTCTAATTTATAAAGGTGAAGGGAGCCAAACACGAAGTATCATTGTGTAAGTTGGCTCCCCTTTACTTCGTTGTATACAATGAATTTCATGATTCAGATCAAGGCATATTTGTCTTAGGTATCCCACTTACACATTAAAATATCATATATTCACCACTGCTGATTCTTTAATTAATTTTAGGGAAAGAAATTTCAACAAGTTTCTGTTCTTAATTTTAATGATTACCTGATCTAATAATAGGCTAAAAATATATTAGTGCCGGTTGCGGGGAAAGGCATTGATTATCGATTTTTTAATGAATCCTAACTATTGTGAGAGGTTTTTCAAAGTAGCTAACGTACCTGGATTTGAATCAGGTAAGATAATCAAGTTCAAATGAAATGACACGCTTGATTTTATTTATTTATTATTTTTTAATTCAAATCCTTATGCTTTAGGTTCCTATCTTACCTGGATTACAAATACATTCAGTTACATCAGTGTGTCATTTCATTTGAACTTGATTCGGTTCAAGTTTGTGAAAAAAAAAAAAAAATTTATTTAGGGAAAAATCATTAAGAAGCAAAAAGAAGAATCACATTCTATTCAATATTAGACCTTCGAACAGAAAGTCGTTCAAAACGTAAGTAGAATGGAATATGCTCTGGGATGGACGGATTCAAACCTTAAAATAATGGGACCAAAACCTGTTGCCTTACCACTTGGCCACATCCCATTTTAATTTCTATTCGACACTAATAAAGAATAATGTTGGTATTGATTGATCGTCAGGTCAAAGTCTGAATATCTAATCTATAGAATAGATTAGATTGTTGGTAGGATTTGACACAATGAATTTATTGATTATTACATATAATCCAATTAAGATACTGTGTGAAATTAAAATTTCTTCTATTCTCCTTTGAAAATGGCAGGATTTTTTATTGGGTGAAGTCAAAGAAAAAGAACGATTTTTTTTTGTGTGTCTACCTTACTTTCTTCTTTTCTATTTATATCAATAACTCAATCAAAGTGCAATTATCTATCTCCAAGGTCAAAATTTTTGTTATGCTTTAATATCTTTAGTTTGATACTGAAAGGCACAACTGAAATTGAACTTCTTTTTATTCTAGTACATACAAGTCTGCCTTAAAGGGCTCAGTAATAGAAGCAGCCTTTCATACAAGTCCTTAATTTATGTATGCATTTTGGTGTTGGTTTGTATGTTACGTATCTAACCATGTGCTTATTTGTATCTGAGTTTGTGTGATTACGGGGAAGAACTGTGTGGAGTTACAACAGTGAAGTTAGTTAATTATAGTAGGTCATAATGAGAAGGTTCAAATCTATTTTGGTGCATAGTAGTGAAGCAACTTCATCATTACACTTTATTGTCTATGCATTTTTTATGTAAATGAAAAACTCAATCCTTTTTATTTTGTTGCCCTCATATGCAAGTTTTGCAAGTGAAATTTCCAACAAAAGCAGCTTAATCTTTTACACATTGACGCAGGTGTCCTTGTTTCATTTCTAAGGATTTTTACCAAGGCTGTATATCCCCAAGACACCAGTGGCCTGAGACAAAGTGCAATTCTCTATTTCATTGTCAGCATTGTTGTGATGATCATATGTGTTGTTTTCTACAATGTGGCGCATAGGCTACCAGTTATTAAGTACTACAATGATTTGAAGACTCAAGCTAAAAATGAGCAAGAAGAGAAAGGTGTCCTGACCGGGGCACTATGGAGATCAGCCTTGTTCAATATTGTCGGTAGAATCAAATGGTACGGGTTTGGAATCCTCATCATATACGTCGTAACTTTGTCAATATTTCCTGGTTATATCACTGAAGATGTCCATTCCCAGACTCTAAAAGACTGGTACCCAATCCTCCTCCTCACGAGCTACAACGTGTTTGATCTAGTTGGGAAGTCTCTAACCGCTCTCTATCTCCTCGGGAATGCAAATGTTGCGATTGGTTCGTCGTTTGCAAGATTATTGTTTCTCCCTCTCTTCTGGGGTTGCTTGCACGGTCCTGAAATCTTCCGAACAGAGGTTCCAGTGACATTGCTGACATGTCTTTTGGGCCTCACAAATGGGTACTTGACAAGTGTCTTAATGATTTTGGCTCCCAAAACCGTCCAGCTGCTACATGCAGAGACTGCAGGGATCGTGATGGTGTTATTCTTGGTTGTTGGCCTGGCAATTGGTTCAATCGTGGCATGGTTTTGGGTCATATGACGCCCTAGCAGTTTCACAATATCCACATAAATCTGGAATGGCACTTCTGTTGACCTACTGCTTTTCTCATTCTGTAAAAGTCTGTAATCCTTGTGTTGGTAATTCGATCCTCTACTTCCATACTGAAGCAAAGGGTGGTCAAAAACCATTTCTTTTTTGTGAAGCTATTAAGCAACTTGAAAATTGTACATTGGTAGCTATCATGTGGGAAAATACCTCTTTCTTTTCTTTTTCTTTTTCTTTTTATTTTTTTTGCCTAAAGAAACAGGCCATTAGATTGACTATCTGTGTGGGAATGTGCAATCAAACTTTGAGGATTGCAACTACTGCTTTTATGTTTCACTATTTGTGAGTTCCACTCGTACAGAAATAAGTTTAAAATCTGTTGTGATATTTATTACGAGAGTGTTGTATATGGTTCTATTTCTTCCCATGTTTCGCTTTTTCTTCCCATGTTTGGACTATTTCTTGTTGGGTTATTGGGCTTTTGTTCAGTGCTCTACCTATTGTTGGATTTTAATTATTCAGATATTGTTAAAATCAATGATCCATGTATAATTTTAGATGTTAAAATCACATATCATATATTTTGGAGACTAAAGTTTACTTTTAAAGTGAGTTTAAATGACACATATCACATATTTTGGGATTAGAAGTGTAATTTATTAAAGTGGATTTTTATTGACTTTAATGACAAAGTTTAAATTAGTGGACTAAGCTAAAATATTTTTTATACACTTAGAATTAAATAGAGGGAAATTTTTTTAGAGTTCTTGGTATTAAAATTTTATAATATAAAAGGCATTCAATATTTTTCATAATGCTTAAGGTCCCTCAAATCGATTTAGAGAAAAATTCGATTCAGAGAAATTCTCTTCAGAGAAATTTTGGAAAGGCCGGAGAAATTTTTTAGATTCCAGTTTAGAGATTTTCTCTGCATTCCAAAGAATTTCTCTAATTTTCGCAAGAATTTCTTTGGGTTCAAATCATAAAATTTATCTGCCTTCCTAATCACGATGTGTAATACACAAATCGAACACCCAGATAAGCAACAACAACAATCAATATACATATATTTAGAGAATCTTTCCAGAGAAATTATGGGAAAGCTAGAGAAATTATCTGGATTCTAGTCTATAGATTTTCTCTAGATTGTCTTCCCAATCACAATGTGCAATACACAAATCGATGACCCAAATAAGCAATAACAATAACCAATATACATATATATGTATATAGAGAGAAAGAGAGAGAGACTCACTAAATTATGTATCGAAGCCATTGAATTTGGCTCCTATAGAGGTTGAATAGGTGCCCATGTTGTAGAACACAATCAAATCATTAAGTTGGAGCTCTAGCAGCTTACATTCTGTCGTCACTACATCCATTCCATCACAAGTTAGTCGAAATATAGTGGATGGCCATATCATCCCGCATCTATCCTCTTCATCTTTCGACTGATTACAAAGTAGTAGTGGCTTGAATGCCATTGATGACCGATCATGGAGTGGGCTATCTTTAGAACATATAATTTTCTTTGGAACCTCAACAATATCAAAGTTTTCAGATTCTTCACTCTAACGATGAGCGGTCCAAAACACTGTCCATTGCAAAGCTCTTTGAAGCATATGGTTTTCAAAGATGAAGCGGCAACATTGGGGCCAATAGGTTCAACGGTGACGACCGCTGTCATTGATGCCACAGAGGCGCTTGATGGAGAGCTCTTTAAGAGAGGAACAATGATTGAGCGCTACATTTATGCCTTTGACTTCGAACATGCAAGATCTATATGAGAACTTCTTCAAATCCTTACAGTTCTTGGTGAAAACAGCCATGTTGAGGTTGGTGAGCTCGCGGCAACCACGAAGCTTGAGGCTATAACAACCCTCGTCACTGATTACCGATTAATTACTGACTACCATTAAATTGGAACTGATTATGATTGATAATTGAACTGATCGAAATACTGAACTGACTGACTGAAATCTGAAACTGATTGATTGACTGTGTCTATTTAAATGCATTTTTATCTGTTTGAATGTTTGATTATCTGTCCATATTTTTATGTTAAACTGCAAATTGAAGGCCTTATCGACGGCCAAATATAAAATTAATTAGTGTTTTATAATCATTAGAATTTATGTGATTTTATGATATATTTATCTGAAATGTGATTTAGTATGACTAAACTAGATTAATAGTGATGAAACACAAGATTTGGACTCATTTACCAAACTGCTCCTTAGTGGACCACTATACCAAACATTGAGAGAATCAATCTTGCATTGCACAAAACATTTCCTCAGCCATATTTGAGAGCTCCACTGACCAAGAGAGAGAGAAAGTAAGAGTTTGAGTTCAACTTGTTGATTTGCTTGGAAATTGGAAGAAATTGTAGGAGATTTGCCTTTTTGAGCCTATAGACTTGTATTTGAGGACCTAGGTAAGGAATTCAACCTCTCATTATTGTCTTTAAGTTGATCCTTGCATGATTCATGTCAAATTGTAGAGTTAAGGCATGATTTAGTTCTAGCATGTTGAATTAAAGCTTAATTGTTGCATGCATGTGTGCATTGAAGAGTTTTGGGTTGATTTTATGGCAAGTGTTGCATGCATGTTCATGTTAATGTTTAGGACCATGATTTCATCTTGTTTTTGAAAGAATTGAGTTCATTGGAGCATGTATTGAAGCTTTGAATCGATTTAAAGTCATGCATGTCTTGTTTTGAGATCATGTTCTTGAAAATAGGTTTGAAATGGAAGTTGTTTGAAACACCCTTGGGCTTGAATTTTATAAATGGAGCTTTAAATCATGTGATTCTATGTGTTTACAACGGTTTTTCAGAAAATGGGCCCAAGAGGATCGAATTTGGTGTTCAAAAACTTGAGTTTTGAGCTTGGAGCTCAAATCTGGATTTTCTAGATTTTGGTTTTCCACTCGAGCGGGAATATGGTGCTCGAGCAAGAAATTCGTGCTCTCAGTACTTTGCACTGTTTTACAGTACGCTCAAGCGGGGTAATTAGCGCTCGAGCAGGACCTTGTGCCTTACGCTCAAGCGTGATTTTTGAGCATCCAGCACTTTTGACTGTTTTGCATGTCCATTCGAGCGTGGTAAGTGACGCTCGAACGGGAACAGTTGTCTGCATGTCCGCTCGAGTGGAGTAACTTACGCTCGAGCTGGATCCTGTTTCACTGAAAATTCTGAAAATATTTTCCGAATACATCTTTGCATCCTCATTCCATCCTAGGCATTCTTAAGCCTAGTTTAAGACATCTTAGTGGAGATATAGATGAAAAACACACCGAGGCAATTAGGGATTAAATTATTATTATCCTTCTCAACTGTGTAGCTTAGTGTGTGTTCATTCTGTACTGTTTAGGGTTGGCATTTCGAGGAGACGCTCTAGCCTACTGTAGTCCAGAACTCTGTGAGAAACAATTGTGTAAAGATATGTTCAAAATGATTATCTCCTAAATACTGAATTGTACTGTTCGAATCGACATCGTTAATCGGGCGAATGTATGTCCTATATTCTCGAATCTTTCAGGCATCTTTAGCAACTCATCATATCGATCGTTATCATAGAGATCTCGCTTGCCTTGAAGGAACCACTCATCAAGCATCGATTGATGGCCATCATTTACTGTTCGGTCTTTTAAAACCTATTGTTTACTGTTATGCTAATGGATGTACCACATATGACTGTTTACTGTACTGAACAACGAATATACTGATTGAAATGAACTGTTTTCATTACTGTAAGGACATTCATTCCAAACCTCTTTACGCTTTATGTTATTCACTGGGCTTTAGCTCACTGCTCATATATATATGTAGGTGTACAGGCACCGGACCAAAGCTAGAAGGATCGGGGTAAACTCTAGTTTTATCAAGCCAACCACTGTGCCTCACTGCGAGGTTTCGAGCCATCAAGCTATGGCTTAGGGGTGTTTTAATTCCCCGTCTGTCTCTGTACCTGTTATGCACTACTGTATAGACGGGATGTTTTGTACTGTGCTGTACTGTTAATAGGAATTAGGTCCCTGTCTACTGAATGATTGTACATATATGTATATACTGTTTCTATACCGAATGTCTATGTGTATAAAAAGTCTTTTTGCATACAGACTGTCACAGCTCGTTGGACATAGTTTATTTACTGTATTAGCTTCCGCCATGCCCTTGTACTGCTTTTTCAGACATTCTTGTTAAGGGCCTTGGTAATCTCGAATTCTTGGCGATTCTGATGCTAAACCCATAGGGGCGGGTTTGGGTCGTGATAGAGGCGCATAAGGTTAACGCGATGGAGCAAGAGAAGAACCAGGGCGTCGTCATCTAGGCTGGCGAATCGCCGATCGCATTAGAGATCGAGCTTCGTGACAGTGTCGAAGTGAGAGAAGAGTGAAAGGGTGAGAGGAATAGAGGAATGAGGTTTAATTTAAGAGAGTCAAATTTCTCTGTGCTATATGGGTGTGGGGTTGAGCGATCTTAGACACCACAAAAAAATATTGTGAACCTTTTTCATTACTAAAAATAAGAGAATGACTTTAGACTAATTTTCTCTTAAATAGATACAATTTAAATAATATGGATCAAAATGACAAGATAAAAAAAGTAAAAAGAAAAAAAGGAGTACTTTCATAAAAAAAATCAGAATTTCACCGTTGTAATAATATAAATCCTGAATTTTTTATTTCATCAATTTAAATCATAACTTTTGAATTGTTTTCAATCAAAACTATAAGCCTATTTCCATAATATAGGTGTATATAATGTTTAAAATATCATTTTTATTAAGTTTAATAATTAAAATATTAATTTTTATGTCAATTTTATTTAATGAAAATAAATAAAAAATTTAAAATGAAGACAAATAAAAATGTTAAATTTTAAATTAACAAAATTAAAAATAAAAAATTAATATTATTATAGGAGTCAAATCTATTTCCACCAATCACCAAATACAACCTCCTATACTCCACTATTGTTTTCGAAGTTTTTCCTTTTTGGGGGGGTTTAGGTTTTTTTTTTGTGTTTTTTTTTTTTTGGTAAATTACAAACACCTTTGAGATTTACTTAAATTATAAGTTACTTCCTCTAGTTCTAAAAATTATATTATGCCCCTCAAGGTTTATAATTTCATGTCAAATAGGTCTTTTTATTAATAAATCATCAAGTTAATTAATAGTTTTTAATAATGTTAAAATTTTATTTCAATTAATAATTCAGATAATTTTATTATTGTATAAGTAAACAGTTATAAATTTCACCTTTAGTGAGGTATTTGTAATTTTTCAAATCATAGGGGACAATTTATATTTTAAACAATTCTCAGAAGGTGGATTTATAATTAGGGAGCTTTTTTGATAAATCCACTTTTTAAGAGTTTTATTCCGTCCAACTCATATTCTTTTGACTATTCCATTAGGTCCTATTTAAGATAAGAAGACCAAAATACCCTTTTCATCTACTTATGTTCCATTTAGTTCACATTATTTTCTTATGTTTCAATAAGTCTTATGAGTGGCATAATTACCAAAATATCCATAATGTGAATGTTCACACCGTCAATGTGAATGTTTATATCGTCAATGTTTAGGGGCCCGGCCCATGTCGATCCTCGTAGGTGCCGGGAAAAATTTGAGTCGAGCCGGGGCGGGCCTGGCCCATTGACAATGTGAATTCACATTAATATGAGTGTAAAATTGGCCCGGGTCTCGTGACGGCACGAAACCCGCCTGCGGTCCGGCCTGTTGACAATGTGAATATTCACATTGACATGTTAACATTCACATTGATAAGAATATAAAATTGGTCTGCGGCCCATGGGCGGCTAAAAGCCCGCCCGCGACCCGAGGCGGGCCCGGCCTGTTGACAATGTGAATATTCACATTGACATGTTAAAATTCACATTGATAGGAGTGTAAAATTAACCAGCGTCTCGTGGCTGCCCGAAGCCCGCCCACAGCCCGTGGGCGGCCCAAACGGGCCTGACCCCGCCTGTTGACAATGTGAATATTCATATTAACATGTTAACATTCACATTGATAAGAGTATAAAATTGGCCAGCGGCTCAGGGCTGGCCCGGCCCGTTGACATGTTAACATTCACATTGATAGGAGTGTAAAATTAGCCCGTGTCTCGTGGCTGCCCGAAACCCGTCCACGGCTCGGGGCGAGCCTGGCCATTTTTTTTAAAATTCTTTTTAATTTTTCTACCAAAATTTTATTATTTTCCACAAAAAAAGACACTAGGCCTCGGCGCGGGCCGGGCCTCGGATCGAACCTTGAATGGGCCTTAACTGGGCCGATGGGCCAGGCCGGGCTTCAAAGTGATGGCCTAGGCCCTAGCCTAGGGTCTCGGACTAGGCTCGAACGAGCCTTTCGGGCCCACGGGCCAAAAAATTAGGCCCAGGCCCTAGCCATGGCACAAAGGTATTCGGGTTTTGGATGGGCCGATGGATCAAGACTCGGGTCAGGTCGGTGGGCCTGGGCCTAGCCTTGAGCTTAAGTCGGGCTTGGGCTGGCCTGGCCATTTTTTAAAAAAATTTTTTTAATTTTTTCTACCAAAATTTTATTATTTTTCAAAAAAAAAATACATTGCGCCTCGACTCGGGCTTGGCCTCGGACCGAGCCTTGAATGGGCCTTAAGCGGGCCGATGGGCCGGGCCGGACTTCAAAGTGATGACCTAGGCCCTAATCTAGGGTCTCGGACATGCTTGGTGTAATAACCCTCACCACTGATTACTGATAACCCGACTGATTACTGCTAAACTGAGACTGAACATGATTAGTAATCGAATTGATTGAAATACTAAACTGACTGATTGAATGCGCTAGTTTAAATGCATATCTATCTGTTGACTGTTAAACTTATCTGTTCATGTTTTATGTTTTAAATTGCGAATTGAAGGCCTTATCGGCAGCCAAATCTGAAATCGATTGATGTTTTATGATCATTATAATTTATAAGATTTTATGACATATTTATAGAAAATGTGATTTAGTGTGATTAAATTAGATTAGACAATGTAAAACACATAAGTTGGTTTTATCTATCAAAATGCCATTGTGAGTGGGCCACTACTTTAGACCATGTTTGAGCCTTATTACACTCATTCATATACATTTCATCAGCTCAATTCTAAGCACAACCGACCATTGAGAGAGAGAGAACTAAGAGAGTTGATTTTTATCTTGTTATACTTGGAAATTGAAGAAATTGAAGAGAGTATTGCAAAATTGAGCTCCTAAACCTTTAATTCAAGACATAAGGTAGAGCTTTTACCTTCTTGTGTTTAATTTGAGTTACTTCTAGCATGCTTTAGAGGATTGTTGAAGATTAAAGCCAAGATATGGCCTATAATGTTGAAGTGAAGCTCATTCCATGCATGTATGTTTATATCCTTGCATTTGGATGTTGATTTTATGGCAATTGGTGCATGCATGTTCATGTTTATGTTAAAGTCCATGAATTTATCTTGTTTTTTGAACAATTGGCTCATTAGAGCAATTATTTGAAGCTTGAAAGTTGTTTAAGTCTTGTATGTCCAATTGAGGTCATGTTCATGAAAATTGTTTGAAATTGGATTTAATTGAACTACCTTTGAGTTTTGATTTCTCAAATTGATCTTTGAAACATGTTATATTGTGAGTTTTGAAGTGTTTTTCAGAAATTTAGCCCAAAATGATCGAATTTAGTACATTGAAACTTGATTTTGAGCTTGAAGTTCGAATCTGGAAATTTCAGATTTTGAACTCACGCTCGAGCGGGGTGACTGGCGCTCGAGTTTAAAAATCGTGCTCCCAGCATTTTGTTGTGTTTTGCAGTCCGCTCGAGCGAGGTAATTTACGCTTGAGCGGGACATTGTGTATTACGCTCGAGCGGGTATCGAGCGCCCAATCGAGTGTGAATTTCACCTATCCAGCACTTTTGACTATTTTGCAATACGCTCGAGCGGAAACCTTTGTCTGCATGTCCGCTCAAGCGGAGTAACCTACGCTCGAGCAGGACCCCTATTTTTTGAAAATTCTGAAAATGCTTTTAAAGTGTATCTTTGCATCATCATCCCATCCTAGGCATTCTTAGGCCTAGTTTAAGTATCTTAATGAGGATATAGATGTAGAACCACACCGAGGCAAATTAGGGATTAAGTTATTATTTTCCCAACTGTGTAGCTTAGTGTGTGTTCAATCTGTAATTGTGTAGGGTTGGCATCTGAAGACGCGTTCTAGCTTAACTGTAGCCCAGAACTCTGTGAGTAACAACCGTGTAAAGATATGTTCAAATACGAATATCTTCTGAATGGTTAAACTGTACTGTTAACTGAATGAATGTATGTCCTCTATTCTGAACTGTATTGTGGCATCCTTAGCAACTACTGTTACTGTTACTGTTACTGTTACAGAGATCTCTGTCAGTTCCTATCTTGGAACTTCTGTTTACTGTTATGATGGCTATCATTGATTGTTCAGTTTTTTAAGACCTATTGTTTACTGTACTGCTATGCTAATGGATGTACCACATATGATTGTTATGACTGAATGACTGAAATACTGATTTAATGAACTGTTTTCATTACTGTAAGGACATTCATTCTCAACCTCTTTACGCATTATGTTATTCACTTGGCTTTAGTTCACTGCTCATATATATATGTAGATGTACAAGCATCGGACCGTTGCTAGAAGTGTCAGGGTAACTCCAGTTTTGTCAAGCCAATCTATGTGCCTCATTGCGAGGTTTCGAGCCTGTTCAAGCTACGGCTTTGGGGTGTTTTAGTTTCCATTCTCGCTTACATTTTGTATAGACTGTATAGATTCTTATCAGATTGTTTTAACAGGGATTAAGTCCCTGTCCTGAATGATTGTAAATGTTGTACATACTGTTTTGCACTGATTGCATATATGTATGAAAAGTCATTTTGCATACAGATTGTCACAACTTATTGGACATTGTTTAAATTACTGTTTTGGCTTTTGCCAGCCCCTGTACTCTGTTTTACTGTTCTACTATTAAGCAGGTCTTCGGTAATCACGGATTACTGACCGGTTAAGGTGCTAAACCCATAGGGGCGAGTTTGGGTCGTGACACTCGGGCCTAAACCTAAATGAGCCTGCCCCAAGCTGTGGGGCGAGCTTCGGGCAGCCCACGGGCCACGGGCCAATTCTACATTCCTATCAATGTGCATTTTAACATGTTAATGTGAATATTCACATTGTCAACGGACCAGGCCGGGCCTATCCCGGGCCGTGAGCAAGCTTCGGGCAGCGGACAAATTTTATACTCCTATCAATGTTAATGTTAACATATCAATGTGAATATTCACATTGTCGCGAATCGAGCCAGCAACTTGATCGAAGCTTTGGGCGTACGAGTTCTTGAGCCAATTTTACACTCTTATCAATATGAATGTTAACATGTCAATGTGAATATTTACATTGTCAACGGGCCGGGTCGGGCCCGCCCTGGGCCGCTAGCAAATTTTATACTCTTATCAATGTGAATGTTAACATGTCAATGTGAATATTCACATTGTTAACAGGCCGGGCTGGTCCTGTCCCGGGTCACCCATGGGCCGTGAGCGGGTTTTAGGCAACCATGAGGCGCGGGCTAATTTTACACCCCTATCAATGTGAATGTTAACATGGTCAATGTGAATATTCACATAGGCCATGGCGGGTTTGAGGCCACGGCGGACTAATTTTACATTCCTATCAATGTGAATATTAACATGTCAATGTGAATATTCATATTGTCAACGGGTCGGGCCGGGTTGGGCTTGCCCCGAGCCGCGGGCGGGCTTTTAGCCGCCCATGGACCGAGGGTCAATTTTATACTCTTATCAATGTGAATGTTAATATGTCAATGTGAATATTCACATTGTCAACGGGCCGGACCGGGCTCGCCCTGGGCCACGGACGGGTTTCGCGCGCGCCACGGGATGCGGGTCAATTTTACACTTCTATTAATGTGAATGTCAACATGTCAATGTGAATATTCAAATTGTCAACGGGCCGGACCCGCCCCAGCTCGCAGGCGGGTTTCGCGCCGCCCACGGGCCAATTTTACATTTCTACCAATGTGAATTTTAAAATATGAATGTTCACATCGTAAAATTGCTAACCGTTCAAAAAATATATATAAGGGTATCAAAATTAAATATAATGGTATAAGTGTCCAAGAAAATAGTGTAAATCAAGAAAAAGGACTTCATGGAATAAAACTATACATTTATGAGATTAAATGGGTTAAAAAATTTCTTCATGGACTTCTTGAGTCAAAACACTTATAAATGAGATTTATCAATAATTTTCTCTTATAATTATTCTTTTGTTTTTGGTTTCTCATTGGGTCTCGGAGCTAGTTTACTCGCATCTTGACTAATTCTTACTTACTGTAGGAGCATGTTGCTAGCGACGAGATATTACAACTGCCGAGACTCGAACTAAGCAGGGCCGACCCTGGCCTAAGGCCAGTAAGGCCTGCGCCTTAGGCCCCAAAATTTTGGTCCCAAAATAGAGCCCCCAAATTTGATAAAATATTATAGGCTCAATATTTTATTTTTTATTTTTTGATTTTTGGATCAATTTAAAGGGCCCCAAAATATTTTATTGGGTCCATATATGGTTTAGTCCATGTTTATTTATTAGTGTAGTTTGTTCCATATTTATTTATAAGTGTAGTTTGGCCCATATTTATTAAAATAAATATATATATATAAATAAAAAAAAGTGTTTGGGTCCAAGAAAAATAATACATACAATATATGAGTCCTAATTTTTTTTTTTTTACCTTCTTTATCTATTAGATTTTAGTGGAATAAATAATTTTGCCCAAATTTTTTTGCCTAGGTCTTTATCAGTTTTAATTGAATAATTTTTTCCTAATTTTTTTGTCATAATTTTGTTTCATTAAATTGCTTTGTTTATAATTTTAATGATTATATGTACAAGTAAATTTTTTTGTGGCTATAAACAAATAAAAAAGTTATAACTTATCGTTTTATCTATAATTTTTTTTTTTAATGTAAGAAGAACCTCTATTTCTAAAATTTCCTTTAGACCCCCTAAATCTCAGGATCGATATGAAACTAAGGAGCAAACTTAGTCAAACCCCATAGCCTTACACAACAGTTGACAAGTCACTGGGCCATAAATTTGTGGTTTCGGATAATGCTTAAAACTCTATAAAATTTTTTACAATTATATTTACAACAATGATAGAGATCACTAATTTTAGAGCTCTAAAAAGATCACTAATGACATGGCACTCAATAAAAAAAGAAAAAAAATACAACACCAAGGCTAAAACATCAAATCATTCATGATGGAGCCTACTGCTACATCATTAGTGACAGCACTAATTAGTGCTCTTACTCAATTCCCTTATATTTATAATGATATAACATAATATGTATTAATTTTTAATTTATTACATAATTAATAATATAGAATTAAACATATCAATATAAAAACGTGAGTTGCGAACATTTGCCATGCCGAACACAAAGCGGTTACTACATTCTTGAAACACCACACGGGTATACCTGAGGACCACTGAAAGACTTCTCATCAACAGATAGGGTACTCCCGTAATTTCCGCAGAGTACGGGGGAAACTCCCTTTCACAATTTTGGGGACTCTCGGCTTCCCGTAATTTCCACACACAAAAAAACATGTTTTTCTTTTTTTGTTTCCAACTTTCGATTTGATTCGATCACTACGTTTCACCTCTTCGCACTCTCTCAGAGTCGGTAGTGGAATCAAATCAGTCGATCTTCACAATCCTCATCGTCTTCAATCTCAAAGATCGAAACTTTGTTTGTTTGTTTCCTTTAACAATGGAGTTGGCAGATTTACCCGAAGCCGGTACCAATTTACGACCCAGGTCCTTCGAAATCGATCTCAACGAGACCCCCCTGCCCTCTCCTCGCGAAACCCTCGACGCCGAGGGAGAGATTTTGGTGTGTGGTGGTTGCGGCCGAGGGTTTCATGTCAAATGTTTGGGGATAAAGGATGACCAAAAGTCTAGAGAGAGAAAATGCTTCAAGTGTCTGATGAGCAATGGTGGAAGAGCAGGGATTTTGGACATGAATGCGTCGCCGCCGCGAGAGGAACTTGGAGAGGGGTTTGTTGTGGACTTGGAGAGCTCTGGGCATAGAGTTCCAGCTAGGGTTCCAGAGCAAAAGGATGACAAGTATGATTTTATTTATTTGTTTTTCGTTTAATTGATTTCGATTGGACTACTGTTGCATTGAATGGGGTTAAATTTAATTCTTTTAAGATAAAAAAATGACATAAAAATTTTGTCAGTTATATATGACTTGAATTCTAATAACTTAAGGTTCAAATATACTGAAATCCAGGTGTTTTGTTTTGTTTTGTTTTTTTTTGAAATGGTGGATTCAATTTTTTACTTTTACTTGTTTGTGTTAAATTTATAATTGTTGTCATTGTCATCAAAGTTGAGCATCTCTCTCTCTCTCTCCCCATCAAATTTGAGTGGTAATTTTGTTAAAAGCTTGATCTGTTATAGAACGCTCCAATCATAACTTTTTCTTCTTTTTATCATCAAATATTTTTGAAAACTTCCTAACTTATCCTGAAAAGTTGTTTTAACCATTTCTTATGGAAGAAAAATCATTTGCAATTCTTATTCTTTTTAAAAATTTCATCAAATTTGAGTAAAAAATATGACTGTTGGGAATTTGGTTCATCCTTGATTCGGTGAAAAATTTGTGTCTCCCTTGATTTGATGGGGTTGGAGTGCAAATTTGATGAAAAAAATTGAAGGATTGGAGATGCTCTTTCTAGAAGTTGTTTTGCTGGTTGATTCGAAAACCTGTCACTATTTGCATGTACTTCAATTTCTATTGACAGAATTGGGTTAGCTACTCTACATTGGTATGATTTGTAAAATGATTTTCATGCTTGCGCAGCGGTTTTTTAGTGGTTAGGTGTTCATTTGGCAAGAAAATTACTCTGCTCTTTTAGAAACAAAAACTTTATTGAAATGTACAAAGATACTGACAAACAAGAAGTCAAGTAAAAAAAGAGCAATTGAATAGAAATAAGAAAGGAGGATAAAAATTCCTCCTTTTCTCCACCAAAGTATATGCAGCTTTCTTAGCTCAGAAATCATTGCTCTGGTTGGTAGGCCCTTAGACCCAAGAAAAATAAGAGCCCATCATTTGAGCAATGGACAAAATCCATGGGTAAAATGCTGATTTTTTGGAGCCTTAAAATCTACACTGTAATCAATTTAACAGATATCGTAGATTCTCCTAGTGTTAAATGTTGATTGGTTTGAGTTAACTAATTAAAAGTCTTATATTACAGTGGTTAACAGTTAATGTCTTTGGTCTGTAGAATGCATGCCATGCGTGATATACCTTTCGTTGGTCACCCTCTCAATGCCCCAGTGACGACTTCAAATTTGTTATATCTGGAAAATAGATTTAATCTCCAAAAGGCAACTCGTGGTTTGACACAAATTCCTAAATCAGTTTTTGAAGATATAGTGCTGGACAGACTGTATAGAACGTCAATGGAAGCAGGTTTGAGCTCCACGCCTAAAGGAGGGCTTTGGCCCAGTCATTGTACACCTCTAAACTTTTTTTGTCAGAGTCAAAGTGAGGTGTATCTTCAAACTCTTAGAGAATATATACGTGAGAAACAAGGTTTGTTAGGAGACAATTGGTGTGTGGAATTTATTTATTGTAAAAACAGATGTAAAACCTTTGCGGTTTATTGTGCTCCTGATGGCAGTAGGTTTGAGTCAATGTCTGATGTTGCTGGGCATCTTGGATTATTGTCAAACTATCTTTCATTGGAAATGGAGGACAGGAATGATGGGTTTGCTTCACTGCAGAAAGGATTGCATTTAAACCGGAGACGAAAGGAATTTTTGAGGTTTTCAAGAGCCAATAACTATAGAGATGGTCAGAATAATCCCGCTGGTAAATTTGAGAGCAGCAGGAGCAATATGGAAGCCAACTCCATGGAATATGGTGGCTGTGGATTTCAGCAATTTCAGGTAAATGTGTGCATAATCTACTCTGTCTTGTGTTTATGCATTTTATTTTACATATTGTTGGAAGTTATTCAGGTTGAATACTTGGACTAATTGAATTTTCTATTTATGTCTGAATTTCTTTTAAAATATTTTCTGTTTTTCCAGGATGGCTTCCCTTTGCAATTTGAAGATTTTTTTGTCCTTTCTGTGGGCAAGGTTGATCCACGGCCCTCATACCATAACAGTAGTCAGATCTGGCCTGTAGGTTACAGATCTTGCTGGCATGATAAGATTAGTGGGTCCATTTTTGTTTGTGAAGTTTCAGATGGTGGTGATTCAGGTCCCATCTTCAAGGTTCGAAGATATCCGTGCTCCACACAACCTGTTCCTATTGGTTTAACAGTCCTCCTGAGGCAAAAATCTGACTTGTATCATTGGCAAGATAAAGTTGGAAGTGATGATTCAGCTAGTTTTGGGATGGATGATGATGAGAATCTGAGTATTCAGATGATGCTCACAGAAGATTGCCCACCAAATCTGGAAGATGTTGATTTTCAAAAAGCATATAGTTCGACAACCCAAAGATTTTTAAGCATTATAACTGATGATTTAGGGCAGGGTGACTGTATTGGTGAATTTTTAGTTGAGGGGAGGTCATCACTAATGGTTTGGGATTTGGCCTCTCAAACTCTAATGCATGCTTTCCATAAGGTATTGAAGCAAACAGGTGCAATCCAGTTTTGTTGTAAACATGATGTGAATGGAGATCATGTTAAAGCAGCAGACAATGCTGATTCATTATCCAAGTTTTGTTATTCGTTTGGCCCTACTAACATTCCGCATTTAATTCAGAGCAATAATGAGGTTGACACTTATAGTGAAGTGCTGATGAAATGGTTACAACAGGACAGATTTGGATTAGATGTGGAATTTGTACAAGAAATCTTAGAACAACTTCCCGGGGTTCATGCCTGTTCAGAGTACAGATTTCTGAACAAAAGAAATCAGAACTCAGGTTTGCAAACAGTTGGAAGTGGGTTTTTTCTGTCTAAAAGGAAGAGTAACGTACAAGGCAGGAAAGGAGCAGATGGATCTTTCCTAAGCTTTAAAAGACCTCGGAAGCAGTTAGTTGAAAACTTGGGCACGAAGAAATCTTTTCCTTTAGGCAAGCCATTGAGTTCAAAGCTTCCTGCACATTTGATCGGTGACGTTCTTCAGGTATCTTGATAAACTTTTGTTATGAGTGATGAAATAGAAGGCTCTGTTTGGCCGAGTTTTCATTTTTTTTTTTAAAATTAAAATAATTTGATAAAAAAAATTTAAAACATTCATTATTTTCAAATAATTCTCTTTTTTTGGGCCGAAATAATTTTTGAAAATTCAAAATATCTTGTTTTAGTGTTTATTTTTTGTTAAACTATATTTTCAAAAAAAAAATCAAAAAATCAAAAAAATCAAAAAATAAGTTATGAAAACTCAACCAAACAGAGAGCTTATCTCTGAGTAGCATATTCTCATCATTTTGCTCGTGTTTAGGTTTGGGAGTTTCTATGGCGTTTCTCAAAGGTTTTAGGCTTGGAGGAACCTTTTTCATTCCAGGAACTTGAAAATGAACTTATGAATCCTTGGTTAGACACAAAAAATCCACTAAAAGAAGCTGAAAATGATTTCCAAAATGGTGGGGATGTCACCTTGTGCACTGGTGCAGCATTGAGAAAGGCCCATAGCTCACTGCTGAAAGTGGTAATTAGTGAACTCCTTTTGAAAGTTGCGGGATATATAGACCCCAACTTTGATGTGGGAGAATGTAAGTCGAGACGAGGTAAAAAGAAAGATGCAGACAACTCAGTTACTTCAAAGAAAACAAAGTTTGATATGCTCAAGATCAATGGACTTACTTGGCCCGAATTAGCTCGGAGATACATCCTAGTTGTCCTGTCCATCATGGAGGGTGACCTTGAATCTGCAGAGAGTAATGGCCGGGAGAGCAGTAAGATCTTTCATTGCTTACAGGGTGATGGTGGAACTCTTTGTGGTGCCCTTACAGGAGTAGCTGGAATGGAGATAGATGCACTAGTAAGATTGAGTCTCCTTTCGTTATTCTCCTTTTCAATAGTGTTAGTTACTTTTTGAATCTTTAGTGGATCATGTTTAAAAGAGGAAAGTCTCAAGTACCAGTTTGCTGACATCGGTCATCGCCTATGCATTGTGAAAAAGCACGATATTGTTTTCTGGCACAAAGTAATTTTTTATGTGATGCTTAGGTAATATTTGGGTAAAAGGTTGATTAGAAATATGTTCTCAGAATGCAGATATACCCTTACAACCTTTGGTTTGTTTATGAAGAAATGCTGGCTCTAATGTTTGCTTCTTTGTTACTTGTTGCCACTGCATTTTGAAAGCTTCTAGAATTTTTGGGAAGATCAAATACTTACAAGCTGAAGGGCCACATAATGTTATTTATTATCTTCCTAGTTTATGTTTCATGTGGTCATTTATGGTTCTTTATTGGGGAAAAGCCATTATATATGTCTCAGAATTCAAACCAGACCACAATACTCTCTTTAATCTGTCTTATGAATTTTGTTTTCCATCAACCTCATACTTAGTTGCCATTTGCTCTTGTAGAACTTATGTCTTTTCCATGTTGCTGGTTGGTAATTCAGTAAAACTCTATATTTTCTACTTTTTGTGTCAAGTGTAGCGTGAATCCTTCTTGGATAAAGTTGCACTAATTTATGTGATTCTCAGCTTCTTGCAGAGGCTATAAAGAAAGTCTTTGGTTTCGTGAAGAAAAATCACATTAGCGCAGATCAAGGAGCGGTTGATGCATCAAGTGCTTCCAAAGTTATTGAGGTGAATAACAGTGAAGTCCCTGAGTGGGTGCAGGCACTAGAACCTATAAGAAAGCTACCCACAAATGTTGGAGCCAGAATTAGGAAGTGTGTGCGTGATGCTTTAGAGAAAAATCCTCCAGAATGGGCAAAGAAGATACTGGAACATTCAATTAGCAAGGAAGTTTACAAAGGGAATGCATCAGGACCTACGAAGGTGCTTTTTCTTTGTTTTTTTCTTTTAAATGTTATTCCAAATGTTATCTATTTAGTCAAGGTGGATGAGTAAGATTCATTTGCAAAGCACATTTATTGAAGTGATACTGCCTGTATCACGGATCTTGTCTGAGATTAAACAACTCAAAAATTCAAGTTTTCCTCTTGAGTTCTCTTATTTCTTTGTATATTCAGCCACAGGAAGGTTAATCCTTCAGTAAGATTTGACTTTATTTTGGAAAGAAATCCCATGATAGGCTGAGATATTCTTAACTACTACAGCGGTTCCATCTGAAACCATAATTTCATACTTGTTTGGGATTTTTGGAGAAATAAGCAAAAATCAAAAGACTGTTTGTGAAGAGCTAAAAAATCCAACAACTTTCCCACTAACAAAAAATGCAACTTTTTTAGCAATTCCCAAACACATCAGCTTTTTTAGATTCTAAAAAAGTCAATGCCATGAATTCACTAAAAGTGCACTTTTTGTTTTTTTGACTAAAAAAAGAAAAAAAAAAAAAAGGGGGTTTTTGTTTTTTTTTTTTGAAAAAAAAAAAAAAAAAAAAAAAAAAAAAAGAAAAAAGAGTGAAAGAGTGTGTGGGGGGCCCCACAAAACAATTCGGCATTGATATTGGGGTAAAAAAATTAAATTTTTTGGGTTGTTTATTGTATTGTTTTTTTTTTTTTTGGCCATTATTCATCATCCCTTTCATATTTATTTTCGAAACCGTTTTAATAAATCCAACGAATAACTATATACTTATAAAAAAACACTATATTAATATAATATCGATAGCTATCGATATTATATATTTTTTTCATATATTTATTTTTATACCATCATTTGTTTGTCGTCCATAAATGATATTCGTATATGATCTGATCATATAGTTATTGATATCCGATCAATCGATTTATTTCTTCATATTTAACGTTTTTCTTATTACAAAAACAATTATTATCAATAGTCCCCCCGAAATAACCCAAAGCCGAGCCAAACCCCCAACCCAACAACATAATAATTTTGCCACTGCCGCTGCACAAGTTGACAGTTGGCTGATTTGGATTATTACTTTGGGTTTTAAAAAAAAAAAAATTTTTTTTTTTTTTTTTTTTTTTTTTTGATTTTTTTTTGGATTTGACTTTTGATTTTTTTTTTTTTTTTGACCAGCCCTAAATTTCTAAATTTACAAGTTCTTCCAAGTTTGACACTCTGAAACTAAATGTTTCAATACTCGATCCAAATTTGGAATGATTAATTCTTTTGCCCACAATTTAGCCAAATTGTGGAACATGTAAAATCCTATTTTTGGATTCACATTCCAGATTTTTTTTTAAAAAATTCTGAATTTGTGGCTTAGTATGTTTAATCTAAGCTGTCTTACAATGTGAATTTCCCCCAATTTTCATAGCTATTTGCTGAATTTTGATACTAGTGGTTGCAATTAAGTAAATTTAGTGTAGATTTGCTTTTCCTCATGTAAAAGAGTCCTTGGATGTTCAAAATAAAATATAAAAAAAAAGTAATAAGAGTCATTGTATTAATTTTGATGTTGGACTTGTATTCATTTGCCATTGATTGATTGCAGAGAGCCATTGTCTCATTGCTGGCGGATATGAGCCTCGAAAATCTGCAGCCCAAACCTGATAAAAAAGAGAAAGTGAAAAGTACGAGCAATGTATCTGAGTTAATAATGAAACAGTGCCGCATTGTGTTACGGCGTGCTGCTGCTGAAGATGAAGAAAAAGTCTTCTGCAATCTGTTAGGAAAAACACTTATTAATCCTAATGATAATGATGATGAGGGACTCCTAGGATATCCTGCAATGGTATCTCGTCCTTTAGACTTCAGGACTATTGATATGAGATTGGCTTACAAGGCCTATGGTGGATCCCATGAAGCTTTCCTTGAAGATGTTCGGGAGGTATTTTTTTCTTAATTAAATTAAAGTGCTATGTCCCCTACATGTCACTGGTAATAAGTTTAATTAGGATATACTGTTTGAGTTGCATTATGCTTTCGTGAATTTCCATCATGCAAAAGAAACATTATTATAGTATTGCAGAAGTTTGATGTTTAAATGTCTAATTATGTTTATGTATTATGGTGCATGAATTGGAAGGTCACGATGGCTAACATTAATGTTCTTTTGGTAGGTTTGGAATAACATTCGCACTGCATATGCAGATCAATCTGATTTGGTTGAAACTTTATCCCAAAAGTTCGAAGTTATATATGAAAAAGAGGTTGGTTGGTACCTCTCCTTTTGCTTTTACTTCTCCGCAAAGTCTTCATCCATTTTAGCTGTCCCTTTGTTACGATCAATTGATTTGTCTACTTTTTGTACAGCTTCCAATATTTTAAAATGGATATACTTCCAATATTTTAAAATGGATGCTGACTGAGGAATGTTGTATAGCTTTTCAATCCATTATTACAACAGTTGCCTCAAAATGGCATAATACCAGCTGAAGTGATATATCTATTAAATGCTTGTTCAATCTATAACAGTAAATCATTTTGAATGAGATCTTATCTGTCTTCAATCTGACATTATTTATAAGTGGGGATGAATTATTTGTTATATCTTCAAAAGGTCAATGTCACCCCTCTCAATGATTTATGTTGTTAGGTCTGGTAGTTTTGTATCAAGACAAAGCTTAGAGAGAGAGATGTTTTATATATTTGCAGACCTGGACATTTTTCAACCAAAAGAGAGAGAGAGAGAGAGAGAGAGAGAGAGAGAGAGAGGAGAATCTTGATGAAATTTGGTTGTCTCTAGTAATAGTCTTGCTTATTAGTCCACGTTAAGCATGTGGGCCTCTTTATCCATCTCATTACATCAATTTTGGATGCATTCCAGCACTTCAATGGGTTCCTTGAATTCTGAAAATAATTTTCTTGGGTTGGCCAAGACTAATATTTCAGTCATGTGGTTTTGTTTTTGTATTTGTTTTTTTAAATGTGTGCAGTTACTATGTTTGTTTGACCAAGATTTAACGAAGTTATTTCTTGCTTCAGGTCCTGACACTGGTCCAGAAGTTTGCTGAGAATACCAATTCTTTAAACATAAGGGATGAAGCAAAAAAAGAGTCTGATGATATGCTTTTACATGCAAATGAGAGTTCACTTTCCAAAGCTCCCTGGGATGAGGATGTATGCAAAGTGTGTGGATTAGACAAAGATGATGACAATGTTCTTTTGTGCGATACTTGTGATTCTGAGTATCATACATATTGCTTAAACCCTCCACTTGCAAGAATTCCGGAAGGAAATTGGTATTGCCCTTCTTGTATTGCTGGTCAATTCAAGTCTCAAGGTACATCACATGGTACAAGTCAATGCCGGAGAAAGAGACGCCGCGGAGAATTCACACAAAATTTTATGGAGACACTGAGCCAATTAGCGCGCACTATGGAGTCGAAAGAGTACTGGGAGCTCAATGTAGAAGAGGTTAGTCTGTATACACCTTTGTGTGAACATTGAAATTCCATATACTACTTTTTTGGGCTGATCTGGTTGCATCTGTGCTGTTTTACCAGATTTGCTACTACTGTGGTTTTGAGTAGTATAGATTCTCATACTTCTCTTATAAGAATAGTTGTCCAATACCTATAGAATACCACCCGATACCATTTGCAGCATGCTTTTCCTTGTATATATGGCACTATGATCCGTTTCTGTATTTCTTGTTTTTGGGAAGAGACGGTTATCATATCGGATCGCAGATAACATATCAATAATGCCATACTAACCACATTTCTGTACCATATTATGCTTACCATCTTGTCAACACAATATTGGTGTAATGGATCCCACAACTAATGTATATCTCCAATGCAGTGCTGACAACTAGATTGTCACATCAGATGGTAAGATAAGATGCTAGAAATAGATGGTCATTGTAGTCTCTCTATTAGTCATATGACGATGTCATTCCTTTTTTCTATTTCCCCTACTAATGTTATGACTAAGTCTTATTTTCCCTTGATGCAGAGAATTTTACTTCTAAAATTTTTGTGTGACGAGACACTGAACTCGGGCATTCTTCGTGACCACCTAGATCATTGTGCCTCTATATCTACTGATTTGCAGCAGAAGCTGAGGTTCCTATCTTCTGAATTGAAGAACCTATCGTGCAAGGAAGAAAATCTGCCAAAAGCAAACAATGTGCATAATAGAGTTGGAGAATTGGCTTCAGATGGGTTGCCTTGTATCATTGATAGAAATCAAAATTTTAAGGAGTCTGATATGGTTGGTCAACTACGAAATCAACAGCCTGTTGAGGAGCAGAGTCTAGTACCTGAGAATCATTTTTCCAGAAACCTTGAGATGAGCTCCCTTGAGAATGAGATTTCTGTTATCCAGGATTCAATTGCTCATGTAGAATCTGAACTTCTGAAGGTATGTGTTCGAAAAGAATTTTTGGGAAAGGACTCTGGTGGTCGAGTGTACTGGGTTTTTGGCAGGCCCGATACTTCCTCACTGGTGGTTTTTAATGGTTGTATGGAGGTAAAAAAGAGTGAAATGAAAGAGCTTGGAGATCCTACTGAAAAAAATTCAAAATTGAGGAACTCATTGGTTTCTTACCAATCTGATACTGAAATTGAAGAACTTGTTGGTTGGCTGAGAGATGGTGATGCAAGGGATAGAGAACTGAAAGAGTCTATCTTGCATTGGCAAAGAAATAAATGCAAAGACTCCAATAATGCTGAAAATCAAATTCAAAATGACCTCTCCAATGGTGGAAAAGCTTTTGAATCCAATTTTCCGGTGACCGAGGCTATGACTGTTTTGGAAAAGAAGTTTGGTTCTTGCTTGAAACCAGAGGTTACCGATGTCTCAAAGAAGACGGGTCCGAAAGATAAGGTATCTTTTGAGGGTAGAATGTACAGATGTGAATGCCTAGAACCTATATTGCCTGTTAGACCTCATTGCCGATCGTGCCACCAGACATTTTCCATGAGCACGGAACTAGAGAGTCATAATGATGGAAACTGCAGTGCAGGTTCACCTGTCCCCGAGAATAACAAAGAATGTGAAGATTTAAAGAAGGGGAGGAGGATGACAACTAAAACCCTAGCTGAGCAGCGCTCTACTGACAAAGGATTTTTTAGAAAATCAAGAAGCGGAAAGAATGAGATTGGCTATAATGCAGTAAAATTTCAAGAGCCGGATTGTCCGTTTGACTTTGAGGAGATCAAGTCAAAGTTTGTCACCAGGAACTCTCTTAAGGAATTGGTAGATGACGTGGGACTTATTAGATCTAATGGGATTCCATCATTTTTGCCAAGTTTATCTCCTTATTTCAGTGACCCTGCCTTAAGGTTAGTCCTCACCAGAAAGAATGAGATCAATAATGGAAAGGAATTTGTGGGTATGAACGGTAATAGCAGTTCCAACAATTTGCCAAGAAATGCTGAAAACGACATTGATGAGGCATTGAAAATTGAGAGATTAGACTCTAATTTTACGAATGAAAGGGTTCAATTGTCTGCTAGAAAGAACAGAAGTCCAAAGCTTGGGGTTGGTAAGTACTGCGTGTTTCGTGAATCGTCATCGAGACGATTAGTGGGTAGGGTTTCTCAACTTCTACGGCAACTCAAGATCAACTTGCTTGATATGGATGCGGCGCTTCCTGAGGAAGCTCTGAAACCTTCTATGTCCCATTTGGAAAAAAGATCTGCCTGGCGTGCATTTGTAAAATCTGCAGGTTCAATCTATGAGGTTAGTTTTATATCTCCATTTTTATTATTGCATTAACCTAATTTGAATTTTTAGTGTCAACTTTAGTCTCCACTTGAGTGTTTTAGAAAGTTGATTTTTATAAAACAACTTCCCATCCAAATTGTCTTTCATGATGCATTTTAAGTCGAACTCTCTAATCAGGCTCTTGGGGTTTTCATTTTCAGTGATCCTCTATTTTCATTGTGATATTGCCGTTCTCCTTTCACACTCTGTTTGTTTTAGCGGAAAATATTTTCTACCAAATTTTTTCCTAGAAAATGTTTTTTTTTTTTTTGGTTGCGACCTTGAAACTAATGTGCTATGGTTGTATTAGTGGTAGTGGGCTTGGTGGTGGAGGTGATGGTGCAGTGGCATTAGTAAGACTGTCCAGAAAACATTTTCAACCTCAATAACTGGTTTTCCGTTTTATATTTGTTTTCTGTCATACCAAATGAATACTAATAAATACAGAAACTGTTTTCCAAAAAATTGTTTTCAGCCGAAATAAATGGAGTGTCATAGTTAGGCTTGTAGGCTCTAGAATCCCTGTAGGAATGGGACTTTCTTTTCATGTATCATGTTCGTTGTTAGTTCTTACTGTTTAAACTCCATGCATTTGGTTATATAAACTGAACTTTTTAACGGTATTTTCAGATGGTCCAAGCAACAATCACACTCGAGAACATGATAAAATCCAAATACTTGAAAAACAGTTGGTGGTATTGGTCTTCTCTTTCTGCTGCAGCCAGTATTTCTACTCTCTCGGCTCTATCTCTCCGCATATACACCTTGGATTCTGCCATCATGTTTGACAAGCCTTCACCAACTTCAGATTCTATAGAAGATATCAAATCAAATCAAAATGACAATGTGAAACCAAAAACTAGACAAAGCACAAGAAGGAAAGACTCTGGAGGGTGAAATCAAGCAGACACTTGTTGCCATTGTAAATAAATTTTTGGACCTAGTTGAATCTGAAGCAGTCCTGACCTCTTCTTAATGCGGAGTTCTTTTGTAACCCCAACGTTGGAAGGCATGAGGGCATTTGCTGCTGCCATGCCCCCTTCTTGTCTGTATATAGAAAGCAAGGCTGATTCACTGATAGATGTCGGATGGTGATTCAGAATCAACTTGTGCTGAACTGGTTTCTCAGAATGGGAGCTGCTGGTGCCGTCTTCCAAAGAGTAAAATCCACATTTTGTATATGAAAGTATCACTCCGGGAAAAAAAGAGGAAAAAAAGGGAATCTGCGCAGGGGTAGGTCTGTTGTGTATATGTATATGTTTAAGAATGTTGTCCAGTTTTTTGTTAGAAATGTGAAGGCTTAGTTTAAATCCAGCCCTTCTGTACAACAAGGATTAGGCCTGGGATCCTATCCTTAAAATTGCGCTATTTTTCTGTTTTTAAGTACATGTTTTGAGATGGTCATATGTTGAAATATTCACCAGATTCAAATGGAAAATAAAGAAATAACATTTTGGCACCAAAAAATACTTTTGTAAATTTCCATTTCTGCAAGATCCACAACTGAAACTGCAGCTCAAATATGAGTGAACCATCAAAACACTAACTGGATGGTCACTTCTAAAACCAAATTTCAAGTGTTCTACAAAAACCTCCTTTGACTAGAGATATATATAAGCCTCAAATGCATCGAAGAACCCAAACAAACAAACAAAGCAACCATTCTTTAAAAGCACCTTTTTATATATATCGATTGAGCACTTCAAAAGGTTTACTAATACAATCTAATCCAGATATCAAAATACTGGTTTTCCACAACATTGATATTATGCAGATGCAAAGTGCAACAAAAAAAAAAAAAAAATGGATTTAACTGCACCAACTTGCCTAAATCATTACAAACTGAAGAATAAATTGTGCCTCAAGAGAAGTGCCGCGTGCGTTCGTTCTTTTAGAGTACAAGGGAGAGTTGAGACAGAAATAATGTCAAAGAAAAAGTAAATGAAAATCAATTCTGCAGCTACAGGGAAGCTCTCAACATCCGGATGAAATTCATCAGGTTTTAGACCTCAAAGCAAGACCAGTCTCTATTTTCTTAATTTCAAAGATGAGCATTCTCCACATCTTCAGCACAAACATTTCCGCTTCATCATCCAAGATAGACTGGAGCCTCTCCAGCATTTCAGATGCCTTCACGTGTTCACACGTGCTGGACACAATGTAGTCCACCAGTGAGGTCTCTTCCTCGCCCAGGAACTCTGTTATCTTCTTAGAGATCCATGGTCTCATTCTATCGTGCAGCTCATTCTGAGAGTTCGTAAAAAACAATGAGATATACCTTTGAACACATCACCATTATAAAACAATACAACAATTAAACATAAACTATAGATACTTGAACCCTTCATCCAATTATTTACTCGTTTGGCAAAAACCCCAGGGAGGCAATTTTTGAGAACAGGGGGACTAAATTTGGCAAAAAATCAAATACAGAAATCTAAAAATAATTTTCAATTCAGTTTGCATTTACCAAGAGAGCGATTTATGTGCACCCATGGTACATTTACCAGAAACATGTTTCTTCCTATGTTACATGGACTTGAAGGGTTGTGTATCTAGTTAAAGGTAACGGGAATCAGCAAAAGAGGGTCATATTTTCATATTTTTAATCTATGTTGTTGGATTAAATAGTGTTCTATGTAACAGAGAGTGTCAAAAGACATTATACTCATTTACAGCAACAATGCAACAAAATATGTATATAACGCCATTGTTGAATACAATTATAGAAATGTACAATATAGAGTATTGAACACATATCTCACACTCTAATCAAAGTGTCAAGTGTCCAACAAAGGCATTTGAAGAGTCCAGATATGTCACCTGCTTAGAAGCTAGGTCAACGACTACACTCTCAAAGCTGCCTCCAAAGAATCTTATTTATCTATTTCATATTCTCGTGGTTACCTCCAAGGAATCTTCATTCAATTCAGTAGAATATATGCCTTTCCCAGCTTTGAAAAAAAAAAAAAAACAAAAGGAAAGATATGTCTGACTAAACCCTAATGCTATGTTTGGATTTTTCAAGGGAAAGGAAAATGAAATGGCAATAAAATTACTTCATTTTATAGGTAATGAAACAAAAACAATAACAAATGCCTATTCATCTTCTCATTTTCCTAACCCAACCTAAAATACAAATAAAATTAGCTTCCTTCACTTTATTTTCTCTTCCTATAAAACCCTTTTTCTTTTCCAAAATCCAAACATAGCCTAAAGATTAGGTCATGCTGGGATTCTGCTATTCGGAAACATGTCCTTGAAATTTCAAGCAAAAACTATGAAATCAAAAATTTATGGTACGAGTTACTCACCTTATCATAAACGGCCCAGTTAATTTCATATGAGAATAATTCATCCTTGGTCTTCGGTATCATATCAATTAATTGCTTCGCATCCAATAGCTTTTTATTATCAGGTGTCTTCACTTTATCCAGTCCTTGTTCCCGATCTCGGTCACGTTCAAAATTCTCTTTTTTACGTTCATCCCTGGTGCGATTTGTCTCAAACTCATTCCGGTCTCGATCCCGCTGGCTAGACCTACTATCATGAGAACGTCTTGTTCTTTCTTTTTCTGCATCAGGCCTCTCTTCTTTCGGAGCAACACCAGAGATACGTTTTGCAAATTCTGCTGCCGCAGCCAAATTTGGAGATGGTGCGCCAGAAGTGGTAGGGGCAACGTGCAGTTCCTCTGTTGAGTAATCAATGGGAACCAGAGGCCTCATCTTTTTATCTTTCTGTGCATCCTCATCTTCCTCCTCATTGAAAACAGAGGGGACAGCAGTCCGTTTTCCTGATCCCATAAGACCAAACCCCAACTTTTTAGCAGGAACATTGCTATTATGCCTATCCGATGCAGCAATTGATCCCATGACTAATTCATCCCCATTGCCATTAGGTACACTCCCACCCCCTGGCAAATGGATGTCCAAACCTGTTTACAAAAAAAAAAAAAAAAAAAAAAAAAAAAAAACTATGATCAAATTAATAAATGAAGGAAAGTGACTACAGGCAAAAAAATAGAAGAAGAAATTTAAGTTTAAAAAAAAAACTTGCCATCGTGGTTTCCATGATCAGAATCACCATCATAAGTTTCATCAACATCCATGTCTTTGCTCCCAACATTAGTTTCATCAGGCAATATGGCTTTATCACTTCCATTAGTCACGTAGCCAGGCAAAATTTCCAGCGCAGCTTTCTGTTGTTGTTTCTGCTGCTGCAGTTCCTCATCAGCCCTCCTCTTGGCCTCAGCATCTTCTTCCTCTTCTCTTTGTCTATCGGCCATGTCTTCTTCCTTTTCCCTTAGCCTTCTTTTTCTCTCCTCTGACCCGCTGCTCTTGTGTTTCCTCCTTTTGGAATCACCATCATCGTTGTCATGCTCCTGGTCCATAATTTCCCGCTTCCGTTTGTACTCCCTTTCTTTCTCCTTCTCCTTCTCCAGCTTCCGCATATACTCTTTATCTCTCTCCCTTATTTCCCACTCCTTAACACGCGCCTTGTACCTACGATCATCTTCCTTAAGCTTGTACTCTCTTTCCCTCTCTCTCCTAGCTCGTTCCTGCTCCCTATCTCTTTCATATCTTTCTAGTTCTCTTTCTTTTTCCCGTTTCAGATCTCGCTCCTTATCTCTGCTCCTCCTATCATACCTTCTACTCCTATCAGGTGAGCTTGTTTCAGGTCTCTCATGCTCACTTGTAGGTTTACTTTCACTTGTCATCTCATCATCAATTTTATCTTCTGCAGCATCTGCACAAGAAAAATTGGGGTACACGTCACATGGAGGATCTAGTTTAAAGAGAGTATAATGTATAAACAAACTATAGCAATAAAACTCCCAATATCTGATACAAAAGACTCACCATTTCTCATTATATCCACATCCGAGTCCCCATCCTTTGATCTAGCTGGTTGCTCTGAGTTTGATTTACCAGAACCATCAGCGGCTGTCAGTGGAGGTGGAGGTGGTGGAGGTAAAGGGTTGTTCTTTAACCTCTCTTCTATCATACCAGTAAGCTTCTCTAAAGCTTCTCGGTCAGCTTCCCTGTCTTCATCAGTCACAATGCCAAAGTTAGCAGTGTCATTATTTTCTTCATTCCCTGAATCCTTGTCATCTTTCTTTGTGTCATCGACAGAGGGTTTTGGAGGTTCACTCTTCTCAGCACTCAGGGCACCTTCTTGATCTTTCTGTTCCCCTTCAGTTTCAGTCTCTTTGAGTTTCTTTGAGTTTTCAGCTTTCTTTTCAACATAACGCTCAAGATACTCTCTTGTTGCTTGTGTAACATTTATCTGCAGAGGCAGGTGTATCAAATTTACCCAATAAGTTGAGGAGTAGATCAAACATCAACAATTAAAAGCAAATACAAAGAATGCAAATTTTTCAACACACACAACAAAGATAATAATTAATGCACATTAATATCCAAAAAGGATAAGCACCTCAAGTCATACATGATTCACACAATAACTTCCTTTTCTTTTTGATACAAGAGTAGATATAAGGCTGCTCAAGTTCGAGCAGCAAACACTTAAACTATGTCTGCAGACACTGACCTATCCTTTTGAGTATCAGCATAAAATCCATACTTACAGTTACAGAGTAATTGTTTTCATAGAAACTATAAACACCTGATGGCACATTGTATAACGCAATGCCACCAGGATAACCTTCCACAGTGTGGCTCCCCCACCACTACTACACCCTATTCAAAAACCTTTCCATCTTTCAACCACACTCTCAAATCGAAAGGGGATTTTACCACAGTGAATACCTCTACAATCAGGCAGGATGGATAAGTGGCCAGACACTGGCCTCAGCATAACCACCTAGGTCACATTTGAAAACTTCTCTTCCTGCTCTGAGGATCTCCAGGTTGTTGCATCAAGTATACCTAGCTCCAACCAGAAGCACGTCCATTGGCTTGTTCCCTTCAATGAAATCCAAAGATTCCCTCATGGCTGAGGAATTGTGATCACAACCCCTCCATTCCACTGGAAATCGAATGACATTAAAGTAATCTCCTATGCAACATGGCTTAGCCTACCTTTCTTTCGCAATCCCGAACTCCCAACAAAAGTCCTTCCTGCTGGCCTGCAATACTTGGCCATACAAATTGAGAAAGTCTGTTGTTGGAAGCCATCCTCCACCGAGGCAGATAAATAAGACACAGAATGCTTTCCTAAAGACATCTTTTCTCTCCGCCACCCTCCTATCCCAAAGCACCAAAAAGCCACCTGTTGCCACCCTATTATCCCAAAGCACCAAAATGCCACCCATTATACCCTTTGCTGCCACAGCTCCCAACTTACAAACCTAGAACTCTGCAAGCTTCTAAGTTCTAACTATATCACTAATCACATTATATGTTACATTATCTAACAATTCATGATTCAATTCACAATTCATGACGCAAATCTATGGATTAATCTATTTTGGGATATATTTTTGGTCAAAGATCAAAAAACCAATACCAACCTAAACAGGAGGAACATATTCGACACTTGCTCATAGAAAAAGACAATGCAGTATATTGCAGACTTGATGTCAATTACCTAAAATGAAACATAAAATAATAATAACAACAACAACAACAGTTATAACACTAATATTCATATTAGTACTAGTAGTGGTAGTAAAAGCTGGAAAATACTATAAAGTATGGAACCCAAAAAAAGAAAAAGAAAAAGAAAAAAGGAAATCATCGCTTACCACCAACTCTTGTCCATCAACATTTAATTTACTCAGCAGCCTTAATGCACGAAGAACCCCTTCAGCGGAATCAAATTCACAAAATCCAAATCCTTTAGGAGTGCCGTTTGTCGGATCTTGAGCACGTTTCCAATTCTTGACAGGTCCACAAAGCTTCACAAATCAAGAGATATGGGAATTGTTAGTTCAGTAAATTGGGGGAGGGGGAGGGGGAGGGCTACACTTAACCAAAGAAGGGTTATACACATTTATAAACCTACTTGAAGGAGAGAGAGGATGAAATCACTTTCAACTGTTGATGCAATCTTGCCAACATAAACTGTAGTTTGCGGTTTCTCTGTTGGTGTAACACTTGGAAAGAGTGCTGGCCTAGCAATAGGGGGAACAATCGGACCACGAATTCCTAGAACAGGGGGCCGTGACAATGGTGGAACAATGCCAATTGCACCTGGTGGCCGTAGAGAAAATGCTGGCCGAACCATTGGCGTGAATGGATAGCGAATACCTGCAAGAATGGGAAAAAAAATCTATGCAAAATTGTCAGAACAGGTTTACAGACCAATTATAGTAACAACAGTCTTTCCCATCCATAAAACTATGTGGCTAAAATAATTTCACAGAATAACTAAATGCTTTTACCACATATTACATGCATAATAGAGATGGCAGCACAGGCATGGGAACAATCACCACCTGAACAGATAACCTGAAGGAAATAAAGACAATAACATCGAGCTCATAAATCATGGATATGTGAGGTGAGCTTACCTTATGCATCCACTCGCAAATAGTAGCCTTCTCAAACTAACCCATGCACTGATTATGAAGTTTTGAAATTGGATAACATGCGTCTCATTAACGCCAACGAAATTGAAGATACAAATATTTTAGTGTTCCAGAATCTTTAAATATCTCAACTGTTAACATCTCAATGCGCAAATAACCACAAAGAAAGAACCAGATAGAGGGAGAGAGAGAAAGAAAGAGAGACTGTAAATGAAAAGATAGTGATACCTTGGAATGCAAAGGCAATGAGGACTCAGTTGCTAACATGATCTGCTGCCGCAATTCAAATATCAAGAGCCCATTAAAGGGAAAACAAAGTATCCTTATAACTACCAGATAATAGCCCACTAAATGAACATGGCCAACCAGACAATATTTAGCATGACAACTAGGAAGAATACATTTCAACTATTCCCTATCGTTCAATTTCCTCTATGCCAGTTTTGAGCATAGAAACAAAATTTTCACTAAAATGATGTCATATTTCAAAAAAGAAAAAAAAAATTCAAGGAAACTAAGCAAATATGTGCATACCAACAAAGGAGTTGTAGAGTGGAAGTCTCTAAGGAACTGCAATATGAAGCCTTCGAACCTTTCTGACCGTAATCAATCAGGACACTGTAGGAGAAAACATCCTGTCATCGATACCCCTTATACAACCAGCACGAATTGCTTCCAACTCCTCTCAACCAAACTTTTCCCCTCTAAATCATACTATTAAACCCATGTAATATAAAGGCAAATGCTAACGAGTGCCCTTGGGGCATTGTTTATTATTGGGATTAGAGTGAAAATGTAAAAAAGTGTTTTGATTTGAGTGAAAAGTATTTTGAATTCAATAAAAAAGGGTATAGTGTTCCTTTTTTCTTTTCTTCTTCTTCTTCTTGTGCTATAAAGGCACTTGTTAGCAAGACCCATAGAACTATACTAATACTATCCATGAACCATAAACAACTCTTCATAATAACTTCAATACACAAAATATTGGGTTTACCAAATAAAATAAAATAAAATATAAAGTTCACAATTTTCTAGTACTTACAAATTTTAAAGATGTGCATACAACTTCATGCATCAGAACCAGAGCAATGGCACGATCAAAAGGTTGTTGCCGCTAAAATAACAATAATAACTATAAAAAGTTTCAATTTTTCATCACAGAATAAGACCGAACTAATGCAATTCGATCAACAAGAAACTGAAAGCAAGGGACTTGATCATGAAGATGATAACATTCATACACATACAAACACATATATCGGAATAGAATAGAGAGACAGAGACAGAGACTGAGACAGAATTACCCACCCGGAGGAGGAATAGTCCCTTGAGGAGTGGGAATTGCTGGGTAACCATTCGGCATCGGAGCGTAATGCCTGAAAGCTGGATTGGGAGGCTGACCCGGCGGAGCATAGGTTTGCATCATTGAAACACCCGGTGGCTGAACCCCGACAGAGCTCTGAAAATTAGGGTTATGAAAATTCGGAACCGGAAGGGGCGAGAACTGTGGCGGCGCGGATGAAACCGGAACAGGTGGCGGCACCAGCCGGAACGACGGAGCCGTCGGTGCTACGGCGGGGACTTGCGGCAGCGCATAGGAATAGATGATTTGTGGCGGTGGAGTAGGGTTAGGGTTAGGGTTTACTGGAAGAGAGGTAGATGGAGTGGATGAGGATTGTGGCGGCGGAGATGGATCGAGTTGATTGGATTGGGAGGGCGGGTTTTCGGGTGGGTCGGAAGGTTGAGGATTGGGTTCTGTGGTCGCCGGAGAGGGCGGAGAGTCCGCCATTGAAAGAGAGCTCACGGCGGAGATCGGTGGTGGTGAGATTGTGAGATTTGATGAGTTGTGCGTTGGAGTCCTCTGTAGTGCCTTGGGTTTGTGCCCTAATAACTCTGCGTCGTGTGGGAATTGGGAATGATCAGCTGTGTCGCTAATATAGTTCTTAGTAGGGTATGGTTTTCACGTCCAGTTAGGGATTGCCCATCATCATCATCCGTCACCCCCATCCAATCAGTTTCGGATTAAAAAAAGAAAAATGCTAAGATACTAATTTTACTAACACACTCAAAAATTGATGTGAGGCTCATATTAAGTGATGGTTGATCTTATCAAAATTTGTACGTGTGCTGATAAGATTGTTAGTAAATATTTAAGGCTCTGTTTGGAACGAAATTGAGTTTACATATGGTGTTTGGATAGAGTTGTGGAATTAATTTTTTACAATTCTGTAGAAAACTCTATCAAATAGAGCGCGACTTTCAAAAAAAAATTTCGAAATTTGGTCTAATTGGTCGTCCGGCCGGTTGACCGGAATAGTGAATTTTTTTATTTTTTATTTTCACAATTGATATGTTAATTTTTATATATTCGAAAAAAATATTTTCTAAATATTTTTTAAAATTTTATGTGCTTTAAAATAATTTTGAGTTGTATGTTTAGTTATGAATTGTAAATTTTTGTATCAAATATTAAATGTCACATCAAAAATTTTCACTCAATTCAAAACTCTTTCATCAAACAAATTTTCCACACTCAAATCATAATTTCAAATCTCACAGACTCAAAATACAACTCATACTTTCAAATTATAGTTACAAGGCTCTACCAAACGCAACCTAAGTATTCTTAATATTATTGTTAAGAAATTCCATCCGTATTCATAATTTTAAAATTCATAGAATAGATTAAACAGATTAACGAGTAGACACAGATTGGATCGATGAATTAAACAAATTATAATTTTATCTATACAAAATTATTTGTTTAACTAAACAATTAAAATAGTTAAGGATTCATATTTTTAAAAAAAAGTAAAAAATGCCTTTTTAATATTATATTTATTGAACAAATAAATAATATGTATATATCAATATTTACGAAATTTTATTAATTCCATGCAAGCGGGTTTGGTTTGACGAGTTTCTTTTAATATTTTATTTATTAAACAAATAAATAATATGTACATATCAATATTTATGAATTTTTTTTAATTTCATGCAAGCGAGTTCGGTTTAATGAATTGAAACTTATATGTGTGTCGCCCGATTAAAACTTGGTTCTTTACAAATTATTAAAACTCACCGTTTTGGGTATTGCACGGAAGCCATCCATTTTATGTATGGTTGAATCGGATTTGTTCAATTGGCAAGTCAAACGAATGTTTGTCCCATCCTAATGGAGATGTAACTTGGGTTTAAATTTTTTTGAATTCTAAAATATGTTTAAATTTAATTACTGTTTGGTTTTAAAATTTTAAAAAACAATTTTTAAGTTTTTAATTCATATATATATTTTTAGTATTTTTTTTTGGTGACAATATTTTAATTTAAATACAATTAAAATATACAAAATTTATAATTTTTTAAAAATTCACTAGATATAAGAAAAATATAAAAAAAATAAATAAAATTTTTTGAATGCATTTTTTTTAGACTTCTTCACAACTATTTTACTTTCACATTTAGATTATGTACATCTAGAAAAAAAATGATTAAAATATGAAAAAAAATACTAAAAATATAAATTATATTATAAGCAATTTGCCAGCATATCTATAAAATTATATTATACACATTCAACAATAAAAATATAAATTATAAAATCAAATAATGCATTGATGAATCTAGATGGTTACTGGACCAATAAGGGTGAAATAGATGGTTATGAACTTGAAAGATGATGTTTATTTTTGTTATGCAATAATAATAATTTTAGTTATTACATAAATAAAATAAATTTTCATTTTAAAACGAAGTGTATGGTAGTGGTGGACTATTTGAATAAAGCTTGGTAGCGCGAATTTTCCACCCCTTGAATCCCCCGAAAGTCCAAAACGACGTCGTTTTGGGCTTTCATTTTTTTTTCCCTCTTTTTTCTTCCTCCATTTTCGACCTGCAACAGCTCGGAGGGAGAGGAAAAGAGAGAGAGAAGAAGAGATAAATTGACCCGTCGCCGTCGTCATTCGTCGCCCGACCCTCGCCAAATCACCTGGTCGGCCTCCACCTCCTTGCCTCCTCATGGCCCCTCAATCCCTCCTTCCTCCTCCCCTCCTCCCTCCTCCCTCCTCCCTCTGTTTCTTCATCTTCCTCCTCTGATTCTGAAAAAAAAAAAAAAAAAAAAAAAAATTGAAAAAGCCGAAAACGGCGTCGTTTTCGATTCGGGGGGAATTTAGGGGGAGCCCTTTCGAGCTCCCTAGCACGGTTGGGACTATTTATAGCACTTGGAGTTATAATTTAAACTCATAAAGTCGGGTTAAATAAATTATTTTTCTTTTAAAACTTGATTATAATGTGTTTAAAGTTTGAAAAAATAGAGTTGTCCAGGCTTGATGCAACCTAGTCCATCCATTAAATTATCCATCTACTCCTATTTTAAAAGTGTAACGAGGCTGTTGTGTTTTCTATTTTTTTAAAATTTCAATTTTATCATCTCAAATGTACTATATTTACAAAAAGTCATATATAAACTATCTCTTTATTTTTTGAGTTAATTACTCAAAAATAATATATCTACTTTCAATAGTCCTATATATAAGCAAACCGTCTCTCTTCTTATCCAAAAAAAAAAAAAACCATCTCCCTATTTTGCTACATTAATGATAATTGAAGAATAAAAAATAATTAATCTTTCTTATTTTTTGTGTCTACTTTTATACTAATATACATAATATTTTTAATTGTAAATCATGCATCAAATTACTGTGAATAATTTTGGTTGAATCTTAAAAGTTGTATGCATCCGTTCAAATCTAGACAGAGAAAAGCGCATACGTTTTTAAAATAGAGATTTGTACTACGTCTTAAAAATTTGTAGGTAATCTTCATACATTTTCTTTTTATTTAGATTAGATTTTCTCAGCTATGATATTTTACATGATACTTTAATAACCAATGTATGACATCAAAATTCTAAAAAAGAACCAGTTTTGTTGGCTTCATTTTTCAAATCTATTTTTCAATTTTTTATTTTTCATATTTTTTATTTATTTTTCATATTTTCTCAGTTTTTGTGATTAAAGATATTGAATATAGCGACCCCGGTTTTCCTCCATTGTATATTGTGTTCTGGACTTAGGTTCCGTAGTATTGGTTGTTGTTTATATCTTGTTTCCATCATTTAATTCCTCGTATTAGAGTTTTGGGATGTATTGGGCAGGTTTGTATTAAGTTGGGTGTGTTTTGAAACAAATGGTTGCTGTTCAGATTTTGGTTTCTTTGCTCGAGCGAGACTTTTATCGCTCGAGCGAGCGTTGGGTTTTAATTCCTTCGCTCAAGCCAGGGTCTCTTCGCTCGAGCGAGCTTTGAGTAGTGTGTCTATTGGCTCGAGCGAGAACTCTTGCGCTCAAGCGTGCGTCTGCATCTCTTTTTGACTTGAAGGTTGTGTTTCTTAGCTCGCTCGAACGAGATTTCCTTCGCTCGAGCGAGTGAGCTCTATGTTTTGTGTTTCTTCGCTCGAGCAAAAACTCTTGCGCTCGAGCATGCTTCTGGGTTGTACACCTGAAGCTTTGCATTGTTCGCTCGAGCGACCCTTCTTGCGTTCGAGCGAGATATTTGTTGTGTCTGGTCGCTCGAGCGACCACTCCTTTGCTCAAGCGAGGTTCGAATATATCAGTTCATAGTTGCGATCTTTCCCTTCACTTTTTGATCTCCTTTTCATCTCAAACCTTAGATCCGACTCTCTCTCTCTCTCTATACATACTCTCTCTCTCTACAAATACACCTAGTTCTAGTGGTCTTCTACCCTAGTCTCTTTATAAAAAAGGTAAAGCTTCGCGTAGGCTCCATTTTGATCCGAAGAGTTATGGGTTTAGAGCATCTTTCAATTTTACTCTTCATCTTCTTGAGCTTCCACTTTGAGGTAGGAATAAACTACTCGTCTTTATGAGCTTTAACATAAATTTTAGTCATTTTGATTAAATGGTGAGGTTATGGAAATTTTGGGAAGTTAGGGTTTGATTTTGAAATGTACAAAGAGGGGTTTTCCATTGTTGAGTACCATGTGTGTGTGAGACCTTGGAAAATGGGGTTATTATTGTTAGATTGATGAAATTGAACCTTAGGGTTGATATTTGAAAAAATGGGAAAAAAGCCCTAATTGAAATTAAATAATTAATTTGTATAATTAATTTGGGGAATTAGGAAAATATGAAATTGAGTCAAAAATCATGAAATTGAGAAATTATGAGATTGAATGGTATAGTTGGATTGATTAATCACTCACCTATGAAAATGTATTAATTTATCTGTTTGATAAATTTAATTACCTGTTTAGAAATAACTGTTTTGGGCTATCGGTGGAGGATAACTATGATTGTTGTAGAATTGCATGATGATTAGGTAAATTGAAACTAATCGATTGGGTTATGTCATTGAATATGACGGTTGGATTAACATATTGTATATGTGCTTTAAGTTGATCATTGTATATAATAAACATTTAAATACATTGCATATGTATCTTGTTTGGGAGGAGATAGGAGATGTACTCCATGGTTTGGGAGGAGATAGGGGATGTACTTCCAAACCTGTGTGGGAGGAGATAGGGGATGGACTCCATTGATAATTAAGTTGGTCAGAGTGTCCAGGGTGAAAGTCCCGAAATCTTAATTACGCTTGTATAACGTAGATAATTGGAGTATTGAAATATTAATAATATGAGTTGTAGTCTCATTTTGAATTGATGATTGTTGAAGTGTTAATAACATGAGTTATAATCTCATTTTGAATTGATCATGTTTGAAATGTTGATAGTATGAGTTGTAGACTCATTTTGAACTGTTCGGATTAACAATGAACTATATATATGAATTGATTTGGATAATGAAACGGAAAGGGATTAAAACATGGTCGTGACTATGGATTGGTTATGGAAGAGATGTACGTTGTTTTATATGAGTTAAACATTTATCAAATGCTAATATTTTAGTTAATTCTCATATTATGTTTAACGTATCTCTATTGGGTTTTGGCTTACCCTATATGGAACATTATTTTCAGGTACACGTGATATGCTGCCTCCAAAGATGTAGCTTGGGAGGTTTACAAGCTGAAGGTTTATTTTTTATAGTTTTCTTTTGTATTATATGTAATTCAAACCAATGGCTTAATATATTAAGAGTTATAACTCTCTTTTGTTGAAACCAAGTGTTGACTTGGAAAGTTGTAAGCCCGTAGGGTATTTACTTTGTTGTCAACATGTAATACTTTTGTAATGAACACTCTGATAAACGAATATATGTTTATTTCTCCTATGTCTATAGATATCATGCATGACTGGTTTATGTACTTAAATTTGAGGGCGTCATACTGAAATTTCTTCATATTTTATATTTAAATTATACTCTTAAATGAATATTTAATATCTAATAATCTAAATAGAATTAAAAAGTAAATTATTGATAAAAAAAAATTATAAATTTGAGCACGTACTGACTTTTATTATTGTTAGGGCAAATTTCACTTTACCCTCTTGTGGTTTGGGCCGGATGTGAATTACCCCCCTGACATTCAGAAATCACCACATAACCCCCTTATGGTTGGTGGACTAAAACGCACATTAACTTCTGTTAACAGAAGTTGTAAATTGACAGTTATACCCTTCTCTCTCTCCCTCTCTCTTCATTCTCTTCTTCTTCATCATACCTAGAAGTGTTATACCCTTCTTCTCTATCTCTCTCTCTCTCTTCTTCCTTCATACCCATTCAACAAATTCCCACTTCCATTCAACAAAACACTTAATTTAGTTTCATGCTACCAACTCTAACACATACACACACACACACATATATAAACCTACAAATTGCATATATATAATCTATATATATATATGTCTATATATAGGTATATATATTCCTAAAATCTGTTAAGACGCTTAAGATCAAACTATATTAAAAGAAATATATAAAAAATATATATATAGTTTTTATGAAGTGTATATACATGTATATATTCGCTGTTATATATTTATGAGGTTTGATCTTTAATTTAAGAATGAACTCAAGAAAAAAAAAAAAAAAACACCAGCAGCAGATCTAATGATGTAATTAATGCTAGCTTCGAAAATTAAAACCAAACAGGCCTTAGTTTGTTTATGTTGAATCAGATGTAGCCTTGTGAATTTGATTGTGGAGGTTTGTTGATTTGGGTTATGTGCAGAAAAGTGTGGCTGGATAAGAATACAGATTATATATACATATATATATACATACATTGGGTTTGTTGATTTGGGTTTGTTGATTTGAATATATACATATATATAGCTACAGATTATATATAGGGGAATTGACCTATAAATTCCATACGGATGAAACGTAAACCAATGGTCCCAATTGTTTTATGTTAATATCAGAAGTCCCATTTTTTGGTGTATTATGTTTCTGCCCATAGTTAATGTGTTTTATGTTGAGTTAATTAAATTGCGTACGTGGCGGGGTTTCCACGTTATGGAAAAGCTTACTATAGACATTTTTACTTTGGTACGTTGGATGGGTCCACCCATATTAGCCCAATGAATCCCAATTCTCTGCCCAAAATTAGCGTGGGTGGTAACTCCGTCGGGTCAACCCACTATGTAGACGAAGATGATGATACGGTACTTACATCACATTGTTTTGGGCAACTTGGTTATGTGGTCGAAGTGTCGAGAAACCATCAGTCGAGGCCGTTGATCGGAAACTGACCACATTCCATTATGCGGCAGTAACCGACCACCACCGTCGTCGTTAGTTGGTGTCCTCACACCAAATCATTTGCTAGAAACAGGGAATTTGGGAAATTTGTTTGGATAATCCATTATTTGTAGGGTGAGGTGGTTGGCGGTAGACCATATCGTGTTAAGGCAAATAAGCAAGACAATCTGTGACACTCGAATTTGTAAATTTAATTCAATACTGCAATAAATAGAATTCTTTATTAGTATTAATAATAATAATAATAATAATAATAATTAATGTTATGGTTGTAGGTGATAAAATGTAATCTAATTAGATTATTAAAACCTTGGGCCTAATGCGAATTAAATCAAAGGTTAAAAATAAAAAATAAAAAAACATGGTGATTTATCACCATCCTAATATATAGAATGGTGACTAAGTACCAACTTAGGCCACGTAATAGCCACGTAAAGGAAGAGAGAATGCCACCTGTTACACTGGTGGTCAAATTTAAAGCAACCCATTTAGTATGAACCCATGCATTTACGCCTATAAATAAGAGCAACTATAGAGGAAAACACAAATACAACGAGTAGCGTGAGAATAACGAGACAATCATAAGAAAATAAAGGCTAATGGTTGATATTAAGGTGAGTTATATTATACCTTCAGTTACCATAATATATTTTACGAATGTTTTGAGTTACCATAATTTATTTTATATAATTTATGTTTTATGGTTATATTAATGTTTCAATTACGTAGATTATTTTCTAAACTCCATTTGCTTAAATTGAAACCCATGGATATATTTGTTTAAATTTTAGAAATTATTTAACAATAATTTTGTAAACAATTATTTTCTATAAGTACCACCACGGAGTCCCATGCCTTGGGGGACTTAAAAAAGAAACCATTGGCCCATGTTTGGCTACTTTATGGTCCTCTGTTTGTCATGGATCCATTGACTCCTGTTCTGATTGTCACTCCAGTGACTCCTGTTCTGTTATGATTTGTACTGTGGTTATAGTTATTCACGTAATTTTTATTTCAATTTCTGCCACTTAAATAATTTATTTATGCAACTTAAATTATGTTAATGTTTTAACTTAAATAACTATCCATGGCTATTTTGTGCCCCTATACTCACAGTATAATATATCTCACTCTGCAATGTGCTTATAGCTGTTACCCCTTTGAGGTGACGAGGTTTAGCGAGATCAAGATGGGGGATAAATCACAGTGTTTTCTTTTTCTTCTTCTTTTTTTTTTTTTTTTTTTTGTACTGTCTACATTTCTAATTGGACATCTGGAATAAAATAAAAACCCAAATGACTATGTCTGTTTCCTTTTAATAAACATTCGGTACCCAATTATTTTATTTTAATTTATTTGATTTATCCGTTGCGCTACGACTACAAAATTATTTGAATTATTTTATTTTTATCTTGATGCAACGCCGAACTTTTGGGTACCTGGCTTGGGTCATGACAAAAGTGGTATCAAAGCTTTTATAAAAAAAAATAAAAAATACCCTGAGTGTCTATTAATAAATATATATATATATATTGTCATAATAAAATAAAATATTGTGTCCACCATGATTTAAATAAATATTGGGTAGGCTCAGTTTTCCTGTGTTGTAGGACATGACACACTAGGAAGAATTGATTTGGTTCAAGCCCCATGGAGCGCATCTGGCCCCTAACTTATTGGAGAGATGGGGGGACTCAGAAAGCACTATCGAACAGACCCACCCCGATCTTGACCGACTCATGGGGAGGCCAGTATATTTGCAGGCCGACCCTGATGAGGACTACCTATTTTGGAAACTTAGTCGAGCTAGCACTCGAGAGAGATACATTGGGCCGATGCATGTCGTTGGATTGGTACATCCGCATTTCTTGGTTGCTTCCTTACCTCCAGGCTTTGCTGAGAGGAAAGGGAATATATACCCTAGCAGCCATATTCGCACTACTACACCTCCTCCATAGCACATTGTCCTGACCCCAACCGTGGACTACACTAACAGTACCACATACTTAGAGATATCTGTGCGGCTCACTGGGCGGCAGTTTTGGGGATATGACCACGGTGTACCGGTCTACGTGGTCCAGGTTGTTTAGTGATGTTTTGGGATTGAGCTCAGTGGATGGGAGTTTGAGTCCCTCGTGTAGCAAAAGTTCCCATGGCTGTTCCACGGCCCAGTCTTCCAGAGCCAATTTTCGTGGGGGCTAAGTGACCTATTCTAGGAGCATGACCGAGAGATGTTGCTGATCTTTTTTTTTTTTTTTAACTAACAATGATTAGTCTAATCCTCTGTTTTTTATATTAATATGATTAGATGCTAACTCTTGACGGTATTTTAAGTACGTTGTACTAATATGTTTTCTTTTGCATAAGTAAAAATGATATATGTACTGTTATAGTATCCTGTGAATCATAGATAAGATATCGTGATATGTACTGTTATAGTATCTTGTGAATTATAGATAATTAAATGCATACTAAGTGGATCAAAAAAAAAAAAAAAGGGAGTTCATTAATCGTTTTCACTTTGTAGTAATGGCTAATGATGGAAATGGAATTGGATCATCGGTCAGTGGTACTGATCCAATAGAGTAAATCATGGAAAGAACAGTTATTAGTTTTCTGTGAGCCTTACAAACCAACATTAATAACGAATTGCCTAAATGACAAGAAAAGCCAACTATTATAAAACAGTTCCAAGACTTGAAACCTACCATATTCACCGGTAGCACAAACCCACTGGTAGCAAAAGCTTGGGTCAAAGATATGGAGAAAATTTTTCACACACTACTTTGCACAGAAAGGTAGAAGGTGACTTTCGCCACAGTTACCTTCAAAGACGATGCACAAGAATGGTGGCTACTTACCCTGGAGAAAGAAGATATTGTGACTTGGGCTAGATTCTTGGAGGTATGCTATGAAAAATACTTTACAGATTCGCCGCAGGAACAAAAGGCGTCGGAATTCATACATCTAAGGTAAGGAACCATGACAGTGGTCGAATACGAGAACAAGTTCATGCAATTGGCTCGATTTGCGACATATGTCATCCCCACCGAAACTCGAAAAGTCAGGAAATTTGAAGCAGGATTGGATGCTGAAATCAAGGACAGGTTGGAGGTTTTGAAACTACCAACCTATGCGGCGATGATAGATCGAGCATACATTGCGGAAAAAGGGATTAAAGCCTTACGCTCCAGGGAGCCAAACCAAAGGAAGTGATTTTGGGAAAGAGATAACAGAAGCCCGGTGTTGCACCTCCAAAAAGGATAAATACGAGCACAACCAGTTCAAGCAATTAAGATCCTACGAATCCCAAAGATGGCGCCATTCCAACTTGCTCTACCTATGGAAAGACTCATTGGAGATAATGCCATCGAAACACGGGAGCATGCTTTAGATGCGGCCAAGTTGGCCACTTGCTGAGAGATTGTCCCAAACTTGTCAGTCCTACAACCAGCCCCTCTAAACTAGTCTGAAAACCCGCAGTACCTGGAGGAGTGAGGAATGACACAAAACGCCAAGAAAGAGCCTTTGCCCTGGTGCTTGGAAACCCAGAAGTTACTGAGAATGTTGTGTTAGGTACACTTTCTGTTTGTGGTCACTTAGCCCATGTTCTCTTTGATTTTGATTCAACTCATTCTTTTGTTACACCACACTTTGCTACCAAGTTGGCATCAACACCCGAACCCTTAGGATACATACTATCTGTGTCTTTTCCTTCTGGAAACTTTGCCCTTAGTGCTGATGTGTACAAATCTTGTATTGTATCCTTAAAAGGTGAAACCTTACACGTAGACTTGATTCCCCTCTGCATTAGTACCTTTGATGTGATCTTAGGAATGGGTTGGCTAGCTGCCAACCATACCTTTATTGATTGTGAAGCCAAAAAGGTCTTCCTCCGATCGCCAAACCAACTCGAACTTGTCTTTTGTGACACCCTAAATAATTAATTAATACCACAACCAATAATAATAATAATAATAATAATAATAATAATAATAATAATAATAGTGGGTGTGGTAGTAAAATAAATAATTAATTTTCTGTTGGTATGCGATAAAGTGTAATTTAATTAGGGATTAATTTGTTTATATAGTTATGTTAGAGAACTGGGCCAAAGTGTAATTATCACAAATATTCATTAAGATAAGCATAAATATGTGGTGATTTATGATCAAATCTAGAGGGGGATTTGAGTTGTGCCATGTGTTGGCCTGATGATACATTTGCCTCCCTATATATAAGGAGGAGTTGTGCAAGAACACAAGGAAAAAAAAAAACAAAAAGCAGGCAAGATACTGGAGAAGGTTGTGATAGTGGAAGGTAAGGCTAAATGTCAATATTAAGGTGAGTTATATTATACCTTGAGTTATCATAATATATTTTACGTATGTTTTGACTTACCATAAATTATTTTATATAAGTTTATGTTTTATAAATTATATTAATATTCCAATTACGTGGATTAATTTCTGAACTCTATTTGTTCAAAATGAAATCCACGGATATGTTTGTTTAAATTTTAGAAGGTATTTGACTATGACCTTATAAACAATTATGTTTTGTAAGTACCACCACAGGAGTCCTATGCCTTGGGAGACTTAAATAACCATTGGCCTCTCTTTGTGGTTCTCTATTTGTCATGGATCCATTGACCTTTGTTTTGATTGATTGTCATTCATGTGACCTCTGTTCTGTTCTATATTGTGGTTATGGTTATTTATTTACATAATTTTCGTATTTTTAGTTTCTGCCACTTTGAATAATTTGTTTATTCAAATTAAGTTATGTAAATGTTTTAACTTAACTAACAATCCATGGTTATTTTGTATTCTCTATACTCTTGGTATAATATTTTTCATTCTGTTGTGTGTTTATAGTTGTTACCTTTTCAGGTGACAAGATGTAATGGAGACCCATAACCTCGCGTAGTGGAACCCGCATGAGAATTTGATGTTGAACCACTATTTTGTTTTTCTTTTGTTTTTATTTATTTATTTTATTTTTGCTCCCTTTTGTTTTTACTCAGGGCCAGTCACTGAATAATAAAATAATAAAAACCCTATAGATGTATTTTCTCTTATTAAAATAGTAAAATGAAGTAAATTTTATGTTTAATTATTTTTATTTCCTTTTGCCTCTGCCTACGTTATTTAATTTGCCACGCTTAGCATAAATTAGTGAGTTACGATTCCAACCCTAAGCCCTTGGGGTTGGGTCGTGACATCTTTGATGGAACTGGAGTTTTTTCCCCCTCCATGTGTTATATCCTTCATGACAGCCCAACGATTTATAAGAAAAGGTTGTTGTAGTTATATCTGTTATGTGATCAATACTCAACAAGAGGCCCCCACACTTAATGTAATCTCTGTGGTTCGAGAATTCCCGGATGTATTTCCTGAAGACCTGCCTGGTACCCTAGTTGATCGAGAAATTGAATTCACCATTGAAACCCAACCTGGTACACAACCAATCTCAAAAGCCCCTTACTGCATGTCCATGACAGAATTAAAAGAGATAAAGACTCAACTCCAGGAACTATTGGACAAAGGTTTCATTCGACTAAGTACCTCACCATGGGGAGTTCCAGTACTATTCGTAAAGAAAAAGGATAGCACGATGAGGTTATGTATTGATTATCGAGAGCTGAACAAAGTCACCATAAAAAATCGGTACCCTCTGCCACGAATCGATGACTTGTTCGACCAACTACAAGGCGCCCAAATATTCTCAAAAATTGATTTACGTTATGACTACCATTAACTAAAAGTCAAAACGGAAAGTATCGAAAAGACTGCCTTCAGAACCCATTACGGGCACTACAAGTTTCTCGTCATGCCATTTGGCGTTACAAATGCTCCAGTGGCCTTTATGGACCTCATAAATCGAGTGTTCAAACCCTATCTTGACGAGTTCGTCATTGTCTTTATTGACGACATTCTTATATACTCCAAATCGCCAGAAGATCATGAGCACCACTTGTGAAGAGTTCTATAGACACTATGTGATCACAAGCTTTATGCCAAGTTTAAGAAATGCGACTTCTGGATCACTAGTGTACACTTCCTCGGTCACGTCATTAACAAAGATGGCATCTCAGTTGACCCCTAAAAGGTTGCAGCAATCATGGATTGGCCATGACCTACTAACGTGTTCGAGATTCGAAGCTTCTTGGGTCTGGCCGGCTATTACCAGCGCTTCGTACAAGATTTCTTAAAGATGGCATCACCCTTGACTCAGCTAACTCAGAAGAACACACCCTTTGAATAGACTGATAAACAGTAACGTTACTTCCAAGAATTGAAGAACAGACTCGTGGCGGCTCCTATACTAGCACTTCCCCCAGAAACAGAAGGGTTCGTAATCTATAGTGATGCCTCATACAATAGTTTAGGTTGCGTTCTAATGCAAAATGGAAAGGTCATTGCATATGCCTTACGTCAACTAAAGACCCATAAGAAGAACTACTCGACCTACGATCTGGAATTAGCCGCAGTAATCTTTGCCCTCAAAATTTGGCGTCATTATCTATACGGAGTAACCTGCGAAATTTACACAGATCACAAGAGTCTCAAATGTCTGTTTACACATAAGGAATTAAATATGAGACAACGACGATGGCTAAAATTCATGAAGGACTACGATATAGAAATCCATCACCACCCTGGCAAAGCTAACGTAGTAGCAGGCGCATTAAGTCGAAAGACAACCAAAAGTTTGGCATGTACCTTCGTTCCCCGCAAGATTAATGGGCTGCTCGCCAACATAATCGTAGAACCCAAGTTGATTGAAAAAATCAAAGTCTGCCAATGTGAAGACAAACTTTTGAAGAAAAAGTATAAGGAGCAAGGAAACACGCCCGACCCTAACTTTACGATAAGTAAGGGGATGCTAAAATTTCATAATCGAATTTGTGTACCTGACTTTCCAGAACTCAAAAAAGATGTTAGTAGAAGCTCATAGCTCGAGGTTTGTGATCCACCCTAGCAATACGAAGATGTAACACGATCTGAAGGAACGCTTCTAGTGGACAAGAATGAAGAAAGACATAGCAAGTTACGTCTCCAAATGCCTGCATTGTCAACGGGTTAAAGTAGAACATCAAAGACCTGCAGGATTGTTGTAACCACTCCCGATTCTTGAATGAAAATGAGAGCACATTACTATGGACTTCGTGGTCGGGCTATCGCAATCAATCTTGAAGAATTATGCAATATGGGTTATCGTAGATTGATTAACGAAGTCGGCGCATTTTCTACCAATTAGAATCATGTACTCCCTCTCTAAGTTCACCACTGTATACATTAAGGAAATCATTCGTTTGCACGGCACCCCAGTTTCAATCGTATCTGATAGAGACCCCCACTTCGTGTCTTATTTCTGGAACAAATTGTAAGAAGCTCTAGGAACCACTTTGAAGTTTAGCACGGCTTATCACCCACAAACTGATGGGTAATTCGAAAAAACAATCTAGACTTTGGAAAATATGTTACGTGTGTGCTAGACCTCAAAGGTAATTAGGATGATCACCTACCCTTGGTGAAGTTCGCCTATAATAATAGCTACCATGCAAGCATTGGAATGGCACTGTACGAGGCACTCTATGGAAGAAGATGTCGATCACTTCTGTGTTGGACGGAAGTCAGAGACAGGAAATTATTAGGCCTTGAAATCGTGCAAATCACAAGTGATAAGATTCAGCTCATCCAACAACAAATTCGCACTACTTAGAGCCACTAGAAAAGCTATGCAGATACATAGAGATGAGACGTAGAATTTCAAATAAGCGATCATGTGTTCTTAAGAATCTCACCAACGAGAGGGGTTATCCAATTTGGAAAACGAGAAAAGTTAAACCCACGTTACATCGGGTCATTCGAGATACTAGAAAGGATTGGTCTTGTGGCATATCACCTTGCGCTTCCACCCGAACTATCCAATGTCCACAATGTGTTTCACGTTTCAATGCTTTGTCAATATCTTCAGGATCCAGAGCATGTTGTCAATTACGAGAACCTGGAAGTTCAAGAAAACCTCTCTTATGATGAACAACCAGTACAAATTCTTGATCGCCGTAATCAGGTCCTTCGAAATAAGACTATACCACTTGTAAAAATCTTATGGAGAAACCATTATGTCGAAAAAGCAACGTAGGAAACTGAAACTCAAATGCGAACCAAATACCGACGCCTCTTCGAAAACCAAGGTATGTCAAGTTTGGGGACAAATTTCTTTTAAGGATAGGAGAAATGTGACATCCAAATTTGTAAATTTAATTCAATACTGCAATAAATAGAATTCTTTATTAGTATTAAAAAATAAAATAAAAATAATAATAATTAATGTTATGGTTGTATGTGATAAAATGTAATCTAATTAGATTATTAAAACCTTGGGTCTAATGCAAATTAAATCAAAGGTTAAAAAATAAATAAAAATAAAATGGTGATTTATCACCATCCTATTATATAGGATGGTGACTAAGTAAGTACCAACTTAGGCCACGTAATAGCCACGTGAAGGAAGAGAGAATGCCACCCGTTACACAGGTGGCCAAATTTAAAGCAACCCATTTGGTATGAACCCATGCATTTACGCCTATAAATAAGAACAACTATAGAGGAAAATACAAATCCAAGGAGTAGCATGAGAATAACGAGACAAGCATAAGAAAGTAAAGGCTAAGAGTTGATATTAAGTTAAGTTATATTATACCTTGAGTTACCATAATATATTTTATGAATGTTTTGAGTTATCGTAATTTATTTTATATAATTTATGTTTTATGGTGAAGTTAATGTTTCAATTACGTAGATTATTTTCTGAACTCCATTTGCTTAAATTGAAACCTATGGATATGTTTGTTTAAATTTGAGAAATTATTTGACAATAATTTTGTAAACAATTATTTTCTGTAAGTACCACCACGAGAGTCCCACGCCTTGGGGGACTTGAATAAGAAACCATTGGCCCTTGTTTGGCCACTTTGTGGTCCTCTGTTTGTCATGGATCCATTGTCCCTTGTTCTGATTGTCACACCAGTGACCCCTGTTCTGTTCTGTACCATGGTCATAGTTATTTACGTAATTTTTAGTTCAGTTTCTGCCATTTAAATAATTTATTTATGCAACTAAATTATGTTAATGTTTTAGCTTAAATAACTATACATGGCTATTTTATGCCCTTATACTCACAGTATAATATATCTCACTCTGCTATGTACTTATAGCTGTTACCCCTTTGAGGTGACGAGATTAGCGGGATCAAGATGGGGGATAAATCATAGTGTTTTCTTCTTCTTTTTTTCTTTTTTTTTTGTACTGTCTACATTTCTAATTGGACATCTGGAATAAAATAAAAGCCCAAATGACTATGTCTGTTTCCTTTTAACAAACATTCGGTACCCAATTGTTTTATTTTAATTTATTTGATTTAGCCGTTGCGCTACGACTACAAAATTATTTGAATTATTTTATTTTTATCTTGTTGCGACGTCGAACCTTTAGGTACTGGGCTTGGGTCGTGACACAATCTTGCTGGCGAATTTGTAGGCAGTGCTAGGCTGGTGTGGATCGCAATGTGAACGGGATCTGATATCCCGTTGTGACGATGTGGGTGTGTGTTAGGGTCGTTGTGATGATGTGGGTGTGTGTTGGGGAGATTGGTGGTTGTGGTTGGTGATGTCTGGGGGTAACTAATGTTTTTGTTTGTTTGTTTTTTTTTTCGTGTAGGTTTTGTTTATTCAGATGTGGCGAGTTGGTGTGGTTAGTTTTTGTTTTTGTGTCGCAGGTGTTGTGTGAATGGTTTGTGTCACAACTCAAACTTGGTACCCAAAGGTTCGGCGTCGCAACAAGATGACAATAAAGTAATTCTGAAATTTTCTGTAGTTGTAATGCAATGGATAAATTAAGTAAATTAAAATAATATAATTAGGTACCAAATGTTTATTAAAAGGAAACAAACATAGTCATTTGGGTTTTTTTGTATTACAAGAGTTCGATAAAAAAAAAGAGAAGAAATCTTTAAAAAAATAAATAAAAACAACACAGCGATTCATTTCCCATTTTGATCCCGCTAAACCTCGTCACCTGAAAGGGGTAATAGCTATAAGCACATAGCAGAGTGAGAAATATTATACTGTGAGTATAGAGGTACAAAATAGCCATGAATAGTTATTTAAGCTAAAACATTAACACAATTGAGTTGAATAACAAATTAATTAAGTGGCAGAAACTGTAATAAATAACTATAAGCACGATACAGAACAGAACAGAACATGGGTCACTAGAGTGACAATCAGAACAGAGGTTGATGGATCCATAACAAACAGGGGACCACAAAGTGGTCAAACAGGGGCCAATGGTTATTTAAGTTCCCCAAGGCGTGAGACTCCTGTGGTGATACTTACAAAATATAATTGTTTACAAGATCATTGTCAAATAATCATTAAAAGTTAAACAAACATATCCATGGGTTTCATTTTATGCAAATAGAGTTTGGAAAAGAACCTACGTAATTGAAATATTAATATGATTTATCAAACATAACTTATATAAAATAAATTATGGTGAGTCAAAACATACGTAAAATATATTATGGTGACTTAAGACATATTTAAAACATATTATGCTAGCTCAAGGTATAATATAACTCACCTTAAATTAATTTCTTACTCTTTCTTTCCACCACTCAAGGATTCCTCACCCGTGCTGTCTTCCCTTACTTTCTACTTTCTTTTTCTTTTCTGTTGCCCTTAACATGAGCCAATCCTCTATATTTATAGGGAGGTAACTGTGGACAATAAGTTACGGAAAGTCCTCGAGTGTTGACACGTGTAATCTTGGCAGATTCAATCTTATATATTTTTCTTATTTATTTATTTATTAACCCTGTTGAGTTTATCTCTTAGAATTTACCGAGAGTCACTTTGGACTTTTACTATTCTAAAAGTTATTACCTTCTTTGGTAATTCACGATGATTCTTAAAATTATATATGACTATAAGTTAGGTTCATAGCTAAAAATCTCACCACCAAACTATAAAACATTACTTACCACTTACTAAAATATTTAACATGTGGTGTCTCACAATTTATTTCCTTAACAATTTAATCAATTAATTCCTATTTTCCTAAACTATGCATTTATTTGTTTACTACTATTATTATTACTTTTTTTGAGTTCTATTTATTGTAATTTTAAATTTAAAAAGAAAATTTCGGTGTCACAGTTTGTGTAGATGGTTGGGGGTTGTGTAGTGTGAGGGTAATAGGTGTGGGATGGTTAATGTTGTTGATGTGGTGTTTCTGATTTGTTACCAAACACGTTATATACAATACAAGGCTAAAAAAGTAACAAGATCCACACCCCAGCAATGCACGGGATTTGCTGGTAGACATTACCATACAAATAGAACTAGTGAGAGTATTAAAAAAAAAAGAAGGGATCTCTCAATCCAAAACTCTCCCAAATGGAATTTCCTGATAATTTTTGATAGAAATTATGTTGTTTAAATGAATTTAGATTTTTGTTTTGGGTTGTTGTGATGACCCCGCCTCGTATAATATTTTATATTTGATTAATTGCGGAGATTTGGATTTTTATTTAGTTATTACCTTGATTTAAATTGGAAATTATAAGAACTGCAGAATCTGATTCGTATATGATTCTATTAAAGATCTATTTTGGAATTAGAAATTAAAGGTTCAAATGGCTTAAGGAAGTGAAATTAAGAACTTGAATCAATTTAACTTTAATTACGAACCCATTTGAGAGTTTAATTAAATATTTGATTCACTTTAGTAAAATTAAGATTCGATTAATTAGGTCTGAATCGGAGGTAATTAAGTTAATTAAATTATAAGATGGAGAATTGTGATTATTACGAATTAAATCTATTTTTGAGATATCCAATTTGAATATGTGATTTATTGACGAAAATTTTGAGTTTGATCAGGAATTGAAGTCCTAAATGATTTGAAAAACAAAAATTGATGATGTCAATAAGCTTAATTTGATATTTGGAGCTTTTTGAAAATTTGATTAAAAAATTTGATTCAGAATGATAAGTTTAAATATAATTAATTGGGCTATAACGAAAGTCAAATTAGATTGATTAAACTATGTGGGATTTGTGATTAGTTATAATTAATTTAATCATGGGCCAACCAAGATTTAATAAGATTAAATGATGCTTAATTAAATTAGAATGTGATTTATGTACTCAATTATTCCTACTCAATTAACTTGATTGAGCCAAATTGGGAGAGTTCTAGAAGAATTGATAACGTGGTGTGTGTCTGTGTGTATGCACCGTATATCCCTCTGCTGGAGCCTATTCAACTATTTGACACTCCTATCCAATTCCTTGACATTCTGATTAAGAGAGAAACAAGAGAGAGAGGGAGAAAACCGTAAGAAGAACAAAGAAGAAAAGAAAAAGAATTCAAGTTTTGTGCTAAAATTGAAGGAAGAACTTAAGAGACTCAACAAATTAAAGTTCCAGGTAAGAAAGTTTAAGCTTGATTCTTATAGATTAATCTTTTAGCAATTGAAATTAAGGGGTAATTGGGTTTAATTTCATGACATAAGAAAAGAATGTAGAAGATTTGAGTTGAGTGTAATAATTAAGAAATTGATGTTGTGATTTAATATTTGGATTTGATTTTCTTCATCCTTCACATATTTTTTGTTTATCCTTACATGCATTGTGAATTTTCAAGATTTTAGAATTTAATTCATATTTTAAAGTTTATGAGTTTGAGATTAAGTTGTGATATAAATTAAGAAGTCAAATTATAAATTGATTGAGGGTGGATTTGAGAGAATTAAAATAGAAAGTTGAGGATTAATTATATAAATTCATAGAAATTGGGTCTTGCATGTTTAATCAAGTTAGGTTGAAAATATGAGTTATGGTTCTTTAAATTTGTTATGTTTGAGTTTAATTTTGAGAATCATTCATAAATTGAGTTCTATAAATTACATGCAACAAGAAATATTTGAAGATTGGATCCATGCAATGGAGTATATAAATGACTTTGAAGAAAAAGTCATAAAAATCATGAGTTTATGAAATTTGAGAGTTGATTTTGGAATTAAAGGAAGTTTTGATTTTATTATGAAAACTAGGAATTTGTTTAATCCATGCATGTGATTTAATTTAAAAGGTTTATTCAATTTAAGCACGTTTTAGAACATCTATGATTATAAATTAAGTTTTTGGTTAAAAATTGAGTTAAGTTGAATTTCAAAAAAAATGATTTTGTAATTCATTGGTTAAGTTTGATTTTGTTATTAATAATGGACTTGGGTTCTATTTTTACATACATCATGAAATTTTCAAGGGTTTGGAAAGTCTAATTCATATTTTAAAATTGTGGGTTTGATATAAAGAAAATAAATTAAATCTAAATTTGGACAATTGGAGCACGATTTTGCAAAAGAAGGAGTTTTGGTCCAAACAAGGCAGATTTTCTAATTTTATTATTTTTCCTTTTTCTAATTTATGGGCCTTCATTTACATGATTTTCAGGTGTCATATACATCCATATGCATATTATAAGCATGAAAGAAATTAAAGAAAGAATAGAAACAACCGAACGAACAAGTAACAGATAAACCGAATGTCACGACCCAAACCCGCCCCTAGAAGGTTGGTATCGTAACCGGTCAGTAATCCTAGATTACCACAGGCCTTTCTGTACAAAACATAAATATTCGGGGCTCGCGGAAGCGAACATAAAACACCAATAGTCCGAAGAGCTGTGCATTTATATGAACATACATTACATGCCAAAAATGATGTTAATTTACCCACTATCTTTACATAACATATACAACACATGCCACATATACATAACAAAACAAAACTCGTGCGGCCTTCCAGGCCTAGCCCCAGCTCGGAGGCACCCAAAACATCTAGTTAGGCTTCAAAACGGCGGCTCGACAAGACCCCCCCTAGGCTTGACTCCCTGAATGCTCACCTAAAAATACATATATACAGGGGTGAGCTAAAGCCCAGCAAGTAACATTAACGTAAAGGGTTAGTGAACGAATTCCGCATATCATATATCTGTAAAACAAATCATCATAAACATAATCATTCCATAACAGAACATACATAATGGCATACTCCATAGAACATAACATATACTGAACATTTCCGACTAGAGTAATCAGTTCCAGATACTGATTAAACACACACCACCATGAAGTGGCTAACGAGATCTCGTAAACTGGTCATGGACCCGCATTTTCATGCCGTCCCCCATGACTTGGGACTATTTATGGATGCCATACTAGATTCGCAAATAGGACATTCGTTCACAGAATCAAAATCACATTTCAAAAACATAACTTGACGTATCACATTTGAAACATACTTTATAAGAACATAACTTTACAGAAATGTTACTTACAGTGGGTTTCCGATACCGATTGCACGGTTTTCACGTCTTGACCTGCAATTATCAACATATTATCATAACATCTAGCAATTCAAGCATTTCATTCCTTCCTTACTCAATTCCGTGTTCATAAGATACTAAATGATGCACATAACATGTGAAAATCAGATAATTCATGCCATATATGAACTGCATGCAACTACCCAAAATTTCCTGAAATAGGTCCTCCGCTCGAGCGCTACCTTGTCCGCTCGGCCGAGGATTAATAACTCAAAACTCTTTGAGAGGCCGATTTTCCCGCTCGAGCGGGACTCCCTCCGCTCGAGCGGACCAAGCGAAAAATCTGAATTTTTGGAATTCTCATACTTCAATCTTTCCTTTGTAAAAACCCACTTCAAAATGATGAAACCAAGTCCCAAATCTTCTTGAAAGTTATTTGATTTAACCATTACAACTTCAAAACAAAACCCATATACATCATACACAAGATCAAACCGTGAATTGAGTTGAAAAATTATGAACATGCACATAAAAGCTTCATTCCTTTACATCCATGGAGGTTCTCCCTCAAATTCGCCAAATATGACCATGACTCATCAATTTCTACCATGTATGCCCAAATAAAACATATTTCCCCTTCAATCCACTTAATTATCATGAGATATGCATGAATCAACCTTACTTCAAGAAATTAGAGAAGCAATTCTGACCTTAATTGAGGAAGCTAGCTTGATTTTTCCCTTTTTCTATCTTTCTTCCTCTTCCCCTTTCCTTTCTCTCTTCTCTACGAATTCTTTCTTCTCTCTCTCTTAGATTTCCTTCTTTTGCTTTGAGTCAAATGAGTCAACAATCCTTATATATCAAGTAAATCAATTAAACCAAAACACTTGAGCCAAACAAGCCTTACGAATCAGACGAAATTCAGTCCTCAATTTATCGTCCCAAATGGTTCTAAAAATTCCCGGTATCACATAGACGTGTTCAATTTCATTTTCTGAACCCATTACGGTCGTCAATTTCAGTCCCGAAGTCGTAATCTCGACAGATATTCTTCTAATTCAAACATATATGCTTCAATTAAATCATATAATAAACATAATTAAATACGGATAATCGTGACATACTTTTCGGGGTCATTACACCGAAGAAGGTTAAAAATCGACTGATTGACTTGAATGTATATTGAGAAATTGTGCTATGAATATTTGTGTTTATAGGTCAAGACTCGAAGACTGAACAACGGGTATTGGAAGGCCACTATGAGTAACATTTCTGTAAAGATATGTTGATATGAACTATGTTTCCACTATTATGCGATAAGTTATAATTTCTGAAATGCTATTTTGATTATGTGAACGAATGTCCTAATTGCGAATCTATTATGGCATCCACAGATAGTCCCAAGTCATGAGGGACGACATGTAAATACGGGTCCATGACATATATGTGATATGAGATCTCGTTAGCCACTTCATTGTGGTGATATGTGTTTAATCGATATCCGGAACCGATTACTCTAGTCGGAGGACAATATATGATATGTTCTGTGAGACGTACCATTACGTTATGTTCTGATATGAGACTGATATGATTGATTGTGATATGATTTGTTTTACGGATATTGTATTTGGAATTTATTCACTAACCCCTTTACGTTAATGTTATTCACTGGGTTTTAACTTACTGTTTTTATATACATGTATAGATGAGCGTTTTGGAGGGCAAGCCTAGAAGGGGTCTTTAGCTGAGCTACAGTTTTGAAGCTTACCAAGTTGTTTTGTGTGCCTCTGAGTTGGGGCTAGACCTGGAAGGCTGTTGTTTGGCTTTTGATCGTGATGTACACTTTTGTTATGTGCATATGTTATGTATAAGGTGTTAAGTTATAAGTTATGTACTGAATGTAGGTAAATTAACGTCGTTGCATGTAAATATTTGTTCATATAGATGCACAACTCATTGGACGATTGATGTTTTTGAATATTGCTTCCGCTAGTCTCGATTATTTTTTATTGTACAAGAAGGCCTTTGGTAATATCAGATTATTGGCCGGTTACGACACTAAACCTATGGGGCAGGTTTCGGTCGTGACAGTTGTAATTTTAGAGAGAGAATGAGAAAGACCCATGGCATGCCTTTACAAATTTAAAGATGTTCTGGGGGTATTTTGATCTTAAAATGTAAATTACTCTCTGTATGGGCGTTTGAACTACACAGCCCGTTAACTTTGATGGAAAAGTAAACGGTGCATTTTAGTCCACCAATCACAAAGGGGCTATGTGGTGATATTCGAATGTTAGGGGAGTAATTCGCACATGGCCCAAACTATAGGGTAAAGTGAAGTTTGCCCTTATTGTTATTTAATATTAATAATTTTTTCCCTAAAAATAATATAGAACAAATTATTTTCTATGTATATTTAGATTAAGTGAATCTAAATCTAAAAATAAAATTAAAAAAAAAAACTAGTATGAAATTAAGTGAATCTAAAAAATAAATAAAAGGGTTACTAAAAAAACAATTTCAAAGACAAAAAACATGAAAATCAAAAAATTCAAAACAAAAATTTCTCTTTTTTAAAAATCTTTTTTAACTAATCTCTAATTTTACACAAATTATTAATAAATTCCTTTTAATTTTGTGTGAATTTAATAATCTAATTAAAAAATAGTGCACACACACAAAAAAAAAACACAAAAACGTAACACTTTATATTTTAAATTTTTTTAAAAATTTTGTTAATTACAAGCCGCACTTAGTATATATTTTTTAAAAAAAAAAAAAAAAAAAAAAAAAAAAAAATTAAAATTTTTTTTAAAAATATAAAACCTAAAACAAAAACTAAACACACTAAACATCTACACTATAACCAACTATTTAATTATGAATAATTAACTTATCATTGTTACATATATTATATTGTTGCAAAATATTTCTTATATTACTTTTGTAATATCTTATATATGTCAGTGTCTACATATATAAATATATTAAAATATATATATATATATATAAATATAAATTTATATATGTTACTGTATTCATACATTGCCAATCCTTAATATTATATTATCATTAGATACTTTCTAACATGTATTGTTTTAGTAATATAATTATATTTGCTAAGAAAAAATTGTGAAATTATGTATTGTTCTTCTATTAATTTATTTTCAATACATATATATAAATATATATTGTCACGACCCAACCCCAGGGCTTAGGGTTGAAATTACAACTTATTAAGTTATGTTATTTGTAGCAAATTAAACTATGCAAGCGGAAATAAAATAATGAAACAGAAAATTTACTTCATTTTACTATTTAAGAAAAAGAAAATACATCTCTAGGGCTTTAGTTATTTTATTAGTCAGTGACCGGCCCTGAGTATGACACAAAGGAAGCAAAACTAAAAAGATAAAAAAAAGTGGTTCAACAGCAATCCATGTGCGAATTCCATTTTGTGGGATTATAGGTTTCCCCTACATCACGTCACCTGAAAGGGTAACAGCTATAAGCACACAGCAGAATAAGAAATATTATGCCAAGAGTATAGGGAATACAAAATAGTCATGGATAATTAGTTAGGTTAAAATATTTACATAATTTAATTTGAAATAACAATTTATTTAAAGTGGCAAAATACAGAAATCATGTAAATAAATAATCATAACCACGGTATAAAATGTATCGTAATGAGGTCAGTATGACAATGTAATGTCGAGGTCAATGGATCCATGACAAACAGAGGACCACAAAGTGGCCAAATAGGGGCCCATGGTTATTTAAGTCCCTCAAGGCGTGGGACTCCCGTGGTGGTACTTACAAAACATAATTATGTATAAGGTTATGGTCAAATATATACTAAAATTTAAACAAATATATCCATGAGTTTCCTTTTAAGTAAATAGAGTTTAGAAAGTAACCAACGTAACTGAAATATTTATAAAACATAACTTTATTAATATAACTTAATAAAATATAACTTGTATAAAATAAGTTATGATAACTCCAAAAATTCGTAAAACGTATAATGGTAAATCAATGTATAATATAACTCACCTTACTATTGACCCTTAACCTTACTCCATTATCACAACCTTATAAGCTCTTTACTTTCAGTATTCACGTACCTCTCTCTCTTTTTCTTTCTTTTTTTTCTTTCGTTTTTCCTTCCTTCATTCAACACTCTTGCTCCTTATATACTACTAACTGAGCCTTGATTGAGTGACACGTATCCTCTCTATGGAGGGCCATTATTATGCTAATAGATTGAGTTTTAATTATAGATTCAAATCAGAGATTTGAATCTTTTTAGGATAAGTATAGATCTCTCAAATAAATATATACTTGGGCCATTTGTTTGGGCCGATATTACTAAACATTTGTTGGACCAACAACAGATTACAAATTTTATTTTCTTTTTATTTATTTATTTATTTGTTTTTGTGCTAAATTTTCCAATATTCCTAATGTAAATTAAATTACACCTTATCATTTATCATCGTAAAATTAATTATTTTATTTTACTTTACCGATTATTATTATTATTCTTGTTATCAATATTATTATTTATTTACTATTTTTAATTTTAATTTGACCCAGCTAGTATTATAATTCCATAAATGTGTTAATTTGGCCCCAAATAATAATCCCTAATTAATTTCATATTTGATAACCCAATGCCAAATTAGATTTATATATTTATTTATTTATTTAATAATCTATCATCACATGCAACATAATTATATATAATTATAAATATTTATGTGGTATTTAAATTAAACGTTCAGGGTGTCACATTTCTCCCATTCTAAATAGAAGTTTGTCCCCAAACTTGACGTACCTTAACTTTCGAAGAGATGTGGGTATTTGGCTCGCATTTGACCTTCCGTTTCCCACATAGCTTCTTCGATGCGATGATTTCGCCATAAGACCTTTACCAGCGGTATGGTCTTGTTTCGGGGAATTTGATCACGACGATCGAGAATCTGCACTGGTTGTTCTTCATAAGATGGATCCTCCTGAACTTCCAGATCCTCGTAATCAACAACGTGCTCTGGATCTCGAAGGTACTGTCGAAGTATTGAAACGTGAAACACATTGTGGACATTGGATAGTTTAGGTGGTAGTGCAAGGCGATAGGCTACACGGCCAATCCTTTCCAGTATCTCGAATGACCTGATGTAACGTGGGTTTAACTTTCCTCATTTTCCAAATTGGATCACTTCCCTTGTGGGTGAGATTTTGAGGAACACATGATTTCCTACTTGAAATTCTAAGTCTCGTCTCCAAGTATCTGCATAACTTTCCTGGCGACTCTTAGTAGTGCGAATTTGCTGTTAGATGAGTTGGATTTTCTCACTTGTGACTTGCACGATTTCGGGGCCTAACAATTTCCTGTCCTCGACCTCCGTCCAGCACAGAGGTGATTGACATCTCCTTCTATACAGAGCTTCGTACAGTGCCATTCGAATGCTTGCTTGATAGCTGTTGTTATAGGCGAATTTCACTAAAGGTAGGTGCTCATCCCAGTAACCTTTGAGGTCCAGCACGTATATACGTAACATGTCTTTCAACGTTTAGATTGTTCTTTTGGATTGCCCATTGGTTTGTGGATGATAAGCAGTGTTGAACTTCAGTGTAGTTCTCAAATCTTCTTGTAATTTATTCCAAAAGTGAGACACGAAACGAGGGTCTCGGTCAGACACGATCGAAACTGGGATACCATGCAAACGAATAATCTCCTTGATATATAAAGTGGCAAACTTATTTAGAGGGTACCTGATTTTGATTAGTAGAAAATGCGCTGACTTCGTCAATCGGTCTACTATAACCCATATTGCATCATTCTTCGAAAACGACTGTGGTAGCCCGACCACGAAGTCCATAGTAATGTGCTCTCATTTCCATTCAGGAACATGGAGTGGTTGCAGCAGTCCTGCAAGTCTCTGATGTTCGGCTTTAATAAGCTGACAATGCAGACATTTGGAAACATGGCTTGCTATATCTCTTTTCATTCCAGTCCACCAGTAGTGTTCCTTCAGTTCATGGTACATCTTTGTGTTGCCAGGGTGGATTGCAAATCTCGAGTTATGAGCTTCCTCCAATATCTTCTTCTTGAGTTTCAGAATGTCGGGTATGCAAATTTGATTCTGAAATTTCAATATCCCATTGTTTATAATGAAATCAGGATCAGACGTGTTTCCTTGTTCCTCGTTCATTTTCTTCAAAAGTTTATCTTCCCATTGGCGCGCTTTAATTTCTTCAATCAATGTAGGCTCCATGGTTACATTGGCAAGCAACCCATTGATCTTGCGGGAAATGAGAGTACATGCCAAACTTCTCGTCGTCTTTCGGCTTAGTGCGTCTGCCACCATGTTAGCTTTGCCCGGATGGTGATGGATCTCTATATCATAGTCTTTCATAAATTCTAGCCACCATCGTTGCCTCATGTTCAGTTCCTTCTGTGTGAATAGGTATTTAAGACTCTTGTGATCAGTGTAAATCTCGCAGGTTGCGCTGTAGAGATAATGATGCCAGATTTTGAGAGCAAAGATCACTGCAACCAATTCCAAATCATGAGTCGGGTAATTCTTTTCGTGAGTCTTTAATTGTCACGACGCATAAGCAATGACTTTTCCGTTTTGCATGAGAACGCAACCCAATCCATTGTATGAGGCATCACTATAGATTACAAACCCATTTGTTCCGGTAAGGAGTGTTAATATAGGGGCTGACACAAGTCGACTTTTTAATTTTTGAAAGCAACGCTCCTATTTATCAGTCTATTCAAAGGGTATGTTCTTTTGAGTTAGCTGGGTCAAGGGCGATGCTATTTTTGAGAAATCTTGCACGAAGCGTCGATAGTAGCCAGCTAGACCCAAGAAACTTTGGATTTTTGACACATTAGTAGGCCGTGGCCAGTCTACGATTGCTGTAACTTTTTGGGGGTCAACCGAGATGCCGTATTTGTTAATGACGTGACCGAGAAAGTGTACACCAGTGATCCAAAATTCGCATTTCTTCAATTTGGCATAAAGTTTGTGTTCACGTAGTGTTTGTAGAACCATTCGTAAGTACTGCTCATGGGCCTCTGGTGACTTGGAGTATATGAGGATGTTGTCAATGAAGACGATGATGAATTCATCAAGATAGCGTTTAAACACTCTGTTCATGAGGTCCATGAAGGCTATTGGGGCATTTGTGATGCCAAAAGGCATGATAAGAAACTCGTAGTGCCTGTAACGGGTTCTGAAGGCAGTCTTTTCAATACTTTTTGTTTTAATTTTTAGTTGATGGTAGCTAGAACGTAAGTCGATTTTGGAAAATACTTGGGCGCCTTGAAGTTGATCGAATAAGTCATCAATTCGCGGCAGAGGATATCAATTCTTGATGGTAACCTTGTTCATCTCCTGGTAATCGATGCATAATCTCATCGTGTCATCATTTTTCTACATGAACAATACTGGAGCTCCCCAAGGTGAGGTACTAGGTCGAATAAAACCTTTGTCCAAGAGTTCTTGGAGTTGAGTCTTCAACTCCTTCAATTTTGTCATCGACATGCGATAAGGAGCTTTTGATATAGGTTGTGTGCCAGGTTGGGTTTCAATGGTGAATTCGATCTCCCGATCAACTGGAATACCGGGTAGATCTTTAAGAAAAACATCCGGGAATTCTCGAACTACAGGGATTGCATCAACGGTGGGGGCCTCTTTTTGTGTATCAATCACATAACAAATATAACTATCACATCCCTTTCTTAGAAGTAGTTGGGCTGTCATGGAGGATATAATACAGGGAGGGTTAGAAACTCCAGTCCCATCAAAGACAAAGTTCGGATTTGTTTGGTAACCTGAGGGAGACCTTTTTGGCTTTATAATCGATAGAGACGTGACTGGCAGCTAGCCAATCCATACCTAAGATCACATCAAAGGTTCCAATGCGAAGGAGAATCAAGTCTACGTATAAGGTTTTGCCTTTTAAGAATACAACACAAGATCTGTACACATCAGTACTACAGGCAGACTTACCAGAAGGAAAAGACACAGACAATGCATATCCTAATGGTTCGGGTGTTGATGCTAACTTGGCAACAAAGTGTGATGTAACAAAAGAATGAGTTGACCTAGAGTCAATGAGGACATGAGCTAAATGACCACAGACAGAAAGTGTACCTGACACAACATTTTCGGTAACTTTTGGTTTTCTAGGTAGCAAGGCAAAAGCCCGACCTTGGCGTTTTTGGTCCTTCTTCTCTCCTCCAAGTCTTGCGGGTCTCCTAATTGGGCCAGAGGGGCTGGCTGTAGGATTAGTCAGCTTTGGACAATCCCTCAACAAGTAGCCAACTTGTCCGCATTTAAAACATGCTCCCGTGTCTCGATAGCATTGTCCCCAATGAGCCCTCCCACAAGTGGGGCAAATTGGAACAGTGTCTCATCGGAGGTTGGTAGGACCTTGATGGCCTGAGCTGGTTGTGCCCATATTCACCTTTCTGGGAGGTGTAACACCGGGTCTTCTGTTGTCTCTTTCCCAAAATCGCTTCTTGTGGCTTGGTTCCCCGGAACGCGAAGCTTTAATCCATTTTTCTATAATGTACGCCCAGTCCACCACTTTTGTATAGGTTGGCAGTTTCAAGACCTTGAGCCTGTCTTTAATTCCAACATCTAATCTTGCTTCAAATTTTTTTTTTTTTTGAGTTTCGGTGGGGATGACGTATGTTGTAAATCGAGCAAATTGTGTGAACTTGCTCTCATATTCGGCCACTGTCATGATTTCTTACTTTAGATGTATGAATTTGGATGCCTTCTGTTCCCGCAATGAATTGGGAAAGTATTTTTCGTAGAATACTTCCAAGAATCTTGCCCAAGTCGTAATTTATTCTTTGGCCAGAGTGAGAAGCCACCATTCCTGTGCATTATCTTTGAAAGTGAAAGTGGTGAAAGTTACCTTTTGTCTTTCGGTGCAGGGTAGGGCGCGAAAAATCTTTTCCATGTCTTTAACCCAAGCGTCTGCTACCATTGGGTCTGGGCTGCCGGTAAATGTGGTAGGTTTCAGATCCTGGAACTGTTTTATGGTAATCGGCTCTTCTTGTTGTTCCAGCGTCCCATTGTTGATGTTAGTTTGCAAGGCTTGCAAAAAGTTAGCAACCGCACTTTTCATTATTCTTTCCACCGATTCAGGGCCACTAACTGATGACTCACTTCCATTACCATTATTAGCGATTCTACAAAGTAATAACGCAGCATATATATATATGCATGTGTAGCACAATCTATATTTATATGAAATGCCAACTTTACACATTTTTTTTTTTTTTACAATTCATATTACATCAGTCAGAATATGTTCGTGTCTCATCCCTACGGTAAATAAGACAAAAAGATATATAAAAAAAAGATTAGAACATATCCTGGTTAGCATACAAAAAGATTTTCTACTACCCAAATCTAGAGTGGTGGGTCAAATGGGCCGAAAAACCATGGAAAACAGTGCTGCATAAAAAGTTCAAATTCCCACCCTAACTAGACTACACCAAAACACATCCATGCTACCTGGACTGTGAAAATGGGGATGGACCGTACGTGTCCCACAAATGCTCGGTCGACAATCCAGCCAGGTGTCTCAACATATGACAGGTCATTACTAAAGTCAACATTTTGAATATTAATAATCTCCAATGGGTTAGGGACTGTGGTGAAAATATAATCCTCAAAGTACACGTTCCTCCTTCTGGCCATAAACTCTGGAGGTAAAGGGCCTATACTATAATGCGGGCGGTCATGTCCCGGGGCGACACCAAGGACACGAGATGGTCCAAGGAAACGTCTGCGTATATCGACAAGGCTGTGTCTCCATAATAAATGTGGGACGTCGGTGGGATCAGTCTGGATATAAACTGGCCGACCCATTAACCGAGCGAGGCCTGGGTGCAGTCCCTTGACTATGTCCTCGAAATCTCCCCAACCCTCAGGTGAGGCGGGGGCGGGGTGCTCGGCTAAGATTTCATCTAAATTAATGGCTTGGAGCTCATCCCCAAAAGCATCATCAAGATAAATCTCTGACATTCCTACAACACCAGAATAAACGTGAGATTTTACACAGAAAGACTAACGTTGCAGGTAAATGTTTTTATTATCATTTTATTTTATTTTGTTATATTTTCTTAGCTATATAGTTTATTTATGGATTTATTTATAACTTTTTTGAACTTCCTGATCAAATTAAAAGTAGTTTTTTTTTTTTTTTTTGAACCGTTGTTCTGATACCACCTTTGTCACGACCTAACCCCAGGGCTTAGGGTTGGAATCGCAACTTACTAACTTATGTTATTTGTAGCAAATTAAACTACACAAACGGAAATAAAATAATGAAACAGAAAATTTACTTCATTTTACTATTTAAGAAAAGGAAAATACATCTCTAGGGCTTTAGTTATTTTATTAGTCAGTGACCGACCCTGAGTAGGACAAAAAGGAAGCAAAACTAAAAAGATAAAAAAAAGTAATTCAACAGCAATCCATGTGCGGGTTCCATTTTGTGGGGTTATGGGTTTCCCTTACATCTCGTCACCTGAAAGGATAACAGCTATAAGCACACAACAGAGTAAGAAATATTATGCTAAGAGTGTAGGGAATGCAAAATAACCATGGATAATTAGTTAGGCTAAAATATTTACATAATTTAATTTGAAATAACAATTTATTTAAAGTGGCAGAATACAGAAATCATGTAAATAAATAACCATAACTACGGTATAAAACAGAACAAAACAAAGGTCAATGGATCCATGACAAACAGAGGACCACAAAGTGGCCAAACAAAGGCCCATGGTTATTTAAGTCCCGCAAGGCGTGGGACTCCCATGGTGATACTTACAAAATATAATTGTTTATAAGGTTATAGTCAAATATATATTAAAATTTAAACAAATATATCCATGTGTTTCCTTTTAAGTAAATAGAGTTTAGAAAGTAACCAACGTAACTGAAATATTTATAAAACATAACTTTTATTAATATAACTCAATAACATATAACTTGTATAAAATAAGCTATGGTAACTCCAAAAATTTGTAAAATATATAATGGTAAATCAAGGTATAATATAACTCATTTTACTATTGACTCTTAACCTTACTTTACTATCACAACCTTATAAGCTCCTTACTTTTAATATTCACGTACCTCTCTCTCTTTTTCTTTTTTTTTTTTCTTTCGTTTTTCCTTCCTTCATCCACAACACTCTTACTCCTTATATACTACTAACTGAGCGTTGATTGAGTGACACGTAACCTCTCTATGGAGGGCCATTATTATGCTAATAGATTGAGTTTTAATTATAGATTCAAATCAGAGATTTGAATCTTTTTAGGATAAGTATAGATCTCTCAAATAAATATACACTTGGGCCATTTGTTTGGGCTGGTATTACTAAACATTTGCTGGGCCAACAATAGATTACAAATTTTATTTTCTTTTTATTTATTTATTTATTTATTTGTTTTTGTGCAATATTTTCCAGTATTCCTAATGTAAATTAAATTACACCTTATCATTTACCATCGTAAAATTAATTATTTTATTTTACTTTAACAATTATTATTACTATTCTTGTTATTAATATTATTATTTATTTACTATTTTAACTTTAATTTGACTCAACTAGCATTATAATTCCATAAATGTGTTAATTTGGCCCAAAATAATAATCCCTAATTAATCCCATATTTGATAACCCAAATGCCAAATTAGATTTATATATTTATTTATTTAATAATCTATCATCACATGCAACCATAATTATATATAACTATAAATATTTATGTGGTATTTAAATTAAACGTTCAGGGTGTCACATATATACATGCCATACAAACAAGTATCTAAAACTAACACTTTCAATAATAAATCAAGACTTTGCCAAATTCATCCATCACAACAATAATTGTATTTTTTTTTCCTTCACAGAAAAAATCACATTATTGGGAAAAATGAATTTTGAAATTTATAATTGTTGGAATGTGTCCCACATCGCTTGGAATTGCCCCATATGTGCTGGTTATAAGACTCTAATTTTCATTTCCTTAATACTTAGGTCTTAAGGAGAAATGTGGGTTGAGTTTTTCAATTTGGTGTTAGAGTAAACTCTCAAATTTAATTTCCCTATAGGGCATGTTGTTTGCAGGTTGGTGCTGGGGAGGGAGGAGATTATTGGCCTGAGTTGGAGCTAGTATCTTGTTGTGGTAGAGGTCCGGAATGAGGCCGAGTCATAGTGGCGGAGGTTCGGCTGCTGGGGAAGGAGGGGATTATTAGCCTAGGTTGGGGCTAGTATCTTGTCGTGGTAGAGGTTCGGGATAAGGCCGAGTCACAGTTCACTTGTAGCGCTTGGTGTTGTACCCTTTAAAGAAATATCTCCTCAAATTCTTACTCATCATTTATTTATTTATTTGTTACAATTAGTTATAATAGTGAGTAAGAAGAAAAATAAAAAATGATGAAAGAAACACTATAAAAGATCTATTGCAATATGTTCTCTAAGCAAAAAAAAAATCAAATGATGTCCAAACATTATTGCAACAGCTCAACAATGTAGAAAGTAAATATCTCAAGTAAAAAGTTTCGATTAATTTTTATCATACACTGATTACTAACCAATGACATAATAAATTATGTAACTTAATAGTTTCCTGAAAATGACATTAAAAACATTTATAAGTATAGATCCATAAAAATCGTGAAAATAATTGTGAAATTCCTATCAAATATATTAAGGTATGATATCATTCTATTTTTTTAAAAAAATTATTCAAATTTTTCTACATAAATGAAAATATACTAATGACTAATGTTATATTTTTCACTATGTAAGATATTTGTGACACATGAAAAGAGACTCAACAACTCTTGATATATAAAAATATATTACATATTAATATTAATGCATTTTGACACCAATAATATGTAATAGTAGGTTCAATAAATTTATATTATGAGATAAACTATTAAATAAAATTATATAATTGTTCAAATAATTAAACTACTAATCTTTAAAGAGGCACTTAACCCAGTAAAGTAACTATATTTTATGATTTTAAATTTTGTAAAATAGTTATATTAAATAATATCTCAACCATATAATTGGATTTGTGATTTTTTTAAAGAAAATTACTCATTAGTTGTACTATAAAAAAAATTAATATATTCATAAAAAAATTTATAATTTTAATTATTAATATTTATAAAATAATTATTAATATTTATAAAATTTATTATTTATTTGTAATTTTTTAAAAAACTTATAATAAATTAAAATTGATTCATTTTTTAACTTTATTTTTTTAAAAAAAATTAGTGAAACATTCATTTTCAAATTTTGGATAATAAGAAAGATTTAATATATTTTTTGTATTAATTAAGGTGCTTAGATAAAATTTATTTTTGTTCTTATTAGAGGAATTTTAAAATTATTATACATTAGAGTGAAATTTTTCTATGTCGAATTTGAAAACAGACTTGAGAATAAAGTATAAATTGGGCTGAGATTGAGAATATATTTTATTTAATTTTAGTAATATAAATCCGACCCAAATTAAATTCGATATATTCTGGTGTGCATTAGAATACATAAATTTGAGTAATTTATTTAGGTATGTAGTAAGGTCAAATCTCCTCCTTCCACTGAGAGTGAGAGACAGAGGGAGAGGGGCATCTGGTCAATATTACACAATCAGTGGGAACAGTGACTGTGTATATATTCACAACCATGGAAGAAGAGAAAACCAAGAATGGACCCCGCCGCGAAGACGAGCCTCCGCCGGTTCTGGTCGTCACCACCACCACCGCCGCGCCGCCGCCGCCAGTGGGAGGCGATCGACAGGAACAGTCGCAGAGTGAAGAAGGACTCGAAGGAAAGAGGGATAGTGAAACCCTCGGCCCCCCGAGGGCTAGTCTCAAGCGCCTCGACGACGAGAGAGAGAGCGAGAATCTCAGACAAGTGGAAAAGGTCTTCTTTCACTTCCAATATTGAATGCAAATGCGTATTGCTTGAATATAATATTGTTCACATATATGCATATCTTCAAAAGTGTACTCCAACAATTTCATCAAATTTATTATATTTTTACTTAAATTTGACAAATTTATTAAAAAGTAACGATTCTAATTGATTTTTTTCCTCATAAAATAATGATTAAGGTAAGTTTTAAAGGACAAATTTGGAATTTTAAAAGAGTTTACCTATCAAATCAAGCTTTTAACAAAATTTTCATTTAAATTTGATGAAAAAGAGAGAGTAAGGATTGGAAATGGTCTAATTATATCTTATTCAATTTCATTTGGGAACTTTGTTTGATCTTTAACAGGAACAATCGCAGAGGGAAGAACTAGAGCGAAAGACGGATGGGGAGCTCGAGATGGCAATTACCAGGCAGAAACGCAGTGTCGAAACCCTAGGTCCCCGATTGGCCGACGGCGGTGTGAAGCTGAGGGCTAATCTCAAGCGTCTCGAAGAGGAGAGAGAGCGCCGGAAAGTCCGCCGGCTGGAAAAGGTTACGCTTCTTTTATTTTTCATTTGAATGGAAATGTGAATTGCATGAATGTTATAGTTGGTACATAACTTCTGTCATTTTACCTATTTTTATGGCTCATCTCCAGTCCTGGTTTATTGATGCTGGATGCTTCAGAATTGTTTCACTTTTCCTCTATTTTGTAAATGTTTGCTCTAATTGTGGCACCACAGATTATAGAGTTGCTTACAAATTTATTATATTTATTTATTTTGGAGGTTCGAACTCCTATAAATTTGGGAGTGTATATGCAAGCTATTCTTGATATCTTAGTGACATGCATTTTATGTTTCGATCTAAGTTTGCCATGATTAATATTGGACAGGTTGATGATGGATGTCAGAAGCACACACAATCCAAAAGCTCATCTTTTACCAGTGAGTATCTGATTGCTTTTCTGTTAACATTTGAATACATTCTTTTATTTTAATCCTTGCTTTACCTTTTTTTATTGTTGTTAACCCCCCTTTCTGTGGAGGCTTTTCATGTCTAAATATTAGGTGATTTTTTTTTTATTATTAAGAAAATGGATATGTAGATAGGCTACTCCACATGTACGCCAGGGAGTAGAGAACTCCACCGCACCTACGTAGGGGCTGAAGCTAAGGCCCCTGCGTGCTCTGGACACTAAGAAGTATGTTTAACCCCAACAAGGGGCTATGGAGATTTGATCCCGGGCTTTGAGCGAGGAATTCGAAGGTCTTTACTTTACCACTGAATCAACTCCCTGTTGGTCTAAATATTAGGTGATTGCTGTTGTGGACCTGAGTCTTGATTGAATACTTAGATTTGGACAATATACCTGTTGAATAAGAGGTAGATTTTGGTCAATTAATGCTCTTTAAGAAGCATGGATACAAATATGGGACATAGATACAACATAGTAATATAGTATGGATATGCCAACAAAGACATATTTTTATATGTATACTTATACATAAAAATAGTAACTACTTCATCATTATTTTTGGTAAGTAACTATTTTTTTTTACATTCATAAATATTTTATAATATCAAAATATTAAGAAAATCTTATTTACATATTGGAAAAGGAGTGTGAACAAATACCCCTTGATTAAAAACATATGTAGATTTCTCAACTTCCTTCCGTGTCTCTTGCATAGACACACATCGCTACACTTCTCAACTTCCCATCACGTTTTCAGTTTGAGGAGTTCTTTTATTGTCATTTTGTATATTTGGTTAGCCGGGGGATTAGATCTAACCTGGACCTATTTTTGGACTTAGTTGATTATTTAGTTTTCTAAGGTGCTTATAGTTTTGTTGGGTCCTTTATGACTTGAGCATTAGTTTCGTTTCATGTTCATGAGTGGCATCCCCTCGATGTTTTTTGTCTAATACATAGTTATTTACTTCTAAAAAAAATGTGTTTTGTAGGTGCATCAGGTGGCTTTAGGCAAGAGGTTCCATCACAGTCCTTATTCAGCACACATTTTTGCAGAAAGTTGGAAGAAAACGTATGGTGGACTACTGAACTTGAATATTTCTATTTTCCTGGTCTGGTGGGATCCTTTTGACAAAACAATGTAACTGTTTGAACACTTTTTTATTTATGTAGAAAACAGATAGTAGGACAGTTAATGCATTTGAAAAAGAACTATCATATATGGGTCGTTGTGACAGCCGGAAAATGAGACTTAATGGGAAGTTTTCACCAAGGGAAAGACACAAGAGTGTATTATCTTCAAAGCAGTCATCCTTTCAATGCCCTACCAGCTTGTCTGTTGATGCTGGTAAACATGTATTCTCAGATGGTGATCACAATGGCGGACGTTCTACTCATTCTGCTCATCTTGTTGAGGAAAAGTTGTCTGGCTCTTTCTCTATGAAGTATGGATTATTTCCCTCTCCGTAGTTATTTTTTAATTTTAATTTTGTGATTGGTTTGGTTTTGTCTCTACTAAAAAGTATGGATATTTTTCCAAATGTGTTGCCTCACCTCTAATCCTAATTTTAAAAATAAGTTATCTATGGACACTAATGTTATGCATGTTTATGTATATGTAGAGTGAGCTATGTAATGCTGCATGTTTCCATTTGACAGCTTTCTGTAGTGCATAAATGTGAGGCATTAATTGAGGGGTGTTCAGCCTTTGAGTTTGTTATGGTGGCATTGCTCTAGCCATACTGAATATGAGTTTAGTGGTATGGCAAAGTTGAACCTATTTTAAAATATTTTGCTGCATTTGAATTGGAATTTTTATTGTTATTTTTTTCTTGCATGAGGTCTTTAAATTTTTTTTTTTTGTTGATAAATTGCACGAAGTCTTTAATTTGAATATTGAAAATATACTAGAAGGGCATTCTTGATAAGCTGAAAATGTTGCACTATAACTGAAATGGTAAAGGCTTCTATTGCATTGATTTGAATATGTGGAACTCTATTGGTCATGATAATGTTGGCCAAATTATTGCTGGCGAGTTTTTTGTCTCATGGGCTGCATGGAAGCCAAATCTTGTTGAAAGGCTTTGGTAACAAGTAAATATGCAATTTTGGAAAGGTTAAAAAGTGAAAGGGATTACATCCTTCTGTTGTTTGCTTTTCCTTCCACAACTCTTTTAAAATCAAAATTTGTTCTCTCTTTGTTGTCCTCTCTGAATGTTTATTTCCGTATTTTTCTTTGTCGATGTCTGTCTAGTATCAGTGCTTAACTTGAAGAAGTGCATATCATGATTTTGATTTTTTTTTCACTTTCTTGCTAGGGAGAAGGCTTCTAAAGTCATGCCTTTGAATGGTTTGAGGCCTAGGAATGTAAGTTCTTCCCATTTTCCTTCTTTATATGTTCTTTCTCTTTAATTGATGATTTTTCTATCCTTCTGTGCTCAGATTTCAAAGCAAAATTGCTTGGACAAATGCTCATGGCCTTGCATGTTTATGTACATATTAATTATTACACAGCAAAAAAAGAAGAAATCATGACAAAGTTAAAAAGTACTCTTTGTTCACTCATAAGTTTCTTTTTTGGACTACAAAATCTGAGAAAAGGAGATGTGAATGTTACTTTATCTTGAAAGTTAAATTGAAGAAATGAAAGGACATTCTCTTTCAATTTGTTAACAGCAGGAACTGAAATGTTTTAGAAGATTAGTTCATAAAATTATGAAGGTTTTAACCTTGCTATTGGGTTCTACACAGCTTATGACTTTATTTTTTTTGCTTTGACGAATACAAACTGGGGTAGAAAGCTTATGAAATTTTGGTTTGTTTTCTCATATTAATAGAAATGTAGTATACTCTGAGCACAATTGAGGTAAGCTATGGGTAGACAAGGCAACCAACAATGTTATATACCTATTTATCAATTTAAAGTCGTGTTGAATACAATCAATGAAAAGGAAACAGAGAGAGGAGTATTTGATATGCAACTATGGAAGTTGTAATCCAGGCTCGTTGGCTGAAATTCATCCTGCTATGAAAATTGAACAAGAAACTCTTGTTTAAAGATCTCCTGATATATATATTTTTCCTAATTTTGTTTGTGGTACCATACTATTTTTCTACTAATAGGATCACAAATTTGATCTTTATTGAAAATCGTTTAAGTTCTCTATCCTCCAATTCAAGTGGATTCTATTGTATGATCAGTGCATGAGCTGAGGCAAAGTTGTAGAAACAGAGTTGGGGATACAAATTCTTAATATGTTTATTGCATAGTTTTCATTTTTGGTGTAGACGACATCAATTTTTTGTGAATCCTCTTTTGCTCTTAAGGTTTTATAGGAGAGCTCAATTTTGGGGTTAAACTTGGTGCAAAGGTTGTGCCTGTGGCTTCTTTTTTAATACATTACTTGACATATAAAAGAAAGTTGTTATTGTTGGTGCCTTGGTGGTCTTATATTTTGTATTCCAGGAAAATACCTGTAGCATTCATATCGAGTAATTTGTTAATTCTACAACATCTTGCCTGATATGTTTGGTATTTGTTGTGTAATTAAACACTACTTCAGTTGCTGCTGTTTGTTCAAGTTAAATGGCATGTTTCATTGGGACATTTTGAGCTGTATAGGGAAATTTTCCACTGCTTAAGTTACAATTCTTCCTTTGAATTTGAGTAGTGTGTGCTGTTAGAAGATTTGAGTTGGTTGACCTCTTTTACCTTATGCAATATGTTCGTTTTTTTGGTTGTTCTCCCTAGAACTACACTTCTCTTGTATATATGTATTGTTTCAGGGGGGTATTGAGCTATAACTTTTATTTTGTTTCTATGTATAGGGTCTAGAGTTCATGGATCTAATATGTGCTAATTATAATTGAACAGGGACAACCAATTGTTCTAGTGGATGAGGAGGAACCCCAGTTCATAGAGTCGATGGAGCAAGCAGAAAAAACAGTTGAATGGTAAATAGATCATTCAACTAGGGTTTACTAATTATTTTTTCCCTTGATATCTCTGTTTGTGAGTATGTGGTTTGGAGGTCAGCAGTAATTTTGATCCACTGCTTCTTTTATTTCAGCATGAAAGAGAGTAAGATCTACTATCCTTCAAGGTATGCCATGTCCCAAAAGATAACATGGAGTACGAATTTCTATGAAGAGTTCTTTTATAAGATATAATATCTGTATTGATTGTAGCCTTTTTGTTTTTTTGGTTTTTTTTTGGGCACAGTGATGATCCAGAATCAATAGAAATTCATTACTCAGACATGGAATGCCTTGCTCCAGAAGCCTTTCTGTCATCAACTATTATGAATTTTTACATCCGGTAAGTTGCAGGGCTGTTTCATGCCTGTCATGTTTTAATCATATGTTAGTTACACTAGTGGGAAAAATTTCAGCATGAATTACTATTCAAGTTATTATTTTATCATAATTTCCTGCCTTTGGCTAGACATCTGCAGCGGCTAACTTCTCCAACAGATAGTGCAAGAAGTGGTTATCACTTTTTCAACACATACTTCTACAGCAAACTCAATGAGGCTGTATTCAGGAAGGTATCTCTTTCTCACTGAAGTTTTTCCAAAATCTATTCTTCATTCTCCTAGTTAAGATCTTGATTCCAATTTATGATTGTAATTATCAGGTTTTTTTTTTTTTTTTTGTGAATTTTCTGAAGCTAGTAAATGTAGGTACTTGAGTTGCAAATTTGGTGTGCAATATTTCGTGATGGAAAGAAAGAAAGAGTAGCGTATAGAGACATTAGTTTTGCTTGAAACATTTTTCTTTCTTTCCTTTTATTTTTTGGGTGAAGTTTTGGCTCTTCACGCATTACGATGCAAATTTTTTCCAGGGATTACACTTTTCCTGGGAGTACATATAGTCAGGTGTAACGAGACTCTTGTTTTTTTTGTTTTTTGTTTTTTCCCACCCAGAAACTAAGTGGAAAGGCAATATAATTTGAATCTTTATGGTTAAGTATCCATCAAACTAAAATGGCGCTTTAACATTAATATTTTTTTTTTGTCTGGATGCTAATCCTTGTGTTGCACCTTACATCTTGTGTTAATAACTTGTCTATCCTGATGATTTGTGGCAGAGTGATGGGGAAAGTTCATTTGTCAAGTTCAGGAGGTGGTGGAAAGGTGTCAATATATTTCATAAAGCATATATACTTCTTCCAATACATGAAAAGTAAGTTGTTTGAGTTAATGTTGACGTCCGTATGAATGTGACATTGGTATTCTTAAAGTTAATGTAAGTTGTTTGAGTTAATGTTGGAGTCTGATTCCTTCATATATGAATAGAAACTTAGAAAAAGAATGATTATCATTTATTAATGCTTAGACCATCTCCAACGGAGAACCAAATCCAGCATCAAATTCAAAATTTGATGAAAAACCCACTTTATGAAGCTCCAACCGTTGCACCAAACTCATATCAAAATGAGAATTCAGCAAACAAAACATCAAACTGATACCAAGAGAGAGATTTTACCAAATCACTGTTACTGACCGTTGAAATGGTACACCGGTTGACCAACCGGTCGCCCGGTTTCCTTTAAATTAGGTAGGTTCAAACGGGTCAAAAAAAGGTTCAAACAGGTAAAAAAAAAAAAAAAATATATATATTTTTGCCTATCCGGTTGACCGGCCGGTCGACCAACCGGGCGACCACCTGCATCAACTCAAAGCTGCAAATTCAGAAAGCTGGAAATGAATTGTGCAAATGAATTGTTTAATGAATCTGTAATTGTATCAATTGAAACAATTTTTTAATGAAACAATTTTTTAATGAAACAATTGCTTAATTGAAACAATTGTATCATCCATCCATCCAAGCAATTGTATCATCCATCCAAGCAGAGTACTATCGTGCAATGCTAACTAAGAACTATCAGATTTTATGGAACATAGGCAAAGGGGTTGCACAGCAGTCAATGCTGAACATTGTGATGCAATTAAGAAAGGTTTGCACCGAGCCTGAATCTGGGTCAGTAGAATTCCTTCATGAGATGCGGATAAAAGCTTCTGCTAAACTGACTCTGCTGCATTCGATGCTGCATTCGACTTACAACATTATGACCCCAACAGCTTTTCTTCACAGGTGCATTAGAAGGTTTTGTTGCATGTATTAATCCAAGCATTGGGTGCAAGCATCAAACTTCCAATTTAAAGCTGCGAAAAAAAAAAAAAAATTTACTCTTACCGGTCGACTGGTTGGTCGACCAATCGGATTTGATATTTGATGCACCGTTGGAGCATGCAGTATCAAATTGGGGAAATGGCCATTTTTGTACTCAGATTTGGTGAAAGATTAGGTGAACCGTTGGAGATGCTCTTACTTGTTGAAAATGATGCTTCTTTGTTATTTCATGAAAGAAGTTGATATTACACACCACACTTCTTATTGTGCATCAGTTCTCTGTTTCAATCTCTTTTCTCTAATTGCTTTAGTTCCTGCAAATTTCTGTACTACTTTTTGGTGCTTCATTTTTTTAATTAATTTATATTTTTTTTAATGCAGCCTTCATTGGAGTTTGGTTATTATTTGCATCCCATACAAGGAAGATGAATCAGGACCCGTCATACTTCATTTGGATTCTCTTGGACTTCACTTTAGTAAATCAATATTTGATAACATTAAAAGGTGAGATACAGAAAGCCCTTGAAAGTAACAACATATGACTGTTCTTAGAAACTGTTGGCTGTCTAAATATGCAAGCCTTCTATCAATGATACAGAGTGAGCAGTTGGAGTCAAAAAATTGACCATTCTTGTGTTGTGGAAAGTAAACAATAACTTTACAAGATGAGAGATTACTTGAGAGGTGTCAGTTTTTCTTTAAAAAAAAAAATAACAGCAGGGGGATTTTATGGGCAATTGTGACAATTTTAATAACTGTAAGGGAATGGAGCATGAGGAGGGAGAAAAAAAAAAATTCTACCTTTTTTCTTTTTCCATGTTTCTCTTCTCGCTTTACCTTTGACAAGCACATCACTTGGCACTCTTGATTAATTTATGTTGTATTTATCAATTCTACGATGTTGTGTGTCAGTATTTTATTCTCATTCAATGCTTCTCGTTTATATGAAATCAAATGAGAAGTTTGTTAGGCCGCAAAACCATCAGAAATCTTTTTGTTGTGTAATTTTTCATTTAGTGCCCTTTTTAACTTGAAGCTTGTTTAAACTTACTTAAGAACTGTGTGATTTGTTCTCTGCAGCTTTTTGATAGAAGAGTGGAAGTATCTGAACCAAGGAGAGGCCCCTCCAGATATTCCTATTGCATACAGAATATGGGAAAATCTGCCTCGTAGAATCGAGGAAAAAAGAATTGCGGTAAATCTCTTTCTTTATTGCCTGAAATTTGGGGTTACTTTATGCCTAATGCTTATGCTTCTATTTAAGGGTAAATTACACTAACCTCTCTTGACGTTTTAAAAAATATATTGAGCCCCACAAGTTTGGCATATTAACATTGGGCTCTCTTAAGATTTTAATTCATGTTAACACTTAGTTCCATTTTCATCAATAATTCGTTAGTTTTATGGATAGAAAAATGATTTTTTTTTGGGTGATAAGTGAATAAATATGGATAGAAAAATGATGTTGACATCTCTTTTATATTGTAATATATATTTTACTTTCTGCATTAGTTCCAATTGTTTTAGCCTTACTAAAAAGTAGTTTAGTGTAATTATCCCAAACTTGTGGGATTTATGGTATTTTTTCTAAACCTCAATGAAAGATACAAGAATGATGAATCACAAATTCTTGAAGTAGACATGCACGAGCTCAAGTACAGTTCTTTTTGAGAACTTTAAGCTGTAAATAGAATAAGAAAATCTGCATCAGTTAGTTCAAAATTCATTTCTGGCAAGTTTCTGGTTCAAAGTTTTACCTTTTCTGTTTTTTTTCCATCACTCTCTGCCAGGTTCCGCAACAGAGAAATGACTATGACTGTGGTCCGTTTGTTCTTTTCTTTATGGAACGTTTCATTGACGAGGCTCCTCAAAGACTGAAAAAGCAAGATTTAGCAATGGTAGAGTATTTCATTCCTTCTTCTACTGAAATTTTATGTCGACTTCTTAATTGGTTTAGCTTCGTTCTTACACATCAGTGTTTTCTTTTGATTACCACCTTTCATTCTCAGTTTGGTAAGAATTGGTTCCAACCTCAAGAAGCATCCAAATTGAGACGGAAAATCAGGAAATTAATTGTGGAAGAATTCTTGAATGCTACCGAGGATAATTGTGTTTTGGATCACGAGCCTTTGCCTTTCGTGCATCGTCCTGATGGAGAAAGGATTGAGCTCTCTATAGATTGTTAATGGAGGCTCGTCTCATTGCTGTCACAGGCTCTCCAAAATTTGGTATTTGGTAATCCATTTTCTGTAAACTCTTGCAGTTTCTGTGAACGCCTCGTACCTCTTTTACTTGTTCAATAAATCAATGGTGAATTAGCTCTGCCAGATGCAGATTTTTCTGGTTTGTGAAACACATTTTAGATGTCATGTCAATAGTTAGTGATCATTCTCTGATGAGGTTTAGAAGCACGTTAAAAATTATTCATCAGTTGTATTGCAGGCAAATGAACGGTTGCCAATATCTGGTGATAATTTTTTAGACAAAAGTCTACCATTTTTGTTTCTTAGCTTGCTTCTTTCATGTTTGTTTTTTTGTTTTAAATCTTCTCCAAATTGTTCATTTGATCGTTCATTAAAAAAATTAGTTTAATCCGATAATCTTAACCTTTTTTATTTTACTACATTTGCATCTAAAAAAATAGATGATAAATATAATTTTAAAAATAGATTATTTATTTATTTTTAGAAACAATCATGATAAAATAAAAATGTTACGATTATCGAATTGATTTAGTTTTTTTGATGAATGATATATGTTGAGGATCTTACAAAACGAACATTTTGAATTATTAAAATAGAACTTGTGATGGGCTTCTTAAGTTCTTTCAGGTTGGGATGTGAATATGAATGTGAGAAAATTAATTTATTTTTTTTTAATTTTTTAAGTGATGAGGAAAGTAAAGAATGTCAAAGCACCATGTTTTTGAGAAAGATGTGTTTTTCATTCTTGAATAAGACAAAGCATTGTTAATAATAAGAGTTTTTGGAGCAAGAAAAAGAAAAAAAAAATGGTGCGATATTGTACACCCTCCACAATATGTTCTTAAAAAGACTCACCTAGAGCCATCAACAAATTGAGTGATAGGTTGTTGAAATTTAATGGAAAATTCAATAATTTTTAAAATTTGTTTGGACTTGTTCGACTAGTTCTCTAGTTAACTTTTAACAAGCTAAAACGAGTTGATTGAGTGATTTGGTTTTTTAGTCTTTAATTATTTGAAGGAAAATTATATAATAGTCTTGGAAGTACAAAATAAGTTAAAAAAATTATTGTGTTAAAATATGTTCAAATTTAATTTATTTACATAATGAATATATTTCAAATGGGTTTTTAATGTGGTAAACAACTTGAATGGAATGATTTATTTTACTTCCCTTAATATTTAGAGTTATGTTAGGGATTTTAAATAATTTATTAATTTTTTTGTCAAATCTCATATGGTTGTAGGACCCATACACATGTGAGTTTGTATAGATTCCACATCCATGTGAGAGATTTGATAAATTATTTAGGGTTCGTAATATTTTCCTAATATTTATAATTAAAATAAAAAAAAAAAAAAACCAAGAGAGAGTGAGACAAGGAAAGATGACTACTTTGGTCAAAGACAAGCAAGAATTATAAACAAAATGTGTATATACAAAAAGGATAAAATATTTTACGAATTTTATACATTGAACGATTTAAATTATCGAGACGGATTCAAAATAGGCCTTAAATAGGCCGGATTAGACGGTCTAGTTGGGCTGCCCATATAGAGACAAACTAATACCTTGTTTTTTTGTCTAGGCTCTGATCAAATTTGACATACTTGAGAATTAACATTTAAAAATAAATTTTTTATTTATTTTTGAATCTTTCAATAAAAAGCTTCCCATACTGATATTCTTGAATTAACTTTAACCTAATCCATATGATGCAAAAAGGGAAAATTCTATTTCTACACACCATTTAATCCCTATACATATTATATCTAAGTTCACACATTTATAAATTTAATTATATGTTATTATTCTCATTTCACATATTAAAATGTTCCAACTATAATCCTAACTCATAATATGCACACACACCACTTAAATAGAATTTTCCACACACTACACCTTCAAACCCCTAAATCATTCACTATGCACAGTATTTCAAAACTCAAACCAAACAAACAACTAATTCATTTTGATTACCTAGTTCAATTCTTAATAAAAAAGGATAGCTGCTCGCCAGCTCCATTCTACCTTTAATGAGCCTCGTCCAATATCTTAAAACATTGGAAAGCAAGTATTACAAGGAGGATTCAATAAAATTGTACCCATATATTATGATTCTGAAAAATAAACTAGAAGTTGTGATAAACATATGAACATCAAATGAATATTGGCAATCCAACACTTTCCAGCAAAACATGACTCCATTAAAAATCTACATTGAGCTTCACTGCATTCTTGAAGGTGAGGAATGTGGATCTCCATCTTATTTTGTAGTTATTAGAATAAATTTACAAAAATAAGTAATAAATTTATCATTTTCGATAATAGTTCAACGTATGTTGGTGATGAGACAAAAATAATCCATTCGATACTGATTTTTCAAATCAAATAGGTTTATTCAGTTTTTATTTCCAAAATTTTAGTATTCATTTGATTTTATACTTCCTGAAAAAATTTCGATAGTTGAAAATTGAATTAATTTATATTTTTCGAAAGTTTATTTCCAAAATCATGAAATTATCTTAGCAGTTGATTTTAGAACATAAAGAAAATTTTTGACATTGGTTTGTTGAATGAGAATCGCGAACAAAAAAAAAAAAAAATCAAATTTTGCACATAAAACTCACCTTTTCACCGCCACATTAATTGTAATGGAGGACAAATAGAGTGTTGTAATGGAATAAGTGAGAAACAAGGAAGGAACAATATAGATTTTAATTTTTTTGTTTTTCTAAAAGATATGTATTGAGAATTATTGTTTTCAAAAGATGCGTATAGAGAATACTTAACTTTAATATTTAGTGCTAGTATTGATATTCATTATGGTCATTTTATTTTATGATAAAATTGTAATAAAAATTTATTTCATTAAATGTATGTACAAAGACTAAAAAGTGTGTGGAAATAGAATTTCTTTATCAAAAGCTTTCAAACGCCACTATAATTTGGCATGTTAAAGTTGTTCTAGAACTTAAAACATCACGTAAGTACCAAACAGAAATCAAGCTGTACTTATCATAGTTTAGAGAGAGAAGTTCTTTACACATCTGCTTGTGGAATATGTACATTTTATCCATCGGAAAGCAAGATGAGGCAAACAATTGAAGTATTACCTTCGGTGTTTCTTTTTCTCAGGAGTTGCGTGCACTTGGATTTTCCTCCCATACGTCCTCGTCTGAAAATTCTCAAAGGCCAAGGAAACTGCTTCAACCTGTATGATATTTTATCAATACACATACATTAATTTTGCAAAACACATACAAGGGAGAGGAAACCAAATTCATGATTTACACAGCAGAACCGATGTTTTTTTCACTAACCAATTCAGGCTTTTTAGAGTACACCCTCACTATCATATCTTGATAATATGCAGGCAGCAAGTGACTGATGCAGTCGTCCTGTATGTGGAATTTCTCTTCGCTGTCATAATCCTGGAAAAAGAAAAGCTGTTGAAGAATACACAGCAAAAACAACAAACCATCTTTGGGAAGAGAAATCAATTAGAATCGGGACATACAACATTTCAATTCTCCGAAGTAATTAGATTAAACATTAATTTTCTAGGTAGAAATAATCTCCATCTTAGGAACTCATCTTGTTATTGAAGTTTTCAACCATCCCTATATCTAAGCATTTGCATTACTATGAATCAACTATCTTGATTTTCATTATATTTAATCCTGTTCTTGAGTCAGGTTCAAAAAACTAAAAAGTAATTCTATAATGATTTGGGAGAGAGAAAGTTGTAGTACCTTGAAGAAGTTGATCCTGGAAGAGGAAAATACATGCACACAGGAGTCAAAGATAAATGAAGTTAAAAATTGTAAATCCATTGAAGAGTGAGAACGAATAACTGATTCATCATAATTGTTAACCAACAATTCCCACGTACCATTCAACAGGATTATTCCTTCCACGGGTCAAATCAATTTTGACGTTGCAGACAGCAACATCTTCTTCCTTCAGCGTAACACCAGTTTTCTGGTTTAAAAAATCACTTGTAAGAGATTTTCTATGTCTTTAGGAAAAGGCATACAAATTTACTAAGCTAAGATTTAAAGGACCTGGGAGCAAATGATATCTTGGGGAGTGACATTTTTGAAGTGCTCCAGCTCGTTCTTGGGAACAGCAAACTCGTTGCAGAACTGCAAGAAGATGATATATTACTAAAAGGTCACAACAATCCTTTCAAAAGTGTAATAAAAAAATGTTTGAATTTTCACTGTTTGAATTTTGTGTTTTCAGAATCAAAACAATGAGAAGTTCGATAACAACTTCATGATAGTTCCTAAAAAGTGAGTTTTTCAAAAAACATTCCGGAAAACTGTTTGCCAAACAAGTTTATTATCCCTTCCATCATGTTATGAATTCAAGTACCTGGTACAGGTCCCTTCTCCGGATCCGTAGGATCAGATCTCTAGATTCCTTGAGCGCTGGATCGGGATCAATTTCAATGGTTTTTATTATTGTGTCATCTAACTGCAGTTTTAAGTAAAGGGATTATATAAAACCCAAAGCCATATCATATTGAAGGTTTTTTTTCAAAAGATCATCAAACCTTCCAGTAAGCAGCTGGATCGTGAATGCTGGATGCAATTTGAAGATGATCATTTGCTTTTGTCAGGGCATCTACAAGCATGAGTTCTATTGCCTGGAAAATGAGCAAGTGTCAGATTCAATGCATTTAATCTTCACATAAATGTAAAGAAATGAAATTTCTGAACTACATAGTGTGCACTTATTGGTTTCCACAGAATAAGATTTAGGCGTATTTTATACCTTTACTTTGGCATGCATATATACTTGTCGATGAAGATCAGCACGAGAGGTGAATAAATGGTGGATCGTAAGACCTGACCATATCGTTATTTGTATGTTAAATGAAATTAGTGAACAACATGATGACCATATTAACATAGTTGGATAACAGACGTTGAACACGTACGTTCCTTAGCACGATAACATATTTCATCATCGATAACTCGCATATTTTCCAATAGCCTGCAAGTTACAACAATAAAACATGATATTGTAGATGATATTGTAAGTGGTCAAAAGTTTCATGAAGTTTCACATGTCAATAATGAAGTAACAAATCCAGTTACCGTACACGTAGATAACCATCCTTAAAATTTTGAATTACTTTAACCAAAGAGAGTAGCTACGCATATAGTCCATTAGCAAGATTATGCTGGAAAAAAGTTTGACACACCTCTGAAACTGGAAATTGCAGCCTAGTCCACAGGCACGAGAGTCACGAAGAATGTAATCAAATCTGCCAAACAGATGATTTATCTATAAATTTCAATCTCCAAATATTAAAATTCATTCCAAAAGAAGTGAAAAGAGATAAGGGGTATACTTGTCAACATCTATTCCATTTCGACCATTTGCAACAATATCATATAAGAATCGCTTTTCTTTTGAAGTCTACAAAGGAAAACGATTAACAACATGCTAACAAGAAGAATAAGATAGATGCATTGAAGAATTAAAGTTGGAGTAGAAGCACGAACAGGTTTCAAAAGGTGAAATGAAATAGTCTACAGTAATAATACCACAAAATCCTTGGACTGTCACAACTTACTTTTGATGGAGCATTTTCAGGGCTAGCAATTATCATTTCCTGTTGAAAAATCAAATCTATATCACAGCACAACATAAAAAAGGGGAAGTTTCATATAGTCTCCAATTGTCTAATGTTACTAACAAGCTTTACATCCGCGATCTATTTATGCAGAACTCAAAGGGTAAAATGATGCAAAGGGTGAGACATAATTGAAATCAATCAGTAGTCTCAGTAAATGGAAAGAGGTATCTCATGATGAGCTTGATCACTGAAGGGAAAAGAAAGCATAGAAATGATGAGGATTTAACATAACCATGTAACCTTCACTGTCTTAAGAATATCAGGTTTAATATCAATGTTGTGCACATCAACTATGTGGTCTATCATCTTTAGAGACATTTCCTCGTGAGACCTGCAAAAGGTTTGGTCAAATTAATAGTCAAATCGTGCATTGAAATTATCCCTGAAAAGTAATTTAAAATTATAATTAGTCTTGCACCTTTTATGTAATACCATTTCAGTAAAGCTAAAACAAACAAATAATCATGTCATTGAAAGATTAACAAGACACTGTTTGTCAAACAAAATCAAACAAAGCCTCAAAGTCCCTGTCAGTGCATGTCTATATTACAAATAAAAATAGACCTGCTTTATCGAAACTAGCTGTTATACTATTTCAAATGCAACAATGTACAAAAAAGGTAAAAACTGCATATATGGTATAGAATAGTGCATTCTTTGTACTCCACAAGTACAAATTAACTTACCAAGACAAAAGCGTATTAAGTGCTATCTCATTTATGAATGCTCAAATCAATCATGTTGTGGCAATTCCACAAACTCTATTGTTATATATTAAAATTAAGGGTTCCACTATGGATAAAGATGTTCAAGGATGTAAACAATTCTATTATTCAATAATCAGTATTCATATGATAATGAAGATTAACAAATTCATTAATGAAGCATGTGAGAATCACCATTTGGAGCCATTGACAACCCGGGGAAGAAAATCGCGCTCAAACAAGTGGCTGAAAGGCCCATGGCCCACATCATGCAATAATCCTAGACGTGGAATGAACAAAAATATTATTAGATAGTGATAGACAACTCCGGACAAAGTGTTTTTACAGCAACTACATTTAGTTACCAGCAAGTTTTACTGTCTGAATATCAAAAGGTTTAATGTCAAGCTCGAGGCCCTGCAAGATGGCATGTGTATATGGACAGAAAATTTTTAGTAATAGGATCCAGAATAAGAATGAGCCAAGTCAACTGGTCACCAGGACATTTTCCTACCTGGTAGTTTTTAATTCTATGAATAGCTTCACAAGCTAGCCAATAAACCCCGAGTGAATGCTCAAACCGAGAATGTACAGCCCCTGGATAAACCAAGTGTGTTACACCTGAAATATAAACAACTAGCACTACATTAGAAAGCAAGCTCGGACAACAAATAAACATGTATGAGACAGTAGATTTTTCTGGAGAATTTATCGTAGCTAATATCTTTCATTTTCTATATTTTAGTCAAATCCAATTGTGGAGCCAATAGTAAATTGTTAGATAAGATGATAAAATATGTTTTCTTATCGCCAAACACAACTGTGCCATAGAATTGAATAGAGAAGACAAACGAGGGAAGAAATTCATAGAAGGTAGAAACAGGGCTTGCTTATAGTTCAACCTTGCAACTCTACAAATTTTAATGTGGACTTAAATATGCATGATAAAGATGTATGGCCTTTAAAGTCAAATCTATTCATATACCGTCAAAAGTTGAAATGGAATAAACTATTTAAAGAACTTCTATTGTCACATATTCACACACATAAATATATATATGGTGAAAAAGTTGAAGATGCTGCACATCTTTAAAAAACGAAAGAGAAAAATCTACAAGTCATTAACTAATTTTCCTATTAATGAAGTTCAGAAAAAATGAAAAATCAAGCCTCACCGAGTTGCTTTAGATCACGAAGTCTGCAATATGAATAAAAATTATCAGATCGTTAGTCATAGGGAAACTATAAAGCATAAAAGTGCAATGAGAACTACACAGCAAAGAAGGGGAAAAGGAAAGTCACGTGTCAAAATCAGACTTGCCTCTGAAACTGTTCAGTATCGATGAACTTCAAAGAGAGCTGCAATCCACAGAAACAAAATAAAGTTTTTAAGAATTTACAAAGCACCAATGGCTTAAAGTCAGGTGAAGCTTCTAAATAAGAATAGGCACGGTAGTTGCTGCCTAATTTCATCCACTGATACTGAGCTTATGTTGGAGAAAAACAATAAATAATGAATAGATGTTAGAAAGCTATCTATCTGTACATAAAAATTTGAGAAAATAATAATATATTCCTTAAAATAATGACATAAATTTGCATAGAAAGGGAACAAGAAGAAAAGTTGTGCCAAAAAGACAAAAGCAACAATCTGACGGCCAAAATGAAGAACCATATACAAAACTTCAAAATGCATATAGAGCTCAGCCTTCAGAAAAGCATTAAGGATCTCTAGTTTGAATCAACAATTCTTCATCATCCTTTTAGATTTTTCTTGTTATAGACAAACACATTTGAAACCTTTATTCGACTCTGAATCTATCAATTATTTTGAATGCCTGACGATGAGTTACGAAGGCAACAAAAAGGAAAAAAAAAAATCTCGATTCAAAAAGAGTTTTTGTATACACATATTCAGACACAGTTTCGCTTATGCATATGTGCTCTGCTTGTCGAGAATATTAATTCTGAACTACACCAGTTCGAATCAATCCAAATGAAGAATTTCTATCAACTAAAGCAACATGCAAAGTCTCAAGCATCAAATCAACAGCTAAAACACAGTAATTTGAAAGAAGAAAAAAAAAAAAGTTTCAAAAATGCAAAAAACGTAATAATTTGGAATTGAAAGGCGTTACTTGATCGAGATAGATGTTTCCGTGGACGTTGTCATAAACAGGCTTCGAGGATCGCGGATCCTCCATTGATGCTGCGTAGCTGAACCTCGGCTGGTCTTCGTTGTAGCAAGCTCCAATTCTCGTCATTCACACAAACGAGAGAGAGAGAGAGAGAGTGGTGTGTGTGGGGAGAAGAGAGTGAATATATGTACAGGAATTTTGGAGGAGTGGTGGTGAAGTGGTGCCGCCAAAAAGGTTGTGTGTTAGGCTACGCGCTGACAACAGCGCGTGCAAACAACTGAATTGATGCGAAGAATAGTTAGAGAAATAATCAGTGTAATTGAAAAAAAATAATTACAAATGGTAAATTTTATTAATTAAAGTTCATAAAATTTTCAATCTATTTGTAATTTATTTAAAAAAAAATACACTTAGGATTCTTTTGAGAATTTGACTATTTTAGTTGATTTTTTTAACTATTTTAATCTTGCTAAAAAAATTATATTTAGAATGATAATTGATTTTTTTTTAAAATTGATTTAATGATTATGAAAAAAAAATTGAATTCAAAAAATAAAATAATTATAATTTAAATGTAATATTTTATCTTTATTGACTATTTTAATAATAATAATAAAAAAAACTAACGAACCCAAGTTCCAAACACACCCCTTAATTATAATTTTTCCAAAATAGTTTGCGGAGTGTTGAAGACTCTCATGGTCGCGAGTGGAAAACTTGGAAGTGGAAGGAAGTGGCGATTGGGGAAATGAATTTGTAAATCAGTTACCAACTCACATGTCAATAATGCTATAGATCCATTCATAAATAATGCTATAGATCCATTCATAAATCCGTTACAATATACAAATGGTCAAATTGGGCTTAAATTTATAAAATTATATTAAAAGATTTATTATATAAATGATGATTTTATTGTTTTTGTAAGTAGAGGATAAAATGGTAATTTCATCTATAATTCCAATAGGTTGAATTAAAAAATCTCACATTTTCATGAAAATAATTCTCTCATTAGAGTGTAGAGGTAGCTCAACGTTTAGGTTACTCCCTCCGTCCCAAAATATTAGTCCCTTATTTTATTTTTTATTGTCCCAAAATATTAGTCCTTCTTCAAAAATCAAGCACAAAAATAATATAAATTTCTTATTTTGCCATTCTTTTAAATTAATAAACAATATAAAAAGTAGAATTATGACATTGATATTCTCAAAAAATGTTTTATCAAAAGGGTAATTTTGAAAAATTAACTTTTTTAAAGTGCAATAATTGTACTATAAAAAAAAATTAGATTCCCCAAAAGGGACCATTATTTTGAGACAGAGGGAGTATTTACTTAGTTGTTTAAGGTCCATCAAATTTATTTTATTTTATTTATAAAAAGATTCTTATTTTTTAAAATCTCAAATTTTAATAAGCACAATATTGTGTTTGAAAAATTTGTTAAAAGTTAATTTTTAAACTTTTTATAAAAAAATATATAAAAAATAAAGAAATAATATAACCTAAAATAAATTAAAAACCAAAAGGTGACTATCTTCACAAAAGAGGCCAAAATAAAATCTCTTTTCAAATTTAGCTCGAGTGGTCAAAAATTCTTAAGACCCTATTTTTAAAGCGTATTAATGATTGCCTAACATTTTCTTCAAACAAATAAATTTTGGCCCATTTTAACAACAGGAAAAAAAAAAAAAAAAAAAAATTATTTTTTTGAGTTTTTTTTTGTCTTCAATGATTTTTTTGTAATAAATTACGTCAAATTTTTTTATTTTTCTACTCCGTCTTCTCGATACGAATTTAAAAAGTATATATTTTTGAAAAATTTTAGAAAAAATTACTGAAGACGAAAATAAATAAACAAAAATAGCTTATTTTGACTTATTTTTGTATTTTCTGATTTTTTTTGAATTTTTTTTAAAAAAATTATAATTTCCCGATTCATTTGTTTAGCTGAATTTAAAAATCTAAATTTTTTTTTTAAAAAAAGGGCAAATTACAAAAACCTCCCTCGAGGTTTGGTGAAAATACAGATTCCTCCCTGAGGTTTGAGAAATTACATCCCGCCCCCTGAGGTTTACATTTTCATAACAAATTGCCCCCTAGGGTTTTTATTTTCATCTGATTCCCCTAATTTTTCCTAATTTATTATGAAAATTTGACCCTCAGGGGGGAATTTGTAATTTCTCAAACCTCAGGGGGGAATCTGTATTTTTACTAAACCTCGAGGGGGTGTTTGTAATTTACCCATAAAAAAATCACTAAAACACAAAAATAAAGCAAAAGAAAAAAATAAAAAAAAAACACTACCCAAAACACGGTGAGGCAGGCAAAGTACGCCAATCCCATTCTCAAGGGTCATTTTATTTACACACCACCTTCTCTCTCAAGGTAAATCATTAATTAATTTATTTTTTATTACAATTTTAACTCTAAGTGAAATGACTATATGGAGAACAAGTTATGATACATATCATTTGTGTATTTTCCATAAAGGACAAAAATAAATATAATATAAATCATCAATTTCAAACTTATTCCTTATGCATCTTTTCTGGAAAGAATCCAAAAACCCTAAAATCAAAGTAAAAAAACCCTTCAACAAATAATCAAAAATATAGTATTATTAAAGATTTTGATTGGATTCAATGAAGGATGCATCTAATAATTCTCATTCGGAACAATGGAACAATGAAAAGGTTATTTTTTGTTGTTTTTGTCTTTGTTTTCGTTTATGAGTGGTAAATCGTTGTTCGGTTAACCAGAGGTGAAAAATATGTCATTGTTCGACAAACTACAATCGAACAACTTATATCTGTTCGACAAACTACAATCGAACAACTTACATTTGTTCAATAAACTACAATCGAACAACTTACATTTGTTTGACTCTGTACTGTTGAATAGTTATAAAAAACTTTTTTCCTTTTTTCAGAACTATGCATCCGTGGAATGAGAACTCACCTACTGCTTTACTCGAGCACGATGTCTTCACCACTGCTTAACTTTGTGTTGAGCACCAACACAGTGTTCATCGGTTGAAACTGAGAATGAATGGGGAGAGATGGAAGAAGGTAGGTGTGTGAGGGTGTGTGAGTGAGTAAGGGTAAGGGCTGGTTTGGCATGACCTGTTTCAGCCAAAAAGTCAAAAAGTTACTCCAAAATCCAAAAATACATCACTATTCACCAAAAAAAAAAAAAAAAAATTGAGTTTTTCTGTCAAAAGGACACACGAATTGACCATGCACAGCTGCTGGGCAGCGGCTGTGTCAGCCAAAAAGGCTTGATTCGGTGTGATTGGCACACACGGTTGGCTGTGGGGGCTATCACGGTCCCGTTTGATAATTTGAACCGTTCAATGTGTAGAAATCGTCGATTACTATATGTCTGTAAAAAATCACATTGATCGGATATCAATAAAGGTATGATCGGATCATTTACGTACGACAAATGCATGGTGTTATAATTAATGATTGAAAAATAAATAAATCTGATCATATGGCTATCGATATCCGATTAATGTGATTTTTTATAAGTATATAGTGTTCGACGAGTTACACACATTGAACGGTTCAGATTATTAAAATGGGACCCGTGATGACCCCCACGGGCCAAACAAAACCGTCCAATACTTTGTACAAAAATTACCCAATAATTTTTTACCCCAATACACGGCTGCCGAATTGTACTGTGGGGCCCCACCTGTCACTATTCACCTCTTACACACTCTTTTTATACAATTTTTTAATACACATTTTTCCAAAAAAATCCAAAAAGTTAACCCAAACCTCCATATTTTTTTCTCAACTTTTTTAATCCAAAAAGCCAAAAAGTGCACTTTTTTAGTACACCCCAAACTAGCCATAAATATGGGAGTTTGTGTGTATATTGTTGTGGATGGGTGTGTGAGTAAGAATAAATATGTAAATTTGTAGTGTATGATGAGCAAAATATATATTTACCAAATTATTAAAGGTGTATTCTTAAAAGTGGTTTGCCTTAAGATAACCTAGCCTATCACTCGTGCTATGCACGAGATAATTATAGATATTTATATTTGTTTTAGATTTTTTTTTAATATATAAATTATGTTTTTTAAGATTTTTTATAAAAATAATTTAACAATCTTATCATTAACCATAGTGTATGAGAAAAGTTGAAAAGGGTACTGCAGTAACTATACACGGATTGTATCTATAATTATTTGTATGAGGGGATTTTAAATGCTGATCAAGGGATTTTGACCAAATCAATAAATGCAGGCATATGGAAAGACATGTGGATTGAAAAAAGTTAATAAATGCTGATCAAGGGATTTTGACCAAATCAATAAATGTTGAGTTTTTTTTTAAAAAAAATAAAAAATTTAGAAAATTCAAATTGGGATATTGAAACTCTCACAAGGCTTGGAGTTTAAAAACTCCCTTTTACTTAATATATAACTAGTGATAATCCGTGCTACGCACGGTATGTAAAAAAATTAATAATATATTTTTATATAAAATAATATAAATAATTTGTATGCAAAATATGAAAATAAAAAAAAAAGATTGAAATTTACAATTTAAATCTCATAATTTTATCACAATTTATTTATTATTTTTTAATTTGTCACAAATTTAATCATGTAACTTTTAAATTTCTTATTTAGAATTACAAACTTAGGCGAGTTCAACCCAAATAACTTGAGTCGAGCTTAAAATTTTTTAAAGATTGAACTATATAATTTTTAATTAAGTGAGGACCTATTCAGAAATTTAAAAATTCAAATTAAATTTGAATAGACTTGGGCAGAAATACCAAATAACCTGAGCAACCAAAACAAAATTATATATATAAATATATAAATTATTTGCTAATTTATTTTTTAAAATGATAAATAAAATTAATTAAAAATTTAATATTAATGAATAAAAGAAAAAGCAATAGATTTCCAATAGAATTTTTCTTGCAAATATTTTTTAAAATACACATTTTAAAAAGGGATCATCAAATAAAGAGTTGTTTGGGAAGTGACATATTAGCTCACTTTTTATTTATTTTTATTTTATTTTTTTATTTTTTTTGAATCGCATCATATATTTACTTTTCTATACATTCTTTCATAAAAAATAAAAAAATATAATAATTATGTTTTTTGAGTCACATCACATCTCTATTTATTTGTACATATTTTCGTAAAAAGTAAAAAAGTATACTTATTTAGCACTTCCCAAATTACCACTAAGTTGATATTAAAAAAATTAACTTTTTATAATAAATATTTTTTTTGAAATTATTTTTAATTTAAAAATTACAATAAAATATTAAATATAATAAAAAAAATTCTTACAAAATAAAAGTATTTGAATAAAAAAAAAGGTAAGAAGAACATTTAATATGGTATTTTCATTTAATCTGAAAATAATTCTAGATGAATAATAAATTATCACCTATAATCCTTTTACTTTTTATTTTTTTAATAAATAAAACAGTTTAACGAACTATCACTTTTAACAAAAAAAAAAAATTATTATTTCTTTCTAATTTATTTTAGCAAAACTAACTTTTTATCAATTTGAACAAAAAATATCTTTGTTCTTTATTTTAATTTCTTTAGTTGACAATTGAAATTAAAAAAACAAAAAAACAAAAACAAAACAAAATCCACCATGTTTGGTAAGTACTAAAAAAGTTTTGTTTTGTTCTTTTGTTAAAAAAAAATTATATTAAAAATATTATTGTTCAAGTCTTTATAGTTTAGAAGGATATAATTTGAACATATATATTTAAAACAAATTATATTTTGACTAATAATATTATGACACATCTGAATATTGATCTCATTCTAATTGTAGTAATATAATTTGAAGAAGAATTTATATTTGAAATTTTATTTTCTAATTTAACAAATTATATTTCTATTCGGGTATTTTTTTTTTTTCAACTTATTTAAGATGGAGTTGTGGGTATAGATTCCCAAACTACCACTAAGTTGATATTAAAAAAATTAACTTTTTATAATGGCATAAATAATTTAAATATTTTTTTTGAAATTATTTTTAATTTAAAAATTACAATAAAATATTAAATATAATAAAAAAAATTCTCACAAAATAAAAGTATTTGAATAAAAAAAAGGTAAGAAGAACATTTAATATGGTATTTTCATTTAATCTGAAAATAATTCTAAATGAATAATAAATTATCACCTATAATCCTCTTACTTTTTATTTTTTTTTAATAAATAAAACAGTTTAACGAACTATCACTTTTAATAAAAAAAAAAAATATCATTTCTTTCTAATTTATTTTAGCAAAACTAACTGTTTTTCAATTTGAACCAAAAATATCTTTGTTCTTTATTTTAATTTCTTTAATTGACAATTGAAATTTAAAAAAAAACAAAACAAAACAAAACAAAATCCTCCATGTTTGGTAAGTACTAAAAAAGTTATGTTTTGTTCTTTTGTTAAAAAAAATTATATTAAAAATATTATTGTTCAAGTCTTTATAGTTTAGAAGGATATAATTTGAACACATATATTTAAAACAAATTATATTTTGACTAATAATATTATGACACATGTGAATATTGATCTCATTCTAATTGTTGTAATATATAATTTAAAGAAGAATTTATATTTGAAATTTTATTTTATAATTTAACAAATTATATTTCTATTCGGGTATTTTTTTTTTTTCAACTTATTTAAGATGGAGTTGTGGGTATCTATATATTTTTTTAATATTTGTTTTTAATTATTATTATTTAGGTAAGTTATGATGTGAGTTAGATATGTGATAGACATGTGAGTTTTATTGATATAAAGTTTATTGAGGTAAACTCTAAAGATTTTTTTTTTTAGAGAAAGAGATTATGAAATATTTTCGTTATTAAATAAATAAATCAATCAATAGTTTTTTTTAATCTATTTTGTAAATTAAAAAATCAATAATTTTAGAAAATTTATTAATTTGTCCCATTAGATATTACTAAATTTAGATGTTGTTATATGTTTTTGAGATTCATAGCTAAACTCTTATCTTATTTATTTTTTTGTGTATCCATAGTGTATGAAAAAAATTGAAAAATGTGCTGTAGTAATTATAAAAGAAGTCAAAAGGGTTTGTGGGTTTAGAGAAGTCAATAAATGCTGAGGTTGGGTTGGGAGAGGTCAACAAATGCTGAGTTTTTTTTTTAAAAAAAAAAATCAAAAAATTAAGAAATTAGGATTGAGATATTGGAGCTCCCATAGGCCTTGGGGGTTAAAACTCCCTTTTGCTTAATATATAGTATAGATATAGATTATAGTGCTTAAATAGAGGCACCCCATTCTCAAACCTTTCCCATACAAACATAGCCAATATTAACCCAAAAAAAACTGTGTACTTACATTATGAAAGGAAAAATTTCAAAGTTAATTTTTAACCTATTTATATCACATTACTTTTCATATTTTTATATATTTTTTTTATAAAAAATCAAAAAATAAAATAAAATTAACTTTTAGGGTCCGTTTGGCAAGTTAGTTTCGGGATATTTTAGTCATAAAAGACAAAATAAGTTATTTTAGCCATAACAAACAAAACATCATATCTAATTCATAATTATTACACTCTTCTCTCACAAAAAAATTCAAAAAAATCAAAAAGTCAAAAAATTATTCCCAAATCAAATTTTTTAGTCCAAGCTAAAATAATCAAAAAAATTAAAAAGCCAAAAAATTAAAAAGCCAAAAAATCAACCTACTTCTCAAACGGAGGCTTAATCATCTTTTCAAAATCACAATCTACAGCAAATGATGACTGAAGCTACATAGCCCACCCTACAATAGTAGCTCATCATAAATTGGGTGACCCAAAATGTTTGATGTGGAAGGATGGGATTTGTAAAATTTTTATATTTCGTTTTGGAAAGTTGGTAAAAAATTAATCTTTAACTTTTTATCAAGTTTTTTGATTTTTAGGTTTGACATAACCTATATAATCCATCTTTTTATTTTTTTATCTTTTTTTCATCACATCACCTCTTTACTTTTCTGCACATCTTTTCGTAAAAAGACAAAAAATGCACTTTTTTAAGACACCTCAAACCAACCGAAAAGTTGCCTTTTTTATTTTTAATTTAATATTTTTTAAAAATATCACATCACTCCAAAATAACCAAAATATCCTTACTTAACATTTATTTTTTACTTTTTCACTTTTTTTTCATAAGCCCAAATTGTAATTTGAGGTGCTGCGTTTTTGGATTTGCCAAATGAATAAAATGACGTTTTGGGCTACGAGCTTTTTTTTTGAACCTGGATAAAAAACGTGGCGTTTTTGATTGCTTCCCAAAACGGCACAATGTGACTTTATTTTTTATACTGTAATTATAAATTAAGTTTTTGAAACTAAAAGATAAATAGAACTTATTTGGAGATTACATATTTTAATTCAAAGGTTAAAAAATTATTATAAATTCTCATATTTTTATTTTTATTTTTTTATATATATTTTTATAAAAAATTATTAAAATAATTTATTCCTAAAAGAGTGCTTAATATCTCTTACATCCTTAAACTCATTGCACTCGAAACTATATCAAAATTTGTATTTTCAACTATATACAAAAAATTTACTGTATATTTCCCTAAGGCCTCTAAGCGATATTAAGCCCTCATTTGACATCTTAGTTCGGGATTATTAGGTTAAAATAGTTATAAAAAGATAATATAGTTTAAAAAGTCAATAACACAAAATGTCACATCTATATTATAATCATTTTATTTTTTCTTTCAAAAAGATAAAAAAAACTAAAAAATTCAACCAAAACGAGACTTTTTAATCTCAAACTAAAATAACTAAGAAATTAAAAAGTCAAAAAACTAATTCACTTTTTAAACGAATTGTGTTATGGTGTATACTTATTTTTATTTTCAAATTGCCACAATTTCATGATAGTTTGAGAAACAAAATCCCTATTACACCAAAAAAAAAAAAAAAAAAAAAAAAAAAAAAAAAAAAACACATTTAGAATAAAGATTGTTGTAAAATGAGAGCAGCTACTGTATTGATTTTGAACTTTGTCTAATGTTAATGTCTCGTTTCGCATGTAACATTTTTAATTTAAAAGTCAAAAAATTATTTAAAAAAATCAAAAAATTTATGATTTATGTCAAAAAGTTAAAAATTCTTTTTTCTTTCTACTTTCTGTACATCTTTTTTAAAAAAATTAAAAAATCATTCTAAACATATTAATTTTTTTCTCTTATTTTTAATCAAAAAATAAAAAAATTATTAAAAAAATCTGTTTCTAAATGAAACCTAAGGATTTGAATTTTTTTAAAAGAGTGAGATTTTTAAATGTCAATACAACTTGATCGATCATATTCTTGTATTTTGATATAATTTGTCCATTGCAATTTCACAAACACAGCTTCATTACCAAAATTTTGGCACATTTTATGTTGGATTAAGGACCACAATCATTTATCAATCTTAATGCCGGGCTCAAGTCCAGTAGTATCTTATAAGGAAAATAATCTTCTAGTGAGAAATTTTGTAAGAGTTCTAAAATTTCATACCAATTTTTTAAATTTTAAATAATTAAAATTTTTTACATTGATTAGTTTTTATTTGATAATTTTACATTGAAAAAAGAAGAAACAAATAAAATGTTTTACTCATATAAAGAGAATCATATGCTCCTATCTCATTTAGGAGCCATGTAAGAGTTTTTATATCTCATATTAATCTTCTTGATTTTCTTAATTTTAAACAATTAAGAAAATCTCTATTGACTAGCTTGTATTAGATAATCCCACATCGAAAAAAGAAGGAAAAATGAGTTGTTTTACTCATATAAAGAAAATTTTACACTCCCATCTCATTTAGTGAGAAGCCATGTGAGAGTTTTTATATCTCATACTAATTTTCTTGATTTTTTTTAAATTTTTTTTTAAACAACTAAGAAAATCTCCATTTTATTTAATATCGTACTGTTGTAGCGATCCCAGTTTCGATTCTTCTTTTTATGTTTTGCCACTTCGACTGGGCCGGTTGGGGGTCGAGGGGGCAGCGCCCCTTGGCGGGTCCAAGGGCAGTGCCTTGGAAGGAGTCGAGTTGTTCGGTCAGCTCGCGGGGATCCAGGGGGCAGCGCCCCTTGGCGGGGTTAAGGGGCAACACCCCTCAAAACAAAAAATCAAAACGCATTCGAAGTTGCTTGTCCGCTCGGTCGGTCTGGAGTGCGGGAGAGGGTTGCATGTGCGGGGAATGAGGCCACACGTGCAGAAAACAGGACAGGGGGATGAAGCACACTGCTAAAAAGGCAGGTGCAGCTGGAGGTATAGATCCGGAATTTTTCCTTTTCTTCTCTCTTTAGGCTGATTGAATGTCACTTTTTATATATATATCTCTCTCTAAAAACATTTCATCTCCCTTCTCTCTACATTTTCTACCAAAAACCTCACAAGATCTTTGATTTCTCCAAATCCATTGAGATTTAGACTTAAGTTCTTCGTCAAAGTTGGTTATCACCTCGAGGACTTCATTGTGTGTGGTGGAGATCGAGTTTCGACACCGTAGATTTTGGGGTTTCATCTCAGATTTTCTTCAAAACTTGAGGTAGGGATTTTCTACATTCTAATATGGTTTTTAGCTTAGTTATTTGCTATTGTATATAGATGATGAGATTTGGTTGTGGTTTGAACAAATCTAGGATTTGAGTGTGAAATGAAAAGAGGGGTTTTGATGAATATGAGGTAAACGAGTATGAGGCTTGAATATAAGATCATATTTGATTAAATTATTATTTTGCATAAATAATTGGGACTAACATTGAAAACGTGAAATTGGAAGGTTGTGATTATAAATGGTGATATTGGATATGTATTATCTCACCTATGGAAGTTTTGAATAAATTATTTATTTTGATATTGAACATCTCTTTAGAAATAATTGCATTGGGTTATTAGTGGAGGATAGCTATGATTGTTGTAGAAATTATATGAAGATTAGGCGATTTATTGTTGGTGTGGGGTATCCTAAATAAGTGCACTTTTTGTCTTTTTGGACTAAAAAATTAAGATTAAAAATATGGATGCTTGGGTTAACTTTTTGACTTTTTATAGAAAAATGTGTAATAAAAAATTGTAAAAATTGATTTGTAGGGAAAAATTCGAATTGGGAGTTATGCAGCTGTAATTGTTGACTTTTGGTGAATAGTGTTAACTTTTTAACTTTTTAAGTAACTTTTTATCTTTTTATCTTTTTTGAAAGATCCCAAACTTGCTCTTAATGCTAATCTATTGTTGTTGTCATTGAATATGATCATGTTATAGATACATTGTATATATATATATTTATTGGGAGGAGAAAAGGGATACCTCTATATGTGATTATGTTTATAAATACATTGCATATGTATATTTGTTTGGGAGGAGAAAGGGGATAGACTACATTTAAAGCAAGTTGGTCAGACTGTCTTGGGTGAAAGACCCGATTCCTTCGGATTCCTTCGGATGAAATATCCGTAAAATGGCAGGTTTGAAGTGTTTATGTGAGTTTTGCATAATTGGACTCTCATTTTGATTGTTGAAAGATAATGAATTTAACTTATGAATTGAGTAGCATATATGAACTGGAAATGAAATTAAAGGAAAATGGAATAAGATTGGTCTTAGTGGCATATGGATATGCAGGTCTTATGGATGTTTCAGGATCGGTATTGTTTATGTACGTGGTATTTATGCTTTTGTTAAATCTCATAAATTGTGTTAGATTATTTCTACTGGTCTGTTGGCTCACCCTATATGGGAATACCATTTTCAGGTACATGTGAGATACTTCTTCCAAGGCAATAGCGTGGATGGAGTTTTAGAAAGCAAGAGCTTCTTAATTATGCTTTATGTGTGTATGTTTGTTATTTGTAAAACCAAGGGCTTAAGATGTAATGAGCGAGACTCAATTTGTGTAACCAAGCAATGACTTGGAAACATATAAGCTTACATGATATTTAACTGGTTGTTAAACAGTGAACTCTGATTTATGAAAATATGTTGTTTCTCATATTTATTCCGCATATGATTGTCTTTATTGTATTCTTTTGGGGGTGTGACAACTGTTGTGTATGTTTCAATTCAATATAGTTTAAATTTTAAAAGTTTTTATTAATTAATTATGACCTAGCCGATTAGGCTAAATCATTTTTGATTTAATTGATTTGTTAGTTTAACTACAATTTTAGCGATTTTATCAAAATATATTGATTAGACTTATTTGATTCGAAATAAACTAAAGAGTAAAAGACTCATATTAATAAACTTTTCGTCCAAATAATTGTTAACTTTTATTTTATAATCCTACACCAGAAAAAGAAAAAAAAAATGAGTTGCTTCACTTATATGAAGTGAATCTTAATAGTGTAGTATTGTGTACACTTTAATTTAAGACAGTTTAAATTTTAAAATTAAAATAACATTTAAAATTTTTAATTAATTAATTTTTGTATTAGTTGGTTGGCCATTCGACCTAACCGATTGGGCTGAACCATATTGGGTTTGACCAATTCGCCGATTTAATTGCGATTTCTCATATTAATTTTATTAATTTTAAACAATTAAAAAAATTTCATTGGCTAACTTTCATTTAACCATAAAAAAATAAAACTCTAATTAGTTTATGATTTATTTTATAATCTCACATCGGGGAAAGAAGAAAAATCAAAATTTGTTTTACTATCTATTTATATATTATATAAGGAAAATAAGGATTTTAGGGAGAAACCTTTTAAGGAGCTCCAAACCATTATCTTATTGAATTTTCTTAATTTTAAGAATTAAGAAAATTTCCGTTGGCTAGCTTTCATTTATCTTTTATTTTACAATCTTACATCGAAAAAAGAAAGAAAAAGCGAATTGTTTCACTTACATAAAATGAATCTTATACTCCAATTTATATAAGCAAAAGGAAATTTTTAGTGAGAAACTCCATGATCAATATCTCATACTCATTTTTTTTTTTAATTTTCTCAATTTTAAACAATTAAGAAAATTCTGATAGGCTAGTTTCCATTTAACTTTTATTTTATAATCCCACATAATTTTGATTTTAAAAATAATTTTGTATGAGATATTGAAACTCTCATAATATTTAATATTAAAATAATTACAATCTCATATCGAGAAAAGAAAAAAAAACTGAGTTGTTTCACTTCTATAAAGTGTTACAATCTCACATCAGGAAAAAGAAAGAAAAAGTGAGTTGTTTTACTTCTATAAAATGAATCTTATAAAGGGAGTTTTAAGTAAGAAACCTTCTAAAAGATCCAAACCCTCATTTTAAAATTATTGATTTTACTTAATTTTAAATAATTAAGAAAATTCTCATTGGGTAGTTTTCATTTACCTTTTATTTTACAATTTGAAATCGAGAAAAAAAGAGAGGAAAAAGTGAATTGTTTCTAAAGTAAATTTTATGCTCTAATTTATATAAATTTATTTAAATTTCTTAATTTTAAATAATTAAGAAAATTTTCATTGATTAGCTTTTATTTTACAATCCCATATCGGGAAAAGAAGAAAAAAATAAATTGTTTCAATTATATAAAGTGAATTTTATACCTCAATTTATATAACAAAAAGAAGATTTTTAGTGAAAAACTCTATAATTAATACCAATTTTTTTTTTATTTTCTTAATTTTAAACAATTAAGAAAATCTCCATTGGTTAGCTTCTATTTAACTTTTATTTTACAATACCACATAGACATTTTGATTTTAAAAATAATTTTGTATAAGATTTTGAAACTCTCATAATATTTAACTTTAAAATAATTACAATCTCACATTGAGAAAAGAAATAAAAAACTGAGTTGTTTCACTTATATAAAGTGAGTCTTATACTCTCATTTAATATTATAGTATTGTGCATGTTTTAATTCAAGATGGTTTAAATTTGAGAATAAAATCTAAAAGTTTTAATTAATTAATTTTGTTATAAATTGGTTGGTCTTTTGACTTAGCCGATTAGGCTGAATTGTTTTTTGTTTAACTGATTCACTAGTTTAATCACGGTTTAGCTGTTTTATCAAAATATATTGTTTAGATTTGTTCGATTTGAAATAAATTAAGATTGACCTTATTCAAAATTGAACGGCTAAGATTGCTTCATTAAAAATGAACTTTCCGTCTAAACAACTATTAACTTTTATTTTATAATTTCACATCAGGAAAAGGAGGAAAAAAATGAGTTGTTCACTATATAAACCTTATATTCTCATTTAATATTGTATTGTTGTGTATATTTTAGTTAAATACAGTTTAAATTTTAAAATTAAAATAAAATTTAAAAATTTTAATTAATTAATTTTTGTATAAGTTGGTTGGTCCTTTGACTTAGCCGATAGGGTGAACCATTTTTGGTTTGATTGATTCGCTGGTTTAACTGCGATTTTAACGGTTTTATCAAAATATATTGGTTAAATTTGTTTGATTCAAAATAAATTAAAGGTTGACCTAATTATAGATTAAATGACTAAAATTGTTTGATTTGAAATAAACTTCTCACCCAAATAATTGTTTACTTTTAAGCAATTAAGAAAATCTTCATTAGCTAGCTTTATAATTAAGAAAATCTCCATTAGTTAGCTTTAATTTAATTTTTATTTTATAATCCCATATTGAAAAAGAAAAGAAAAATTGAATTGTTTCACTTATATAAAGTGAATCTTATACTAGCAAAATAAATTTTTTAGTAAGAAGCTTTATAATCAATATCTCATACTAATTTTTTTGATTTTCTTAACTTTAAACAATTAAGAAAATCCCGATTGATTAGCTTCCAGTTAACTTTTATTTTACATAATATAAAAAATTAAATATAATTATTATATTAATATATTATTTTATCTCGTGTAAAACATATGCTAATTTGATTTATTAAAATAAGCTCAATTATTGGGGTTTTTTTTGGAAAGAAAATAAAAAGTCAATTTTTAGTTTTTTATCAATTTTAAGTCATATCATCTCTCACATTTTTTACCTATAAAAAGACAAAATAGACTAAAAAAGTCAAAAATTTAACTTTTTACCAACTTTCTAAAACACTCTATAGTACCAACAACTCTACAAATTAGAAAATTTACCTACAATTTTATCCAAAAAAATCAACATATAGCAGTGTTTTGGAAAGATAAATTTTTAATTTTTTTTGATTTTTTAATTTTTTTGTGTGAGAGAAGAAATGTGTTAAAACCTGGAAAGTGATTTTAATTCACTTCCCAAAGTATCCTATAATCTAAATTGGTTTGGGATGTTCTAAAAAAGTGTACTTTTTAACTTATTGGCTTATATGAATTGGGTTTGGGTTGGGTTTGATGTGATGTGTTAAAGAGGTGATATGATTTAAATAAGATAATGTGACTTAAATAGGATAGTGACTTTTTGTATTATTTAGGCCAAGTTTGGCATATTGCAAAAAAGTCAAAAAGTAAAAAAATTACTTAAAAAGTTAAAAAGTTAACACTATTTACCAAAAGTCAATAATTACGGCTGCACAACTCCCAATCCTAATTTTTTCCTACAAATCAATTTTTGTAATTTTTTATTACACATTTTTTTATAAAAAGTCAAAAAATTAATCCAAATATTCATATTTTCTTCCTCAATTTTTTAGTCTAAAAAGACAAAAAGTATACTTATTTAAGACATCCCAAACAACCTCTTAATAGATGCCAAACTTGACCTAATCAATAGATAAGACCCACTATACAACAGATCAATCTTCACCTATACAACTCATGATAAAAGAATTATGGACTCGTAGACTTTTTTGATATAATTCTCGAAGCTCTCTCTCCCTATTGGGTCTTTTCTCTTTACTTTGGGTCCTTTCTCTTTACCACATGGACAACCACAATGACCAAATGGACGCCCACTAAAGGTCGGGTGATTATTTGATTGGAATATTATTTTACATCACTTATTATTTAACACTTATTAAATTATTCTTTACAATCTTAATAAAAAATATTAGACTCTACAATTTTAATCAATAAATAATAAATTAAGATGCCATGTAAATTTATGTCAAGACCACTACATAATTTTTTCACTAAAGGCCGTACCATCCCACCAACGACAAACCTTATTGACTTGATGCATTACCAAAATGTGAGGAACATCAAAACCAAATATTGAAGATGTGGTAACAAAGGCCTTGGATGAGATGGAATCTTTGCTTTTTAACTACCTAGTTTTGGGGCCAATTTCCAAACAACATATCATGTTGCTAAGGCAGTGACATCTTTGTCATAGCTAAAGATGTTTGGCAGATTGTGGTTCTCTCACCAACTTCCTTCCCCACCACCACCGCGACAAAGGAAATCAGTCAAAAATTATTGATTCAAACAAATTAAAGTTTTGAAGTCAAGGATGGAAAAAAAACATTTCTTAAGATATTACTTGAAATTGTGTTTCATTCACGAGTGTTGCTAATAACACTTATTAAAATTTCTTACACTTAGCTTTTCATTGAAGTCTCATCACCTCGAACTTTAATTTTTTCATTCTCTTTAGATCCCTATCTTATTCCTAATTCTACATTACCCCTAGCATTAAAAACCCTAACTTTAGCCCCTATCTCCACCTCTGGTTGCCACCACTGCAACCTCTAACAGCCTATACCCCATCTCCTCACCACCCCAATTTCCATCTCCCTCTTCCTTTGCCCCTCCCTGCCCCTTCCCAACACCTCTAGCCACATGATAAATAAGAAGGGTTGGATTTATAAGGTTAGTAATGATGATAAAATTAAAATTTTATGATGAGATGAAATTATGATGTACTTTTTCTTTTCTATTTTTTTTGTTGAACAAAATCGATGGTTTGCTTTTACTTTTTATATTTATCATGTAATTTGACATTGACATTGACATTAACATATCAAATAATAAATATAAATGATTAAACCTAAATAGTAAATGTAGCATTGCTCCTTTTGGGTAAATGATAAAGTTGGAAAACGCGTGACCATTACCGCTCCACGCACTCCACGCCAATCCAATCCAACAATGTCCCAAAATTACTTGTCGCTGAAGCATTCAGCTATTGCCTTTGGATCTTATGGGAATAATGTGCATCACAATAACGAATATTCACACCATCCAAATACATCTCAAGACTCAAGTTTAATCTACACACAGTACACACATTGTTACAATATCTAAGAGGAAGAGAGATTTATATTATATTGAATATTGTGTTAAATAATTATATAATAATATATATAAATTTTTTTTAATAGAAGGAGAAAAACTTAAGTATGGTAATCTTAAATATGATATGTATGATAGATTGAATATATAGTTACTATGACGGTGTTTGGGGAAGATTTATTTTTTTTTTTTTTCACTAAAAGCCAAATTGGTTACAAAACTAAAAAAAAAATAAATTCAAACAAAATATTACATCAAACCCCATAATCATTTCACTTTTTCTTTCACAAACATCACATCCAATCACAAAAAAATCCAACTATCTTTCCAAACACAAAATTTTTTTCTCCAATAATATCCTACAATTAAAAAAACCTATACAAAAACCTATTTCCCAAACATCTACTATATTTAACACCCTTCAAACTTAAATAGGGATACCTACTTGAGTTTGGAGAGAGAAATTAATTGGGTAAACTACTAATAGGTCATAATAGTTGGCCTTAATTCCCATCAAGTCCTATTAAAAATAAGTTTTGATAAAATTGCCGCTAAAAATAATTTTTTTGTGACAATTTTTTATATATGTCGCTAAAAATTGACAATTAGTAACTTTTTTTTGTCATGATTTTTATAAATTGTCGTTAAAACTTACAATTAGTAACATTTTTTATGACAAATTTTTTTCATAGGACTTATTAAACAATAAGTCCACTTATTAGGACTTACACGTAAGTACCCCAAAAAATTATGAAACAAAACTAAAAAATAAAATAAAATATGGATAGATCCGAGACAAATAGATTGAAAAGTCCAGATGGGTGCACAGGGGGCTTGAGATAGATAAGAGGTTAGAGCTAATGCCGGGAGACAGTTGCTGGACCGTTGTAGAAACTCGTTGAAACTAATGTCAGGACAGTTTAAGGTCATGCTGGATCGTTGTAAGAACTGATCAGAATCAATGTCAGGACAGTTTACGCGGTCATGTCGGACCGTTGTACAAAATGACCAGAATCAATGTCGAGACAGTTTAAGGGTCATGCCGGATCGTTGTAGAAGCTAACCGAAATCAATGTTGGGACAGTTTAAAAGGGTCATGATGGATCGATGTAGAGAATTGGATGTTGAACCAACAAGCGTGACATACACATAACTTATGACGTGGTGTTGAACGATGATGGCAACAGATGATTGAATGCACCAAAGGACAGTTTATTAGAAAGTGCACTAGGAGGTGACTTTGGTGGTGTGCTAGAGGGGGCGACTTTAGTTATGCGCCAGAAAGGGTGGCTTAGGTGGTGCACCAAGGGGCCCTTTGGGTAGTGCGCCAGAGGGGGACGACTTGGGTTGTGCGACAGATGAGGCGGCTTAGGTGGTTCACATGGTATATCACCATACTCACCATAATATAGGTATAATACCCCCTTAAACTCAAATATGTTTGAAGATAGAAATCTATTTGAGGTTGAAATAAAGGAAAAAACAAAGTGGAACAGAAACACACAAAAAAATGGATTGAGAGTAAAAAAAAAAAGATATGATAGACATATTTGGAATAAGAATAAACTAGTGGATATAGGAAGAGATCACCACGAAATGATACTAAAATAAAATATGACAGCAGAATGGGTTGAGGTCTAACGGGTGGCCAAAGCAAAGCTGCCACCTGGTGGTGAAGTAAAATTACTAGGTATTTAACCTAACTCTAATACCATGTTACAATATTTAACAGAAAGAGAGAGATCTGTATTATATTAAATATTGTATTGAATAATTATGTAAGAATGTATACAAGATTCCTTTATATAAGAGGAGAGATATTCAAGTATGATAATCTTAAATATGGTAATAAATATAATATGATATGTATAATAGATAGAATATACAGTTACTATTTTTAACACATATAATATACTCCGATAAAAATACACAACATATGAATGATTCAACCTAAGCAAACCCTTGTTGCGAACAACAATGGGAATAAACAGGCTTTGGTCATCACATTATTAGCATTTTCAATGCATACAAGTAGGACAATGCACCAAACACGGCGGTGAAGGGCCGGTTAGCGGGCATCAAACGCTGACAAAATGATAAATGAGGGTTAAATAAACAACACAAGTCATTTAACCTCAAAATACCCTATCTCGACCTTTCGGATCCAATGGTGTCACAAAATGCCATGTTTCCAGACATGGGCTTGACAAACACAAATATGAGCAATGCGGGTTAAATAAATAAGGGCAACTTAGTCTTACTAAGTGGACTTATTATTTAATAGGTCCTATAATAATTAATGATATTTTTCATTATACAGTAGTAAAAAATATTACTAATTAGTAATTTTCAGCGACAGTTTGAACTTTTATCACAAAAAATATCACTAATTTTAAGTTTTAACAACGATTTAAAAAATTCGTTACAAAAAGCATCACTAATTTTTAACTTTCAGCGATAATTTAAAAAATTCATCACAAAAAGCCATTGATGGTAAGTTTTAACGATAATTTATAAAAACTGTTACAAAAAAATCACTAATTGTCAATTTTTAACGACATATAAAAAAAATTGTCACAAAAAATTATTTTTAATGACGATTGTATTAAAACTTATTTTTTAATAAAACTTGATAAGAATTAAATCTAACTATTAGAACATATTAATAATTTACCCAATAAATAACACAAGTCATGTAACCTCAAGATACCACTATCTCGGCCTTTTGGATCCAATAGCATCACAAAATGCCGTGTTTCAAGACATGGGTTTGACAAACCCTGACAAATATGAGAAATGAGGGTTGTCACTATCTCGGCCTTTCGGATCCAATAGGATCACAAAATGTCATGTTTCGAGACATAGGTTTGACAAATCTCCAGAAGGCAGCAGTCGGATTAGATGTGTAACAATGGGTTACATAACACAATACTCTGTACATAAAATTATAATAGCAGAAAATAAGATTACCCAGAACTGATAACTTTAAAATTCCCCAAAAATGATGCACCCCCTGAGCAGACTCTAGGGCAGCGCCAATCTAACCGGTCCAGCCAGTAAATTTCACGACGCTTTTGTATCATCTCATTGGAAAAAGTAAGAAATGTTGCACCAGTCAGGATGCTTATGTCTCCAATAATGTTTGGAATTGAGCTGGAATGCGGAACAAAGGAGCCTGGGTCTCACCGGGCTTGCCAAGCTGACCACAGGCAGCCATCTGATCATCACCTCTACTGGGTCGCAAGAAAACAATGCACCCGGCCTCTGCCAGAATATTCCGAAACTCGATCATCTTCTCGTCAGGGGTTGATCTAAACTGAGACCCAGAATGAGGGTTGAATGAGATAAGGTTGATCTTGCAAGGAATGCCCTTTACAAGTTCAATCAGACGCTTTGCATCCTCCGTACTGCAAGACAGAACCAAATACTGAGATACTAACACAGTGCCTATAATTTCAGACAGTACAATGTAGATGGATTTTATTTTTTGCTTGAAAAATGTAGATATATTCTCTCTAGATAATCTTTACAAAAATAAATAGAACATTGAAAGATGGGCCATATAATTCTATAAGAAAATTATATAGTAGGCACTCTAAGAGTTGAGCAATTCAAGAGAATTTCATGCCATTACAAAAGTACAGGATGCTGAGAAAGGCATTAAATAGGCATTCCAATCAAAGTCAAGTAACCACAATTTTTAACAAATAAACGAACTCTCTGCCAACTAAAAATGTTTCTAACAGTTTCAATGTTTAGTATAGGGCATCACCGTACGAAGCTGAGTTAAATAAAAATAAACTCACTCGTTGAAATTCTAACATTAAGTCTTTTTTCCCCAGCATGAGGGAAATAAAAGAAGATAAATCATTTTAACAAACTACTTACATATTTTAATCTAGAAATATAGACAAGCTAGCATGCTATCAAAAATAAATAAATAAAAGAAAAAAAGAGACTTTGAACAGATGACTTACGGCCCACTTGATCCCTCCTGAAAAATTAATGCATTTAAAATAGATCAAATACAAATCTTGAGATCAAAATTTTTTTTTTTCTTAGGTTATGTAAGCATTTCTTGTAAGCTAATGGGTTCCAATACTTCATAGAGCAAAATACTCATTTGTGTAATGCTTCCAATGAAAAAAAGAGAGATTATTTTGTCAGGTTGTTTGTTATAAGCTTTTATTCTCTGAAGTATTCAGCAATTTTGAATCACATGATAAGAATAAATGAAATTGACTTAAATGCTACATAAAAAAGGGTAGCAAGAAATATAAATGAGAACTAAAGTATTGGCAATGGAAATGCATAAATGTGAAAGGCTGCTTATCTGACCTGTCATTAATGCCTGCAAGCATTACATATTCAAACAGAACTTTGTAATTATGTTTGAAACGAAGTTCTTGCCGAAGGGTCTCAAGAAGCAAGCCTAGGTTATACTTCCTGTTAATTGGCATGATCCAGTTTCTAACCTGAAATGTTTTTTGAAGGACGATCAATCTTCTCACTCCCTGTTTCTCCCCATGTGCCAACTAAAATACGGCTAGAAGAGATGTACCTCATTAGTTGTTGCATTCAAGCTAACGGCTAAAGCACAATTACATTCATTTAGGAAACGTTGCAGCTGGGGGACAAGTCCACTGGTTGAAACAGTGACCTTGCGAGGACTGAAATGGAGGCCTTGCTCATGCACCATTATGTCTGCAGCTTTCATGACATTTTCAATGTTGTGAAGCGGTTCTCCCATCCCCTACAAATTCAGTTAGCCACCCTTGTTTAGAAAGCAACAGAAGATATTCAATAATCTAATTTCAACTTATATACTTAAGTTGAACAAGATTAGGGCATGGTTCCTCATCTAGTATGGATGGGAGGAAAGAATCTCCAGGGATAAGAATCTCTGCAGGAAAAAATCTCCAGTTTTCAAATGACTTTCACAAGTCAAACAAATCTCTGCATTTTATGAACTTCATATTAGTGCTGGCACTAGATCCTCATAAAGCCCATAAAGCATAAGAAGAATGTGAAATGGAGCCCCTTCGCTGAATATAAACTAGCAGGTGTAGTAGATTAAATGCAAAATGCACAGTGCCTACTAAGCTAATGGAATCCATCAGTAGAAACCAGCAGTTTCCAAAATCAAAATAACCCATAGTGGAAATCTTTCCATACTAGGCGAAAAGTTTAAGGAAATTCAAAATCTCTAAAATGTAGACCTACCATGAACACAACATTTGTAATGCAGCCAACTTCAGCAGAGAGCAGCCGTCGTGCAAACACAGCCTGCTCTACTATCTCACCCGCAGTCAAATTTCTTCTTAAACCCATCCTGCAAAATGGATTAGCACATCATGAAAATCCAATTAGTTACATTACTATTAACTGATATAATATCAAATGAAGAGGATGAAAGCTTGCCTGCCGGTGTAGCAAAACTGACAGTTCATGGCACAGCCCACTTGACTTGAAACACAAACAGTAGTCCGGTCCCTCTTGCAAGGTATTACTACTGTTTCTATTACCAGTCCATCTTCCAAAGTGAATAAAATCTGCAAAATCCTGTTAGTTCAAAATCAATGAGAAGATTCTTAAGAATCACGAGTATATGACAAAAATCCCATATATGCATAGAGGACTTTGCCTAGCTACATGCATATATGATTTCCAATTAGTTCTGAACAAGATAATAACCAAAGCGAATCAGTAGCACAGTGACAACTAGGAAAGATTGTGTCCACCTTTCTGGTTCCATCAGATGCTGTAAGAATGTCTTTCATAAATAATGCCCTAAATTCAGCATGTTCACTCAACATTTTCTTGAAATCTTTGTTCAAACCTACATAAATTAAATTTAAAAACGAAATCTTATCAAAGAAATATATAGAAAGGGTTTCTTAATTTTCAGAGAAGCATAAATACATTAGCTTCAAAAAATGTAGGCAAAACAAGGGATAGAGAAGAAGACAGAATCCAGAAATCAACCTTCCAGTTCATCAATACAATGTGCCCAAATGTCATTCCCATAAAGACGCTTCCATAACATTAGTGCCTGACCTGGCCTGAATCCATGTGATTGAACCCATTTCTGTCAAATCAGATCCACATAATTAGATATGTAATCCATGAACTGGGACCATATTGCAAAAGTCCATGATATAGACAAATTCCCACAATACAGAAAAATATGACATTGAAGTCATAGACTCAATACTCATATTGGTTGTCCAGTTGTATCATTCGATAACTTGCATACTTTTCCTACTGCGCTCAGCAAAAGTATGTATTTTTGCACCCTCCTTGGCCATGACCACAGGAGCTGGAGATGAGGGGTCTAGACCAGTCTGGCAAGGTAGGGGATCCGTAGGTTTCCTCAAGATTGGCTTGAGCCATAGGGGATTAATAGGCAAGACTCTTGAACCACACACTTGAACCCATGCCCTCTTGGTCACCAAACCACATGGGAGTAAGCCCCTATCACCAGGTCACTACCCTCGAGTAGTGCAAAAGTAATATTTAAACAAATAATGTGCAAGTCGAAATACAGAATATATGCCCAAGATAACTTACATAATCGGTCACAATTGGCCCCCAATGTTGTGTGCACCAATCATGGCCGACCATGTAAGTCGGTTTCAGCCCATGAGTTGTCATAACCAGCATTGCTCTATTTTAATTGGAATTGGATGATCTGTTGCCTAAAATTTAGCTGCAACAGTATGAAAATGAGTATCTAAACATAATAATAGTTTAACTTTCTTAATTGAGTTAGCACCTAAAATGTTGGAAAAATAGTAGAAATGCTCAAATGACACAATTGTTTCCTATAATTATCCTCACATTCACAAAACATCCAACATTACTTTCACAACTAATATGATTACGTGACAAAGTTAGCAAAAGGGTTGCCCTTCTTTACACAAAACTCAATCATATCCTAAATTCCTAATCCAATTCCAGTAAAATTAAAAACCATACCTACCAATCAAAGAAGCCCTATCACAAAACATTCAAGAGATTTACATATACACGTCATATGAACAGAAATGAAAGTAAGCAGCATCAATGGCATAGCTACGAAATCCATTTTTTGCAGCTGAAATTGCAAAAGAAAAAAAAAAAAAAACATAAGAGAGATATACATACTTCAAGTTCAGCATATCTCATTCCCTTGAGCAACACCTTCTTGGAGTCCTGATTTACAGTTCCATTATCGTCGCGATCAGAGGATGAAACAAGAGCCGTAGTGGTTGAAAGACAGCGGCGATGAGAGGACATCGGAGAAACGAGGCGTAGTGATGGAAAGTATAGAGGCGGCGAGGAATTGAGAGTAGTCGGCGGAGGAAGCTTTTTCGTGAGAAGTGGATGATGATGAGTTGCCATGAGCCGCCTCATCCACACACTGCAACTCTTCTCCATGTTTTTGCTGAATACTAGAGAGAGAGACAGGCTAGATAGAGAGTATGTGAAGGAGGGACTTTTGAGTGGTCTTGTTTTGTATAAAGACTTTTACAGTAACTTGCTTCAGCAGGTAGCGTCTGTAGTCCAACGGTTAGGATAATTGCCTTCCAAGCAATAGACCCGGGTTCGACTCCCGGCAGACGCAAAGTTGTTCTTTTAAATAGACCAAAAGAAAAAAAAAATTTAGTATATTTTTATTTTTTTTGTATTTATTCATAAATATTTTACTTTTTAAGTAAATTTAAAAAATAAAATATTTGATTAAAAAATATATATATTAGTATATGTTCGTGCCTAAAGACACGGTGTAAATAATTTTAAGATTAAAATAAAGTTATAATTTATATGTATTATGTTAAGATTTGTGAAGTTTGTATCATTTTTTGATAAAGATACTGAAAAAATATATTGAAATATTTTTATTTTTAAAGAACTTGTAACAATTTTGCTTGTATCAAACGCTCTACAAAACTCAAATAAAATAACAACTCCTCCTAATCTTAATACAAATTAAGAAACAAACATATAAGATTTATAATGTTCATCAATATTGCAAATCAAAATATAAGAGGCAGTAAAAAAAAGTGTAAACACTGAATAAAAAATAGAAATTAAAGTTATTGTATATTTGTTAACGTTTTATAATAAAAAGAAAAAAAATTACTAAATCTATATAATAAAGCACATTAGTAAGTGCTCTACAATCTCAATAAATAAATTGAAAATTAAATATCAAACAATACATAACAGCCTGTACTCTATAATTCCAAACAAATCAAATATAAAAAAAAAAATAAATATCAAATAATGCACACCAGCTAGTGCTCTGTAATCTAAAAGAAATTAAAATTGAAATGCTTACTAGTTAGTGCTACTGCTGCCAATCAAATTATAACTACATAAGAAAAACAAACATTATATTGTCATACACCAAAAGAGTGGGGTAAAACTTTACAAAAAGTGACTTTCTAAAATATGTATGCTTTACAAAAGATGTGTCAATAACACGTCTTCAAACATGTGTGTGTCCAAATTTCCTCCTCATTACTTTTCAAAAAGTCTTTGTATCAACTAGTATGTATCCCCAATGAGGAACATGCACAACAATTTGGTAATTTGTGGAAACAAAAAAAATATAAATTAGTACATTTGTTAGAAATATACATATTGTGTGAGTGATTTTCTGATCACACTGCCCTCCTTAGTGATTCAACTGTAGAGCACAGGCAGAATAGATGGCACCCTGCTGTCCTGCACAAAAAGAAAAGGCTCCGGCGGTGATTCTTCCACCCGGAGGCACTCCGACGATCAAGTCAGTATATCTCTCAAAGATAAATCAATTATTCAACTCACAAGCTTGAGAGAGTATAAAAAACATACCTTAGACCCATGGGGGTGCCTCTTATTTATAGCCAATTCAATTCCAGTCCCAATGAGAGCCTAACTCCAATGAACTCAGGATTACTGCTAATCTGGGACTCCCAGTGGGACTAAGATAAACTCTCTAAGAGTCTTATCTTTATCCAAACTGAAGTCTTCTCCCAATCTAGGACTCTTGTCCATATCCAGGTTGAGTTCCCTCTTCATTCTAGGACTCTTGTCCCTCATCCACTTATCTCGGATTCCGATATCTTCGGAGATAACCTCGGCCTAGCCGAGATCACCTCGGCATTACGACCAGGACACGTGGCACCTCGGCTGACACGTCGGCGTCACCTTGCCACGTGTTGGTACTAAGAAAATATATCCCCACACATATCAAAATACTTTGAGATTGAAATTACCTTATTACATCCCCATTGAAGCAAGCTAGTCGTATTTCTCCTCTTAAGCTTTATAGATTTTTCGATCCAATCCTACAAAAGTCCATATTTCAAATTATTATTAAATTGAAATTTTATAAAAAGTTATATAATTAATAGAAATAAATCTACATGGTTACCTTCTAATAAAATGTGATTTAATCTACATAGAATACTACAACAACACTTCAGGATAAACAATATTTGTAGTAGAATCCAAACTATCTTTAGGGAGGACAATACTTATACGATCAAATGATGTACATTTGGACAATGCCACATATAATTGCCTATGGCTAAACACTGGTATATGCAAATCAGTCCCAACAAATTTCATAGATTGTCCTTGAGATTTATTAATGGTCAAGGCATATGCCAATCAGACTGGAAATTGACGTCTTGTCATTTGGAAAGACATTTCTGAAGAAGATAGTGTCAAAGATATCCTTGGTATGAATGCCAAATTGCCAAACTTTTCTTCAATTAAAATTTGAGTTTCAATTATGCAAGTGTCGCACCTAGTAACCATCAATCTTGCACCATTACATAGTCCATCTTTCGATACAATGTTTCTCAACAATATTATAGGACAGCTCATTTTCAACTCGAACTTAACAGTTGACAGCCTAAGAGGATTCAATGAATTTAAATATTCATTAGGATATCTATTTAAAATGGTAGGATCAATTTCATTATCTTCAAACATTTTATCTGCTGCAAAATAAGTATATAATCTCCCTGGAAAGATATTTAATGTAGTAGTATTAATATCACTGACATCATCGTTATGTCTAGACAGAATTATGCGTTCAGTTAAAAATATTGGGGTTAACGTCTCTATCATATTCAATTGTGGGTAAACTGTAGAGAGTAATTCATTTAAATCTTAACATTTGTGTATTGTTGATGGAAGGTTAACAAGTTCTTGAGGATTGGTCACAATCTAAAAAAAGTGAAATCAATAAAAAAGTAAGAGCATAAACACAATTTATTAATTTAAAATAATTTATATAATAAAGAAAAATGTTAAAGTAGTGTTACCTCTATTAAAAAATTTGCAAAATTAGCATTTTTATGGCCTTCATGATTCAAGCGTATATTCAAATCCAAAGTTAAGATATATATATATACTTCCATAGAACAGAGTATCTTAATGATTCATTCACAATTTGCTCACGAACTCCTTTGGGTATAACTGGTAAGATTTGTCGACTGTCTCCACCAAGAACAACAATAATACCCCCAAATGTCTTTTCACCATCACAAATATCCCTCAATGTACGATTAGCCATTTTAACACAATGTTTATGTTGCATAGGAATTTCATTCCAAATTATGAGTTTTGTTTCTCTAAATAACTCAGCTTGTAATGATTGTTTGCTAAACCCACAAAGTGAATTTTCCAAGACATCTAGCAGAATGGAAAATGTTGAATGTGCAGTGCGACCTCCTACCAGTAACAATGATGCAATTCCATATGAAGCCACAATAACAACGGTATGCCCAAGGCTGCGACATTTTAATGCAATTGTATTGTACAAAAATGTTTTCCATGTTCTAGCACCTCCAGTCAGAAAGAAAATAGTTCCATTATTTTGAAAAACTGAAGATGAGATTATGTTATAAGCATTCCGCTGTCCATTATTGAGGCAATCAATAGTAATTTATGGATCTGCATGTTGTGCCTTACTTTGCAATTGTTGATGTTCGAATATCAATCGATTACCAACTACTGCACTCCAATTTATAGTAGGTTGTGGCATGGGTGGGAAGTTAATTAAACTTTTGCTTGATTCATCAAGCATTTGATTCAAAAGATGGAGACCATAATCTTCAATTTGAGTCTCAGTTGGGTTAGAAATGGCAAACAATGTATGAATCTTATGTGCAAGATCATCACATATATGCGTTGAGAATTGATTCTATAATGCACATGGATTTAGTGGATAACACTGGATGAGAATAATACTAAACAATCTCCTCAATTGATATCCAGTTTTTATAACTACAGTCTCTTTCAAGCATTATATCCATTCTTCATCATCTTCTAAAAGCCCCTTTGCAACATATGCTAATTTAAATGTATCATGCGCAACATTATCGACCGTACATAAAGACTGAAACAACTTTGGTCCTTTGACAATGGTTAGTAACAAACGTAAATAAAATCTTTCACCACAATTAGGGCTAACAAAGTACATTCTACCAATTGCATATCCCCTTTCTCTTGATTTCCATCTTTTTTTTGACTTGAGCCAAACAATATGTTGTGCAAATTCTTGATAAGTGAATGGACATTCATTTTTCCTGACAGCACAATATGCAAAGAAGCCAGTAAGAGTTGACATTTGTTGACCAGCTCTAGATTGAATTGTTTCTAATGACTCTTCTGGATTAAAAACAATGCAATGTATTCCAGGTAAATGAAGTGTTAATCGTACAACTGTTGGCATCTCTGCATGCAAAGGATGACCAAATATTCGTCAAACAGCTTCTGGAGGTCCAATATACATTGTATCGAGATATTGTGGAATCTCATTTATCATTCTTAACAACATCGTTGTATGATCATAACCCTTATAAATGTGCTTATGTATATACTTGACTCATCTCATTCCGGCACAAACTTCCACATTTATATGACAGTTGAAAAGTTTACAAAGATATGCATTGTATGGTCCGACATCCTTGTTATCAACTTTTTGCCCCCTCACAGTATGTACTTGACCATTATTGCGACGACGATAGATAGGGTATCCATCTTGATCTAGAGTTATTATTTTTGTGAAAGATCGAGGGTATCTCTTAGTGCATCTACCATTTTCCATACATGGTGCTTGCGGATTTCGAGCACCACATGGTCTATATACCATACAATATTTGATAGTTTCAAAAAGTATAGGATCATCTTTTGGGTTTGGAAATTCTACACATACCAAATTGTCTACTTGAGCACATGTCTACATTTTGTCTGGACCCTTAAGAAATAAAAGTGCAATCATATGAGGGAGGCCTCATTTTTTAAATTCAATTGTAAAAATATGTGCAACTTTATTTTCAAACATTTTATTTGTTTCTATCTCCTTCATCAAACATTTTCTCTTCAACTAAAAAACATGAGCAATTAAATTAGGACGATCAATAGGTTTTTGATATGGTAATAATGTTGAAGTAATTTCTGGCCAATTAGGATTTGCAGTCATGGTAAGAAAAATGTCTGGGTATTGGTTGTATCGCGTGATAGCCATTAAATCTAAAAAGATTTCAAACATATGTCTAAGACTACCAGTAAATGAAGATGGCAAAACCAACCTTTGACTAATTTGATCAGGTCGTACATAATCTGGATCCATATCTGACAACTCTTGGTAAATCTCAGCCCGAAGTTTTCCTTGATTAAATTAGTAGTATGTTAATCGATTTTGCTCAGTTGTAGCCCAAGCATATACTAAAAACTCTTGAAATAGTTTCCCACCTTTCAAAATTGTTGAATACTCTGTGGGTCGTTCAAACAAACGATAACTATAAAAATTCATTTGAGTAAGTTGATCAGTTGAAGGTCAATTATACTGAACGTTCCACAATTTCAACTCAGGTTCCCATCCAAGCTCACCATATGGAAATAATAGAACATAATGTAATGGCAAGTATACTAGGTGACATTCATTAATTTGTATCAACTCATTATTTCCTTGGAAATGTAAGATAATATTTCTCATTCCATTTACCTCAGTTCTATCACCTGGTATTACAATTGCAATCTCATTTGTAGTTGGTAGGTTATACTGACGTCGATCAGTTGTTGAATTGTAATGAAGATGAGCAGGTAGATTGGGTCTTGCCGAGTCTAATTGATGTAAAATAGCATGAGCCTGACAAAATTTATCTACAAATGCATTGACTTGTAACAAACGATCCTGAATAGTTTTGAAAACATCTTTTCTTAAGTTAGGATTTCTACGATTACGAATTTCTAAAGCTGAATAAGGGTCATAGATATAGAGTTAAGCATAACTTGCATCCTGCCTTGGTTGTGGTTGTAGTGATCCTGTTCGATGTCGCAATTCTGTATGACTTGTGAATGATGTAGGGCCCCTTCCACTGAGTACTCTAGAATCCAATTTAGCACCAAGACTCGTAAAAGCATTGGTTGCATTATACACTCGAGTATAACTTCGAAATGATTTTGATTGATCATTATTCCCATCATACAATGCTTGAAGTGGTGGAGGAAGTGTAATGTAACAACCCTCGTACTGATTACCGATAAACTACTGAATTAGCTACTGGTTACTGCTAAACTGAACTGATAATGACTGATAATTGAATTAACTGAAGTACTGGATGGACTGATTGAAATCGAAACTGAAATTGAATAAGTTTATCTATTGAATTGCATATTGCATCTGTTTGATTGATTGATTATCTGTTTGAATTCATACGTTTAAACTGCTAATTGAAGGCCTTATCGGCGGCCGAATTAGGAACCGTTTAGAGTTTTGGGATCAGTAGAATATTTGTGATTTAATGGTATGTTTATCTGAAAATTGATTAGGAATGATTAAATTAGATTTAAATGAATTAATTACAAGTTGTAGCTTATCTACTAAATTGCCATTGAGTGGACCTTTGTTTAACCTTATGATTGAGCCTTATACACTTAATTTAAACAACATTTCATCAGCCTTGTGTTGCCTCAACCGACCATAGAAGACCAAAGAAGAGAGTTAGAGAGAGAGAGAATTGTCCTTGTTGATCTAGCTTGAAATCTTGAAGAATTGAAGTGTAACTTGGCAAAATTGAGCTCCTAAACCTTGAATACAAGACTTAGGTAAGAAAATCCATCTTCTTCTTGTTGTCTTTGAGTTCCATCTTGCATGTATCATGGATATAGAGAAGTTAAGTCATGAAATTGCTCATATATGTTGAATTGGAACTCCATTGTTACATGCATGCTTGAATTGGTGATTTTTGAGTTGAATTCATGTTGGAATTGTACATGCATGTCCATGTTTAAGCTATGGTCCATGTTTTTATTTTGTTTTCCAACTATTGAGCTCAATTGAGCAAGGATTGAAGCTTAATTTTGGTTTAAAGTTCATGCATTGCATGTTTTGAAATTGTTCTTGAAAATGGGTTTGAATTTTGGATTTAATTGACTCACCTTTGGGGCTTGAATTCATAAATTGGCTTTTGAAACTTGTTATACATTGTTTTGGGATGTATTTTCTAGAATTTGGGCCCAAGAGGTCGAGAATTGAGTTGAGAATGCTTGGTTTGAGCTTGGAAGGCAAACTGAAATTCAGTTGGCTTCGCTTCAGCGAAGGATTCCTCGCCGAGCGACCAACGTTTCCTCGAGCCACGCCGGCGAAGGATTGGTGGCTCGGCGTAAAATCGAGCATCCAAGATTTTCTTGTTTCATCGGACGCTCGAGCGAAAGATTGTTCGCTCGAGCGAGGCCTTTGATTTTGGAAGCTCGCTCGAGCGAAGAAAGGCTCGCTCGAGCGAGGCTCTTATTTCAGCAAATTATGCAAAATGTTTTCTAAGTGTATTTTTGCATCCTCATCCCATCCTAGGCATTTTTAGGCCTAGTTTAAGGCATCTTAATGAGAATTTAGACATAGAACCACACCGAGGAAATTTAGGGATTTAATTATCATCCTTCCCGACTGTGAAACTTAGTGTGTGTTCTATTTGTTAACTGTTTAGGGTTGGCTCTCGGGGACGCGCTCTAGCCGCTATTAGCCCAATCTCTGTGAGTAACGATTGTGTAAAGATATGTTCAAAATGGTTATCTTTTGAATACTGAACTAAACTGTTTATTGAACTGATATTATTTACTGAATGAATGTATGTCATGTATTCTGAACTGTATTGTGGCATCCTTAGCACTTACTGTTTACTGTTACAGAGATCTCTGTCAGTTCCCTTGTGGAACCATATTGTTTACTGATTGATGGCCATCATTACTGTTGGGTCTGTTAAGACCCGGTCCTTTCAGACCTACTGTTTATAGGCTAATGGGTGTACCACATATGACTGATTGACTGAAATACTAAAAGACTGAAATACTGTTTAATGAACTGATTTCATTACTGTAAGGACATTTCATTCACAACCTCTTTACGCATTATGTTATTCACTGGGCTTTAGCTCACTGTTTATATATATATATGTAGGTTTTCAGCAGCCAAACCGAAGCTAGGAGCGTGGGTTGGTCTCCAGTTTTGTCAAGCCAGCCTATGTGCCTCACTGCGAGGTTCCGAGTTGCCATGCTATGGCTTGGGGTGTTTTTGTGACCCCATCGGTCTCCTTACTGTTTTGTACTACTGTATAGACTGTCTACTGTTTCACTATACTGTTATCGAGGGATTAGGTCCCCGTACTGAATGTTTGTATATGATTGTATAGACTGTACTGTTCTGAACCGTATGAATGCATGAAAACGTTTTGGCATACATATTTTCACAGCTCAATGGACACTAGTTACTTACTGTATTGGCTTCCGCCACACTCAGACTGCTTAATCGTATTCTTCGTTTCAGAGCCTTGATAATCTCGAATTCTTGGCGATTCACGTGCTAAACCCATAGGGCCGGGTTTGGGTCGTGACATGTAATAAGTAAAGGTAGCCTAATCTTTCTTTTCAAACAGCAAGTTCCAGATAAGGGACACTTCATGGATGATTTTGTCAATTTTTCATCCATCCAATATAAGGTTGAACAATAAGAATATAATATATCCATCTTGCAAGATAATGGCGGTAAGAATCTTTGTGTGCCCAGGCGTCAATTGATGTATTCGTAGGCATATCTTCTAATTCATTATCAGTACATAGATCTTGTTGAAGAAATCGATTTATAGGAGTAGACCTATGAATATTTGTGTATAAATAAAATTCTATAAAACAAAACGGTATAAGTAAAAGTATGTATTAGATACAGTAGTTTACCGATTCCTTTGTGGAGCTAAAGATGTGCTTGGTATAGAAAATGAACATGTGAATCCTTTGTAGAGCTAAAGATGTGCTTGGTATAGAAAATGAACATGTGAATAATGGGTAACCATTGTTTATTTTTGTGCCGAATAAGAATCTTTAGTTATTGTTTCTCATTCCAAGCGAGTGCGATCACGACAAATTGGTATTAAAGAACGTTATCTTAATTGAACACATTCTTCTAATCTGTCTTGTTCTCGTTGCAAGTATTAAAATTCAAAGTATGGCTTTTCAATTTTTTCATGCTCTTGCCGTGCACGTTGGGCCAATGTAGCTTTTAATATTACATTATCATTTTATGCCTAAAATGAAAATATTTTATCATTGATGCAAAATATGTGAATATTTTGTGCTTAAAATGAAACTATCTTCTTATTTCTTCCCTTTTTCATAATTTTTTTTCTATTTTATTTGTTTTATACCTTTAACAATGTTATCTTTCTTTCTTTCTTCATACATTTTATTTTTTATTAAAAAAATAAATAAGAATTAAAACCTATCTTATTTAGTTTCTCCTTTCTTTATATATATATTTTTTATTCCTTCATTTCTTTTTTCCTATTCTCTTTATATAAGTAGTAACTTATGGATGGTACATTATAAATGCACATGTATCTATACAAAATAAAAATAATTTTTTTGAAAAACACATACAAATAATAGCAAGTTACAGGAAAACATATTACAATCATTCTACAAAAACAACATAAAACAACAAATTCATTTTATACACTCATATCTTTTAACTATTCAAAATTTTGATTAGTTTTGCATCATATTTTTTAAAAAGAATATATATCACTTAACATGTATTGGTCATTGTCTTGCTAGAATGAGCCATTTTTTCATTTTCTTTAGACATTGGGTTGACCTTTTCTTTTCTTTTTTGCCTAACAAATATAAACAAAATATTCAAAAGATAAAAAAAATCTTATATAATCTTATATAAATAAAATACATATAATGTTTGACTTGATTTTGTACTTACCGCACGAACACGGATAACATTAAGGTCGTGCTCATCACGGATGACCACACCAACATTTCTAGATAGAGTTGTAGGAGTAGGCTTACAGAAATGGATTGTGAACAAATTAAAATCTATATAATAAAGTGGTAATAGTAAGAGTATATATTTCAAGAATTAAATACAGCTGTTTACCAATTTGGTGTTAAAGAAGGTTGTCTTGGGTTAATACATTCCTTCGATCTTTCTCTTTCTCATTCTCGTCGTAGGCGTTGTCTCAATTGGTATGCAAAACATGACTTTTGATTTTTTTCACGTTCTCCCCGTGCACGTTGGGCCAATTCAGCTTTTGATAACATATTATCATTGTGTGCCTAAAATAAGAATATTATATAAGAAGGTGCATAAAATGTGAAGATTAACTAACTTGCTTCCCTTTCATCATGTATTTTTTCATTTTAACTAACTTTCCTTTTCACTCGGTTAAGTTGTTAGTCATATAAGAACCAACGCATGTATTGATGAAATTTAAAAAGGGAAGAAAAAATAATTTGAAAACATATTAAGCATACAAAACTGCAAACTCACTATGTACGCACTTATTGGTTTTAAAGACACTGCCCATCTCTTTACAAAATGTACTTTGAAAAGGTAAATATTAGATCATTGGGTACGTAAAATGTGAATATTAGCGTGTAATGCTTTCTACTTTCCTTTTCACTCTTCTTGTTCTTTCTGTTATATTAAAATGCATTTTTGTCTTTTTCTTCTTTCCTTAAGAACTTCTTATAAGAAAAATAAAAATTAAAAAAATTATATTATGTAGTTTCCTTTTTATCACATATTTGTTCCTTCTTCTTCTTTTCCTTTTTCGTTTTCTTCTTTTATATTTTTATTATGCTATGTTGTAAATGCAACATGTGTTCATACAAATAGACAAACATATTAAAAATTCAAATTAATGTTCATACAAATGCATTAGCATGTTGTACAAATGTTTACTTTAACATGCTTCAGAAAAAAAACATTTCACATTCAATAAAAAGAACTAAATAAATATTTGAAAAAGAAACTTTTAAAAAATGTACATAAAAAAGAGTATATGACACTATGCAATTCCTAAAAAAAATTATATAATATTCGAAAAAGAAACTTTTAAAAATTGTTGAGAAACCATACTATGGGATGTGCATTTTCCTTTCCTTTGCCATAAGGGATAGCTTTTTTGTTTCCTTTGACATTGCTTTGTCTTTTTCCTTTGCCTTTGCCTATAAAAAATAAGTAGAACATATTTATAAATTATTTTTAAAATGATAAGAAAATACATGTATAATGTTCAAGTGACTTTTAGGCTTACCTTACGTGTAACGCCCTCAAAAATAAACCCATAATATATAACATTAACATGCATTGATAAAAGAAAACCAATTATCATTTCATCCATCAGAGTAATCTTATTAAAAGACATTACATGTAATAACGAAAGTAAATGCCCTACGGGCTTACATCTTTCCAAGCCAACACTTGGACACAAAAATGTGAGTACTAACTCATTTACACATTAAGCCCTAGGCTTGAGTTTACATGTAACATCAAATTAAAACAAAATAAATAACTAATCTAAACAGAGTCTTCAACTCCAAATCCATCCAAGCTAAGTCCTTGGATGTAGCACATCACCTGAACCTGAAAATGATGTTCCCATATAGGGTGAGCCACAGCCCAGTAGAAAGATACTAAACCAAATATAAGTATTGAATAAAGCAATAGCATTCAATAGATGGTTAACACAAATATCAGTTTCCCTTTCCATTATTTATTCAACTTTCCATTTTTACCAACATGGCTCAGAACCTGGCCAGACTATGATAGTGAACTACATATCACATTAACATTTTTTCCATTTATCAACAAAAACAATTGAGACTAAGGCTCATATCAAAACACTTCCATACTTCTCATTTGATACACATTTTAGTGCTGTATTAACAATATGTAAAAACACTTCTATAAATCAATAAGCACACATAGTAGTGATGCTAATGGAGTCCATCCCCTATCTCCTCCCAAACAATATCCGGTTTAGAGGTCCATCCCCTATCTTCCCCTAAACCGTGGAGTACATCTCCTATCTCCTCCCAAACAAATGCACATACAATGTATTAAACACTTGTCATATACAACACACAATCAATACACGTATTTTCTGTATTAATTCAATAGTCAAAATCAATGACTTAACCAATGTGATTAGTTTCGGTTTTCCCTAATCCACATGCAATGTCTACAACAATCACGGCTATCCTTTACCGATAGCCCAAAACAGATATTTCTAAACAGGAAATAAATGTATCAACTAATATAATTCCAACATTTTCATAGGTGAGTGATTAAACTAACCAACTACACCATTTAATCAATAAATTCCTCAATACCATGAATTCAACTAAATTCCCCAATTTTTCTAAATTAATTATACAAATTAATTTATTAAAACAACTAGGGTTTTTTCCAAGATTACCAAATAACCCCCATCATATCAAAATATCAAAACTTAGAACAAAACTTATAATATGGAGTAGGAAATCTCTACCTCGAAGCGAAGAACTCGAATGGAGAAGATGACGAAAATCCAAAGTGCTCCAAACCTAAGATTGTTCAGATTAAAAGGAAGCCCTTGACTCATTCTATCTTTTTAATAAAGGATCTAGGGTAGAAACACCCTAAAAGTAGATGAAAACTAAGAGAGAAGGTGAGTGGAGGGAGAGAAAAGTCGTACCTAGGGTTTTGAATCAAAAGAATATATAAAAAAAACTGAATTTTCTCTGCTGCTGCCTATTTAAATAAAACAGGCTCGCTCGAGCGAAGAAGTGGTTGCTCGAGCGACCAGACACAAAGAATACTCGTTCGAGCGAAAGAAAGCTCGCTCGAGCCAACAATACGATGCTTCAGGTCTGCAACCCAAAAGCACGCTCGAGCGACAAAATGCTCGCTTGAGCTAAGGACTCGAAACTCGCTCGAGCAAAGAAAAGCTCGCTCGAGCCAAGAAATACAGCTCTCAGGTCTATACTAGACGCAATCGCTCGCTCGAGCTAAGAAACCCTGGCTCGAGCCACAAGACACAAAACTCCACTTTCGCTCGAGCGACCAAACCCTCGATCGAGCGAAGGACCAAAAACAACAGCTCACTCGAGCGACTAACTCCTCGCTCGAGCTAAGGTCCAAAAATCTGGACAGCAACACTAGGTTTTCAACCCAACCAACCTGCCCAAAACATCCTATAACTCAAGAATAAAGAATTAAAGGACAACAACAATAATTATATAACAACGAGATCTATGGAACATAAGTTCGGATACAACAACTAACTGGGAAAAGACCGGGGTCGCTATATTACGAATGCGAATAGTATTAAGGTTACGCTCATCGTGGATAACAACATTAACATTTCTTTCTTGAAGAAATCGAACCAATACATACAAAAAATTTAGAGTGATAAATAAAACTTTATACACGTAAATAAGAAAATTAGTAAATGGAGGTGATATTACGGTTCGGTGTAAGTCCCCATCCACCTATAAAGTATGAGGAAAAAAGTAATTTATTAGAAGAAAATTAGATATGATAAGTATAAAAAAAAAGAAAAAAGAAAAAAGAAAAACAAAGGCCTTACATTATAAGAGAGGTACTTAAATTTATATGAAGAGAAAAAAAAAAAAAAAAAAACTTGATCAAAAATAGTGATATTGTCCATAACTATTGTACTTCAACCTAAAAATGTTTGGTTATATAATTTTAGACACCAAGAAATATAAAATTAGCAATAATAAAAGTTAACATGGATTTTATTGGCAATGAAATGTTATTTCCAAATCTGTTGCTACCAAATCGAATAATAAAATTCAAAAATTTATTTAAATAAATAACTGCCATGGATAGAAAATCCTTAACGAGTTACAATCAAGAGGGGAAGAAATAAATAAAAATATAAACATCTAAGACAAAGAAAAAGAAAAAGGCCAACCCAATATTTAGAATAGATGTATTTTAACAATCACATTAAAATCATAAAATTAAAATCGGAACACAACAATTGTCCAAATTTGAACTCTTCTCTTTTCTAATTGATTTCAATTTTATAGAGATGAAATTAAAACCAAAATCAAAACCCGTTATAATCATAATTATAAATTTATGCCAAAAAAAAAAATTCAACAGATACCAAAACCATTTTATAAGCAATAATGAATAATTATTTAATGAAGACAACTAAAGTAATACACACACATATACATTCACCAGAATTTTTTTAAAATACAACATAGAATATTATACTCCCTTGAAAAGGTGCCAAAAAAAAAAAAAAAAAATCCATAAACTCTCTTACCATATTACACATAAATGTTAAAATGCCAATTCTCTGAAATTTTTCTTTTAACTAGGAACTCTAAATATTCAAAAAAAATTATATGAAAAAGATTTATCATTTGTACATTAGAATCATAGAGCAAATATATTACATTTGAATGGTACAATTTTTATTTATTTATAATAAAATGTTAAATACATTTTTTTGAGTGTGTGAGTTTAATTTTTTTGTTGCAGGAAGAACAACTAAATAAATCACCCTTACTTTCTTTTTAAATAACTCCAAACAAACAGTCACTTCCCTCTTAGAGTAATTTCTACAATACAGAGCACTAACACGAACCAAGTCCCAAATAACCTCTCTCTCTCTCTCTCTCTACATTCTTTGAGAAATCCATAATCAAACTCACATTTTCTGAGCCAATCCGGTGTTTAGAATAGATGTTTTTTAACAATCACTTTAAAATGATAAATTAAAACTAGAGCACAATAATTGTTCAAATTTAACTTTTCTCTTTTTTAACCGACTTTAATTTTATAGAGATAAAATTAAAACCAAAATCAAAACCCATTATAATCATAAATATTTTGAAATTCAGCATTTATGACTTGAAAAGTCCAGACATAAATTTATGCAAAAAAAAAAAAAAAATTCACAAGATAACAAAGTCATTTTATAAACAATAATGAATAATTATTTCATGAATGCAACTAAAGTAATACACACACATATACATTCACTAGAATTTTGAAATGCAACATGGAATATTATACTCCCTTAAAAAGGTGCAAAAAAAAAAAAAAAAAAAAACATAAACTCTCTTGTTATATTATACATAAATGTTAAAATGCCAAGTCTCCAAAATTTTTCTTTTAATTAGGAACTCTAGATATTCAAAAAAAAAAAAAAATGAAATGAAAAAAAAGTCCATTTCTTTTTAGAATCACACAACAAATATATTACATTTGAATAGTATAATTTTTTATTTTTTATAATAAAATGTTAAATACATTTTTTTGGGTTAGGTTAAATACTTGGTGAATTTGATTCAAAACAAAATGGGTTATGTTAAATACTTGGGTTAGGTTAAATACTTGTAAGTTTAACACATTTTTTATTTTATTTTATAATAAAATGTTAAATACTTGGTGCACAAACAACCAATTTGATTCAAAGCAAACCTTTGGATTAAGTTAGAACTTCTGGGAATTTAATAGGCAAAAAGGATCAATTTTGATGTTGTGTGCCAACAAATGGAAGGTAGATCATTAGAAGAATGGGTAAGGGAAAAAGAACAGTTAATTTACAACAGTCAAATCAAAATAAATATTGGCTCAAAACAATAGTCAAATGAAAACATACACCAAGGAAAGATACATGCCTAATCCATGTATAACACAATCCTAGTGAAACATAACATGACTAAATTGACTCTAGAGGAAAGATACATGCCCCTGTTTGTGGATATAATTAACCATTAATTCTAAGAAATAGTTTGAATACTTTCTTGATTACTAATAAAAAAAACAACCATACCTATTGTTTGATGGAATTACCTTCCAAAAATGTTGGCGGGAAGTTTTTATTTCCATGAAGTTAATATCTGACAGCGAGATCGAGTTTAGAAATAGGCCCTACATTATAAGAGAGGTACTTAAATTTATATGAAGAGAAAAAAAAAAGAAAAAGAAAAAAACTTATTTGACCAAAAATAGTGATATTGTCCATAACTGTTGTACGTCAACGTAAAAATGTTTGGTTATATAATTTTAGACATCAAGAAATAAAAAATTAACAATAATAAAAGTTAACATGAATTTCATTGGCAATTAAATGTTATTTCCAAATATGTTGCTACCAAATCGAATAATAAAATTCAAAATTTTATTTAAATAAATAACTGTCATGGATAGAAAATAGTTAACGGATTACAATCAAGAGGAGAAGAAATACATAAAAATATAAACATCTAAAAAAAGAAAAAGGTCAACCTAATGTTTAGAATAGATGTATTTTAATAATCACATTAAAATGATAAAATTAAAATCGAAGCACAATAATTGTCCAAATTTGAACTCTTTTTTTTCTAACTGACATCAATTTTATAGAGAAGAAATTAAAACAAAAATCAAAACCCGTTATAATCATAATCATAAATTTATGCCAAAAAAAATAATTCAATAGATACCAAAGCCATTTTATAAGCAATAATGAATAATTATTTAATGAAGACAACTAAAGTAATACACACATATATACATTCACCAGAATTTTTTGAAATACAATATAGAATATTATACTCCTTAAAAAGATGCACAAAAAAAAAAAAAAAAAAAACTCTCTTACCATATTACACATAAATGTTAAAATGCCAAGTCTCTAAAATTTTTCTTTTAATTAGAAACTTTATATGAAAAATATTTATCATTTGTACATTAGAATCACACAACAAATATATTACATTTGAATGGTACATTTTTTTTAATAATAAAATGTTAAATACATTTTTTTGAGTGTGAGTTTAATGTTTTTTGTTGTAGGAAGATCAACTAAATAAATCACCCTTATTTTCTTTTTAAATAGCTCCAAACGGTCCCTTTTCTCTCAGACTAATTTCTACAATACAGAGCACTAACCATGAACCAAGTCCCAAATAACCCCCCCTCTCTCTCTCTCTCTACATTCTTTGAGAAACTCATAATCAAACTCACATTTTCTGAATCAACCCAGCATTTAGAATAGATGTTTTTTAATAATCACATTAAAATGATAAATTAAAACCGGAGCACAATAATTGTCTAAATTTAAACTTTTCTCTTTCTTAACTGACTTCAATTTTATAGAGATGAAATTAAAACCAAAATCAAAACCCATTATAATCATAAATATTTTGAAGTTCACCATTTATGACTTGAAAAGTCCAGACATAAATTTATGCCCCAAAAAAAAAAAAAAATTCACAAGATAACAAAGCCATTTTATAAGCAATGATGAATAATTATTTCATAAAGGCAACTAAAGTAATACACACACATATGCACTCACTAGAATTTTTGAAATACAACATAAAATATTATACTCCCTTAAAAATGTGCAAAAAAAAAAAAAAAAAAAAAACATAAACTCTTTTGCCATATTTCACATAAATGTTAAAATGCCAAGTCTCTAAAATTTTTCTTTTAATTAGGAACTCTAGATATTCAAAAAAAAAAAAAAAATAAATAAAATGAAAAAAACAGTCCCTTTCTTTTTAGAATCACACAACAAATATATTACATTTGAATGGTACAATTTATTTTTTATTTTTTATAATAAAATGTTAAATACATTTTTTTGGGTTAAGTTAAATACTTTGTTAGGTTTTATTCATTGATTGAGGGGGAGCTTCCGCCTTTACTCACCAAATACCCCTTGATTCCTAGTGGTTTGACTTTCCGTAGTTATGCTTAGATTCTCTTGTTGGAGGTCCAGCTTTTATATCACTACTAGGATTTGAATCTAGTGTTTGTTAAATCCCAAGAGTCACACACACACTTTTATCATGGGATCTATGCTTTTCACATAATGCATCACTTTCTTTTATGAGGAATCTTCTAGAGGCTGTGCACATTGTGTTTTCTTGTAATGGTGCTTCTTGGATCATCTTGTGTGTTTTTAAGGTACACATCTGGAATTCCTTGCTTGCTCCACCATATTATTTTTGTCGTTTTTTTTTCCTTGTTCATTGTTTTTAGTGAGGGGGAGTTTGGTTTATCATTGCAAGAGTTTGTTAGCATGAACACTTTGTTTTGTTTGGTACGGGAGATTGGCATTAGTTGGTTTGCATGTTACTTTGCATTGGCTTCTTTATTATTTGAGCTTCCTTTGTCAATTCGTGAAAAAAAAAGGGGGGATTAATGTTGTCCGTCGTGTCTTAGGATTTCATGTATTCATGTCATGTGTCGGTTGTATAAGTCTTAGTTTTCATCTGTCCATGCTACATGTTCTTAAAATCTTCAAGCCGCATCTATTCATATTTTCCATCTCATGCTTCAAGATAATCTTGTCATATGTTTATTGTTTTTTCATATACTCTTGTGGCACTAATAGTTGTTTTGGAGATTGTGGCACTAATAGCTGTTTTGCAAATCTTGGTCGAAATTCGAATACTTTTTGGGTTAGGAGACAACCTTACATGTCTAGGAATACCAAGATTCATGAGGGTGTTCACAACGTCACAACTCTTACCAAGTCCGCTAGACCTGATTTTGTTAAGACCAAAAAGATTTGGGTGAGAAAACTTGACTTGTGTTAATGTGTTTACTCTGTTTAGTTTTTTGGGTCTCTGTGTGTTTTTTTTTTAATGAGAAAAAAATGTGTGCATGTTTGTTTTTTATCTTACTTTGGTTAAAGAAAAAAAAAATCCAAAAAGATTTTCTTAGTATGGTTTTGCAAGCTTGAAATTTTTGAGTGGTCCTTGGTGCATATTGAAATTGATGAGAATATCCATTACGTGTTAATATGTGTGTGCTTTCTGTGGTCATTACTTATTTTGGAGTGTGTATTCTTTGATTAGTATGTCTTATTCTGTACACACTCTTTGATTAGCAAATATCGGAGTCTTCCGCCTTAGTGATTATTTTTATGCAAAAAGATTATTTTTTTTATAGACTTCTGGCATTGTATCTTTCACTTTTTTAAAGGAATTGACCGATACTAGCATATCTTGGGTGATGTTGAGTCTCTTAACCACCTTCCATCTTTTTGCATCTCCATGGCTTTCCCCTCTATTCTTTGTAGTCCAATCATGAGGAAAAGGCTATCGCAGAGTTACCAACCAGGCTATCCTTATTATATCCATGCTTTTCTGGTTCGGTTTCTATACTCTTGAGCATGTCAGCCGTCAATGAGTGTGCAAAAGAAAAAGAAAAAGAACAAGAAAAAAGAAGAAGAAAAAATATGCAAAAGAAAGAAAAGAAAAAAATGTGAAAAAGAAAGAAAAAAAAGGGATTCATTGATTGAGGGGGAACATCCGCCTTTACTCACCAAATACCCATTGATTCCTAGTGGTTTGACTTTTCGTAGTTATGCTTATGCACCAAGGACCACTCAAAAATTTCAAGCTTGCAAAACCATACTAAGAAAATCATTTTGGATTTTTTTTTTCTTTAACCAAAGTAAGATAAAAAACAAACGTGTACACATTTTTTTCTCATTAAAAAAAAAAACACACAGAGACCCAAAAAACTAAACAGAGTAAACACATTAACACAAGTTAAGTTTTCTCACCCAAAACTTTTTGGTCTTAACAAAATCAGGTCTAGTGGACTTGGTAAGAGTCGTGGCGTTGTGAACACCCTTATGAATCTTGGTATTCCTAGACATGTAAGGTTGTCTCCTAACCCAAAAAGTATTCGAATTTCGACCATTTTGAGACACTCTCCCATGCAACTTATAACAATAAGGGCGAATATGACCATGCATACCACAATGATGACAAATAAAAACAGGGTGTACCTTATTTTCTTTTACCTTACCAACTCTAGGAAGTTTGAGAAGTCTATCCTCATGTTGAATCTTTTGTCCTCATTTTCCTTGAGTTCTTGTATCATGAGATGTGGATGCACTCTGTTGTTGCTCTTTCTTACCTCCAAAGCCAATGCCACTCTTGTCAGAACAGGTTTGTTGAGACCCAATGATATCCTCCAAAGTCTTTGATCCTTTGTTCCAAAGACCAATGGTAATCATAGCACACTTTAGCTCTTCCTCTTTCTTGATCATTAGTTCTTCCAAAGCAACTTGTGACATCTAGAGAGATTCAATCTTCTTTTCATACATGGCATGGGTTTCTTGTAGCTCATTCCTCTCTGTCTCACAAGTCAACAGTTTTGCACAAAGAACTTGTCGATCATCAGCTACCTTGATGGCATTAATCCTGGCCTCGGAAATCTCCTCCTTAAGTTTGACATTCTCACTTTCACATGCTTTGAGTTTCTTTGTGAGTTTGTCATTCAATTCGAATAACTTAAGAGACTCCTTATACAACTTTTCATAAGCTTGCTCAAGCTTTTCATCCTCACGAATTGAATCCATTATCACAAATCAAACAAGATCTCGTTCTAAAAGAATTTTTTAAAAAAAATAGAACGGCTCGCTATGATACCAATTGAAAAATCTAGAAACCCTAGATGTTGATTTGTGATTATGTACCAATTTTAAGCAGAATATAATAATCCCAATCAAACAATCAAAGACAAAACAACACAATGATTTTACGTGGAAAAACCACAATTGGATACCTCCAACTGTGATTAAAAAACCACGGGCAACAGCCATAAAACAATCCACTAAGAAGATTTAAAGGAATTACATAGGTATACTCTCAATTACCTAGCGAATCCACGCCTAATTGAACCAACCTCTATGTGCCTCTTCCAACCCCGTCTTCACCTTGGAATTGTCTTTACGATGAGCCACTCCAGAATCCACCGAAGCTTCAGGCTCAAATTCTTTAGAATCCACCGAAGAACAACTCTCTCTCTCTTGTGTATAACAAACAAAACCTTTGATGTACTCTCTTTAAACCATGAGTTGAATACTCAATAAAACATCAAAGAAAACTAACAAAATATTCCCAGATATAAACTTTAATATCCAATGAGAAGATCTGGAGGAATTAATCTAGTTTTGGGAGAAAACCAACTACTTATAGAAAACCAAAGTAATCCTAATTTTGGAAGAAAACCAATCTCTTATAGAAAATCCTAGTTTTGGAAGAAAACCAATTTCTTATAGAAATCCTTGTCAAATGGGATTGGTGAATTTAATTCAAAGCAAAACGGATTACGTTAAATACTTGGGTTAAGTTAAATACTTGTAAGTTTAATACATTTATTTATTTATTTATAATAAAATGTTAAATACTTGGTGCACAAACAACCAATTTGATTCAAAGCAAACCTTTGGGTTAAGTTAGAACTTCTGGGAATTTAATAGGCAAAAAGTGTGACATCCTAAATATTTAATTAATACCGCAACCAACCACGATTATTAATAAAAATAATAATAATAGTGGGTGTGGTAGTAAAATAAATAATTAATTCTCTGTTGGTATACGATAAAGTATAATTTAATAATAAGAACAATAATAACAATAATAATAAAATAAATATATGGAATAAGAATAATAATAATGAAAATAATAAAATTAATAAGCTATATGCGCTATATAAATTAATTTGTCATTGTGGTTATCAAATATATGATGAGGAGATTAATTTGAGGGCTAAATTAATCACTAATTAGTGTAAAAAGATTGGAATGTATGGAGTTAGTTAAATAAATCAAGTAATAATGAATTAGGAAGATATTATGGAGATTTGTTTTAATTAAAAGGATTTGCAAATATAGATTAGAAGATGAGAAAGGGCCATTTGTATGTCTACATGTAGGAGGTGAGTTATCAATAGGGTTATTAGTAAAGGGTGAGTCATCATCCAACATGTGCCTATAAATAATCACCCAACATGTGCCTATAAATAAAAAGAAAGTGGTGAAGTTGGCCAGCGTGTAAACAAAAAAGGAAAAAGAAAAAAAAAAAAAAGAGAAAGGAGATCAGTAGAAAATGGAGGAGCCGAAAGTCAACAAAAATATAAAGGAATTAGTAAGGCTCAATCTTAAGGTGAGTTATATTATACCTTGAGTGACCATAATATATTTTATGTATGTTTTGACTTACCATAATTTATTTTATACAAGTTGTATTTTATTAGTTGTATTAATACAAGTTATGTTTTATAAATATTTCAATTACGTGGATTAATTTCTGAACTCTATTTGCTAAAATGAAACTCATGGATATGTTTATTTAAATTTTAAAGAATATTTGACTATGACCTTATAAACAATTATATTTTATAAGTACCACCACGGAATCCCACGTCTTGGGGGACTTAAATAACCATTGGCCTCTGTTTAGCTACTTTGTGGTCCTCTGGTTGTCATGGATCTATTGACCTCTGTTCTGATTGTCACTTCTGTGACCTCTGTTCTGTACCGTGGTTATGATTATTTATTTATATAATTTATGTATTTCAGTTTTTGTCACTTAAATGATTTATTTACTAAATTGAGTTATGTAAATGTTTTGGCTTAACTAACTATCTATGGTTATTTTGTATTCCTTATTCTCTTGACATAATATTTCTCACTCTGCTGTGTGCTTATAGCTGTTACCCTTTCAGGTGACGAGATGTAAGAGAAACCCAGAACCTCACGAAATGGAATCCGTACGTGGATTAATGTTGAACCACTATTTTGTCTTTCTTTTATTTATTTATTTATTTTATATTTTTGCTCCCTTTTGTTCTACTCGAGGCCGGTCACTGAATAATAAAATAATAAAAGCCCTATAAATGTATTTTCTCTTATTAAAATAGTAAAATGGAGTAATTTCCTATTTAATTATTTTTATTTCCACTTGCGTAGTTTAATTTGCTACAAATGGAATAAGTTAGTAAGTTGCGATTCCAACCCTAAGCCCCTGGGGTTGGGTCGTGACAAAAACGATCAATTTTGACTCTAGAGTAAAGATACATGCCCCTGTTTGTGGGTATAATTAACCACTAATCTTAAGAAATAGCTTGAATACTTTCTTGATTACTAATGAAAAAACAATCATACCTACTGTTTGATGGAATTACCTTACAAAAATGTTGGAGGGAAGTTTTTATTTCCATGAAGTGTGGGGACACACTATGTGCGTAAAACAATTAGATCAATCATGACAATTATTTAAATTTGAAGCAATTAAATCTTCTAATAGCTAGATAATGATGAGAGTGGAATTGCAATTAAACCCCAACCCACCCCCAAGTGTGTTATTCCCTTTATAATATAGAATAGACAGAGTGCACATTAATTTTGATACTATTCTTCATCTTCTTGGCTTTTATTTATTATATTTCAGATTTAATCTTGTTTTACCCGTTCTGCTTCTAAAATTTGTTTCAGTAAAAATGACATCAATAAACAAATGTTTAGTTAATTCTCCATTTACAATTAATTTTGGTTAGTTTTCCTAGAAAGCAAAGGCTAATTGTGCTACATCATCAAATCTTTATACTTATATTGATAAAGATCTCTAAGGAAAGCATTTTTATATTGTCCGCAATGACACTATTGCATGAACTTCAAAGAGTTATGGTCGTTAAATGACGTGGTAGAGGGATCCATGTCACAGTCAATACCCAGTGATGGCAATAACTTGTCTTTTATTCTCTTAATAAACTACTCTATAACTGTAATTTACTTAGTTTGATTCTCTTAATTGTTATCTGCTAATTATTTTTATACAAAGAAGTTGTTACTTGACGCTTTTGACAAGTTTTAGATTTAAAAAATATATGTTTAATTTATTTACACTTCAGTCTCCATTAAGCTGTCTTCCTTCTAATGACTTCTATATCCGACAGCGGGATCAAGTTTAGAAATTGAGGGGAAATGTGTTGGGAATTCAAAAAATCTAACCCAACACATTGAAAATACAATGAAAAGTTTAAAAAATCTAAAATCTAAACTCTAAAATCTAATAAAAGTTTTTAGTATTCATGGGAAAATACTGAGGATCATTGTGGCAAAGGCTGGTGAAGAGTATCTTGACTTTCCATTTATATCTCTTCCACCTTCACTCCTTCCCCTTTTCCCCACACCACTGCCCTGTCCACCCACCATTTCCCAATTCCCAATATCCATACATACATACAAAACCAATCATACTAATACCATCAATCAATCTGTGATAATCATCATGAACTTATATGTGAATTAAAAGGAGAGCTAAAGAAAGAAATTTTTAATACATCTTTGTATATGCTTATGATCATGTATATATAAATATATATATATATGAATAAAAGAACAACATCTTAATTCGAATGGAAATGTATAACCTTATTATGCCGGACCTTTGCATGTAATGATCTTTGAGGTGCTCTTAGTAGCCATAATATATAGTTGATTGGGAAATATGGTTATATGCCCTTCCTCCGCTCCTACCTCCAACCTCAGCTCTGCCAAACATATATGGTTGATTGTGGCTTTTCTTTCAGTAGTTGTAGTGAAAATACAATGGGACATTCCCAAACATAGCCATCAAAAACAGAGAGAAAAAAGGATAGACAAAAGCAAAAACAAAAACAAAAAAAATTACTATCATGAATAGCCGAGGAGCTGAAATAATGTCACAGCCGGAGTGAACAACGGTGAGAGTGGTAGACAGAGAAATGAGCTCTAATGAAGGCAAAAGCTGAGAGAGGAAAAAAATGTTTAAAATTCAAGAAGAAGAACAGAGATGAAGAGAGAGATAGAGAGGGTAGACAGAGAAATGAGAGGCAAAAGCTGAGATAGGGAGAAAGAGATAGAGAGGGAAGGTGGGGAGACAGAGGGTAAATGGGGAGGCAAATCATTTGTGATGGGGAGACAGAGGGTATATATAGAGGCGAGACAGAGGGTAGGCACAAATGTAAATCATGTGATGCGTAGGGAGAGGAGTGTTGAACATGAACATCATTAATCTCAACCATTGATATACATTGAATATTTATCTCAGTCATTCAAAGGAAATGTGTCTCTGATACAATTTATAAATTTTCAAAAACTCTTCTCCCTTTTTATATAGATATACACAAACACTTAAGTCCATAAAACACTTATACACAAAACAAAACATAAGTTAGGGAATTAAATCCCATTGCTAAAAACAGTTAACCAAACTCAATAAACATTCTTATCTCTTAAACATCATGTCAAAAGGGTGAACCTGAATCACCAAAAAAAAAACCCTAACATGCAATAGCTCAGAACCTTGCAGTGAGGCACAATAGTTGGCTTGACAAAAAAAGGTTTCGGTTCGATGCCGCTAACTCTGATTTGGTGCTTGATCACCTACATATATATAATAAACAATGAGCTAAAGCCCAGTCAATAACAGCTGTGTAAAGAGGTTAAGAATGATGTCCTTACAGTATCTGAAACAATTGATTATCAATAGAACATTTTCAATCAACATCTTTTTGTCAATCAAGCGTTCAATCGTTCAATTCAATCAATCATATTCGTACAAGTCATACGTGGTACATCCAATAGCAATAATACAATAGGTCTTAAAGACCAAGCAATCAATTGATGGCCATCAAATAATAGACAATAGTTCCAAGAATTGGAACTGATAGAGATCTCTATAACAATAGCGATAACAATAGCAATATGCTAAGGATGCCACGAATACAGTTCAGAAAATAAGATCATCATTCAATCGATAAAAAATATCATTTCAGAAAATAATATAATTTATTGATCAGAAAATAAATACGATTGAACATATCTTTACAACAGTATTACTCTCAGTGGGCTTCTCGAAACACGTGTGAATAGTTAGGCGTTCAACCTAAAGAAATAAAATCAAGCACAACACAATTACAATCATACTCTTACAATTCTATTCAATTCGATTACTTGATTTCTATTCGGTTTCTCTCGTTCAATCTAACTTTCATTCTTTACTTTGTATAATTCAATCCCAAAATCCACAAAAATAAGATTGAACTTTACTTTTCAATCATCAAATACAAACCATAAGTTTATAACCAAATTCAATTGTTCAATTTATAACTGAAAATATTTAAAGCAATTATAAATCATAAAATGTATGTTCAAGCTTCAATTCAAGCTTTTAAATGAGAATTTCTTTGAAATTATGAGAGACTAAGTAAGAGATCATGTGTATGAAATTAATTTGTCCATGAGATGATCAAATTTCTTGGACTCAAGCATATTCAAGTATAAAATCACCAATATATATACAAATTATGTTCTTTTCCAAAACTTTTGAGATTTCCTTCTTAAAGTTCATAAACTATGCAAGAAAACAATTGTTTTGTTCATGGATTCTTGAAAACATGACATGCATGTAAGGATCATGCAACCTAATAGGTGTTTGCACTAAAATTATGCCATGCATGTGAATATATTACACTATCGCTTTCAATTTCCCACTTTAATGATCATATATGGATTCTCAACTTTATTTCTTCTCCAAGAACTCCTAATTACCCATATATCCTTTTTATTTGAACTTAGATGCTAAGGAATTAGGAGTGTATCATTTCAATTTCATGAATTTGAGATGAAATTTACTTTAATTTGATGATTTGTTGACATATAGCTCAAGCTTATACTTTTCTTCTTCCTTCTTGAACTCAACTCTCAAGAACTCTCACCCTCTCTTTCTCTCTCTACGTGTGTGTCGTTTTAATGTTCACCAAAATCCATTACTTCCTTTTGTTTCCTATTAGATAGATGAATAGAATAACTCTAATTTAATAATACACTACAAAAAAATTGACTTTTTGCGACGGTAAAATACCGTCGCTAATACTCCTTATGCCGTCGCAAAAACTTTTTGCGACGGTAAAATGACTTTTTGCGACGGCAAGAGGGGGTCGCAAATAGAGGGGTAGCAAAAGAGTTTTTGCGACGGTACAGTGCTGTCACTAATGTTTTTGCGACGGCATTTTGTCCTTTTGTGACGGCACGGTGCAGTCGCTAATAATGTTTGAAATATCTTGACTTTTTGCGACGGCACTATTTTACCGTCGCTAAAAATGTTATTTGAGACGGCAAAAAATACCGTCGCTAATAGTCTTTTTTTTTTTGCAATGACAAAACACTATTTTTGCGATGGTATCGTACCGTCGCAAAAAATATTAAAAATATGAAAATTCTTATTTTTTTGCGACAGTGTAATGCCGTCACAAAAAGTATTAAAAAAATAATAAAATTTCTATTTTAAATAATAAAATTTCTATTTTTTGCGACAATTTAGTGTCGTCACAAAAAGTAAAACCTATAACAAAATCAATAAAAATAATAAATTTTTTTGTTTTTGGCGACACTGCAATGCCGTCACAAAAAAGAAAAAACATCATCCAATAAAATTATTAAAAATACTAAAATTTCTCCATAATAATTACATAATAATATAAAAATTCCTATATAAAATAACAATTTCTTCATAATAAAATATTCTTCCATTCATAATTACACACCAACAAAATTATCCCACCACATAATATTCCATAATTATCCTCCGATAAAATTTAAAAATATAAAAGAAATAAAAAAAATAAACACAATATAAATGAATATAAATTACTTTTTTCTCCATTTACAAATTCACGATTCAAACAAAGCAATAGTTCACAAAGGTAACCAATGATCACTTCTGTTACTTAACTCAGTTTTAATAAAAAGACTGACAATGTTCCCACAAATTCTTCATTCCACTTACAGTTTTGATCTTAAAACTTCCACCTCATCCCACAAAATCTTTCCTTTTTGAGCTGCACAATCTCACATATTCAATTCACCTGCAAGCTTGAAGGAGGGTCGAATGTTTCATCACCACAATACAAATCTGTACTATGAAAATTGGTTACAAAATATTCAACCCTCAGTTTTCCTCAAGGTTGAAATATGGAGGGAAACAGTATGTAATGTATATAATGGGAAAATAAAAATTTTAGTTTTTTCAGCTCGTCATCCCGTATGGTTATTTGGATTTGAAAGCCATTCACTAATAGAGCTGAAGGAAAGAAAGACATCCGATCCTCCTTGAGTTGGGTCCACCTACCAAAATAATTTGCAGCGAAATAAGAACTTCATTTACAGCATAATTTCTTCACATCATCCACACAAAAAACAATATGTATATAATCCATCATATTTATAAATAAATAATGAGACTCACCATTAATTTTTTAATATGATGTGTCCTACATGCAAATATGGTGGAGTTTATTGTGTGCATCTATCTAAGAAGTAGAAGAAAATGGTGAAACGTATTTGGTGATATATATATATATATAAACCCTCAAAAAACAAATCCATAATTTGAGGACATCTTTTACAACCATTAATTAATGCAACAGAATTTTTCTTAAGTTTCTTATTTTTTATTTTGGTACTACGTAAAAGTCTATTTGTCTGTATAATGTTTTTCATAAGTATTTGAGGGATGAAAATAACCTGTATGTAGTAATGAAGTAATGAAGAAAGAGAGCAATTTGAAGGCGAGCCAACTCTGCCCCTGGACAAAATCGAGCTCCTCCTCCAAACGGAGCATAAAATGGACTGCTTCTCCAATTTCTCTTTTCCTTTATATAGGAAACAAAACAAAAACAAAAAATGTCAATTTTTATAGAGTAATGCAAATGGATCAAGGATTACACCTGAAGCCATGCTAATTTGATATTTGATAGATTAAATAGAAATTCTAGAATCAAGAAGGGAGTAAATAAATCAAGGATAATAACCTTTTGTACTTGGGTCAATCAACTAGGCCCTTGATTGGACAACAAGCCACACTGAATGTCTAGAGTTGCTTAGGCTGTCTGGAAACATGGTATGGTATGGACTCTAGGGTAGACTCTATGCATTGGACAATCCACCGGCTTAGAGGTTGAGCTACATTTCAAGAAAAATATTAACCATCTAAAGTAATCAAGAGGGAAAACATTGCTAATAAAGCAATATTTGGCAAGACAACCCAACATGTGAAGGCAGCCCTCAATAACTATTTACACATTCATTATTCCTAACTTAATGGTATTGAAAGCATCCAACAAAATTCAACAGCAAGCGGAGTCAAAATCATACATGATCTAACATAAATTAAGCATGAGGGAGAGCAACTATATGTTAGTAAATATTTCGTTTTTATTATTGTAAGTATATTTTAAGAATCCAGGCCATGTGTGTTAGTTAACTAGTATCCAAAATGAGTGCAACACAATGTCAAGTATGAATATCAAAGATTGTTATTGGAAGTATACATGGAGACATGGCACCAAAAAATGCTAAAAGGCCCAAAAATTCTCAGTACATCTTTTTCATTGTGAAGCCTGCAAGAAGAGGCAGATCAAATTAATTGTTACTGATCACAAGACAAAGATCAAATTAAACACAACCTAACACAGCACTTCTCAACCATTTAGGATTTTCTATGGAAAGTGAACTACATAAGAAAATAGTTTTTGCAATTTTTAAAAATTGTCAAGTCAACAAATTAATGTTGTGTCGTGTGTCCGTGTCATGTCAAATATCTGCATTTATGATTCTTACGCTAACATATATACATCCAAAAGAAACCTGACGCAATATAGATAATAAGACCAAAGCAGCAGCAACAATCATTATTCCCAGCTTAACTAGGTTGATATAAACTACAACTGTTTTTATCAAAACAATCCCAAGAACACTTCTACATTTTGTTAAAAGGTTCCAAGTTCCAACTATTATAACGTAACACGGCCATTGAGCTTTCAATTAAACCCAATCCAGTGACACTGCAGAACAGTGGCATTAATTCAGATTTGAAAATTTATAATCAGCTCAATATCCTTGATTTCGGTAGACAAAACTTGTTATCATCAACCATCAAAAATGGTTCTTTACTCTTCTTATAGATGAACTCAGAACTCAAAAGCTTCAGTTTCTTTTACTTAATTAAAATATTATAGACATAGTAGCATAAATTCCATATTGCACAAAAGCTGCTGCTATACACATGATAGAAACAAACTACATGGACCATGCATGAACTTTGGTTGCAGTTGTGGTGGTGGTCAAATTTCAAAGCATCATATATATTGTCATGTTTGGTACACATACCCATTCCCAAAAACATACAAGTAGTAAGAACATGGTGTTCCAAGATGAAACAAGGGACCAAGCGATGAGTTCGAGATCAAAATCGAGAAAAGTAAAAAAAGAAGGCAAGGCTTACATTGTTGAACTATCTGCTGACTTTTCTTTTTCGTACCACGACCTTTCTTTTTTCCTTTAACAGTTTCATTGTATTCATCTGCTCCATTCTAACAATATAATTATATAATAATTTAAATCAGTAATTAAACCCTCTTGCCTAAAACCAGACATGGTAACGGGAATGGGGCAAGAAAGAAGGGGATTTCACAATTGCAACTCTGAGATAACAAGAAAAAACAAATTAAGGTCCCATACACAACCGAAGAGGGCTGAGATCCTGACGAGTGCCATCGGTAAGAGAGGGAAAGAGCGAGAATCATCAATATCATACGTAGATTGGTCACTTAACTCATCCGATTCACTATCACCGAGATTGGGGATTTTGGGTTTGGGGTGGGGGGAAACCCGAGCGGGAATGGAAAAAGGGAGGGGGAGAAGAGATTAGGGATTTTGGGTTTGGGGGTAGGGGAACCCGAGCGGGAAAGAAAGGGGGGAGGAATAGAAATTTCTTTGGATTTTTTTATTTATTTTCATTACAAATAAATATTTAAATAATAAAATGACTTTTTTTTTTTTTTTTTTGCAACAGAGGATATCATTCCTAAAAAAAAATATTTTTTATTAAAATAATTTTTTTTTATAGTTAATGACTTTTTATTTTTATTTTTTTCATTTAGTAAGGTTGACAATTTATTTGTTTCATATTTATTTTAATGAATAATTTTTTTTTTATTTGGTAAAAGTAGGGATAATATTTTTCATTAAAATAAAGTTAATTTTTTGTGGTTAATGTGGCATTTGCAGTGGTAGTAGTGGTAATAATGGAATGGCATTTGCAGTAGTGGTGAATGTGGTAGAGAAAATGGGTGGTGAGAGAGAGATGAGTGAGAGACAGATAGAGAAGAGAGATAGAGAGGGAGAAAGTGAGAGACACAGACAGACAGACAGAGACAAAGTGGTCGCTAAAAGTGCATTTTCTTGTAGTAGAGAGCTCGGTAAATAGAGAAGAGATAAGGGAGAGAGTGAGCAAGGTGAACACAATTGGGGAGAGAGACAAGCAGACAGACAGACACATAGAGAGAAAGAGAGGTAATGGTAGTAGTAGTGGCAGTAGTGGCAGTGGTGGTAGTGGAGTGGTAGTGATAGTAGTAGTAATAGTAGTCGTAGAAGTGAAGTGGCAACAGTGGAAGTAGTGGTAGTGGTGGTGGTGGAATGGCGTTTGCAGTAGTGGTGAAGGTGGTAGAGGAGATGGGTGGTGAGAGAGAGAAATGAGTGAGAGATAGATAGAAGAGAGAGAGACAAACAGAATGATGAGCGAGAGAGAGACAAAGTGGTTGCTAAAAGTGCTTTTTCTTATAGTGGATCGATAAATCGAGAGGGAGCTCAGTAAATAGAGAAGACGGGAGTGAGAGAGTGAGCAACGCAAACACAGTGGGAGAGAGAGAGAGAGAAAAAAAGAGAAAATAGAGATGGACGAGAGAGACAGAGAGAGATAGAGAGAAGAGAGATGAGCAGAGAGACATAAAAGAGAGAGATGAGCAGAGAGACAAAGAGAAAGATAGAGAGAAGAGAGATGAGGGAGAGAGATAAAGAGATGAGAGATCAGCGAAAAAGATAGACAGAGAAAAGAGATGAGAAAAGAGATAGATGAATGAGAGACACAGAGTGAGAGAGACAGACAGACAAACAGACAGAGAGAGAAGAGTGATGAGTGAAAGAGAGAAATAGAAGAGAGAAAGGAAGATGAAAAAATAGATGAAAAGATATAGAGAAAGAGCGAAAAGAGATAAATAAGAGAGACAGAGAAAGATGGGCAAGAGAGATAAAGAGAAAAGAGATGAGTGAGAGAGGCAGAGAAAGAAGAGAGATGAGAGAGATAGAGAGAAGAGAGATGAGCGAGAGACAAAGAGAAAAGAGAGAAAGAGAGAGATAGAGACAGACAGACAGACAGAGAAGAGTGATGAGTTAGAGAGAGAGAGAGACAAAAAGAGAAAAAGATAGAGAGTAAGAGACAGAAAAAGAGACAGAGAGAAGAGGGATGAACGAGAGAGATATAGAGAAGAGAGATGAACGAAAGAGACAGAGAGAGAAAAGAGATGAGAGAAGAGATAGATAAATCGAGAAGGAGCTCGATAAATAGAGAATATGAGAGGAAGAGAGTGAGCAAGGCGAACATAACGAGGGAGAAATAGACAAATAGACAAGCATATAGAGAGAGATAAGTGATGAGTGAAAGAGAGTGAGAGTGAGAGAGAGATAGAGAGAGAGAGATAGACAGAAAAAGAGACAGAGAGAGAAAGAGAGAGAGAGAGAGAGAGATAGAAGGAGAGATAGAAAAAGAGAAAGAAACAAGAGATGAGCGAAAGATAGACAAAAAGAGAGAGAAATAGAGTGAAAAGAGATGAGCGAGAGAGAGACACAGAAAAAGAGAGAGAGAGAGCAGATAGACAAACAGACAGAGAGAGAAAGAGTGATGAGAGAGAGAAAGAGAAGAGAGAAAGGAAGATGAAAAAATGGATGAAAAGATATAGACAAAGAGAGAAAGAGCGAAAAGAGATAAACGAGAGAGAGACAGAGAGAGATGAGCGAGAGAGATAAAGAGAAGAGAGATGAGTGAGAGAGACAAAGAGAGAAGACAGATAGGAGAGATAGAGAGATGAGCGAGAGACAAAAGAGAAAACAGAGCAGAGCAGACGGATGAGCAGACAGAGAAGAGTGATGAGTTAGAGAGAGGGAGAGAGAGAGAAAGAGAGAAAAAGATAGAGAGTGAGAGACCGAAAAAGAGATAGAGAGAGAAGAGAGATGAACGAGAGAGATAGAGAGATGAGAGATGAACGAAAGAGACAGAGACAGAAAAGAGATGAGAGAAAAGATAGATAAATCGAGAAGGAGCTCGATAAATAGAGAATATGAGAGGGAGAGAGTGAACAAGGTGAACATAATGAGGGAGAAATACACAAATAGACAAGCATACAGAGAGAGAGATGAGTGATGAGTGAGAGAGAGAGAGAGATAGACAGAGAGAGAGAGAGAAAGAATGAGAGATAGAAAAAGAGAGAGAAACAAGAGATGAGCGAAAGTTAGACAAAAAGAGAGAGAAATAGAGTGAAAAGAGATGAACGAGAGAGAGAAACATAGAAAAAGAGAGATGGGCGAGAGAGATAGAAATAAGAGAGAAAGAGAGAGAAAATAAATAAGAGAGATAGAGAGAAGAATGATGAGCGAGAGAGGTAGAGAGAGAAGACAAATGAAAGAGATAACGAGAAGAAAGATATCTGACAGAACCGAGAGAAAATGAGAGAGAAAGCAGAATGAGAGAAAGAAGAGTGATGAGTGAAAGAGATAAAGAGAACAGAGAGAGATAAATCTGAGAGACAGGAAGATGAAAAAATGAATGAAAAGAGATGTTATATTAAAAGAGTAAAGCGACATCATTTTTTTTTTTTTTTGACAGAAAAATCTTGTTGAATTTATTCAAACTATTTTGTATTTGTATATATATGAAGTCTCAAAACCACAATCACTATGCTAGGTTAGAGTTTTCCAAAAACTCTTTTGAGAAAATTATACTTTCTTGTTTTCCGTGTTATATTATTTTCTTGAATTTTTAAATATTTTAAGTAATTTTTTAAATTTTTAGACACACCTAACATAAATACACCTAAAAAGTAAAAAAAATCTTTTAAAAATTCACTAAATATCAAAAATACAAAAGAAATACAATAATTCAATACATTTTTTTTATATTTGTATGTATTTATTAATTTTTAAAAATATTTTTTCATAATTTTTTTTTTAGATACATTTAAGTAAAGTGCATCTAAAAAAAATATTTAAAAATTAAAAAATATTCACTTAAAAAAAAAAAAAACACAAAAGTCACTTTTTGCGACGGTAGAAAAATGCCGTCTCAAAAAATCAGAGTATTTGCGACGGTAAAAAATACTGTCTCAAAAAACAGAGTATTTGCGACGGTAGAAAAATACCGTCTCAAAAAAGGAGAGTATTTGCGACGGCAGCAAATACTCTTTTTTTTTTTGCGACGGCAAGTGTACCGTCGCAAATAGTTCCGTCTTTTAAGCCCCATTTTCTTGTAGTGATAATTCATTTCCTAGGTTAAATTGTATTAAATTAACTCAAATTAAATTAATCTCATCATCTTATAATCTCAATTACACTATATTAAATTATACAAATGTGAATTAGGCGTTAATTCCTATCCAATTATTTAATTTTAACTTGTTAAAATTAGCGAATCTGATAGGTTTAATTTTCATTCTAACCTATATGTTCAAACAATACAAGTCAATAATCTCATAACAATCAATAACCCTTAATTACATAATTAACATGTGGGAACATAATTAGTATTTCTAATTAAGGCTCAATTCAATCACAGACAATTTCAGTAAACTGAATTAATTTTCAATTAAACTTTCCAAATGGCTCTAAAAATTCCCATGAGCCCATCCATGCACTCAATTTCAATTTGTGCACCCAATAAGGTTGTCGATTTCAGTTTTGAAGTTGTAACCTTAACAGGTAATTTTCCAATTTGGACATATATGCACAAATTAAATTACTAGGCACTTAGTTCAATTAGAATTAACACATAATTAATTAATTAAAATCATGATATTAAGTTTGGGTCGTCACAGGTAAATACTCAGTACGTGTAAGACATGTTTTCGAAACACCTATGCTTCATATATTATTAGGGTATATCTGCCTTAATAGGTAATTTTTCAATTTGAACATATATGCACAAATTAAATTACTAGGCACTTAGTTCAATTAGAATTAAAATATAATTAATTAATTAAAATAAGATTAGCAAATCTGGATCGTCGTAGGTAAGTACTTGGTACGTGTAAAGCATGTTTTTTTGAAGCACTTATGTTTCATATATTATTAGGGTATATCTATTTTCTTGTACGAGCACAAAATAATTCTTTTCGTATGATCCTGTTGATCAAGTTTGCGCTCTTCCAAACAATGTTGCTTTGCCACCTGAAAACACAAACGTGAGCTAACCGGCGGGTGTGTGCCGCAAACCCCTCTGATGCCTAAGTTAGCAACTAGACAATAGACAATAAGCTCTGTGTATTCTAGAGTAAGAATTGGGATACCTCTACAAAGGTATGGTCATGAGCTTTTATAGATTCTGCTTGGCACAATCCTAGTAGGATTCCAACTCTCCCTATGAGAGTCCTTCTAGGAATCACACACCCTACTCACTACCAACCAAATGAGATGGTTTGCACAATTCTAGTAGGAATCTAATTCTCCTTAGCAGAGTCCTACTAGGAGTCTGATGCCCAAGGATAATGCTTACCGTTAGAACACTCTCATCACTGCAAGCCAAGTGAGATGGCCACTCCTTTTACCTCGACTGACCCCTTTACCTCAGCTAACATTGTGGTCAACCAAGTTACTTCGGCTCTGTGCTCAACTAAGTAATGGAAAAGAAGTATCGACCGAGCTACACCTAGCTCGGCTCTCCATCTTACCAAACACCTCGGCCAACCCTTGGGTCTAGTATTAGGTAGCTCGGTCAACGCCTTTGCCCAGTTTGGTACTCAGATAAAAAAGGACCGTGCTACTCGACGTCCACACTCCGGCCTTTTAGTTCGGCCCACAACAGAAATCAAAGGATCGTGGCTCGGCCTAATTTTTCGTTATAAATTACCCTCTTAATTGCCCCCTAATTCCATCTGCGTAACATGATTGGGATTATTTTTCCTCTAGCCGAGCTAAGAACACCCCACTCTGCTGAGCTAAAAAGTTGTTCGGTTTCATAGCTCGTTTGGCCCCAATAAGTCTTGTCTGTAGCTCAACATGTCCTTCCAAAAAATTTGAACAGCCCCGCCTTTTTGCCTTCAACATTTATGTCTTTTGAGTTCGTAATCGTATGGCGAGTCGTTCTTTTTGTGTCTCGCCAAACAGACTTAACTCGGTTAACACTAATCCTGCCAACCTTCTTTAGCCGAGATAACCATCTCGGTCCAAGCATTCAAATATATGTCGGTCAAACCTGTTAGCTTGCTTTGGCCAAGGTACGCCTCTCAGTTAAAGAATCCAAAAAACTTTGTTAGTTAAACCTGCCAACCTTCTTGAGCCGTGATCCTTATCTTGGCTTAGAAGAGCTAAATGTTGTCAAATCTGCTAACCTACTTTGGCCGAGGTAATTGTCATCCCGGCCAAAGAGTGCAAAAGTTTTGTTGGTCATACCTGCCAACTTCCTACAACCTAGATCCTTATCTCGGCTTAGGAGAGCTAAATGTTGGTTATTCCTGCCAACCTTCTTCATCCTAGATCCTTATCTCGGCTGAAGAAAGCTAAATGTTGGCCATACCTGCCAACATCCTGCAGCTTAGATCCTTATCTCGGCTTAGGAATGAAAAAAGTGTTGGTCAAACCTGCCAACGTCCTGCAGCCTAGATTCTTATTTCGGCTTAGGAGAGAGCTCAATGTTGGTTGTTCCTGCCAACTTTCTTCAGCGCGAATCCTTATCTCGGCTGAAAAGAAGCTAAATGCTGGCCAATCCTACTAAACTTCTTGATTGCCCCCCAGTCGAACAAAGACTTGTTAGAGAGAGTTGGTCAAACCTGCCAATCTTCCCAATTGCCCTCCAGTCGGGCAAAGACTTTGGCGCGGTCAATCCTACTTGTCAACCGTGTTAACTCTGGCCAAAAAGCTTTTTGTCTGGTATCCTTGTTGCACTGGACTCTGCTTCGGTGCGCGTCCCATCTTCCTCTACCCGGATGTGTTGGTGCACTCTCTCCATTAGGGCTTCCATAGTAAAGGGCGATGTCATTGTTATTGAATCCCTCAACTTATTGCTAGCCGGCAAACCTTGTTTGTACTGTGCGATAGCTAGGTTTGTAGGGCAATCTCCAATCTGATTAAAAGTCTCTCAATACCGGTTATTGTAAGACCTTAATGTTTCTTTCTCGCCCATGTCTATAGAGAGAAGCTGGTCAACCTCCACCGGTGTCTTGGTATTCGTTTTGAATCTAGTCACGAACGCCTCTGCCAATCATGCCCATGAGGCAATGCTGCCTTCTGGTAGCCTTTTGAGCCAGGTTAAACCTAGGTCGCTAAGGCTAGATGGGAACGAGATACACATCAGGGCTTCATTTTGCCGGTATACTGCCATAACCTGGCGAAAGTGGCTTAAGTGCATGTAGGGGTCTGTGTTCCCCTTATAAGTAGTGAATTTGGGCTGGTGAAAACCTGAAGGTAGTGGTGTGTTCTCTATTGTTGGAATGAACGGTGAGCTCTGCAACCTTGCTAACACTTTGTTTGCTGGTTCATAGGCAAGGCACGACTCTGGCATTCCTACCTCGGCACTCCCATGTGTTCTAGGAACGAATCGTTGTAGTGTGGAGACTCTGCGGGTATCGTGAGCCTAAGTGTCTTCTTTCCTTCGAGCCTTTTCAGTCCTCATTCTCTCAGGCCTGGAGTAGTGTGTCCTGGAATTCTTTGATTGTGTATCGCCCGACCTAAGGCTTCTACTTTCAATTTGTGATAGTGTGACTTGTCTGTCACAATTTTCTGAGTGGCAAGAGCGTGTGTTGCCTTTGCGCCCCTCTTTTGCTGCCACCCCTTTGCTTTTTATCTGGCTCTTTATAAACTCTATGTCAGCCGCCATTCTTCTTATTACTTCGTCTTGCTCCCTTACGCGATCTTCGAGAACCTGATGATCTATCTTCCGCCTCTGTTTATTAGGGCTTTGAGAGCGGTGTGGACTTGAGCCGTGCCTTTCTCTTGCTTCTCTCCGTGGATTCCTTCGCTGGGGATCTAATTCCGCCATGGGTGGGATAGAAGGTAAACCTTCGCGCCTCCCACCCCTTTCCGGGGTTTGCCCATCTATAGCAGATTGCGAAAAATTTTCGTTGTGCGCCATTGATTTCAACTAGAGAGGAAAACTCGATCAAAAGGTTTTGTTCTATGTGTAATTCCCACAGACGGCGCCAATTGTACGAGCACAAAATAATTCTTCTTGTATGATCCTGTTGATCAAGTTTGCGCTCCTCCAAACAATGTTGCTTTGCCACCTGAAAACACAAACGTGAGCTAACCGGCGGGTATGTGCCGGAAACCCCTCTGATGCCTAAGTCAGCAACTAGATAATAGACAATAAGCTCTGTGTATTCTAGAGTAAGAATTGGGATATCTCTACAAAGGTCTGGTCATGAGCTTTTATAGATTCTGCTTGGCACAATCCTAGTAGGATTCCAACTCTCCCTATGAGAGTCCTCCTAGGAATCACACACCCTACTCACTACCAACCAAGTGAGATGGTTTGTACAATCCCAGTAGGACTCTAACTCTCCTTAGCAGAGTCCTACTAGGAGTCTGATGCCCAAGGATAATGCTTACCCTTAGAACACTCTCATCATTGCAAGCCAAGTGAGATGGCCACTCCCTTTACCTTGGCTGACCCCTTTACCTCGACTGACATTGCGGTCAACCAAGTTATTCTGGCTCTGTGCTCAACTAAGTAATGGAAAAGAAGCATCGACCGAGCTACACCTAGCTCGGCTCTCCATCTTACCAAACACCTCGGCCAACCCTTGGGTCTAGTATTAGGTAGCTCGGTCAACGCCTTTGCCCAGTTTGGTACTCAGATAAAAAGGGACCGAGCTACTCGACGTCCACACTCCGGCCCTTTAGTTCGGCCCACAACAGAAATCAAAGGATTGTGGCTCGGCCCAATTTTTCGTTATAAATTACCCTCTCACTTCCTATTTGAGAGTTTTTGTATCTTGAGAGTTTTTGTATCCCAAGACTTGATGATGACATGATGTTATCTCTTATCATAACCAGCAGCAGTCAAAGAATTTTGTCCCATCATCACAAAACACCAAATATAGCGAGTCGCCTTTGAATGTCCTAAATCTTCACCTTTTGTATCCATTTTCCTGCTGAGAAAATCAAATCTCCATTGTTTAGGAAACAATAGAATTGCCAGAACACCATGGAATGTACTAATCAGCAACAAACTCATCACCCTTTTCGCTAATCCCACCTTTCTCTTCCAAAGTGCTGCCCTTGTGCTTCGAATACCCGATATATATGTCCTGCAAGTCTCCTATGATTGCTCATTAATATATATTCATATGAGATTTGGGTGTCATTGTAAACTTAGCGGAAGAATTCCAGTTAGAATTATTACCTTCCAAGTCCTTCTTCTGTTCCATAAATCTCTTGAGTAGCCTAAAGTTTAAGAGGGAAAAAAACAAAAAAGGACTATCATACTACAGATACTTAGAACGAAGAAAAAAAACAAAAAAACAAAAAAACAAAAAAAAAAAAACTATGAAGATTTTTTACAGAATATAGAATTTTAGGAAACAATATAGACCAAATTTCTGCTATTACCTCGTTTGCAGAAGCATTGTACTCTTGGCATAAGCAGAACAGTTTATCAAACAAGGGTCCTTAAACTCTAATAACTTGATGACAGACAAAATATGCAGAGTCAGAAAACTCAATTGATTTCGTTGCTCATAGAAAAAGAAAAAAACAATCAGATTAAAATAGAAGCACCAATAGAATCGAAATCACCATCAAAAAGCGAGTAGCGAAGAAATTGAATCGAAAAGCAAAATAAAAAGATAGAGAAAGTGTGTACCGATCTGGAAGATTGAATCAAAACCAGGAAATCGAAAATCTGATTCCGGATTCTCTCTCTCTCTCTCGAAGCGATTGAGAGATTGTGAATTACGCTTTTATAGCTTGAAGGAGTAGCCATGACGAGTCTCGAGGGGGCTCTAAAACCCTAGAGCTCCAATCAAACCCTAGATCGGCAATGCGGTGGCGACTCCATCATCATCGTCATCGTCCTCCTCATCATTCACGCTCTCCTCTGAACTGTCCTCACCATCATCTTCTCTATTACTCCCGTGAATCAACCTATCTCCTCTCTTTCTCCGACTCGACCGATCTCGGTCCCCGTCCCTGTCTCGATCTCGAATTAGATCTGAACAAGTAATGGAAATCGAACCTGGTGAATTTCTCAAGGAGAATGAGGAGAGACAGAGAAAACCCTAGATCTAGATCTTGGACGGTGAGAGAAAACGAGAAGAGAAAGAAATGAAAGGCCCAGAAGGAGGCAGACTCAGTTATAAAGCTGGAAGCTTTGTTTAGCAGCGTGTCTTTTAATTTAACTTTAGGTCTTTCACAACGTTTTTCAAAAAACGTTGTCTAAGAAACGTGGTTATAGGCGATTTTTGTTGTAGTGTATGTATGCAAAAATACCATACGAGGTACTCTACGCCGGTAAGTACTCGGTACGTGTACGGCATGTTTTTCGAAGCACTTATGCTTCATATATTATTAGGGTATATCTATCTTCCTATTTGAGAGTTTTTGTATCCCAGGACTTGATGATATGTTATCTCTTATCATAACCAGCAGCAGTCAAAGAATTTTGTTCCATCATCACAAAACACCAAATATAGCGAGCCGCCTTTGAAGGTCCTAAATCTTCACCTTTTGTATCCATTTTCCTGCTGAGAGAATCAAATCACCCTTTTCGCTAGTCCCACCTTTAACTCTGATAAAAAGGAATTATGGAAAGGGTACAAAATTTGCCGTCATTTTAAATATTTTAGATACGACACTGAAATTGGTGGTCCAAATATATTAATGCGTTACTCTAACATGATGTCCTTATCATTTTCTTTGTTTTTGTTTATCATGTTTTGAAAAGAAAAGAAAAATGAAAAGTTTGAAAATACTCAATTAATTTGATAAAAATCTCATACAAGCATATGATGTGTAATGACAAATGCAACAGTCACCAAAGAATTAAAGAACACCACAAGAAAGCCACCAGTTTTCACAACAGATCAAACAAAATCTGATACAATCAATCAAATCTAGCTTAATCGGATCCTCCCACATCAACAAATTCAAGGATTCTTCATCTTGATCCTCAACTTCCTCGCTATCTGTACAGCTCTTGGATGCACTGGCCTCTTGCTAGAGTCACACTGTTCCACTTCCACCCAATTAATAACCTTCAATATGAGCGATTGTGGAACTTTCCGAGCATCTGCTTCAACTGTCCCTTTCGATTTCTTCAAACCGGTGTCCAAAGCTTTCTCAAGAAAATCCATAAACCAGTTTCCCACCTCAGTCTCAATCTGCTTTCCCAGCCTGATTGTACTACTTAGGCTGCAAGAAGAAGAACCCGGTTTCTTGTTTTCATCGTTCTCTGATGTAACTGCCTCAACCAACAGTTTTGATGATCTCAGGTGTTTCCCTAGAACTGTTTTCTGATCACTTCTTTCAGGGAAGGCCGCGATTGATTTGTATAGGGCATTTCGTCTTTTGGATGATGCATTTGATTCTGAGTAGCGGGGTTGTTGGTGATTCATCGAATTGTGGGTGAGTTCATGTAAGATAGAGGGTTCTTCTTCTTCATCTTTTTCTTCGGGTTTCTTGCACGCGGTTTCCTTGTGCTTTCTTGTGATTGGAGTTTGAGAAATTTCACTAGTTGCTGTTGCAGCTTGAATGGACACCATTTCAGCTACTGCATGCACAATTTGGTTGTGGAACTCCAAAAACTGATCGAAACAGGCTGCTGGAGAATTTGCTTTTGCAGATTTTGTTAAGTTTGAAAACATCCTACAAGAATTCATATTGATGATCAGTACACTTTAGTGCTATCTTTGGATCTTGCAAAATAAAAAGGGAAACAAAACAAATAAAATTAAGCTTCTTTTTCTTCAACCTTTCCCTTTTCTTTTCCTTAATCTTCCCCGCAAATCACTCCACAAATGCAAACATAGCATAGATAAAACCTCAGAAACAACAAAATCACTGAATGTTGTCTTATCTTTTCCATTTTCTTTTCGTTTCTCACCACAAAATTCCTCCACAATTCCATGATCCAAACATAGCAAAAATTAAAATTCAGTATTAAGCAAATTAAAAAGCTATAGAGAAATTTTGTACTTGAGAGACCGAACTAGGGTTTCAGTTGCTGAAGCATCTCTCAGTGCTTGAAGGGCAATCTTTTGTGCTGTTTCCCTCTGCTGCACAGCTTCCTATTTTTTCATAAACCATGAATTGATTTAATCAACACTGCTCAAATTATACCATGCAGTTCAAAGAAAAGAAAATTACACCAATTTACCTTGCCCAGAATGCTTAGTTTTCCAGGTAAATTCAGGGCCAGACTAGTGTTGTTGTCATTGGAGGGCAAACTAGCAGATTGGGACGACTCTGATTGTGAAGTCACCCTTGAGTTTGATGAATTCTGTGCATCTCCACCCATGTTGAGAGAAATTGCCACTCTTGCATTCCGCAAACTCGGTGGTGGAGTCGAGCTTTTCTTCTCCTGAAATGGAAATTTTGTTTTCTCAGGAAAATTCATCTTCCACACAAAAATCAACAGAAAATTGGTCATGTACGATGGCACAGGATGCTTTGTCCCAAAATTGCTATCTCCCAATGCACTCTCAGCAGCACGATAGTGTCGCACGATTTTTGTGTTTCAAAATTCCCATCACATTGTACATTGGGGATTGGTCGTTAGTTATTTTGGAATAGAGAATCCTTGCCTCGTAAGGGGTCATCATGTAAGGTATCATGAGATGCTCTGTTCCAAAATCACTCTCTCTGTCCCCAATGCACTCCAAGTTGCACGATCATGTCTCGAGATTTTTATGTTTCGTGATTCTTACTACATTGTGCATTGGGAAAAGAAGGCAAGGATTTTGGGACAGAAGAGCCCAGGCATTGTAAGGGGTCATGTAAGGCAGCACGAGATGTTCTATTCCAAAATCGCTATCTATCCCCAGTGCACACACTCCAAGTGGCACCATCATGTCTTACTATTTTCGTGTTTCGAGATTTCTACCACATCGTGCATTGGGAACACGGGAAAACGATTTTGGCGCAGAAGATCCATGGTCTTTTAAGGGTGTTTAACTAACTGTAAAAGAGAAAAATGTACCTACAGCTGTGTTGAAGGGACTTCTAGGGATCCTTGGCTCTCTTTCACAGACACTCTTGCTCCTCGGAAACTTTGACATTGACGGCGTGACGCAGCTTTTCCTAACCAAAGCAGGACTGTCTTTGTCTCCCTTTGAATCCACAATTTTAGACAGAAGTCCACCACCAACCGAAGCCCTAACTCCGCTTGAGCTGCCATCCTTTCCGGATCTCCCTCTTATCATTGGAGACATCATCGCAAAATTACTCCCGATTCTAGGCCTCTCTTTTACCGGTGTACATTGCTCAAAATCCAAAGGACCAGACTTTAAAGACAGGGGTGTTGAAACAGAGGACTCTGTTCCACTCTGCCCTGTTCCTGTTCCCCAAGAACCTCTTCTTGTAGCTGATGAAAGCCTTGAATTGCCCTTTTGCTCACTTTTCTCTCCCTTTTCTCTCAAACCCATCAATGGTTCTGGCGTGCCAACTAATGGGTGTCGTCCAGGAAGCGGTTTTGCGCCTTTTACAACCGGAACAGGGGATCCGGGCTCCAATCTGTCGACGTAGATGAACTGTCCAAGCTGCATTTTGTTACTGAGAACAAGATCATCTTGTTCAAATGGTAAGCTAACATAGATCGAATGCGATGAATCGGATACTTTAACGTAGAACCCATGTTTCGGCCATAGATTCTTCTCATCAAGATCCGCGGGGACAATGTCGGTGACCTGCACAAGCGAGCTCCGGTGCTCACTCGTGGGTTTGACCCCTGTATTCATTCCATTGAGAAGCTTCAGCAGAACTCCAGGGGCTAATGTTGCCATGGCCGGTTTTGAGTTAAACCCAGAAACAATTGAGTGATAATGACAGTAACAGAAAAGAAAAAATCCCCCAAATTGAGGTATGAAATCAAGAATTCAATCAAGATTCGATGTGAAATGGGAAAAAGTAAAAAGAAACCCAGAAAAGTAAGAGCTAAAAAGCTTATGAATTTCAACTCCAAACAACTACAATATCAAGAAAGATAAGAAAAGATTGGATCAAAGAGTCAAAGCGGTAAAATCTCAAGAGAAATTTGAATTCTTTGCAACTGTATTCTACGAGATTGTCATGGTTAGAAGTGTGTGAGTGTGTGTGTGGTGAGAGAGAAGAGGAAGAGGAGGAGCTTCTGTTATGAGGTGATTGATAAACGGTAAGTTTTTAAAAGTTTTGGATTTTTGGAACGTTGTGCAACGGTCATATATTTTGCTGGTACGTCACGTCGTTATGATTTTTTTTGAATTAACGGAATGAATAATAATGCCGGTTGGTCTTGCTTTGGTCGTGACCAATGAGCATTCTGCCTAGGCCCCGCATAAAAGCCATTAGCTACGTCGTCGTATTGATATTTTTTTGCCTTTTTTTTCTTTAAAATTAAAAATATTAAGGGTCTATTTCGTCACGTTTACGTTTTTAGTCTATATTTACAAAAATTTTATAAATTGATTTTTGTTTATTTTTAGAAAAACATAAACTACAAACTCGTTTGGTAATTGACAAAATGTTTAAAAAATTTTAAAAATATAACAAAGAGTGAGAAATAGCAAGTGGTGACAAGTGGTGGCGGAAGACAGTGGTGGAAAGTGGTGACGGTGGGTGGCGGGTAGTGGATAGTGGTGGGTGGGTGGGTGGTAGTGGTGGTGGTTGGGTGGTAGTGGTGGTGGTTGGGTGGGTGACAGTGGCGGGTGGTAGGTGGTAGCGAGTGAGTGATGGTGGTGGTAGTGGTAGTGGCAGGTGGGTGGCGGATGGTGGGTGGTGGGTGGTAGCGAGTGGGTGGTGGTGGTGGTGGTAGCGGGTGGTGGATGGTGGGTGGCGAATGACGGGTGGTGATGGGTGGTGGCAGGTAGGTGGCGGGTGGTGATAGTGGATGGGTGGGTGATGGTGGTGGGTGGTAGCGAGTGGGTGGTGGTGGTGGTGGCGGGTGGTGGGTGGTGGTGGTAGGTGAGTGGCAGGTGGGTGGTGGGTGGTGGAGGATAGGTGGTGGGTGGGTGGTGGTAAGTGGGTGGGTGACGATGGCGAGTGGTTGGTGGTGGCGGGTAGGTGGCGGGTGGTGATGGTGGGTGGGTGAGTGTGGTGGCGGGTGGTGGTGGTGGTGTGAGTGAGTGGTGGTGGTGGCCAGCCAGTGTGTGTGGCAGTGGGTGGCGGGTGGTGGTGGGTGAGTGGTGGCGGTGGCGGGTGGTGGCAGTGAGTGGTAGTGGTGGTGGAGGTGGGTGGTGGGTAGTGATGGTAAGTGGATGGCGGGTGGGTGGTGGTAGTGGTGGTAGTGGGTGGTGGGTGGTGGGTGGTGGTAGCAGGTGGTTGGTGGTGGCGGGTTGCTGGTAGTGGCGGGTGATGGATGGTGCTGGCAGGTAGGTGGTGAGTGGTGGTCGCGGGTAGGTGGTGGGTAGTGGTGGCGGGAGGTAGATGGTAGTGGCGGGTGGTGGTGGCGAGTGGGTGGCAGGTAGGTGGTGGGTAGTGGTGGTAGGTGGGTGGTGAGTGGTGGTGGCAAGTGGTGGTTGGGGGTGGGTGGTGGTAGCGGAAGACGGTGGTGGAAAATGGTGGTGAGTGGTGGCTAGTGTTGGGTGGTAAAAAAAAAAAAAAAAAAAACTAAAAACTCAAAACAGAAACATATTTTTTGAGTTTACATTTTTTGGCCAAATTTATAAACTGAGACCACTGATTTATAAATCAAAAATTTACTAAACAAGTTTTTATTTGAGTTTTTAAAATTTTTGTAAATATAAATAGAAAGCTGAAAATGTAAGTGTTACCAAACGGTATCTAATAAATTTAAAATTTTTAGTTTCATTTATTATATAGTCCATTATCTTATATATCTCATTTTTCTTGCAAGCTTAAAAAGTGTAAATTTTTTATTTTTTTAAAAAAATCAAAAAAATTCAATGTCAGGGTATTTGGTGTAGTTTTTTTTTGGGAAAACTTAGTCTAACATCCCTTTTCAATTTTTAGTAATGGAAGAGATCCACAATATTTTTTTTTGTAGTCTAAGGTTTCTAGATATCCGATCTAGGTGGGCACGAGCGTGACTTCAGTGTTTTTCGTCTCTTTTAAGTGATGGCTTGCATTAACCTTAGCACCTTTCACGATGATGCCAAAGACGACGAAGAGGCCCATCGCAAGAGACGAGCCTTCGAGAAGTCGAAGTGTCCATTCGTAGCTTCTAGAATCAACACGATTGTGACCTAGACTCGAGTTCTTAAGTCGAATTCGCAAGTACCTTGGATTTTAAATCTGATTTCTACATCTAATTGTATGCCTTTTCCTTTGTCGTATGTTACTCTTTGTTTTTTCATATCACATTTCTCTACAATTAATTGGGTTTCTTTCATCCCTCTGTTTTTTCCCTATCCAAACTATAATCCTGATTTTTCTTGTTCTTGGCTTTTTAGGATTAGTTTTCTTTAAATTCTGTTTTGGTTTTAATCTGGGTGTTGAGCTTCTTTACTAATTTAGTTTTTTGATTTTTGCATCTGATTCTTGATTTCATTCATTGAACTTGTTATGGATTGTTTATCTATTTCAGACAAATTGATTTGTAGTTTATGAACTCTATAGATTTCTAGTTAAACAACAAATTAATTTGAAGGCATGTTTAGCAAAAAAAACAAGCTAAATGATGAAACGAAATGCACCCATATTTGTGATGAAGTTCTAGTTTGGCCAATGAAAATCATTGTGCTAAAATTTCTCGAGTTTGGTTAAAACAATTTTTTGCTGTTTAAAATTGTGAACAAATATAGAGAAATTTGTGAACAAAGTTAGAGAAATTTCAATTTTCATTTCTCTGGTTTGAACCCAGAGAAATTCTCATTTCTGTGAGTCTCTCTGTCTCTCTCTCTCTGTCTCTCTCTTTCTCTCTCTCTCTATGTATATATATGCATATTGGTTGTTGTTGTTGCTTATTTAGGCGATCGATTTGTGTATTGCACATTAGTATTGTGAAGGCAGAGAAATTTTGTGATTTGAACCCAAATAAATTCTCTAGAAATATAGAGAAAATCTCTAGATTGGAATCCAGAGAAATTCTCTGAATCGAATTTTCACTGGATCGATGTTGAGGGACCTTAGACGTTATGAAAATATTAGATGTCCTTTATGCTATAAAAGCTTAATATCAGGGACCCTAAACAAAAATCCTCTTCTTTTTATAGTTACAAGGCAAAAGTAATTTATAAAAGTTTTAAAAAATATATATTATTAAAAAGTCAAGGGGGGGATGCTTTATTTTACTTTAAATTATATAATTTTTAGTTTGCAAGAATTTCACCAAACAATACTAATAACTACACAAACCTACAATGAAAAATACTTCAAATAAAATATTGTTGGCTTTTTTTGGCTTTCGAGGGTTAATAGTGTAAATTTAAGCATGCCAGCAATGATTAATTAGTCCTTACAGAATTTATAATTGCCAACCAATTATCAAGCGATTTGTGTTGAAATTCTTTTAGTCTCAATGAAGAGGACTTTTACTGGTGGCTTATTTAGGAGAAAATTATGAATAGTAACAAATAAATATAATTCAGAAATCAAATTTCATTAAGTAAATGAAAATTTACAATGAAGTTATAATGACCCAGCTTCAACGAGGTTCACATCAATATACTACTGAAAAACTACTCCTAGGAAATAAAGTGCAGTACAGGAATTGAAGTGCTGGAAACATAAAGAACTGGAAATGTAAAACCGGAAAGAAAATGAAGTAAATAAACTGGTTTCTAGATCTGAGTCTAGGTCCTTCATTCTAGGGCATTCCTTGCTATTTATACTTTCCAGTGGTAACCGTCGAAGTGAGCTTCCAACCGTCAAAATGTCCTCCCATGATTGCTGAACATGCTGTCTCACAGTCAGTCCCACTACGTCACTTTTGCAGTTAGGCTTTCCTCTTGATTTTGAATCTAAACTTATGAGTAACCGTTAGGCCACATCATCTTGTATCTCTCAACTGTTCTAGTGCTACGCAGATCCATTATTACCAATACGAACTGCCACGTGTACGACTTTGATTGGCAACTTGTATTAACTCCCAAATTGCCCTCCTTATGCCACGTGTTAAATTGTGATTGGCTTTTACAAATTATATAGCCAACATTACCCCCCACACTAATATATCCAATACTTGGTGATATTAGTGAACTAGTGCGATCTACCCACGTTCTAAGATGTGCATGGACTCTGTATATTCTTGAGGTATAACCGCTTTTTGAATAATGAAGCAGTGAATTTCATTAAATCCTTGTGCTTTGCACTTCCATTCTTTGAGTAGACGAAAAGACTGGTATATCCCTAATGGCCAATCACACCTTCTGTTATATTGATTGAGCATACGAGGAGTCTTTGGAAGATGATTGCAGGCCTCGAAAGAACCTTAATGCATTTGTTGGCTAAACCTATCCGCCTTAATTTATACAAGTCATGAAGCTTTTACAAATTACTAACCTTTAGACCAAAAATCTGCCAACTATAAACCTTTGGACCAAGCATTTGTAGAAATGGATCTTGGAAGCTCCTCTTCTGCCCCACCACTCTCCATATGGAACAAAGCTGTTTTTTTTTCCTCTAAGTCCACTGGTTGGGAAAGTTAGTCAAAACCTGATGAACCCTAATTAAGGGAGCGGATTCATCATCGATTTGTTGAATTCGACGATCCTCTTTCTGTCCCTCCTTTTGTTCGGAGCTCAGTGGTTTACCCCTATGTACCCATGGATCACAAACGTAGCCTAAAGGACAACTTGCTTAAGGCGTGGTACACGTCTTCTATGCTAGCGAAGATAGTGTGAGAAACTCTTCATCCAGACGAAGCACAGGGACATAATCTGCTATTCTTAGCTAAGAAGGCAAAACTTTGCTCTTCTGACTGGCTCGAATGCGTGAATGACCCCAAGTTCCCCTCTTCCTTCGGGATGGATCCCTCCGCCTCCTCTCTCTTAGAATCCTCATTGGATGGAAGAATTGAAACTTACTCTTTTCGAGAATTAGTTTTTTCCTTCCTACCAACCTCTAGCTCTTTCAACTGCATTTGAGCGATACAAAGCTCAATTTCTGCTTGTTGCCTTCTCTTACTTACCTTTCAATGTTCTTGGAGATGAGATTCCTCTCAAGAACTTACAATGGGCTTGTGATGTTATGACTCGGGGTCATGTTCTCAACCCCATTGCCCAGATAGAGCTTCAAGCTTTTTCAGATCAACTTCCACTCCTTCTTCATTGGTATAAAATTTCTTTGGCTACTAGTGACTCTTTGGACGAAATCATAACCAATCGCATTTAGACTCAGTGCGAAGCAGAGAACCTTATTGAAGAATATGGTGACTTCAAGAATAAGGATTCAGCATACTGGGATGACTTAAATATGGACGAAATAGAGCAACGCTTGAAAAAGACAGAGTTCAAGGTGAAAGCTGAACAGTTTTTTCACAAAATAAGAGCATACCACCTGCAACAACTTAACCTTGATAGGATAAAAAATAAAATATAGAAAGAACATAAGTTCATTGAACACTGTTTGGTTAAATTTAATGCACTTGTTACTTTTTCTATTCCCTATTATTATGAAATCAAATTTGTAGCCAAGTAGGCCTTTATATTGTAATTACTTATATATCAATAAAACTAGGGGTTTTCTTCTCCTATTTGGCATGATCTGGTTTTATGTTCCAATTGCATGCTTATGACCATTTTATTTACTCAATTCAAATAAAATTAGAGCTTCGAATTAACTAATTTTTTGCTTCGAAGCCTGATTTGAACTCTTCCAAAGTATGGAATACTTGAAGCCTGATTTGAATGTCTCCAAAGTATGGTATACAATTGACAATTTTGCCTTAGGTTTTCTCATTCCAATCGCATGGTCAACATAATCTAACAGCTTTGAATTAACCAATCTTTTTTCAAAACCAAGTTTAAATGCTTCGAAGTATGAAATTTTTTTTTAGAAATTACACTGCTTACTTTTAAAGAGCTCTTTGAGATAGAAAATTCAAGGATGAAATTTCATGTAAAGGTAAGTCTTGTGGGTTTCTTCACTATTTGACCAAAAGCTAGTTTTGTAGTGCTTACTTATTTCAGAACCCCAAAACAAGATAAGCATTCCCAAGACTCCTTCGAAGGATATTACCTTATAAAGATGTCCTAAGAGTATGCTTATAAAACCTTCGAAGAGAACAATCTGTAACTAATGTCTTTTTAAGGCATAGGCTTCGAAGGTCTTAGAAGGAAATTGGCTTCGAAGCCAACTTATAGGTTTTCGAAGCCAAGCTGAGCGTTTAAAATTATACTTCCCTTCTAAAACTTACTCTGGAAAGAGAGTCTCTATGATGTGGTTTTGAGACCCCTTTTATTTTAAAACTAAAGTTTTAATTCCACATAAGTCAAAAACCATTAAATAATTTATTTCGGGTCTACTTGACTCATTGGGTCAACTTGGTAATTTTTTGGACGGAAAGGTTTAAAACCCTTTTTCTTCGTGCTTTACCTATTCACTTGCCCAAAATTTCCTTTCTCATCCCTACTGCTTTTATTTGTAACTTTTCACTCCTCTTCCACCGTTTTCCTTTAACTCCTCGATAATGGCTTCTTCTCCTCTAAAAGTATCAGTCGTTGAGCACGTAAGTCCATTTGTGGCTTTGAGAAGACTCATTAATGAGGAATGTGACAAATACAGAGGTGAACGGTGTGCTGTCGATGGACGCACCCTCATTCCCTGTCATCACGCCCAAGTAGAATACGGGCTTGGACCTATTTTCAGGGAAGTCCTTGCTCATCTCCCTGCCTTATACTCATGTCTAAAGGATCATTGCATCCTTTACGAGGGTGGCCTTTACTGGGGGGGCTGGAGGTTGAACCGACCCCATTGTTGCTGGCCCACCCTGAGGCCAGAACGGGAGGAATGGTACGATCAAGTTGTTCCTGCTAGGATATTGGACCTTCAAGAACTCTGTTTCCTTGATGTCCTTCGATTAGCCAGGTTTTCTTTTTCTGAAGTCCCTTTCCTTATACCCGCTGCACTCTGTTTTTGGAATCCATCTTTCAATTTTTTCCAATTTCGATGTGGTATGATGGCTCCTACTGTTCTTGATATATGCCATTTCTTAGGGTTATCCCCCATTGGCACTCCTTTTGGCCTTGATTTCCATGACCTTAATGTGCTTTTTTCCATTCTCTCTCTTAACTTCTCTTTTAGTGATTTCGCAAATTCTAAAAACCAAAGGGAAGGCCTTGTAATAGACCAAGAATTCTTCTCTTTTCTTCTATACTGGCTTTGCAAATTCTTATTTTGCACTTCTTCTTAGAGGATTATGCCTGAGTTTGTCCCTCTTGCTAAAGCTCTTGCTTCGGGAAAGAAGATAGCCCTAGCTCCATATATTTTAGGCTACGTATATAGAGCCTGCTCCCAGTTTTGTGAAAAACCTTTGGATGCCAACCAAAAGGGGCCATTTTGGATATTGCAACTTTGGCTCTTTGCCTACTTCATCGATCTACACTCTAGATGTGTAAGGTTTTTGGTACCAAACCTTGCTACTTATGGAGAAAAATACGCCAAAGTTTCACTTTATCCTTCCAACTTTGCTTACTACTTCACCCTTTCCCACCAACTTTCAACTTCCCCTTCTTCTCACACATTTTTCTGTCCCTTCGAAGCCAATATTGGCTCAGCATGGTTGAGGACCTTCTTGGCTAACAGAAATTGTTCCTAACCTCAACATAGGGACATTTGGTCTTCTATCTTAACTCCCAGGGAGCTTTTTATTGGCACTTTACAACCTCGAGCTTACAAATGCATAGCAGAAGCCTACTGCCCTACTCAATTTGCTAGGCAATTTGGGTTTACCCAAGGGATCCTTATCCCTCTATGCAGCCAAACTAACCCAAACCTTGCCACTAGAGAGCTGAAATTGCAAAGAACCACGCTGGAGGAATCAATCTCCAAATTGATTCAAGACCTAACTGAATTTCAATTCATTCCTTTTGTTCCATAAAGCACTACACTGAGAAAATACCAAAATTAGTGGACAACCAACATGGAGGTGCTTTTGGCCATTTCCCCTGAAGATTTATTAGTAGGATTAGATGTGCCCTCTCAAGCTAAACCCAAGGGGATTGGGATTTCTGCTCCTGCTTCCATCTCTCCTACTGTCCCTGCTCCTACTCTTACTGTGTCAGCCCCTCTTCCTAGAGTCACCAAGGTTGCTTTGAAGAAAGGTACTTGTTTCTTCTTTCCCTTCTCCTTTCCTTTTATAATATTTTGTTTATTTGCTTATGGCCTTTATTGGATGCAGGAATTCCTCAGGAAAACTTTCCATAGAGACCTCAAGCCTTAACCATTCTCAGGAGCAAACAACAACAGCAAAAGAAGAGAAAACTCCTGCTTGATCCTGAGGAAGAAGAAGTATCTGCAGCTCATACGGGCCAAGAGGAGGCAGAGGAAGAGAAAGAAGTGCCATTAAAAAGAAAAAGAAAAAAGGTAACAGTCTCCATTTTTGATTTTACTGAGGACTCTACTCACAAATTAGCTACAAAGGTAGTGGAGAGAGAACAATCCAAAGAAATAATTATCTTCCAAAGATCTAAGAAAAGGAGACAACAACAGATACTACGGGATGAAATTACTGCTGCTGATGTACTCCAAAGGGAAACTGGAAGGAAGCAACAAACTGCTGAGCACTATACTCTTCGAAGTTGTCCAACCATTACCACCACCACTTCTGAGGCTGATAATTTCCTTTAGTTTCTTTGGTAATTTCCTTTCCCAAATCTTCAGCAATAAAACTTACCATAGTTACTCCACCTCTTCTTCTTTCGACAATGGTTTCTTTTGGTCTTGTTTGTAGTCGAAAGGCCATTAGAGGCAACCTTGAAAAGGAGGAAGAAGATAAACACCGAAGTGCCCTTAAGTGTAGAGCCCATTCAGATAGTACTTCCATTTCTCAACTCTACACTTTCCATACATTTTTTAAGGCAAGGTATCCCTATTTCTTTATGCCCGAGCTTAACTCTATATCTACCTCATCTAACCTTTACCTCAGCCCAATTTACTCCTCCTACAGTCCTGGTTGCTCTGTCATCACCTGAGAAGGCCCCAGTTGTTATTTCATCAATGATAGTTGGTGTTCTTAGAGAAGATACTAGTAGCTTACCAATTTCTTGTCTACTACCACCATCCAACTCCACCTCTTTCCTTGATCTGCTGGTGGCCAAGACCATAGACACTACTAGGGACACTTCAACCTCTTCTCCTATCCCTATGCAACCATATTTTCCCGACCTTTCTGCACCTTCAATGTCAGTGAAAGAGAAGGACATTTTTTAAACCTGGCTGGCTAGCCTTTTTGACACACCTTCAACCACTCCAGTAGCCAACAGTCAAGCTGAGCCATTGGTTCTTACTGACTCCCTTTTGGAAATTTTTGAGAGCTCTTCAACCATCAGCAGAGTTTCTTTGCCTCCATTGGACTTAGGCACCTGTTTGGAATTGCTGACATTATTTTCAAGGATCCCATTCGAAGCCTTACAAAGACCCATACTTAAGAATGATTTCCTCCAATGCTGCAAAGTCATTGAGCAATCCAATATGGCTATTTCAAGCCACTTATTCTAGGCAACAGCTACCCTAGATTTCTATGTCAACATCTGCCACATTCCTAAAGCTGCAGAAGAGAAGCTATTGAAAGACAAGGAATTTGTTTCCCATATACATACTGAGGTATCTGAATTGAAAGGACAACATTCCTCCGCTTCTCAGTTTTGGATCCAACTCTTGAAGAAAAAGGTCCAATTAGAAGAAGAGTTAGCAGCAGTTAACCTAGTCTTGGATTGAACTGTTACAAAGCTGCAAATTACTAATCAAGGGCTAGCTGACTGTAACAACCCTCGTACTGATTACCGTTAAACCACTAAATTATATACTGGTTACCCTTAAACTGAACTGCTAATGACTGATAAGTGAACTGGATGAACTACTGAACAAACTGAATGAAACTGAAACTGAAACTGAATAAGTTTGTCTATTGAATTGCGTGTTGCATCTGTTTGATTGTATGATTTATCTATTTGCGTTTATGTTTAAAACTGCTAATTGAAGGCCTTATCGGCGGCCGATTTAGAAACCGTTTGATGTTTTATGATCAGTAGAATATTTATGATTTTATGGTATTTTTATCTGAAAATTGATTAGGAATGATTAAATTAGATTAAAACAAGTTAATTAACAAGTTGGATTTAATTACATGTTTGCCACTTGAGTGGGTCTTTGTTTAATCACTTATACTTGAGCCTATACACTTAGGTTAGACAATTGATCAGCCATTTCTCCTTGCCTTTGCCGACCAAACAAGAGGAATAGAGAGAGTGAGAGGGATTTGAGCTCACTTAGTTGAATTGGCTAGAATTACTTGGATATTGCTTGAAGATTGATGTGTGTAGGGCATATTTGAGCTTGTTCATCTTGAATTGAGACTTAGGTAAGAACTATAACCTTTCCAATGTTGATTTTATGTTGTCTCTTGCATCATCCATGCCAATTGTTGAGTTAGAGTGCTAAGAGGTTGATTCATGCTAGAATTCATGCATGCATGTTGAATTTGTGGACTTTTGAGGTTGAATTCTTGAAGAATCATACATGCATGATCATGTTTATATTATAGTCCATGTTTCCACTTCATTTTCCAACTATTGAGCTCTTTGGAGCAAGATTTAAAGATTGAAATTGGTTTAAAACCCATGCATCACATGTTACATATTGCTCTTAAAAATGGGTTTGAAATTGTATTTAATTGACCAACCATTGGCCCTTGCATGTGCAAAATAGTTTTTGAAACTTGTTATACATTGAGTTTGAAGTGTTTTTCCAGAAATTGGGGCCAAGAGGTTGAGTTTTGGATGATTGAATGCTTGGTTCGAACTTGGGAGACAAATCTGGAAATCCCAGATTTTGCTTCCTCGCTCGAGCGAAGGATTCCTCGCTCGAGCGAGCACCTTTATTCAGGGCTCCGCTCGAGCGAGCATCGAGCGTGGTATCACGCGTAAAAATCGAGCAACCAGAAGTTTTCCGCTCGAGCGAAGGATTGTTCGCTCGATCGAAGCCTTTGATTTTGGAAGCTCGCTCGAGCGAAGGAAGGCTCGCTCGAGCGAGGTGCCTATTTTCAGCAACTTTTGAAAAGTGCCTTCCAACTGTATTTTTGCATCCTCATCTCATCCTAGGCATTCTTAGGCCTAGTTTAATGCATCTTAATGAGGATTTAGACATAGAACCACACCGAGGGAATTTAGAGATTTAATTATCATCCTTTCCAACTGTAAACTTAGTGTGTGTTCTATTGATTGACTGTTTAGGGTTGACTCTCGGGGACGTGCTCTAGCTACTGATAGCCCAATCACTGTGAGTAACAGATGTGTAAAGATATGTTCAAAATGGTTATCTTTTGAATATCATTCTTGAACTGCATCGAATCGATGTTATTTATCGAATGAATGTATGTCCTATTTCGAATCAGACAGGCATCCTTAGCACCTTGTTATTGATCGTTACAGAGCTCTGTCGGTTTCCTTGTGGAACCATACTGCATCTTGAATGATTGGCCATCATTCTTGTTGGGTCTATTAAGGCCGGTCCTTTTGGACCCTCATTATAGGCTATTGGATGTACCACATATGGTGATTGATTGAAATCTTGAAAAGATGAAACTCTTGTTTAATGAATTGATTTCATTTATCGCAAGGACATTCATTCATAACCTCTTTACGCTTTATGTTATTCATCGGGCTTTAGCTCATCTTTATATATATATATGTAGGTTCTCACCGCTGCATCAAGCTAGGAGCGTGGGATTGGTCCCCGCTTTGTCGGCCAAATATGTGCCTCCTTTGTGAGGTTCCGAGACGCCATGCCATGGCTTGGGGTGTTTTGTGTCCCCACTAGTCTCCTCTGCTTTTGTCTTGTTGGACTTTTTGTATAGACGGTTTTATCTTGTTATTGAGGATTGAGTTCCGTCTTGAATATCTGTAATGCTTGTGTATCTTGTCTTGGTCAATGCATAAATGTATGAAAAATGTTTTTGACATCTGATTTCCTGACTCAATGGACACTAGTTATTTATTGTATTGGCTTCCGCCAGGCCCTGTACTCTGATTGATTGTATGACTGTTCAGTAGGCCTTTGGTAATCTCGGATTACTGGCCGGTTACGGGACTAAACCCATAGGGCCGGGTTTGGGTCGTGACACTGACCGTAGGCAAGACATGGCTACAACCATTCAGTTGTTTCCATCCCGTAGGAGTAGAGAATCAATTATAAGGGAACAACTGAAGCATTGTACTAATTTTTGGGCCAATCTATGGCTGCATGTACTTAACTCTTTATGAAATGAAATCCTTATTTATTATCTGAGTGTTTTCATACTTCTTTTGTTTAGCATTTCTTACACTTTTTGTGTTTCCCACACAGTTGGATAATAAGGCTTCAAATACCTGCCATTGATTTTCTTGGGACGTACATAACCATTTAGATTCTTTAGATGGTATGCTCCCCCAAGCAAAACTCTATGGACTTGATATGGTCCTTCCCAATTAGGTGACCACTTATCAAATTTATGACTTTTAATTCCTATTGAGAGTATTGTTTTCCACACCAAATCACCTTCATCAAAGCTAATATGCTTAACATTCTTATTATAGCTTTTGACTGCCTTTGTCTTTTAGAACAAAATATTATTTAATGCCAGAATTCTAACTTCATCTACATTTTCTAATTCCAAGAACATGCTTTGATGGTATTGCTTAGAAGTTAACTGGTCCTGGCATTTCACCCTCAAGGACCTAATGTTAATCTCCACATGCAACACTACATCATGCCCATTTATTAAGGCATAAGGAGTGACTCCTGTACTTGATTTTGGAGAAGTCCTCTAAGTCCACAATACATCTAACAACAAGTTATGCCAATCCCTAAGATTGTCTTCCAAAACTCTTTGTATTTCTTTTTTTCAAGAACTTGTTGGATGATTCTGTTTGACCATTTGCTTGTGCATAATAAGAAGTGGAATTAATAAGACTAATTCCAAATTCTGCTGTGAAAGATTTTACCATCTTTCCATCAAATACAGTCGCATTATCTATAGTTATGGTCGGTGGGATGCCAAACCTCTGAATCAGATCTTTAATAAATCTAATAACTTCAGTTTGATCCACAACCTTATATGGTTTAGCTTTGACCCACTTAGTGAAGTAATCTGTGGCCACTAGGATGAAATAATGGTGCTTCGAAGAAGGTGGATGTATTTTCTCTATCACATCCATAGCCCAACCTTTAAATGGCCAAGGCTTCACAACTACATGCAAATCAGTTATTGATATATGTCTTATCATGCCATACTTTTGGCATGCCTGACAACCTCTAGCATACTCTATACAATCTTTAAGGATAGTTGGCCAATAATAGGAATACCTTTGAAGCAACTATCTCATCTTCACACTAGTCTGATGGGCACCGTAAATGCCTTTATGTACTTCAGCCATGGCTGTCAATGCCTCATTTGGCCCTAAACATTCCAATAATAATCTATCTGCTCCCCTTTTGTAAAGAGTATTACCATGCACTATGTATTACATAGACTGTAATTTAATCTTCCTGCTGGCCTTTGAAGATTGGCCAGTTAAGTATTGCATGATTGGATGCCTCCAATCTTGATCTTGTAAGTCATTATGATTGACTTCTAACACAACATCCCTTTTAGCTAAATGTGGTATTAATTTTTGATATATTGCTTGACTTATATTCAATTGAGTGTCATCCCTCCTTCTGAAATTCAAAACCTTCTGAGCTACATCATTGGCTTTGTTATTTATGAACCTTGAGATGTAAGTCACATTTTCTATCTGAAATTGAGAAAGCAAATGTAATGCAACAACATAATATGGTAACATACTTGCACTTTGACATTTGAAAATTTCTTTTACTTGGTTGACTACCAATTGAGAATCTCCAAATATATTAACTGCATGAGCTTGTAATCTAATAAGCATTTCCAGTCCCATTATTAAAGCTTCATATTAAGCTTGATTATTGGAATAAGCGGTTTCATCTACCCTAAAACCATGTGTGGTTTCTACCCTCTGTGATGACTTAATTACAACACCAATTCTAATAAGACCATTAGCCTTTGATCTGTCAAACTACATCTGCCATGGCTCAACATTAACCATACCAAGATCCATTATCTCCTGACTTTCTATTTGACATGTATAATCTGCCAAGAAGTTAGCCAAAACTTGTCATTTTACTGCCTTTTGGGAGACATATTCTAGATGAAATTATGATAAAGCTAATATCCATTTGCCAATTCTTCCTCTTAACATAGGTCTAGATAACATGTACTTAACCGAGTCCGTTTTTGCAATTACCAAGACAATAGTAGGCAAAAGATAATATCTTAATTTCATTGCTGCAAAGTACAATGCAAGACACAACTTTTCTATAACTGAGTATTTACATTCACAAGAATTTAAAAACCTAATGAGGTAATAAACTGCTTGCTCCTTGCCTTCTTCATTGTCTTAAGCTAGGAAAACTCCCAATGAATCTTCCACTATAGCAATGTATAACTTCAAGGACTTGTCGCTCCTTGGCAACATCAACACTGGAGGCTTGGCCAAGTAGGCTTTAATTCCTTCGAAAGAAGCTTGATGCTCTACTGTCCACACAAACTCCTCTTCATCTTTCAATTTTAACAAAGAAGAAAATATTTTAGTTTTTCCTACAGTGTTAGAAATAAATCTTCGAAGAAAATTAATCTGACCAAGGAACTTTTGTACTTCTTCTTACTTGATGGAGGTTTGGCCTCGATGATGGCTTTGGCTTTATTATAATCAATCTGTATTCTCTTCTTGTGCACTACATACCCCAAGAAGTTTCCAGCTGATACATCAAAAGCATATTTGAGAGAATTACGCTTTAACTTGGATTTTCTCATTCTTTTGAAAGCTGCTACCAAGTGAACCAAGTGTTCCTTCATAGACTGGGACTTTACAACAATATCATCAATGTAACACTCTAGGTATCCTCCAATAAGATCATGAAAGATAGTATTCATTGCCTTCTGATATGTTGCCCCAGCATTCTTTAAACTAAATGGCATTTTTACCCATTCAGAGGTGCCAATATTCCCAAGACACTTGAATGCTATCTTGTGGACATCCTCCTTTGCAATGCAGATCTAGTTGTAACTATAATGCCCATCCATCATAGACAGAATCTTGTGCCTTGCTGAACTATCCACCAATAGGTCCACTATAGGCATGAGGTATTCATCTTTTGGAGTTGCCAAATTTAGATTTCTGAAATCAAAACATACCCTCATTTTGCCATTCTTTTTAACCACAAGCACAATGTTAGACAAGCATTCAACATACCGGGCTGTTCTAATGAAGCCTACTTTAAGGAGCTTGAGAATTTCCTCATTTACTTTCTGAACCACTTCAGGGCTTATTCGTTTTGGTTTCTGTTTGCGTGGTTTGAAGTTAGGCTTTATACACTATAACAAAATGCACCTTTGGCGACAAAAAAATTTAATTGCTAAAAGTTATGGAATTGGCGACTAACATTTTTTTTAGTCGCCAAAAGTAAAATATTTAGCTACTAATTTTTTTTAGTCGGGGTATATTCATTATTGGCCACTAAAAAAAATTTAGTCGCTAAAAATGCCAGAATTGGCGACAAAAAAAAAAAACTTAGTCGCTGTATATTGACTTTTGGCTACTAAAATATTTAGTCGCCGAATGGAAAATAAAAAAATTATTTTTTCTCTTTGGCGACTAAAGTTTTAGTGCCAAAAACTTACTTTTAGCGACAAAAAAAAAAATAGTTGCCGTATATTGATTTTTGGCTACTAAAATATTTAGCCGCCGAATGGAAAACAAAAAAAATTATTTTTTTTCTTTGGCGACTAAAGTTTTAGTTGCTAAAAACTTACTTTCAGGGACAAAAAATTATTTTAGTCGCCTTTAGCTGACTTTTTTCGACTAAAATGTTTAGTCGCCAATTGTAATTAAAAATTTCAAAGAAAGATTTTGAATTTTTGGCGGGCTCCTTACTTAATTAACGACGAAGCTATATTTTAGTCGGGGAAAATAAGTTAAACAAAGACGTAAAATGAATGGCTAAGATTGATCACTTGAAGAACCAACGGATGGAGATCAATACCTCACCAATAAAATATTAGGGTAGGTGAAGAGAAGAAGAGAAAATGAAGGGGCGAAGGAGTCCCGTTGCGTCGCCATCCTGCTGTCGATCCTCCTCACGTTTGCCGGCAACCGGAGCACCTCCTCCTCCTCCTCCGCCATCGCCATCGTGACTACTGCGATCACCACTGCCACCGCTACCACCTCCATCGCTACCTTCTTTTCACGCTGCCGCCTCCCCCTTCTCAGCCGATCTTCGCAGATCCACTGCCACCGCCGCGAGATCCAGAGGCTTCATCGCTGAGAAGAGACTCCATTGATGCTCCGTCTCGCGTATGATTTCTCTCTCTCTCTATATATATATATGTTTCATGAAAATGGAGTCAATATAGTGGCATCTGATAGTCTAGCTGCTTTGTAGGTTGTGGAAAAGAATGGAATGGAAGGAATTGTGAGGGCTGAGAGGTTTGTTTGACATTATACATGTGGTATTTGTCAATTCCTTTATAAGTGGTGTCATTGTACCTTAAAGTACAGGATTCTGCTGCACCACCATACCACACATATTAATATTGAATTACCAATTCCCTCCTGCCTCCTCCCCTGAGGTACTGCTAGTGGTGGCAGTTCAGAACCCAGAGCAAACATTTTCGAAATACTTGTTTTGGCATTGGGAATATTTGACACCATGCAGCTTAATTGCATTTGCTTTGCTAGTTTGTTGATCCACTAGCAGATTTTTACAAATTCTACCATCCCATTCTTGATTAATAAAAAATAAAAACCATTTAGCATAGGCATGAGAAAATATGTTTTTTGGTTTTCCTTGCCTCCCAAATATTAAGAGTTAGATTAGTGGGATATTTCTGTCAAATTTGTTTTTTGGTTTTCCTTGCCTCCCAAATTCTTTTTCAAATCTTTAATCTAACTCTTCCTATAAGTCTTTTATTCAAAAACACTTTAAATATATGCATTAATATGTTAATGCATATTAAATTATGATTAGGATAGGAAAAAACACACAAAAATAGTAGTTTTATATTCATCTCAAGTATATTGATGAAATATTTGAGTATTCCTCTAAAGTTATAATAATACTTAATTGTGTAAATTACGTTGATATTTTTTATATTTTGATCCTTATGTCATTTTGATATTTATAATTTCAGTCTTTATGATTTCAATTGGCTCAATTGACTCAGGATTTATGATTTTGTCTCGTCGATTAAGTTGTTAGTGTTTTTCGATTGATTAAAATGTAATCGGTGTTATCAATTTGATCAAAATTGACACAAAATCTAAAATTAATGGTCAAAATCGATCTAATTGAAATTACAGATGCTAAAATTACACAATGAGCAAAATGCAAAGATTATAAATATAATTTTTCAAATGAATTTGAAATCATGAGATGAGAATAAGAATTTATGATTGTATAAAAAATAATGGAGATAAAACTTTATTTTAATGAAAAATATTCAATATGTCAGCTAGGACTATATAGTCTATTGTGACTTCCTCTCACTCCTTTTTATCCTTATGTTCTATTTATAAAAGTTGAACATTGCTTAAAGAATTTAGCTACATTAACAAGATGACTGTAGAGTCACAAATGACCACCACAACCATACTTTTTAAAATATAAAGATATTAAATTCTCATGACACATGTAAACTTAAAATATATATACTAAAGCCTTTTAAGCCAAAACAAGAATAGTGAAATGTCATTAGTTATAATGTGAGAAGTTTCTAAGTCTTATATTAAGCTACCTGTGAAATTTTTGTATAAGATCAAAGGAATAGAGAAAATGTCAAGTTACTATAGGAATTCTTATCTTGAACTAATCAATGGGCCTTCACTCCCATTCACATCCAAATTGACTTAAATAAATAACCATTTATTCATGAGAAATTGATTCTAATCTCCTGTGCAAAACATGTATTACAGGATTACTAGTTTATTAGAAATAATGGTGAATAAAGGGAAGAAAGAGAGTTAAAAAATTAACAGTAAAAAAAGAAGGAAAAACAATGTGAGATAGAGAGAGAGGGAGAACAATTATCATTTTGGAAAGGACAAGAGCAACAATAATGAATATTTGTTTTGGAGTTTCAAAATACAATGGCTTATGGGTAAGTTGTGTTGGAAAAAATGATTTTTGGGGACTTTAATTTAATATTAAAGTGTGGTGACTTTAATTAAATATTAAAGTGAGTCCTAACCATTTTTTGTGTTGAGTCTAAGTGAGCCAAAAACCATTGGGTTTTGAATAAGAAATTGCCAAGAAATTCTTCATGATGTTAGATTCATGAATAGGATTTTAAAGAGTATTTAAATCTTTTTCTTGGCTAAAGGGTGTAAATCCTTTGGGCATCCATATTTTTCATTTTGTGGAAAGGGGCTATGGATGCTTGGTGTTTTAATGACTAGCCTTAAAGGGTGGAGGCTCTTCCTCTCTCCCCTATACATGTATAAATTGAGACCCTCCTGTCAAGTTTCAATATAGAAATTTTTTGTTTCCATTTTACAAGTCAGTTTGCTAGATAGTTCCTATTGTGAGAGAGTGCTGCCATTGTTTTGTTCGCTAAGCTAGACAGATAGTGGCGAAATCTGTTTTAAGGAAACTGCTTCCGTGTAGGCTTCGGTTTTGTCTCTTTACCCTTTATTGTTTTTTTTGTATTTCTGTTAAAATTTAGTTGTAATTATCAGTATATGTTCTTGGTATATAATTTGTTTTCTTCATAAATCTATTTATTTAATTTCACAATTTTGAACAACAAGCTTAAAACGGAATTTTATATATCTTTTCTATGAAATTGATCGAATAGATTCATATAGACTATTAGGTTAGCTTTGTATAATGTTACTAAAAATTGTTGCAAAATTGCTCACTATTTCAATGATGGTAAATCATGCAATGGTACTCTCTAATTGCTTAGTTTAATTAGAATGCTCTATTATAATTTGCATACTTAATTGTATTAGTATGATCTTGTTTTATGCATATGGTTCATCATTCCTCTACCATGTTTTGCATGAATTTTAAGGTTATAAAATATAATTTATGGATGTTGCAATTTTGACATGCTAATTCTATTCTAGTCTCAATTTGTTACATGCTTATTATTTTCTAGGCTAGATTACATAATTTAATGTATTTGGAGTTATAGAGTTTTTATGAATTGTGTACATGATTAATGTGAATTATTTAATTAGGTGCATTAATCTAAATTATCTAATTGGGTACATTAATGTGAATTATTTAATTAGGTGCATTAATCTAAATTATCTAATTGGGTGCATTAATCTGAATTATTTAATTAGGTGCATCTTCTTTTGTTTACATACTTGAGTGTTCCAATTTGTGGCATGGTAGACTAGGACATGTGAACTTTGAATCTTTACGTAGATTAATCAAGTTAGATCACATACCATCTTTTAAGATTAATCCGAAACACAAGTGTGAAACTTGTGTTGAAGCGAAGTTGACAAGATTTTCGTTTCATTCTATTGAAAGAAGTTCAGAACCGTTGGATTTAGTGCATAGTGATGTGTGTGACTTAAAATTTATACAATCACGTGGTGGCAATAAGTACTTCATCACTTTTGTTGATGATTGCACTAAGTATTGTTATGTCTATTTGCTCAAAAGCAAAGATGAGGCGATTGACAAGTTTGTTCTTTATAAGAATGAAGTTGAGAATCAAGTAGGCCGCAAGATTAAGGCTTTAAGAAGTGATCGTGGTGGTGGGTATGAATCTCCGTTTATTGAGACTTGTGCTCAATCTGGGATTATCCACCAAACCATGGCGCCTTATTCTTCTTAGTCTAATGGGATTGCTGAGCGGAAGAATATGACGCTAAAGGAAATGATGAATGCAATGTTGATAAGTTCTGGATTGCCACAGAACTTGTGGGGGGAAGCAATTCTCTCTGCAAATTACATTCTGAATAAAGTACCCCAGAAGAAGGTGGACTATACGCCGTATGAGTTATGGAAAGGCGTTAAGCTTTCGTATAAATTCTTACGAATGTGGGGGTGTCTTGCAAAAGTGGCGTTTCCTACACCCAAACGGGTTAGGATAGGCTTGAAATCTGTGGATTGTATATTCATTGGTTATGCACATAATAGTAGTGCATATCGGTTTCTTGTTTATAAGTCTGAAATTCCAGACATACACAGGAATACCATCATGGAGTCAAGGAATGTATGTTTCTTTGAAGACATTTTTCCTTGCCGAACCCATGCAGGGGTTCCAAGGTCTTTGGAGCAATTTGATGAGCTTGCTAGTGAGGATGATCATGTTGATGATCCAGGTGATGATCAAATTGAGGTTTTAGATGAGCCCAGAAGGAGTAAAAGGGCTAGGACATCCAAATCTTTTGGTCCAGACTTCTTGACTTATATGGTTGAGGATGAACCTCAAACTTTCCACGAAACTGTGACTTCTCCTGAGAGTCTTTTATGGAAAGAAGCGATCAAAAGTGAGATTGACTCCATCTTACAGAACCACACCTGGGAGTTGGTAGATTTACCTCCAGGTTATAAGCCTTTAGGCTGCAAATGGATTTTTAAACGAAAGATGAAGGCCAATGGGTCTATTGACAAGTATAAGGCGATGCTCGTTATCAAAGGGTATAGGCAACGAGAAGGCCTGGATTACTTTGATACGTACTCACCTGTAACTAGGATAACATCCATTCGCATTGTGATTGCGATAGTAGCTTTGCGCAATCTTGAAATACACTAGATGGATGTAAAGACAGCTTTCTTAAATGGGGATTTGAATGAAGAAATCTACATAGAGCAACCTGAGGGGTTTTCAACTCTAGGATAAAGCAAGAAAGTCTGTAAACTTGTCAAATCTTTGTATGGTTTGAAGCAAGCGCCTAAACAATGGCATGAGAAATTTAACAATGTAATGTTGTCAAATGGGTTTAGAATCAACGAATGTGACAAGTGTATTTATGTCAAAGACACTGACAGAGGTTATGTCATTTTGTGTCTATATGTTGATGATATGCTCATTATACGTAGTAATGATGAAATGATTAAAACTACCAAGAAGTTGTTAAACTCTAAGTTTGACATGAAGGATATGGGCATTGCAGATGTTATTCTGGGAATTAAGATTACCAGAATCTCTAGCGGAATTGTACTATCTCAGTCTCATTATGTTGATAAGATACTTGAAAAGTTTAGTGGATCAGATATGAGTGTGTCATCGACACCTGTAGACTTAAGTCTACACTTTACCAAGAATAATAAAGAGAGTGTCTCTCAGTTAAAATATTCTCGGGTAATTAGAAGTTTAATGTATTTGATGAGTTGTACTAGGCCAGATATAGCTTACTCGGTTAGCAGGCTTAGTAGATACACAAGTAATCCTGATGCTTCTCATTGGAAGGACATTATGCGGGTGTTAAGGTATTTACGCTACACTCGGGATTATGGGCTGTATTATACTTGATATCCAGCGGTGCTTGAAGGATATAGTGATGTGAATTGGATATCAGATATAAAGGACTCAAAGTCCACTAGTGGATATGTGTTCACTCTTGGTGGGGCAGTCGTGTCTTGGAATCTTCCAAGCAAACGTGTATATCTAGATCAATGATGGAATCAGAGTTTATTGCTTTGGATAAAGCAACGGAAGAAGCAGAATGGCTTCGCCATTTCATTAAAGATATTCCACGTTGGTCTAAACCTGTGCCAGCTATTTGTATTCATTGTGATTGTCAATCTGCAATTGGTAGGGCACAGAGTAATATATATAATGGAATGTCTAGACATATCCGTCGTAGACATAATTCCATACGACAACTACTCTTGAATGGAGTTGTCTCTTTAGACTATGTAAAGTCTAAGGACAACATTGCGGATTCGCTAACCAAAGGGTTAAGTCGAGTGTTAGTCGAAACGTCGTCAAAAGGAATGGGGTTAAGGCCTTTGGAAGTTACCGGAATGGAAACCCAACCTAGTTGACTGGAGATCCCAAGATTTAGGTTCAATGGGACAACCTAATTACGTGTAACGGTGGTATGTCACTGAGGAGGTTAAACCTCTAGCCATTCCTTCTATCAGTGATACCTGCAAGTGTAGAGGATAAACTGAGCTTTTAATGACTCTTATGTGTTAAGCTGTTGAGCTAGGTATTGCATGATACTTTAGTAGAGTCACCTATGTGAGTTTGAAGTGGGGCCGTTTCTAGAAGAATTGGGCAGGCCAAGATTCTTTGAAACCACTCGCTGAACCAGGCTAGTGTCCAGGGCCACACAGGGCACACCAGTGAGAACATAATGGTGGTAGGAGTAATTCCCGTGTGAGATCTATTGTCTCAGTTTACATATAAAGCAGAGAAGCGATTCAAGATGTCTTATTCATCGATTTGCCAAGAACTCGATAGGTTTTCACTGGGAGAGGTTCAAAGCCAAAAGCTACCTTCTCTGATGTCGGGGTTTGTCCGTTGTACTCTCTCTCAGAGTCTTTATTGTTGAACGATGTCCGTTTGTTGAGTCATTCGGTCAATTTTTATTCATGTGGGGGATTGTTGGAAAAAATGATTTTTGCGGACTTTAATTTAATATTAAAGTGTGGTGACTTTAATTAAATATTAAAGTGGGTCCTAACCATTTTTTGTGTTGGGTCCAAGTGAGCCAAAAACCATTGCATTTTGAATAAGAAATTGCCAAGAAATTGCTTCATGATGTTAGATTCATAAATAGGATTTTAAAGAGTATTTAAATCTTTTTCTGGGCTAACGGGTGTGAATCCTTTGGGCATCCATACTTTTCATTTTGTGGAAAGGGACTATGGATGCTTGGTGTTTTAATGACTAGCCTTAAAGGGTGGAGGCTCTTCCTCTCTCCCCTAAACATGTATAAATTGAGACCTTCCTGTCAAGTTTCAATATAGAAATTTTTTGCTTCCATTTTACAAGTCAGTTTGCTAGATAGTTCCTATTGTGAGAGAGTGCTGCCATTGTTTTGTTCGCTAACCTAGACAGATAGTGCTTATGCCGTAGCTGGTTTGGACCATCGTATCCTGGGAGACAGACACCGGGTTTCCTCAAGCACTCGACCCGTGAGGCGGCGAAATCTGTTTTAAGGAAACTGCTTCCGTGCAGGCTTCGGTTTTGTCTCTTTACCCTTTATTGTTTTTTTTGTATTTCTGTTGAAATTTAGTTGTAATTATCAGCATATGTTCTTGGTATATAATTTGTTTTCTTCATAAATCTATTTATTTAATTTCACAATTTTGAACAACAAGCTTAAAATAGAATTTTATATATCTTTTCTATGAAATTGATCGAATAGATTTATATAGACTATTAGGTTAGCTTTGTATAATGTTACTAAAAATTGTTGCGGAATTGCTCATTATTTCAATGATGGTAAATCATGCAATGATACTCTCTAATTGCTTAGTTTAATTAGAATGCTTTATTATAATTTGCATACTTAATTGTATTAGTATGATCTTGTTTTGTGCGTATGGTTTATCATTCCTCTACCATGTTTTGCATGAATTTTAAGGTTATAAAATATAATTTATGGATGTTGCAATTTTGACATGCTAATTCTATTCTAGTCTCAATTTGTTACATGCTTATTATTTTCTAGGCTAGATTACATAATTTAATGTATTTGGAGTTATAGAGTTTTTATGAATTGTGTACATGATTAATGTGAATTATTTAATTAGGTGCATTAATCTAAATTATCTAATTGGGTACATTAATGTGAATTATTTAATTAGGTGCATTAATCTAAATTATCTAATTGGGTGCATTAATCTGAATTATTTAATTAGGTGCATCTTCTTTTGTTTACATACTTGAGTGTTCCAATTTGTGGCATGGTAGACTAGGACATGTGAACTTTGAATCTTTACGTAGATTAATCAAGTTAGATCACATACCATCTTTAGAGATTAATCCGAAACACAAGTGTGAAACTTGTGTTGAAGCGAAGTTGACAAGATCTTCGTTTCATTCTATTGAAAGAAGTTCAGAACCGTTGGATTTAGTGCATAGTGATGTGTGTGACTTAAAATTTATACAATCACGTGGTGGCAATAAGTACTTCATCACTTTTGTTGATGATTGCACTAAGTATTGTTATGTCTATTTGCTCAAAAGCAAAGATGAGGCGATTGACAAGTTCTTGTGTTGCCCACAATTTCTGCTGATAAGTTTTGGCATTTATTATAAGAATTCTATGTGTTGCTCCCTACCTTTTATTTTTTGCTTTTTATTTACTTATTTATATCAATCAATAAAATTCTTAAAATTGGTCTAATTTGGGATCTAATTAATAGTTCAAAACTTTAAAAAAAAAAAAAAATGCTTGTTAGATTTATTTATTTTTCTCTTCATGACATACTTCTCTTCATGTACGAAACTAACTCAATTTTTTTTTATGTACATACCTTGCAACCTAGACTTATTCCACCCATACTTGCGTGGTTAATCTTTATTTGTTCATTTTTTTCCTTCTATGTTTTGATTTTATGTTATATGTAGAACTGTGGACACATTACTTGGTTGATGAGGAGATGTAGGGATTTAAGTACTTGGATTTAAGTATTTTTTAATTTTTTAATTTTTTTTGGGAGGGGGGGTTTTACTGTTTGAGAATTTAAATGTGGCCTCCTTGGGTATGTTGATTGCTGAAAAAAGTGATTGAAAACTTTAGTATTACATGGGAGAAATTAGTTTTTTCACTTGTTGAAGATTGATGAAGATTCGTTTGAGTAAAATTTGTTTGGTTCATATTCCTTTGCTTTCTTAGCAATTCCTATGGGAATTTGAAACCTTAAAGTTCGAAGTTGTATGAAAGGACTTGATTGAGGTTTTTACTTGTAAGATTTGTTCCTCTTTGGTTGGAAATTAAATCTTATACTTTGGTCACTTAATGTAAGTTTCAACTGCATTATCTTAAACATTCTGAAGAAGAAATGAAAATGAAGATAGGTGTTATTGGCTAGTTAGTTTATGTGATACTTCGTCACATGTTTGGTCCTTGTGATTAATCTTTCATAAACCATATGCAATTTTGAAGTCTTTTAAGATAGTTTATGTACTTTGTCGCGTGTTTGGTCCATGTAGTTAATCTGTGAGCGCGTGCATGTGTTAATTTTTACTCAAACTTATCTATTTACTTTGACCACTTTCTTTAGCGTTTTTGGGTCAGTTTTGGTTATTTTTATAATTCCTTTAAGATTTTTATTTGAACTAAAATCACTTTTTACTTTATGTTAGCCAACTTTCTGATAAGAAATCATTTAGCTGTCTGTTTATGTGGTGCTCTTCCTCTATAGCTTTCATTACCAACTAGGAGCTCCCTTAGCTTGGAGAATGAAAATTTTCTTTCAAAAATTTCGCATCAGATTTGACATGCATTAACTTCTCATTTGGCACTCAATCAGCCCACTAGGAATGTTTATGCCTTTACCATAGTTATAGCCGAATACGGCCTAAACTTAGTCGAAATAGGCTTTCAGGAGAGAATTCAAAACAGCCCCCGAACCACTGTGTGGCTCTCATGGACAGTTTTCACATGACAAATAGGACTTGTGACAACTGACGGAATGTAATTCGGACTTGTAGGTTGGGAGTTAGAGTCAAATAAGCCCTAAACTTTTCCGGAGGTGAAAATTCAAAACAGCCCCCGAACTATCATGCGGCTCACATGGATAGCTTCGCCATGACAAATAGGACTTGTGAGAATTGACGGAACGTAATTCGAACTTGTAGGTTGGGAGTTAGAGCCGAAAACGCCCTAAACTTAGTCGAAAAAAGACGTTTCGGGGCGAAAATTCAAAACAGCTTCCGAACGACCATGTGGCTTATGCGGACAGTTCCCTCATGACAAATAGGACTTGTGAGAACTGACAAAACGTAATTCGGACCCGTAGGTTGGGAGTTAGAGCGGAATACACTCTAAACTTAGTCGAAAAAGGGCGTTTCGGGGGCAAAAATTCAAAACAGCCCCCGAACGGCCATGTGGCTCACACAGATAGCTTCACCATGACAAATAAGCCTTGTGAGAATTGACAAAACTTAATTCGGACCCATAGGTTGGGAGTTAGAGCCGAATACACCCTAAACTTAGTCAAAAAAAGGCATTTCGGGGGCGAAAATTCAAAACAGCGCCTGAATGACTGTGTGGCTCACACGGATAGCTTCTCCATGACAAATAGGACTTATGAGAACTGACAGAACGTAATTCGGACTCGTAGGTTGGATGTTAGAGCTGAATACGTCTTAAACTTAGTCGAAAAAGGACTTTCCGGAGGTGAAAATTCATAACAGCCCCCAAACCACCATGTGGCTCACACGGACAGTTCCCTCATGATAAATAGGACTTGTGAGAATTGACGGAACGTAATTTGGACCTGTAGGTTGGGAGTTAGAGCCGAATACGCTCTAAACTTAGTCGAAAAAGGGCGTTTCTTGGGGCGAAAATTCAAAATAGTCTCCGAACGACCGTGTGGCTCACACGGATAGCTTCATCATGAAAAATAGGACTTTTGAGAACTGACGGAATGTAATTTGGACCTGTAGGTTGGGAGTTAGAGCTGAATACGCCCTAAACTTAGTCGAAAAAAGGCGTTTCGGGGATGAAAATTCAAAACAGCCCTCGAATCATCATGTGGCTCACACGGACAGTTCCCCCATGAAAAATAAGACTTGTGATAACTGACGGAATGTAATTTGAACCCGTAGTTTGGGAGTTAGAGTTGAATACGCCCTAAACTTAGTCGAAAAAGGACTTTCTGGGGGCGAAAATTCATAACAGCCCCCGAACCATCGTGTGGCTCACATGGACAGTTCCCTCATGACAAATAGGACTTGTGAGAACTGACGGAACGTAATTTGGATCCGTAGCTTAGGAGTTAGAGCCGAAAAAGGGTGTTTCGGGGATGAAAATTCAAAACAGCCTCCGAATCATCATGTGGCTCACACGGATAGTTCCCCCATGAAAAATAGGACTTGTGATAACTAACGGAACGTAATCTGAACCCGTAGTTTGGGAGTTAGAGTTGAATACGCCCTAAACTTCGTCGAAAAAGGACTTTCCGGGGGTGAAAATTCATAACAACCCCCGAACCATCGTGTGGCTCACATAGACAGTTCCCTCATGACAAATAGGACTTGTGAGAACTGACGGAACGTAATTTGGATCCGTAGGTTAGGAGTTAGAGCCGAATACGCCCTAAACTTAGTTGAAAAAGGGTGTTTTGGGGGGCGAAAATTCAAAACAGCCCCCGAACAACCATGTGGCTATCACGGATAGCTTCGCCATGACAAATAAGCCTTGTGAGAACTGACGGAACGTAATTCGTACCCGTAGGTTGGGAGTTAGAGCCGAAAACACCCTAAACTTAGTCGAAAAAGGGCGTTTCACGGGGCGAAACTTCAAAACAGCCCCCGAATGACTGTGTGGCTCGCACAGATAGCTTCGTCATGATAAATAGGACTTGTGAGATCTGACGGAATGTAATTCGGACCCATAGGTTGGGAGTTAGAGCCGAATACGCCCTAAACTTACTCTAGAAAGGGCTTTCCGGGGGCGAAAATTCATAACACTCCCTGAATACGCCTTACACTTAGTCGAAAACTTACAACACTTAGTTAAAAAAACAACAACTTTATTAAAATAACATCTACATATTCTAATAATTGCCTTTATATATTTATAGGATGAAGAAATTATATATTACATTGTTTGTACAGTTAGTTGGAATAAATATTGCATGATACATATATATATATATATATACCTTCTTTTATTTCCAAGAAGACATTTCTCAATTGTTCTACCTTAAATGCATGTTAGAACATGTTCCATATGGCTGACTGAATTGATATTTTATAACCAATTCTAATGTTTCGTTTTTTGTTTTTCTTTGTAGATGGCTTTGTTGCGTGGACTTGTGAATAATTCATATTGGTGTATGGAAAAGAATTTTCACTTTTATGTAGAACTAATATAATACTTTTGTCGTTCTCAACTTTTGTGTAGTTCATTATTACTGATACAGAAAACTTTTGGCAATCAATAGATAATGACTGTCATGGTACATAGATCATCTTCTATCGTGGTACATATATACCATTTGTCGGCGTACATATATCACGTTTTGTCATGGTCCATAGAAAACTTTTGTCGTAGTACATATATCACATTTTGTTGTGGTACAGATTATGATGGTAATGTGTACCATGCCAAATGGTAATTTCGCTTAGTAATAAATGCATTTTTTTTATATATGGAGGGTTTTGATTTTTGTATGATATATTTTGTATGGAATTATTATTTTAGTTTGGATAATAGTTGATTTGTATGGACTTTGATGTTTAATGTTATTTATTTTTGGTATATGGATGCAGATTGTGGAATGATTGATAGTATGTATCATTTTGTTTTTATACGTATTACAGGTTGCATTGTATATAGATAGGTTGTGGAGAAATTATAATTTCGCAATAAAACATAATATCATATTTTTAGCGACTAAACAATTAGTAGCTAAAAAGAAATTGGGAAAAGATATTTGGCGACTAAAAGTTTTGTAGAAAAAAAAAAGACATTTGGCGACTAAAAGTTTTGTAGCAAAAAAAAAAAAAAAAAAGACATTTAGCCACTAAAAGTTTAGTAACCAAAAAAAAAAAATAATAATAAAATAGACATTTGGCGACTAAAATTTTAGTAGCCAAAAGAAAATCAAACATTTGGCGACTAAAATATTTCGTAACTAAAAACAAAAAACTAAATTATAAACACATTTTTGCCAACTAAAATTTTAGTAGCAAAAAATGTAGAACTTTAGGCGACCAAATATTTAGTAGCCAAAAGAGGAACTCTTTGCTGACTAAATATTTAGTAGTCAAAGATGGGGACTTTCGGTGACTAAATTTTTAGTAGCTAAAAAAGAACTCTTTGCTAACTAAAATTTTTGTAGTTAAAAAGGTGGGACTTTAGGCGACTAAAAGTTTGGTCGCCGAAAAGAGTCTAATTTAATTTAATGTCCAATCTTTTGGCGACTAAATATTTAGTAGGCAAATGAATACATTTGGCGACTAAAATAATTTTAGTCGCCAATTAGCTTTTTTTCCGACTACTCTTCGGCTACTAATTTTGCGACCAAAAAATTTAGTTGCTACAGCCCTTCGGCGACTAAAAATTGACTTTTGGCGACTAAAAATTTAGTCGCCAAAAGTGAAAATTCTTGTAGTGATAGGGAGCTTATGTTCCATTAATGACTTATCCAATCATGGCAGTTCAGTTCAAGACCATGCAAAACAATTCTTATATTGCTTTAGGACTATCAACAACTGGCTCCTGCCAATAGAACTTAACCAAGCACTGATATAAGTGAGTTATTGTGTAGAACCTTCCCCTAAATTGATTTCTTCCAAGGGTCTTGTACTTGAGCACTTACTAATGCTTCTTCTTTGATTTTTTCTACCTTCAAAGCAATTTCTTCGTTTTGTTCTACTCCCATCTTCTCTGGTTCAACATCTTTGCCTTCGTTCTCATAGACAAAATCGATCCATAAAGCTTGTTCTTCTTGTATTTCTTGGACTTTTGTTTCGATGTCCAATGCACAGTACTTATCAAGGGCCGTAGGCTTGACCTTTTGTTGCTCCTGATTACAGCGAACCACCATGGCTTTCCTCTCTTGTTCCTGAACCTTCTGAATTATTGATTTTATGTCCAATATTGAAAATTTGACTAAGGCCAAAGGTCTGGCTTCTTGGGTCTTAACCTTTTGCCTACAACTAGGCATCATTCAGTGTGTTTGGTTTGAGTTTTCTGGATTAAATTTTTTGAAAACTGAGTTTTTTTATTTTTCGTGTTTTTTTTTTTATTTTTAGCGAATATTTTTAAAATTTTAAACATTTTTTTAGTTTTTTAGATGCACCTTACTTAGATGTATCTAAAAAGTAAAAAATTTGTGAAAAAATATTTTAAAAAATTAATAAATACATAAAAATATAAAAAATGTACTAAATTCTTGTATTTTTTTTTTGTATTTTTGGTATTTAGTGAATTTTTAAAAGGTTTTTTTCACATTTTTTTTTTACTTTTTAGGTATATTTATGTTAAGTATATCCAAAAATTAAAAAAATTACTTAAAATATTAAAAAAATTCATTAAAAATAAAAAAATACGAAAAATAAGAAAGTAAAATTTTCTGAAAACTGTTTTCAGAAAAACGAAATCAAACAAACTCTTCATTAGCACTCTCTTGTACTAAGTGCTTCAAGTGTGCTTTTTGCTCATCATTCGTTACTTTGGCTGTTCCATCAAGTTTCCTAATTGTTGAAGATTGCAAAAAATTGTGGTCAAGCTTATTATTGAAGTCAGGCTTATAACATTGATTTAGCTCACTTTGAATTCTGTTCAATTGGTACTATGAAAGAGTCTCATGTGCCATGTTTGGTTTCCGTTTCTTAAACGATTTTTTGAACTTTTTTAAAATAAAAATTAATTTGATAAAAATAAATATTTAAAATTTTAAAAATTATTTCCACCTCTTAAAAAATATAAATTATATAAAAATAATAAGTGTTTTTGTAGTATCAAAATTTTTAGTTTCTTATGAATTCAAAATTTATAAAATAAAATAAAACACAATCATAAGATCAATTGAAAAACAATGATAATAACATTAGGCATAGCAATGATTACATCATATTCCTTGAATAATACTCACACTATTGCTCAAAATGAACGCTTTGGGATATTATTGTTCAAGGGACTTATGTGAAGTAGGTATAATGCATGGATAGATCATTAAATTATATAATTTTTCAAGTATGTTAGGTGTATAGGAAGAATTTTACATAATTAAGCCCTTATTTGGCATAAACTAAACAGGGTTTTTTTGCTAAAATAGTTACAAAAAGATGAAATAGGTTTTTAACCGAATAAGACAAAATATCACATCCAAACCATAATCATTTCATTTTTTCTCTCACAAAAGTTAAAAAGTCAATCCCAAACGAGATTTTTTAACCCAGGCCAAAATAGTCTCAGGCTAAAATAGTCAAAAAGTCAAAAGGTCAACTGACATTCCAAACGAATCCTAAGTTACATATATGACCTAAGTCGGGTTGATTTCAAACCAATCTCAAAGTCTAAGTCTGCTCATATAGCCTGTTAACTAATAAAAATAAAATTATTTATAGAGAAAAAAATATTCATTTTTGAAAAATCTAAAATTCCTGAAGTATTGATTTGTGATTATGTTTTAATTTAAAATAATAAATAACAATCACAATCAAATAATCAAGACAAACTGACACAATGATTTAACGTGAAAAAAATTACAATTGGAGTGCTTCTAATTGTGATAAAAAATCACGGGCCAAAGTCATAAAACAATCCACTAAGAAGATAAAAATGAATTACACAAGAGTACTCTCAATTACCTAGCGAATCCACGCCCAAATTGAACCAAACTCGATGTGTCTCTTCCACCACCATCTTCACCTTGGAATTGTTTTATCCAACGTTGAATCTACAACGCCGATGTCGAATCTACGATGATGAGCCATTCCAAAATCCACAAAAACTTCAGACCCAAATTTCCAAAAATCCACCAAAAAACACTTTCGTCTTTTATGCACGCAACAGAAAAAATAACTCCTTCATGAATTCAATATGAAACTCGTAAATTCATTGATCACTCTCAAATCAATACGGAAACATTTATAAAAATAGTCTCGAAAATATAAAATTTTGGTAGCTCTGCTCTTCCAAAATTTGGACGGCTTCCACCCTAAGAACACAGCTCAAGCGTACACTTTACTGCTTGAGCGATGTGAATAAAGGCGGTGCAAAACATATAGGCCGACCGCTCGAGCAAATATTTCATCACTTGAGCGGTAAAACTTTCTTCCTAAAAATTTAGTTTGCAGGCAGATATATTAGATGCTCCTATTCACTGCTTGAGCGCATAAATGACAGCTCGATCTCTGTACATAGTTAGCAAAGCAGCAAGCATGAAAGTCTCAAGATCACAAACTCCTCTGTATAGAGACAATTCGAGTTGAATTCGTATTTAAATATTCACATCCTCACTGAAACATAAAAACAAGTAAAATTACAATTGAAAGAATTTTTGTTAAACGAGAATATCAATTATAAAAACCTAACAATTTCAAATCTTGTAAAGCAACTGCCTAAAAGATTTGAATCTTGAACTTTAATCTTGAAAATATTGAAAACTATCTCAGCTACCACATCATTTATCTTAAAATTGTAACATAAGTGTTTACATGGTTAACAAAGAAAAACTTTTGCACTGTGTTTGGTTGGTAGATTTGGAAAGGGATTTAGAAAAAAGAAAAGAAAAGAAAAATTAGATGAAATGTAAATAGAATATATTTACGTTTCACTTAATTTCACACACATTTTTCATTTTCCTTTTCAAATTCCTTCCTAAATTTCTAAATTAAATACAACCTTAGGGTTATATGAATGGACTTATTTTGTCTATTTTTCTCCTTGACGAGTTTCAGTCTATCGTTCATTTTTACTATCCTCTTTTGAACTATATTTTCTCAAGATTTAAATTTTATTACAGGCAAAATTTCTTCTTTTCCTAAATCATAGTATTTGATGTTTAAAAAACTTCACTTTCTCCAAAAAAAAAATTTAATTTTTTTTATGCAACTAGATGCACTTTATGGCATTTGGTGAAAGTGAGTTAATAGTTACTTCTACAATTGTGATTATCTTCTGTCTCCTAATGCCACTTTGCTCTACCCGTTTGTTTTCATTTATCCTTGCTCCAATGCTGCGTTCAAATATTGTTTGTCCAAAAAAAAATAAAAATAATAATAATAAAAACTAACAATTTTATTGACCACCTCTCTACTCTATGCATTTTTCCATACACCAATTTTGTATTCCACTACAACAAAAAACAGAATTGGCGACCAAAATATGAAATTTAGTCGCTGAAAGTGAGGGAAATGGCGACTAAATTGGAATTTGTCGCCGAAAAGTAGATTTTTAGCGACTAAAAGAGTTTAGTCGCCGAACAACAGGTTTTTAGCGACTGAAAGGAAGTTTTGTCGCCTAATATACGGTTTTCAGCGACTAAAGTTTGTTTAGTAGCCAAAAGTCACGGTTTTTAGCGACTAAAATAATTTAGTAGCGAAAAGGTATGGTTTTGGCGACTAAAAACAGGTTTAGTCGCTGATTATAGCAGTTTTGCCGACTAAAAACAATTTAGTCGCTGAAAGTGCGGTTTTTGGCGACCAAAATCCATTTTAGTCCCCCAAAGTAGGGTTTTTGGCGACGAAATTTCAATTTAGTCGCCAAAACTGCTGCTTTTTAATTTAGAACCTGTTTTTTTAGCGACAAATAAATAATTAGTAGCCCAAAATAATACAATTAACGACTAAATAATGGTTTTAGTTGCCAAAAGTTGACTAAATTTTTTTTTAGTAAATAATTTATTTTTTGACATAAATTATTTGAATTAAAAAAATTATATTTATAAATATTATTTTCTATTAATTGCGGTTAATATACTATATAAATAATATATATTGCACTATTATGCATGTGAGGTTGGGGTGGTCTAGTGGGGAACGCGTGTGGGTGAAGGCACAGTGGGGAGCATGGCTTGGATGTCCCAGGTTCGAACCTTGGGAGCAGCCAAGGCAACATTTTTTATTTTTTTTATTTATTTATTTATTTTTTCTGGAAATGGTTTTGGCGACCAACGACTTTAGTCGCTGAAAGGTTTAAATAATAAAAAAAAAATATTATTGGCGACTAAAAATTTAGTCGCCAAAGGTCGAATTTCCAAAAATTATATTGCATTTGGCGACAATTTTTTTCGTCGCTGAAGACCTGTACATTGCCGACTAAGAAGTTTTAGTCGCCAAAGGTATTGGCGACCGTCCATTGGCGACAACAGTGGCGACTAAAAGTTTTTGTCGCGGAAAGTGGAAATTCGACCTTTGGCGACTAAAAAACGACTTTTGGCGACTAAAAATTTAGTCGCCAAAGGTGTATTTTCTTGTAGTGGTAACATAGCTCTTCCTGAAAAATATTAGGTATCATGAAAAATATTTTATGAAAATAATCATGAATAAATTTTCATCCTTATATTACACTTTATAACTTATTATATATCTAATCTAAAGATCAAAATCTTTTATAATTATTTTTATAAAATATTTTTCATAATACCTAACAATGTTCTTCTTCCTGAAAAAACTTATATGAGACTTGTCTGCTTATCTTTTTTCCTCTTCATTAATGTCTTCAGAGGCAACGTGTAAGATTAAACTCAAAACCCACGCACAACAAATGGAAGAATTTAGTGCTGACTTTGCTCATGACACTCACATGTCTTTTTATGATTTTTTTATTATTTATTTATTTATATTCTTATGATTTCAATGCAGTTACTTTAATACTTAGAAGGTGCTATGTTTAATGAATTTTGCTCTCTATGATTGATTGAATCCCTTAGTGAAATGCTTATAAATCAAAAAAATTTAGATTTTTATAAGGTATCATATGTATTTATTATGTATTTTTATAATGTATATTACATATTTCTGTGATAAATGTTATATAATTTTATTTTTGAATCACAAATTATCATAATTGTACCTTAAAAATGTATAATATTTATCACAAAAATATATAATATATATCATAAAAATATATAATAAGAGTGTGCATACAAATGTGTATCATAACATTATCATCTTATAAAAGACAATAGCCATGCTATTATTGGACAATTTTCACATTCATTCCCCCCTACATATTAGGTGTCCCATGAATTCTTCTTTCTCAGTTAACTTTAAGAACAGCACCTACCCCATTGCCTCTTTCACACAGTAGCTCACATAAACCATAATATAACCTAATGAAATCCAAACAGATCCGTACCGTACACCCATGCATTTCACCACTTTAGTAGGAAGCAAACCACAGTTGTGGAAGACGAAGGAAAGTTAGATTCTCATACTATATTTAACTTTGAAAAAATGTTACTGTTATTATTTTTTTGGGGAGGTTATGATTTATATGATTTTTTAGGCATATATTTATAATTGATTTCTTTATTTTGAGTTAATTACAAAATAATTAATAAAAACAAGGATTAATTACACTAATATCTCTTAACGATTAGTTAATATCACATTACCTATTTTATTTATGAATTTGTACATTTTGACCCTCTCAATTTTAAAAATCATACAAAAATGTTACTTTTGAAGGTAGTCTGTAGAGGGTGAAAGCTTTCATAGTTGAAGCGATCAAAATATATGGATTTATAAATGATAGGGTAAAGTGTTATTTTTTGATAGTTGAGGGAATGTTCGTATAATTAATCCCTAAAATTGTTAAGTTAACCAAGATATTGTAAACTATGCAGTTAGTACTTTGGTCATCAAGTCTTTCTTAAAAACAAGTCTTATATTCCAATCTTAGTAGTGAAATAGTACCCAAGGCTCAGTCATTGCAAAAAGATGGTGTGAGTTTAATTTCTTAATTTAATAACTAACCATTGATTTTTGTCAATAAAAAATAATAAATCTTAAAAATAAATAATACCTTGTGATAATGAACAAAATAAAAATATATTACTCTTTTAAAAATATCTAATCCAAAACTAATTATTATTCGATAGCGAAAACTATGAAATGGACAAATGAAATGAGTATGCACAAATGAATCAAAGCAGTTCCCATAGGTTTGAATGATACATCGCATCATTTGTTTGAATCATACGCACATCTTTTTAAACTTCTCTCTCCAATTGAAGAGAAGTCAATTTTCTCTTCTTTTTGTAATGGGTAAAATAATAATAAGAGGAAAAAGAAAGTAATATTAATAAGACTTCTTATTCATCCAAAATAATAATAATAATAAGACTTCAACTCAAAAATGATAAATGCTAACAAGTGATGCATTGTTTAAGGTTGGGGAACGTATAAAAAATATAGAAAATGTTAGACTTTAAATAATCTATTAAATTTTTTATATGGGTTTGAGATTCACAAAAAAAATTGTATGGATCTTACACCTATACGAGAAGTTTAGTAAAAAATTTGATAGGTTATTTAAAATTCTTAGCAAGCATAACTCAAAAAATATATTAAAAATATGTGAAAATGTTAAAAAATATATTAATTTTAGTAAAAGTACATTGAATTTAATAAAAAATATCTTGTGTTCTTCTAATTTTTTGTTATTTAACTGTATCCTAAGAATATTTATTAATAAGACCCTTTAAAAATTATGTCAAATAAACAGTAATATTCAATTTCAGATATAGAATTTTTAATTAAGTCTTTGTTCGAGATGTGGGTTAGTTTTTTGACTTTTTTAACATGAGGTTAAAAAGTCTCGTTTGGGATGAGCTTTTTAGTTTTTTTGATTTTTGTAAAAAAAAATATTATGATTTTAATATGACATTTTATCTTATTAATTTTTTAGACTATTAATTCTTTTTGTAACTGAAATAACCAAAAAACACAAATGCCAAACATAGCCTCAATCACGGGACCAAGGACGAATCCAAGATTATATTTTGGAAGGACTACTCTATAGTTTAAAAAATTAAGAAACTATTCTATATAATTTTAAAATTATCTACAAAAAATTTAAAAGTACAAACTCTTATAATTTTAAATTATTTTAAAAATTTTAATATAATAAATAATATTTTAAAATTTTTTTGAAGGTGCAACCACCCCCTAAACCCTCCAAAATCCATCATTGCACGGGACCAACCTTTGGTTCTGATTCTTAGAAATGTCAATTTCAGCAATTGAATTTTTTGAAAAAATCCAACTCCTCCGTAGTCCATTTTAGTGGATTGTAATTGTACTATCAAATTTGGCTTGTGAGTCCCTTTAAATTCGATTCATTTATTTGTTGAGTTCGTTTATTAAAGTCAAATTTAGTTCGATAAGAAATTAAGTTTGAATTTGACTCGGCTCAACTCGTTAATATTAATAGAATCGACTTGATTATTTATATTATTTATATTATTTATTATATAAATAATGTATTTATATTATTATTTATATATATTTATATATTATTTGATATATTCATTATATAATTTAAATAAAGATAAAAAAGTCAAGCTTGATGAGCCGAGCTTATGTAAGCTCGAGCTCGACTCGTTTACTAAACGAATTGAGCCCAGCCCTTAACGAGCTGAGCCGAACTTATTCATGAACAATTCGATTTATTTGCAGCCCTAGTCCCATTAGTGATTTTATTTTGATGATTTATTTTATTTATTTTTTTAGTTTCAGTATGTAAGTTATTAATAAAAAAAATTAAAATTGATTCGATAATTATTCTTATATAAGTCTTAGTTATCATAAAAATAATAATAAATATAATTTTAAAAATTATTTAAAAAAAAATAAAGATGATAAAATTATATAATTTTAATTATTATTATTTTTTTAATTTTTATTGATACTAATCACAGTGAGTCAATGGCTAAGTGTTGACGAGCACTGTGCTTATGCGAAGGTTGCACAGCCGCATTATGATCTTAATAGTTCCCATTGTTTCCTATTTAGGCAACCACTTTGCGAGTACACGAGTCTTCTCTCACCATTTTAGATATTTTTTACAAGGGTTGTGCTATATTTCCTTAATTTTTGGCCTTTTAATTTCTCTAAATTTCAAATCAAGGCCAAAAAAAAAAAAAAAAAGAACCCAAAACGATGTCGTTTTGGACATTAGGAGAATTAGAGGGAACTTTTTTTAAGGAAACAAATCATTTTCCTTTTTAAAAAGAGCCGGTTGATTATTACTCCCCCATCCCATATTAATAAGGGGTGTTTTTAGAAAGATAATTAAAAGTTAATTTTTTAATTTTTTTGACTTTTTTACATGAGATATGATATAACTTAAAATTAGTTAAAAGTTAACTTTTTAACTTTTTTATGATATTCTCAAATGGTCTTTTTAGAAATTTTAAACTTTTTAAAGAAATATAATTATTACACTTTAAATTTAAACTTTAAACCTAATTCTAAAGATATTATTCGATTCTCATTTTTAAATATATTTTATAAAGAATAATTTTGAAATTTTTTGAATTTAAAGTTTTGACTTTTTAAAGTGAATATATATTTTAGGATAATAAAATATGAAATGATTGACCAACAAAATAGTACGGCGGGAGTATGCTTTAGGTTTATTTTAACAACATAAAAAAATCATTATAAAAAAGTCCACTATTCTCTTATCTTTTTATAAAAAAATTAAAAAACAATTCTATTATTCAATAGTGCTTTTAAGCTCAAAAATTAAATTCATTTTTCGAACTCATTGTTGTGATAATCTATTAAAATATTTAAAGAAACCATCTCTTTTTGTATAGTATTTAATCATTAATCTATTATATCTTTTGAACATTATTGGGCTTAGAGGTGAGTTTAGAAAATGAGTTTTATACACATTTTCAATTCTAGTTTATTTTCTTCAAAAACAATGGTACATCTCCCTAATTTTGGAACTTTAATTAAACTTTAATAATGTGACAATTAAAAAATAAAAAATAAAATCAAGACTTAAATATCACATCAATGGGTGAGGTCCACCTCTAAAACTACTTTAGAGCTCATATTTTAGAACTCCAAAATATTTTTCTTTCTTCAACTGACTATCTACTATTAGTTTGGATTCTCTAAAGTCATTTTTTTAAGTGATTGAGATTTAATTCTTTTAAAAAAATTAGGAGTGTGATGGTCATTTCACGCGTAAATTCCCTAGCTCTAACCCTAAGAAAAACACTTTAGAGGATTGAGCTCAACTATTACAACATCTATTTTAACAAAATTATTCCAGACAAATTATATTTGGATAGTTTTAGAAAGTTCTTTAACAATTTATGTAGATAACTAAATAAATAAAGAATAATGTTAGAACACAAATAAATAACGATTAAATAAGATATAGAGTTTGCCCTTTCTATACCTTAAAAAATAAGAGTAGCTTAGAGTTTCATTGTTTCATTTTCGGTGCTAATCGTCAAGTAACTCTCTCTCTCTCTCTCTCTCAATATACCGTCAAGTAACTCTCTCTCTCTCTCTCTCTCAATATATATTTATAGGGAGCACGTTGCCCCTGTTCGAAATTGGACTAGACGCTAGTATTCAGCTTATGGAAGCCTACCACGAGTCTCATTTTGATAATTCGAACCATTTAATATGTAGAACTCGTTGAGTACTATATGCCTGTAAAAAATTATATTGATCGGATATCGATAGCTATTTTATTGGATCAGTTTTTTGTCAACTGTTAATTTGTTCACCGTCTTTTTTTTTATACAAAACTAATTTGATTACGTAACTATCGATATCTGATTAATATGATATTTTACAAGCATATAGTACTTGACGAGTTCTACATATTGAACGGTTCAAATTATCGAAAAGGAACCCGTAGTGGGCTTCCACGGACCGAACAGTACCTTTCAGTCCAATCTCATACTGGAGGCAAGCTGCATCCACATATATATATATATATATATCTTCTGTGGCTGTGAGGGAATTTAGATAGAAATTTTTTTGTTGTCTCTTTGAAGTTTAGAGACCACAGAAGATATATATAATGCATATGCAGCGAGAAAACAATGGAGCATCTAAATATGATCGAAATGCAATGGAGAAAAAAAGAAGAATACAAACGAAAAATCTCTATTCCAAGCTTGCTTCTCTCATCCCTAGTGAACCCTCAAACTCGAAGGTACAACACCACCAACTCTCTCTCTCTCTCTCTCCAAGAAGTCTACTTCTTCCAGCTCTAAAACACACAAAATTACACCAGAAAGAAATAAGGATTGGCTGGGTCCATGGTTTTAAATAGTGCTTTGGTATCAAGAGTATCAAACAGTACGTAATCAGGTGTTGTAGTTGTGAGGTTTTTTTTTTTATTATTATTATTTTTTTATAAAATCATTAGATTCAAAAAAAAAAAAAAAAATCAATTTGTTAATTGACTATGAATCAAATCAATACATATCAAAAACTGATGGATACATCATGCTTTACTTTCATACAAAATGTCAAAAATGGTATGGAACAACATGCCAATCGATATTTAAACAACAATGCTAGGTATTATGAAAAGTCTTTCATGAAAATGATCATGAAAGATTTGTGATTTTTGGATTACACTTAAAATAAAGTACCACATACTAATCAAGATAATTTAAGGATCACAAATGTTTCATGATCATTTTCATGAAAAGTCTTTCATGATCCCTAACATTTCTCATATTTAAAACTAAAGAAATATTATACATAATCTCATTTTGTTATTTTAATTTTTCATTTTTACAGATAGGACAATATCACCCACATTAATAAATCCACGCAAGACTCTCACTCATTTGTGTATAAAACTAAAAAATAAATTAAAATTATGTCACATTTTCTTAAAACTATAGTGGACCTATATGTATGAACCTCACCTCTTGAATCTTTATTTTCACATTATGTGTTTCATTTATGCAATCAGTATGAATACATAATATCTTCACAGCATGTGTGCAACAAAAGGTGAGTCCCTCACACCGTGAAACCACTCTATATCTCAATCAAGTCTGTATCTTATTCTGTGAAACTTATATGTGCATTAAGATTTACACTTACGTAAAAGTAGCACAACTCCTCTCTCTCTCTCTCTCTCTCTCTCTCTCTCTCTCAACGAGTGAATGTTTTAGGTACGACCACCGAAATTTGATATGTTGGACCAAGCCACTAATTACATAGTGCTACTGAGAAAAAATGTGGAGGAACTGAAGCAAAGGAAGGAGTTGATGATCAAAGGTAGTGATGAGAATAGTCGTACTACTACTAAAGATGATGGGAGAAACAGCTCGGTGTTACCAGTTTTCACATTCAGAGACATGGTTTCGATTTTAGAGGTGAATTTGATAACTGGGTTGAATACTAATAATAACAACTTCATGTTAGGAATAGTTTTCAGTGTTCTTAAGGAAGAAGGTGCTGAAGTTGTCAAAGCTAGCTACTCTACAGTTGGAGATAAGATCTTCTGTACTATTCATTCCAAGGTATATAAATATATATATAGATATATATCATTATCCTTACCTGTATTTGATTGGAGGGTTTGTGAAAAGATTTAAAGAAAAATAAAATAAAATATACATAAAATATATTTATATTTTACTTAATTTTATAATTTTTTTTTTTAAAATTCTGTCTCAAATCTCGCAATCAAAACGAACATTAATATGTTATGATACACGAATTTTCTAGGGTGAATTTTGATGCCTCCTTATATTTAGCCTCCGTTTGGAAAGTGAGTTGACTTTTTGACTTTTTAACTTTTTTGACTATTTTAGTTTGGGCTAAAAAGCTTAGTTTGGAAAAGACTTTTTGATTTTTTTAACTTTTTTTGTAAGAGAAGAATGTAATGATTATAGGTTGGACATGATATTTTGTTTGTTGAAGCTAAAATAGCCTATTTTATCTTTTGTGATTAAAATAGCCACAAATGTTCTTGTCAAACGGAGCCTTAGAAATGTTCCGCACATGGCGGGCCGACTTTGGGCAGATGTGGCGGACGCTGCCGTCTTGGACCTTAAAAAATTGATCAAAAAGAAGGTTTCAAAATTTTATTAAGGATAATATTATATATATCAATTTTTTTATTAAATAAATGACTAAATATTTTACACATGTGAGATATTTAGTTATTTATTTAGTAAAAATTTGGGATCTATAATATTTTTTATTTGTTAATTATTATATTAGTCTATAAAAAAAATCTCACTAGAATTTAAAAGGTCTCAATAAAATTTAGTTATGATTTAAAACTAATAGATGGTTAATGTGGTAAATTATTTAAAATTAGTAGATAGTTGTTTTTTATCAAAAGAAACTAAAAAACTGATTAATGTGGTGAATTATTTGAAATTATTAAATGGTTATTTTTTGAATATTTGGATTATGTGTAGAATACGAGTGACTACACTACCTACAGTTACTTTTTTCAAATTAAAGTAGATTTAATTTTACTTTTGCTCAGTTATGTCAAATGAAATATTAAATGGTTTAGTAATTGTATTCATCAAAAATGATTTAGTTTATAAGTTGGATTATGCGAACTAAATTAGTAATTTTATAGTTAAAAATGCAAGAAGAATTATGTTTAAGTAATTTTTGTTACAATTTGTTTACTTTTTATTTGATACTTTTCAATTTAGATTATTTGTCATTTTTCTTATTATAAATTTTAATAGATATATACTGGAAGTAATTTTTTTACGAGTACTGTTAACTATTAAAAAAAATAAAATAAAACAAGATAATTATTATTTTTTAAATATATATAAAAGGTTCCGTGTTAGAAATTTACTTTGTGTACCGAAAAAATCAGAACCGCGTACATGGCTTTCTACGTGCCACGATGCCATGCAGAGCAGTCCTACAATCATGGAAATATTAAATTGGAAAATGCGGCATACACTTAGTGATTGGGCACTCCCACAACTCCAGTGCTACGTGACACTGCGAGATTGGAAGAAAAAAAAAAAAATAAAATAAAAAACGGGCAATTGTACTGTGCCACCTCACTGGGGGTCGACACCCAGTGGGTGTAGGTAGCAGTGTTGTATTAAATTATCGAAGTTGCCGACTCTTCATGCATTTCGTAACTATACAAGTAAATATTTGTGAGGAATCGATGATTTTAATATACCTTTTTACTTTTATTTTTTAGTGCGTGTATCTATCTCTACTTTTATATGTAAAACTAATGTAGCTAACAAATACACTAAGGGTTGGTTTAGAATATTCTAAAAAAATATATTTTTTGATTTATTGATTTATATGAGTTGTGTTTGAATTGGATTTGATGTGATGTGTTAGAGAAGTGATGTGATTTAAATAAGATGATGTGACTTATATATGATAGTGACTTTTTGACTTTTTGTATTATTTAGGCCAAATTTGGAAAGTCTCAAAAAAGTCAAAAAGTTAAAAAGTGACTCAAAAAGTTAAAAAGTTATCACTATTCACCAGAAGTCAACAATTATGACTGCAAAACTGCCAATTCTAATTTTCCTCTACAAACTAATTTTTACAATTTTTTATTATACATTTTTTCATAAAAAGTCAAAAAGTTAATCCAAACATTCATATTTTCAACCTCAACTTTTTAGTCTAAAAAGACAAAAAGTACACTTATTTATGACACCCTAAACAACCTCTAGGTTATGCCAAACTTGACCTAATTAAAGACACAAGATAAGCGTGTCACTTATCGTGAGATTTTAGGATTATCTTAGGTATAATTTATAAGTTGACTTTTTTTTATAATTTATAAGTTGACTTTTTTTGTTTATTAGGTATAGATGTGTAGAAAAGTAGAGAAGTGATGTGATCCAAATAAGTTAGGTCAAGTTTGGCATCTACTAAATAATATAAAAAGTCAAAAAGTCACTATCCTATTTAAGTCACATCATTTTATTTAAATTATATTACCTCTCTAACACATCACATCAAACCCAACCCATATAAATCAATAAGTCAAAAAGTACACTTTTTAAAAATATCCCAAACCAACCCATAATAAGTAACTTACATCCTTTCGTTTATTTGTTTTTCATTATTGATATATTTGTTGATACGTTATTTTCTTTTTCTTTTTCTTTTTTCTTTATACATTTTTTTAACACAAGTTCATTAATCATTGCAGCCCTTTTATTCAAGAATTGGGATAGAGACTTCAAGATTGCATGAAAGAATGAAGGTACTTTTTCAATGAATTACTTCCAACTGCGTTCAGGCGAGTCTCGTACACGCCTATACTGGAGGTTAAGAGCAAGTTCTTACCAAAGACGAGTTGATTATTTTTTTGTCATTATGAAAATTGTGTTGAGTTATTTAATTATTCTGATTATGAGTTTCTGAATTGTTGTAAGAGGTAAACTAGACGCACTAGTTGGGATGGGTTGATTTAGCAGTGACGCTTTTTGTGGGCATAATTTGTCCAAGATTTACTAAAACAAATTAAAATTTTAAAGACAAAAAATTTGGGAATGAAATATTTTAACTGTCAAAAGTGTTATTATTATATTTCTAAAAGTGTATCTATTAGCGATGTTTTCAAAATTTTGTCACTAAAAGTTATTTGTTAATTTTTCGATATGACCCTTTAATGATGATAGAAATTTATCTCATAATATTTTTGACAACAAATTTTTTATTTTAAAGACCAAAAAGAATGATACCCAAAGCCCTTAAGCGTTTAAGCTTGTTCTCATATTCCCAAACTTTGTGACATTTTATTGATGTTGAGACATCAAGACTTATTGAGTATGCACTGATCCAGTCTCTTGTTTGTTTGGGAGAATCATCCCAATTTTAGCGTCTGTAATGTCTGTCTAGCCACCAACTATGTTCCGTCCTTGTGACACTCAATTATGTGACATCATTGTCTTTTTTAAGTTTTGTTCTCAAGACATTAAACCTCTATTTGGAAAGATGGGTTGGTTGGGTTGGAGGTTATTTTAGTCAAAAAAAAATAAAATAGGCTTTTCAACATAATAAGATAAAATATCACATCAAATTCATAATTATTTTATTCTTTCTTTCACAAAAAGTTAAAAAAACAAAAAAAATCTTTTCAAAACGAGATTTTTTAGTCCCAGACTAAAATAGTCAAAAAGTCAAAAAGTAAACCCACTTTCCAAATGAACCCTAAAAGGTGTGAGATAAAATTAAGCTTGCTAAGTTGGCAAATGAAAACAATTTTAAAGCATGTTGAATCTCATAAAACGAATTTATATAAATTAATCCACCATTTAATTTATACTAGATACAACTCATTTGACGAAAAAGGAATTATTCTATACTCATAAAACATTTTTTAAATGACGCTGCAAATTAAATTAATGTCATCATTTAATATTGACGCTGCAAATATTAATGCAAATTAAATTAATGGGCACCAAATTGTTTTTCTCTCCCCTTGATTCATTTCCACATTACATTCACTACAGGAAATTCGATTTTTAGCGGCGTTTTAAAAATGCCGCGAAAAGCCTCAAAAACGCCGTAATATTTTATAGCGACGTGTAAAACTTTCGCCGCTGATAGGGCCGCCGCAATAGCTACCCAACGTTTAAAAAACGTCGCTAAAAACATTATATGGCGTTTTTTAAAACGCCGTAAAATCTTTGACGACCATCTCATCCTCTGTCCCAAATTAACGTGTGACGTGGAATGACGTCATTTTGTGGAAAAAATGCCACTGTTTTTTATTTTTTTATGAATTAAATGTAAATTAACGTCCCAAATTAACGTGTGACGTGGAATGACGTCATTTTGTGGAAAAAACGCCACTGTTTTTTATTTTTTTATGAATTAAATGTAAATTAACGTGTGACGTGGAATGACGTCATTTTGTGGCGTTTTTCGAAAAACGCCACTGTTTTTTATTTTTTATTTTTTATGAATTAAATGTGTGACATCACAATGACGTCAAAAACGTCACTGTTTTTTATTTTTTATTTTTTATGAATTAAATGTGTGACATCACAATGACGTCATTTTGTGGCGTTTTTTCAAAAAACGCCATTTTTTTTTTTTGGGTGGTGGTGAGGGGTACCTGCTGCTGCAAAAATATGAAATAAAATACAATTTTGAATGATATGTTGGTTTTTTTTTTTTTTTTTTCTTCCATTAATTGAAATTAGGGAATATTTTATTAAAATGAAGCTATTCTTAATTCCATTTGAATCGTTTCTTGTATGACAAAAAAAAAAAAGAAAAAGAAAAAGAACACTGAAATGAGGCGGCACATCCCTTAGAAACTACTACTAACATCAACTGCAACACAACATAAGAATAGCATCAACAAGGCTGTCATCTAGTTCATTTAGGCAAAAACATACATCATCTGGTTTCCCGGTTATCAAAACAGAACTAAAATAGTAGTAGTAAAATTGTAGTAATAACAACAATGAAACCAAACTAGTAACATCCATCATAACAGCAATATTTACAGAATCAAAATCTTGAACCACACTGCTAACTCCACATTTGTTGACTAGGACTTGAGAATTGAGAATCATCAAGATTTCCATTAACACTGTTAGACAAGCCCTGCAAAGAGGGATACAAAGATGTTACCTACTTCATTTAGACAGAAAAATGCATTACATTGTAGCTAGAGGTACAAACAACTAGACTATATGTTATCTGACTAAAATAAAATACATCGTTGATGGAAAAATAGCCATTCTCATCTGCTCTGGTCCAGAATTGGTAGTCCTGATTCAAATAAAAAGATTATTACCGTGTAATATGTCTTTTAAAGTGGTAAAAAGTGCGAAAAAATTGAAAAATTTCAGGCTTTTGTTTAGCATGAGAATGATATACCTTGCACTCTCTCTGCCATGATCCAACATCACCAGGAGGTGCCAACCCCACATATGCACCGTTTGCCGATATATAGTCATTGCTCATATACCTGAACAGGTTTACAGAAAAAAAAAAAAAAAAGAAGAAGAAGAAGAAGAAGAAGAAGAAGATAGAAAAGAAAATCAAATTTCTCCATATTAATGAGATTTTTATTTTTTATTTTTAAATATCAATAATTTAAAATTTTGATATAGAATCCAAAGGATGCCAGCAAGAACAATTTCAATTTTTTTACATCTCGTACTAGTAATCTACCACTAATACTACCACGCCGATCGATGATGGTAAATCCTCGATCTTGGGAAAACTATAGGCCGACTTTGGACTTGACCAACATCTAAAAATCAATATTTATCAACATTGTGTGTCGTGTATGTCATGCTTGGACGCCAACCGGAGGAATCCATTTTCATAATTTAAAATATATATACTAAGTTAAACCTGATTTTGGCATCCTCCCAAAGGGTAAAAGGGTCATCTCCATCCATCGCAGAATTGAGATAAATGAAAACAGTCCAAACACTTTCTTCCACGCCTCACCACCGAATTTTGGCGTAAGATCATCCCGACATAGTGAGAATCGAGAAACATCATTAATCAAATTAAATTTAGTTGAGTTCATCGTGACCATTAATACTACAATGTTGCACAACTCATGCTAGTGCAAGTAAACAAGTAGCATTCTCTCTCTGAGTCACTTGTCCCAAATCCCTTTCTCTGAGTTTGGACAGGAATCTTATGCAAGTTAGGATAAAGTTCACAGTTATGAGGTACAAGTTACTTACAAAGAAGACAAGTGGGACCAACATGAGAGGAAAGGTTTTGTTTGATGGGCCCACGGACCGAATTCATCATGGGTGTAATCTGCGAGAATCCAATGGCGGGAGGGTCTGAGATATCCACCCGTGGACCCGGAGATCTTTGTTCTTGCAAGAGTCTTGGTACTTTTCATCCACCGCCCAAAATAGAATTTAATCAAAAAACACCATAAATCGATGCAATGAGAAAATGAACATTTCGATTTCAATGCATATTTTCATATCTGAGAATGAGCTAAGTTTTACAACATTTTTGAGCAAATATATCGTGAAATGAATAATTTTAGGGTAGCGAAACCGATGACAAAATCAAACACGTAATAGAGGTAGATGGTCAAGGTTTTTCACATCCCACTAATAAATTCGTGAAGTTTTTGATAGGAAATTAAGGAAGTTAATTACTGTCCTTTCAACTCGGGCTCTCTGAGATTGATAAGTAAGATCGCTTGAGAACGCCAGGAACCTTTCCTCTTCCCTAGATCCGATCATCCGCAAAGGCATGAATCTTTGCCTATCATCCTGACCATGTAGTGAAACCTACACACAAATTCAAAACCATATTATTATTTCTTGTTTAACCATAATAAAACATGGGTTATTTTGTGCTCATTAATTACATCTTTCAAATATATGCGATAATTAAAAGTTGTCTCAAGATTTTGTGAACCTCTAGTGAGCGAGTCAACAACGATAACATTTTAACTCCAAAAATGTAAATTAGTTTAGTATCTTGTCATCATACATTAATTTTAAACTACTTAAAATGGGTTTTGTAATTAAGTTTGCAAAAATATGTTCCATCTATCATTAGCTCTCAATAATAAGAGGCGAGGAGGAATTTGTTTTACTTGTCTTCTCTAAGTAGGATGTTAGTGAAATAAATCACACAATTTGGTTTGGGATTTGATTTGTGGATCCCTTAATGGTCCAAGTCTATCGATCGATGATTAATAATTTGGTTTTGTATCTTGGTTGGCTATTATATGATTTGGCTTGTTAACAACTTCAAAATGAGGCCCATTAACCTCTCCTCATTTGGGTTGCCAATGGTTTATATTGCAGCCCATAGGAACAAAAACAAATAAAGAGAAACTAAGGTTGACCTCATACTAAATATGTAAGGATTATTCAATTTTCTTTACACTTGTAATTATAATTTTAACTTTTAAACCGTTTAAAAAGCCAACAAAGGTTAGTGGAAAAAAAAAAAAAAAAAAATGGAAGTAGATGTGTTTTAGTGCAAGTAAAATTATCACTTTAAGCCCACTCTCTTTTATAGACTCATGATTTTGTAATTAAATTTGAGTCATACTTGAATTTAGTATTAATAATAATATATATATATATTCCCTTGCAGTTACAAATAATATTGGGATGAAACTTCAATAGGAGTATCACAATTCTTATAACAATTCTCATATTTTGGTACTACTTATGGATTGAAAATTATTCTTGTGATTCAAGAATTTTTATCTATTATAACAGCTAACCCCAAGAAGAACACATCTGTTTCAACAAATATCAATAATATCAGAGGCTTGACAACATAGTACCACATAATAATAGCTTATGCCTTGTAATGTAACCAACTGTCTTGTAACACAAGCCTCCAATACAACCGTCTTAGAACATTGTTATTGTTTTTTTCGTCGGATCACACTACAGGTCTCCAATGATTTCCTCAAAATGTCTACCAGAGAACGAACTCCTCTGGGTAATTAAAAAGCAACATAGTGGACAATACGAAACAACTATACAATGAAATCCTAGAGAATGTACCCTGGTCAATGGGATCTCTTCACAAAAGAAATCAATGAACACTAGGAATTGTATGCTAATCCGAAACTTCCTCAAAATATCTATTAGATAATGAACTTGTCTGTAAAACTACAAGGTGATAGAGGACATTACAGAACAACTTTACCAGAGGAACCCTAAAGAATGTTCCCTGGCAATTGTCAATGGACCATTATCTCTTCTCAAATGATATCAATGAACGCTCAAAACAATTTATAGCAATTTATTTTGGTTGCAATGAAGAGTGCCTTTAAACAAATATCTCAAGTATCAATGTCACATTCCATGGCAGAAAACCAAATTCAATTAGAAAAGCAAATGATAGTCTTCCTTTATAGTCTTCCTTTATCTTAATGTAGGTCTTTTCTCCCTCTAATAATAAAAATTAAAAATCAAACTGTTATTATTTCCGTTGTGAGAAAGAAACATTAATAGCTTGATGTGTGTGCGTGAGAGATCTGAGTTCATACAAAACGAATGCATATATAATAAAAACTTACAGATCTGAGTTCTGCAACCAAAAAAAGAGACCGATTGAGCGAGATCTGCAAGAAAACAGAGCAGCAACAAACTTACAGATCTTCAAAAAAAGAAGAAGGAGAACCAAAGGACCAAAATCGAAACTCACAAAATCCAAAGAGAGGAGAACCAAAGGACCTTCAAATCTGCGAGAAAGATTGTTTGAACTCGAGCTTCAAATCGATAGATCTGAAATCGATCGAGTGTTTGAACTCGAGCGAGAAAGATTGTTTGAAATCGAGCGAGAGTGAGCGCTTCAAATCAGTGAGAGTGGGGGTTTTTGAGCTTCAAATCGAAAGGGTTTCTGAGCTTTGAAAGTGAGACTTTGAGAGGGAGACTGAGAGTGAGACGTTTTGAAAGGGTTTCTGAGCTTTGAAAGTGAGACTATGAGAGGAAGACTTGAGAGTGAGACAGAGAGAGACGTTTTGAAACGGACGGAGTACTGAACGGTGTTAACAAGTTGCCCAAACGGTGCCGTTTTAATGAGACTAGATACAACGTTTTTAGAAACGTTGTATCTAAATAATCTATAATGGCGTTTTTCATAAACGCCATAAAAGAAGCGCCGCAATATCCATCTTTTCCTGTAGTGATTACTATTGATATGTAGACAACTCCATAAAAATATAAGACTCTGCATACACTCTCTCGGGTTACCTTTTCACATCACTTGTTCACTTGTGTTCTCTTTTCTCACTTGGTTGGATGGGTTGGTTATTAAAGAAATCAAACTTCATTTCATTCAATATGTAATACAGAGGATTTGTTTGCATTATATACATGTGATGCACTACTATAACTGTAACCACTAACTAACTGCCTAATCTAACCTCATTTATAATGAACTAACCATAGTTCTAACATATTAACAACTGCATGCTTCATTAAGGGCTGAGGCTGAAGCTGGAGCTGCAGTTGGAGCCGTTGTGTGATGTAGCCTTGATTGTGTTGCTGCTCTGTAGCTAGGCATGGCTCTATAGCTAGGAATGGTAGGCATGGCTGGCTTTGGCTTAGATATCTTATCATGCCCCCTCAAACTTTGGGGACATAGAAGAACCTGAAGTTTGCTTTGAAGATATTGAAATCGAGAGATGCAAAGGGGTTTGGTGAGAATGTTTGCAATCTAATCAGTGGAAGCAATATGGCAAATGATAAGCTTCTTGGCAGCCACTCTTTCTCTGACACAGTGATAGTCAACTTCAATGTGTTTGGTCCTAGCATGAAAAACTGGATTGTGAGCCAAGGCTATAGCAGACATATTATCACACCAGAGAGTGGGCATAGAGACAGACATATGGAGCTCAGCAAGAAGCATGCCAAGCCAGCTGAGTTCAGCAAACACTTGAGCTAAGGCTCTGTATTCTGCTTCTGAAGAGGATCTAGAGATGGTTGGTTGCTTTTTAGCACACCAAGAAACAAGGTTAGGGCCTAGAAATACACAATAACTTGTAGTAGATCTTCTATCAAGAACATTGCCTGTCCAATCTAAATTTGAAAATGCATTAAGAACAAGAGGACCATTGGTAAAGTGAAGGCCATGACTCAAGGTGCCTTTAACATATTTGAGAAGTCTCTTGAGGGCTGTAAAATGACTTTGTAAAGGATTTTATAGGAATTGGTAGAGATGATTAACAGAAAAACTAAGATCTGGTCTAGTGATGGTCAGATATTGAAGGGCTCCCACTAAACTTCTGTAATGACTGGGCTGAGAGAAAGAAGAATCATCATCAACAGAGGGAACAATCTTAGTAGCCATGGGAGAGGCATAGGACTTACAATCACTCATACCAGCCTTAGCTAAAATTTCTAAAGAATACTTTTGTTGGGACAAAACATATCCTGAAGAAGAAGAAGTGACAGAGATGCCCAGAAAATAATTGAAAACTTCAAATTCTTTCATAGAAAAGTTAGCATGCATTTGTTGAATAAGAGTGGAGATATAAAGAGGATCACTACCAGTGAGAAGAATATCATCAACATAGACAAAGAGAATGGTAATGGAAGAAGAGGTTTTCTTAACAAATAAAGAAAAATAAAAAAGACTAGGAATAAAATCATGAGAAAGAAGAAAAGTAGAGAACCACGCTCCTGGAGCCTACTTTAAGCCATAAAGTGCTTTGTGAAGTTTACAAACAAGAGATGGATTAAAAGCATCAATGAAACCCTGTGGTTGATGCATATAAACTTCTTTTTTAAGTATGCCATGAAGAAAGGCATTGAAAATGTCAAGTTGCTTAATAGGCCAATGATAAGTGAGAGCAAGGCAGAGAAGAACTCTAATGGTAGGCTATTTAGTAATAGGGCTAAAGGTTTCATGATAGTCCACCCCTTCAGTTTGAAGGAAACCCTTTGCAACTAGTCTTGCTTTATGTCTAGCTATGGAGCCATATGAGTTTCTTTTCAGTCTAAAGACCCATTTGCAGCCAATAGCTTGCTTGGAGGGTGAAAGAGGAACTAAAGACCAAGTGCCTTGTTTTTGCAAGGCTTAATATTCCTTAAGCATGTTAGCCTGCCAATCAGGAGAAATAGAGGCTTCTTGAAAGGACTGAGGTTCAATAGAAGGAGTAGATGCCAACAAACAAGCAGGAGAAGAAAATTTGGCTTTGGATCTGGTGAGCATGGAGTGAGAATTGGAAGATGAAAGAGGAGGAAGATTTATAAAAAGAGAAGAAATGGGAATTTGAGGTGAAGTTTGCTGTGAAAGAATGTGAGCTGAAGTGTGTTGTAAAGCAAGTGAAGGTTGCTGTTGAGCTGAAGTAGGTGAAGGTTGTAGTGAATGAAGGTGAGCTAAAGTGTGTTGTAACGTAGGTGAAGGAGCAACAGTGAGTGCATGAGATACAGAGGTTATTGCTGTTGTTGAGATTGCTGCTATAAGATGAGAAGAGACATGTGCTGCTGGAGCAGAACAAGTAGGAGGGACAGGTGTTGCTGGAGCAGAACAAGTAGGAAGGACAGGAGAAGAAGACCAGAAGAAATTATGTAGGAGCAGAACAAGTAGGAAGGACAGGAGAAGAAGACCAGAAGAAATTATGTAAAGTAGTAAGATGAGACTATGGAATTGTTAGAACTATTAAGGATGAAGAAGAAGGAAATGAGTGAAAAGGAAAAGTAAGTTCATCAAACACAACATGTCTAGAGACATGGACCTTGTTGGTACTAGGATCAAGACACCTATAACCTTTAACAGAAGGTTGATAGCCTATAAACACACATGGAATAGATCTAGGTTGAAGTTTATAAGAGTTGTAAGGCTTGAGCCAAGGATAACATCTGTAACCAAAAGTTCTTAAGAACTGATAATCAGGTTTTTGAAGAAATAATACCTCAAAAGGAGTTTTGTTGGAAAGTTTGAGAGTAGGCAATCTATTTATTAAAAACATAGAGGTAGCAAGTGCATCAAACCAATAAACTGGTGGCGTCTGACCATGGGAACTCCTTTTCGGTGGTTAAAGATACTTTACCAGACTGTGGCTTCGTGAGGGCTGTCGGCACAAGCGAATGACAAGTAGAACAGATGGTGGCTAACGGCAAGCCGGATAACAACGTCTCTGAATGTGGGTTTATGAGGAGCCTTAGTGGTTCTATTGGGCCATGCCTTGGGCTCAATTTGGAAATTGTTTTAAAGAAGCCCACATTGTTAAATAGGCCCCAACCGGTTAGGACTTGTTTAATTGAGGAAATGGAGGGAAATGGACAGTTTAGTAGAGAAGCCTCAGTGGGCATTCAGCACGTCACTACAGGGGAGGTCAGTGTGCTGCCAATTACTCGGGCAGTGGTGACCGAATCAAATAGTAGCTCTCAAGATGAAGCCATTTCCAGCAGCTCAAGCATGTGCTCCAAACCACAACAATTACACAAGGGATTGGACTCAGGGAGGGGTAACGGTGGCAGCAAAGCACCACGCATTCCTGAAAAAGGGAAGTGCAAGAACAGATCTCAGGGTCAAAGGGCTAAAAATCAGAACTCTAGAGCTCAGATAGGGGCAACACTCGGAGCTGCAATTGCAGCCTTCTCTTTGGCTTCAGCTTCGCATGCAGGTCCAAGCAAAGGCCAAATCATCCTTGATGAGGCGCAAGCTACTATTCGTATGGGCAAATTGCTTGGAATCGATTTTGAAAGGCAAGAAGATGGAGTACTGAAGAAGATTATGGAGCTCGAACAATTGGATTCTGACAAGGTGGAGCAGAGGAAGAAATCTAAAGTGGGTGCTTAAATATGTTGTTATGAAGATCTTGTCTTGGAATATTAGAGGGTTTGGTAGGGAGGGGAAAAGGAGGAAAATAAAGAAAATCATCAAAGAGAACAAGGTGGATATGGTGCTTTTGCAAGAAACAAAACGGGCTGCTTTTGATCCAATCCTTGTTCGGTCTATTTGGCCAGAGGTTGATTTCGAGTTCATGGAAGTGGGTGCTTCGGGGACTGCAGGAGGCCTTTTGTGCATTTGGAATCCTGCTGTGTTTGAATTAGTTGAGTGTTGTTGCTCTAGAAATTTTATTCTCTTAGCCGAGAAGATTTTGCCAAATTTTGATTGTGTGGTGTTAAATGTGTATGCTCCTAATGAAGTAACCAATAGAAGGGACCTCTGGGATTTGATAGCTAGAATTAAGCCTTCATTTCCCAACCCTTGGTGTATGGGTGGAGATTTTAATGAGATCAGGAACTTAGGGGAAAGGGTGGGAAGCTCTAGGAGAAATGTGGGTATGAATGACTTTAATACTTTCATTGACCGTATGAAAGGAGTGGAGCTGGCTTTACTGGGCAGAAAATTTACTTGGAGTGATTCTAGAGAGGAAGGCAGCTGGAGTCGCATTGACAAATTTATTGTGGATTCGGATTGGCTTTTACGATTTGATTACAAGTGTTGGGGCTTGCCTAGAATTCTATCTGATCATTGCCCTCTTGTTTTAACGGAGGATAGTAGAGATTGGGGCCCAAAGCCCTTCAAATTCTTGAATTGTTGGGTTCTCCATCCAGGTTTTTTGGCTTTTGTTGAGAAATCCTGGAGGGAGGTGTAGGTTGATGGGTGGGCAGGGTTCAGATTATTTAGCAAAATGGGTCACCTGAAGAGGGCTTTAAAGGAGTGGAACACATCTGGGTTTGGTAATCTTCACAGTCAGTTGAAGCTGGTCGAGGTTGAGTTACACATATTGGACTTGGTAGCTGAATCCAGATCGTTGCTAGATTTTGAAAGTAGCAGAAGAACTGAGCTTAAAGGGGAGGTTTGGAGACTGAGCAAAAAGATTGATTGGTTTTGGCTTCAGAAGTCTAGACAGGATTGGGCTTTGAGAGGGGATAGAAACACCAAGTTCTTTCACATAATGGTCAAATGCAGGCACAACATCAACTTATTAAATTCAGTTGTGGTGAATGGCGTGTCTTTGGAGGACCCAGTGTCTGTAAAAAATGCTGTGTGGAATCACTTCAAGGGGGTGTTCTCTGAAAGTTGGAAGAAGAGACCAAAATTAATAGGTGGGTTCCAAACTATTTCTAACTCTCGGGCTGCAGCAGACTTAGAAAAAAGTTCTTCATAGCTGAGGTATGGTGCGCTCTGAAGTCTTGTGATGGGAACAAAGCCCCAGGGCCAGATGGTTTTAATCTATTGGGTATTAAAAAGTGTTGGAAGTTTATGAAGGTAGAAGTGATGTAGTTTTTCAAGGAATTTTTCGACCACGGCAAACTAGTCTCTGGTATGAACTCTTCCTTTATAGCATTGATCCCTAAGAATGATAACCCTTGCAGTCTTTCTGACTACAGACCTATTAGTTTAATTGGGTCAATCTATAAAATCCTGGCCAAGGTGTTGTCCTCTAGACTGAAGAAGGTACTTCTATCTGTTATCAGTGCCACTCAATCAGCATTTATAAGAGGGAGGCATATCCTTGATGGAGTGTTAGTGGCCAACGAGGTGTTGGATTGGTGGAAAGTGAAGAAGAAGAAAGGGGTGATCTTCAAATTAGATTTTGAAAAGGCATATGATTGTGTCAATTGGTCTTTCTTGCTTAACTTGTTGGAAAGCTTTGGTTTTGGTCAGAAATGGAGGAATTGGGTTAAGAGTTGTATCTCTTCAGCAAGGGTGTCAGTCTTAGTGAATGGAAGCCCTACTTCTGAGTTCAGGACTGAGAGAGGTTTGAGACAAGGTGATCCACTCTCTCCATTCTTGTTCAATTTGATCGTGGAAGGTCTCAACATCCTAATCATGAGAGCTAAGGAGGGTGGCCTGCTTAAGGGGTCTGATATTAGAGCCAATAGGGTCAATGTATCCCATCTACAATTTGCAGATGATACTATTCTCTTTTGTGAGGCTGACTGGGTGGAAGTTTTATGCATCAAGCGATTGTTGAGGTGTTTTGAGGTTATTTCTGGGCTTAAAATTAACTACTCCAAAAGCATGGTGATTGGTGTAGGGGTGGAGGAGGATCTTCTTAATAATTTTGCTGATGCACTTAATTGCTCCAAACATGCTCTCCCTTTCATGTTTTTAGGCATGCCTCTTGGTGCAAGTCCTAGATTAAAGTCTACTTGGAATCTTATTGTCAAGAAATTCAAGGTAAGGCTTGCAAATTGGAAGAGAAGACACTTATCATTCGGAGGTAGACTGACTCTCATAAAATCTGTGCTGTCCAGCTTGCCGGTGTATTACTTATCCTTATTCAAGATGCCTGTCTCTGTGATTAAAGAACTTGAAAGTATTCAAGCAAAATTTCTGTGGGGAGGGTCTGATTTAAGGAGGAAAATTCACATGGTCAAGTGGAGTGATGTTACTAGAAGGAGGGATGTAGGGGGTCTGGGTATTAGAAGGTTGAGTGTTATGAACTTAAGCCTCCTTGTCAAATGGTGGTGGAGATTTGGGTGTGCTAACAGGGTTTTATGGAAGGATATTTTATGCAGCAAGTATAACTACGCTACTAATGACTGGTTCCCATCTCTTGATCCTCAACCCAAAGCCTCCAGAGTTTGGAATGACATTTTGTCTGTAGCATTGTCTAACCCTAGTGCTCTTGCTTTCTACCAGTCGAATGTAAGTATCCATCTTGGTAATGGGAGAAGATGTAGATTCTGGATTGACAGGTGGATTGGGGAAGGTAGCTTGAAAGAGCTATTTCCGAGGTTGTTCTCTTTGTCTTTAGAGAAGGAGAGTACGGTGTTTGAGTTCTTTAGTAGAAAATCTACTCTAGGTGTGTGGGATTTCTCTTTTCGCAGGCAATTGTTTGCTTGGGAAATGGATGAATGCGCTCAGCTTATTCACTTTCTTCAGTGTAGCCCTGTTCTGAGGGAACTAGAGGAGGACAAACTGGTTTGGAAAGCTGAAGGTTCCGGGTTGTTTACTGTGAAATCAGTTTATGATCAGCTCAATCTCAGTCTTGGTCCTTTGCTTTCTGTGCCTCGAGCGATATGGACGAACATTGCTCCCTCTAAGATGCAATTCACCTGCTGGTTAGCTTGGAAAGGCAGACTAAAAACCTTAGTGTTTCTTCACAGCATTGGTGCTCTTGCCCCTACTGTAGAACCGGTATGCATTTTCTGTAATTCTTGTGATGAAGACGTGAACCATGTGATCCTTCATTGCAGGCCTGCTTGGAAGATCTGGTCACAGATTTTGTCTTGGTGGGGTATTACATGGGTGGTTCCTCAATCTGTGAGCCAGATTTTGGAGTGGTGGGATGGATTCAACTTCACAAAGTTGGAAAAGAATATTTGGGGTGCAATTCCAGCTGCTGTGATTTGGAATTTATGGAAGGCTAGAAATGGGTGCAAGTTCGCTGGTCGTGGTATTATCTGGGAACGCTTGTGTGATTCTATTTTAATGCATATAGCTTTATGGGTTAAATATCATGTCAAAGGGGTGAATTATTCTGTTTCTGACTTGGTGTTTAGGATCAAAGCTATAAGGGGTATGAGCACCTAGCTTCTCGGGTCTCTGTTTTGTTTGGTTAATCCCTCATCAGCCTTGTTCCGTAGGTGCTGCATATGATTGGGTGAGTTCTTATGTGCCAACCTAGTTGGGATATCTGTCCTTCACTTGGATGCTTATAGCACCTACTAGGTTTTGTTTTTTATTGATGTCTGATGTAAGGTTTTATCCTTGATTCTAATTCAATAAAGTTCTTTTGCCGATCAAAAAAAAAAAAAAAAAAAAGGCAAAGAAGATTGATGCTTAATAGTGATGGTTGTCTCAATAAGATGCCTATGTTTTCTCTCTGCCACACCATTCTGGGCAGGTGTGTGAGCACAAGTTAATTGATGCTCAATGCCTTTTTGTTTGAGAAATGCTTGAAATGGAGTGCTAAGATATTCAGCCCCATTGTCACTTCTCAACACTTGTAACTTGGTAGTGAACTGTGTTTTAACAAAAGACTTAATTCCAGAAACTTAGTGAAAACCTCACTCTTATAATGAAGAGGAAAAAGCCAAGTGAATTTGCTAAAGTCATCAATGAACAACGCATGGTATTTATAGCTGGAACAAGAAGCTGAAAAAGGACCCTATACATCAGTGTATATAAGAGCTAGATGGTTATTAATAGTGGAATTTGTGACACACTGAACGTTTAATTAAATATCACATAAATATTTATAGTTATATATAATTGTGAGCGTATGTGATAATATATTATTAAATGAATAATAATAAATACAGAATCTAATTTGACATTGGATTATCAAATATGGGATTAATTAGGAATTATTATTTGGGGCCAAATTAACAGAAATATGGAATTATAATACTAGTTGGGCCAAATTAAAGTTAAAGATAGTAAATAAATAAATATAAAAGTAAGAGTAAATAAATAAATTAATAGTAATAATAATAATAATAACAATAATAATAATAATAATAATAATAATAATAATAATAATAATAACGGGTGTGGTAGTAAAATAAATAATTAATTTTCTGTTGGTATACGATAGAGTGTAATTTAATTAGAGATTAATTTATTTATATAGTTATATTAGGAAATTGGACCAAAGTGTAATTATCTTAAATATTTGTTAAGATAAGTATAAATCCATGTGATTTATGATCAAATCTGGGAAGGGATTTGAGCTGCCACGTGTTGGACTTAGGAGGCTTTTACCTCCCTATAAATAGGGAGGAGTTGATCAAACTCTGTGGAAAGATAAGGAAAAAAAGGAGAGAGGGAGAGCCACGTAAGTTGCTGGAAGTAGGAATTTATAGTAGGAAGGTTGTGATAGTGGAGTAAGGCTAAGGGTCAATATTAAAGTGAGTTATATTATACCTTCACTCGCCATAATATATTTTATATATGTTTTGACTTACCATAATTTATTTTATACAAGTTATATTTTATAAGTTATATTAATACTTCAATTACGTGGATTAATTCTGAATTCTATTTGTTTAAAATGAGACCCATGGATATATTTGTTTAAATTTTAAAAAATATTTGACAATAACCTTAAACAATTATGTTTTGTAAGTACCACCATGTGAGTCCCATGCCTTGGGGAACTTAAATAACCATTGGCCTCTGTTTGGTTACTTTGTGGTTCTCTATTTGTCATGGATCCGTTGACCTCTGTTCTAACGGTCACTTCTTGACCTTTGTTCTGTTCTGTTCTGTGTCGTGGTTATAGTTATTTATTTATATAATTTCTGTATTTCAGTTTCTGCCACTTAAATGATTTATTCACCAAATTGAGTTATGTAAACATTTTGGCCTAACTAACTATCCATGGTTATTTTGTATTCCCTATACTCTTGGCATAATATTTCTCACTCTGCTGTGTGCTTATAGCTGTTACTCTTTCAGGTGATGAGATGTAGGGGAAACCCTTAACCTCATGTAATGGAACCCGCATGAGGATTGATGTTGAACCACTATTTTGTCTTTCTTTTCTTTTTTCTTTTTTTTTATAAATATTTTTTGCTTTCTTTTGTTTTTACTCGGGGTCGGTCACTGAATAATAAAATAGGAAAAATTATTCATAAGTTCTATATTGGAAAATGTTACTCCATCTAGTCCTAAGTGTTTTTTTATAAACCACTTAGTCTTTTTTTTACATCACAACATCATCATCAAAAGAACATCAAACATCATCATCAAACATCACAACGTCAACTCACAGCAACCCACTTTTTTTGTTTTTTCTGGTAGTTGTGGAATAGATAAGTTCTTAATTTGTAAACTCAAAAATATTCTTATGGATCGATTTCAACTTCGGATGTCTTGGTGTTCTAAATTCTGAACTCCTTCAAATTCTCTTCCTAGAAAACCAGAGACGATGGAACCACCGCCACCGCCACTCTCCCAAAACCTGCCATTATCGCCGCCACAAGATCTCATAGACCCATCGATCTCGATGTCCCATTTTTGACCTAGGAATCTGATCCAGACATTGTGGGTATCTGTAATGGTCTAGTTTGTATCAGTGTATCTCAATTTGGGAAACCCTTGTTTCTCTGTAACCCTGCAACTAAATAGTTTCGTCGAATTTCGGGTTACAAATGGTGGGATGAGAGGGGTGCGAAATTGAAAAGGGTCACTTTTGGGTTTGGGTTCCATCCCAGTGCTAAAGATTATAAATTGGTGAGGATTGCTTATTATTCTTGTTTCAATGCGAGGGTCATTGTTCGGGCTGAGGTTTTCAGTGTGAGGACGGGTAATTGAAGTCTCTCTCTCTATATATATATACAAATTACAGAGAAGAGAATGTTTGATGGTGATGATGTTTGATGTTACACAATATTGACGATTAATGTTGCACAATATTGATTAATCGTTATTTAAAAAATTGTTTAATCGTTATTTTGATGTTGTTTTGATGATGATGTTTGATGTTGTTTCGATGATGATGTTTGATGTTGTTTCGATGATGTTACTCATAAATCTGATGTTTGATGTTTGATGGATAATGTTTGATGTTTGATGTTTGATGAATAATCCTAATGTTTAATGGTTTAGAATCTGTGTTTGATGTTTAATGAATAATCCTAATGTTTAGTGGTTGATATTTGATGAATAATCTTGACGTTGTTAATGTTTGATGTTGGATGAATAATGTTTGATGTTTGAAACGGAGGGAAATCATGAAAAGAACTATAGTAAGCTTCTTGGGAAATAGGACCTATTAGTCCAACAAAAAACCTTCTGGACTAAATGGGTTAACATTCCCAAATTTTGGATTTATTGGTGCTTAATAAAAGCCCTCTAGATGTATTTACTCTTATTAAAATAGTAAAATGGAGTAATTTCCTATTTAATTATTTTTATTTCCGCTTATGCAATTTAATTTGCTACGAATAGAATAAGTTAGTAAGTTGCGATTCCAACTGTTACCCAAAAGACAACCTAAGAGGGGGGGTGAATTAGGTTTTTATAATTAAAAATTAATAATACCCTAATAAAAATTATGACTAGCACAATAGATTATTATAGTTAATGAAATAAAAATAATTAAAACAATGTTCTAACAACTATGTCAGTTAATGATCTTAGTACAGTGAAAATGTGAAATATAGCTACAACAATTTAAACAAAATAAAGAGATAAGGGAGAGAGAGGCAAACAAATTTATAGTGGTTTGGCTTCAACTCAGCCTACGCCTACTCCTCAAGCTTCATTTGAGATTTTGCACTATACTCTAGCTTCATAGGGAGCTAGCAACCTTTTCACAGATGGAGCAATCCTCTACAGATTTTATATAGACTTTCTACGTCAAGAACATGAGTGTACTATACTCTTACAAGGTTGAAAAGAAGGTATTTTTGCTTTCACAGAAAGCTACAAGAATTATCTCTCAAAGATAGATATAAAAATGAAGCTCTGAATTTTCTGTAAACCTCACACAGAAAAGATGAGCTTAATGCTATAAGGTTCAGTATATAATTTCTGAGAGAGGATGTAAACAAAAATTGAAGAACACTTCTCAGAGAATTTTTCAGAGAATAGATGTGAGTGATTATAGATCAAAAAATATTTTTTGGTTTTTTTTGTAACTTTTTTACATTAGAGGCTTTGGTATATATATTGAAACTTATAACCGTTTATAGCCGTTGTATTCATTTGAATTTATAGTCGTTTATAGCTGTTGTACTCCATCATTACTAATTTGAATATCTTCCACTTGAACCTTTTGAATTGCTGCTGTGTTGGGCTATTTGAACCTTTGTTTTTGGGCTATTTAAACTCCTAATTTAATCAAATATTAAATACATTCTAACAGCATTTAGGGTAAATGTTTAGGTGAGAAATAATGGGACAAAATAAATTTTGATTCTATTTTTCTCTTTCAAATAAATTAAAACATAATTAAATAAATCGTCAAATTAAATTTTGGATTTAAAACATAATTAAATAAATCATTAAAATAAATTTTGGATTCTATTTTTCTTTTTCAAATAAATTAAAATATAATTAAATAAATCATCAAAATAAATAAGTCTAACAATCTCTCAATTTTTGATGATGGCACACAATGATGTTTTGATTTGATTTGGGAGTAAGAAAGGCTCCCCCTTAAGTCATGCTCCCTGAATTCATTTCTAAATACATAGGTTAGCACATATGTAATAAATAAGTTTTAATCAACAACATGATATAAGATTAAGATATCAAACTATAAATATATAACATCAGATTAGTTTGAAAATAATACCATAATACATAACATCATATAATTTCTCCCCCCGTGACATTATCAAAAGGAAATCATGGGTCAAATCTGGAAGAGGATGAGGAAAATGATAAGGATAAATGGCATCTATACAATTCAAAACTGTAACAACCCTCGTCACTGTTTACCGATTAACTACCGAATACTGCTAAACTGAGACTGATTATGATAAGTAATGGAACTGATTGAAATACTGAATTAACCGACTGAAATTCGAAACTGATTGGTTGATTGTATCTGTTTAAATGCATTTCTATCTGTTTGACTGTTTGATTATCTGTTCATATTTTTATGTTAAACTACAATTTGAAGGTCTTGTCGGCGGCCGAATCTGAAATTGATTGATGTTCAATGTTAATTAGATTTTATGTGATTTTATGGTGTAAGTATCCGAAAACTGATTAGGTATGAATAAATTAGATTAAAATAAGTTGAATTGCATTGTTGGCTTAAATTACCAAATTGCCATGTTAGTGGGCCATTTATTATAACATATTTGAGCCTCCTTATTACACTAGAACAAACATTTCATCAGCCTTTTTTCTTGTTATTGCTGACCAAGAGAGAGATAAGGAGAGTAGTGAGTGTTCTTGAGAGTTGGCTTAGAAACTTGAAGAAATTGAAGAGTAGATTGCAAGTTGAACTTGTGTATCTTAAATTGAAGACCTAAGGCAGATCATTGACTTTCTTCATTGTGTATTTGAGTTTATTCTTGCATGATTAATGGGTCTTTGGAGAGCTAAGGCTTGAATTGGTCTTGTAATGTTTGATTAAAGCTTGTATCATGCATGCATGTTTACATTGTTGAGTTTTAAGTTGTTTTCATGGCTAAAGGTTACATGCATGCTCATATTTATGTTTAAGTCCATGAAACCATCTTGTTTTTGAAAGGATTAGCTCATTTGAGCTTGTATTTAAAGCTTTGAAATGATTTGAACTCATGCATGTCATGTCTGTAGCATGTTCATGAAAATTAGTTTGAAATTGAGTTTGAATTAAACACCTTTGGGATTTGGTTTCTCAAATTGGACCTTGAAACATGTTATTCTATGTGTTTACAAATGTTTTCCAGAAATTTGGCCCAAGAGGATCGAATTTTGTGCCTTTAAACTTGATTTGAGCTTGGAAGTTCAAATCTGGAAATTCCAGATTCTGGACTGCCGCTCGAGCGAGGAAAGTGGCGCTCGAGCTGGAAATCCATGCTCCCAGTACTTTGCACTGTGTTGAAGTCCGCTCGAGCGGAAGGATTGACGCTCGAGCGGGACCTTGTGTCTTATGCTCGAGCGGCTATCGAGCGCCCGATTGAGCGTGGATTTTACCTATCCAGTACTTTTGACTGTTTTGCATGTCCGCTCGAGCGGAGTAACCTACGCTCGAGCGGGACCTCTGTTTTTCTAAAATTCTGAAAATGTTTTCTGAGTGCATCTTTACATCCTCTTTCCATCCTAGGCATTCCTAGGGCATATTTAAGGCATCTTATTGAGGATATAGATGTAGAACACACCGAGACAATTAGGGATTAAGTTATTATCTTTCCCAACCATGTAGCTTAGTGTGTGTTCATTCTGTAAACTGTGTAGGGTTGGCTTTCCGAGGAGACGCTCTAGCTTACTGTAGCTCAGGACTCTGTGAGTAACAACTGTGTAAAGATATGTTCAAAATAATTATCTTCTGAACAATTGAACTGTACTGCTTTCTGAACTGATATTGTTAACTGAATGAATGTATGTCCTATATTACGAATCAGATTGTGGCATCCTTAGCAACTCTTATTCTTGGCTATTCTTTATTCTGAATCTCTGTCGGTTCCCTTCTTTGGAACCACATTTCTTGATTGATGGCCATCGTTTACTGTTCGGTCTTTTAGACCTCATTTCTTATCTTTGTTATGCTAATGGATGTACCACATATGACTGTTTACTGTACTGAACAACTGATATACTGATTGAAATGAACTGTTTTCATTACTGTAAGGACATTCATTCTAAACCCCTTTACACATTATGTTATTCACTGGGCTTTAGCTCACTGCTCATATATATATGTAAGTGTACAGGCACCAGACCTGAGCTAGGAGCGTGGGGTAGACTTCTTTTTTTGTCAAGCCAACCACTGTGCCTCACCGCGAGGTTCCGAGCCTGTCTAGCAAAGGCTATGGGGTGTTTTAGTTTTTCCCCATTCTATTCTGTTTTGTAATGACTGTATAGACTGTTACTGTACGGTTAAACAGGGATTAAGTCCCTGTTTTGAATGGTTGTAAATATTGTACATACTGTTTTGTCTCTGACTGCATATATGTATGAAAAATCTTTTTGCATACAGACTGTCACAGCTCATTGGACATTGTTTATCTACTGTATTGGCTTCCGCCATGTCCCTATACTCTGTATTACTGTCTCACTGATAAGCAGGCCTTTGGTAATCTCGGATTACTGGCCGGTTACGGTACTAAACCCATAGGGGCGGGTTTGGGTCGTGACAGAGTGGTATCAGAGCGATACTTAACCACGAGTTATACCGCACACACGCGTCCAAATGAGCTATAGGGTGTCCTAGAAAAGCAATTAGGGCATCGCATCAGCATGAAAAGTGTGCGTGGACATGACTGAATATGTATTAATGTTATAAACTGTTTAAGTATGCAACTGTTTATGTTGATAACTGTTATAACTGCTTATAGTGAAATGGATAATACAAGAACTGCAAATGAATCTGAATCCTTATCCTCTGAGGCAAGAATGGCAAGACTAGAAAGAATGATGGAACTAATAACTGAAAGATTAGATCAACAACAGAACCAATTTCACCTCCTCTTCGATCAAATGTAGGAACAGAATGTGAATGTTAATGATGGGGACATAATTGCTCTTACGCAGAAGTTCAGCAAACTGAAACCGCCAACCTTTCAGGGAGGCCTTGAACCGTTAAAAGCTGAAGCATGGGTTTTGGAGACCGAAAAGTTGTTTCAAGTGTTTCCGTGCTCGGAGGCACATAAAGTACTATTGGCCACCTTCACTTTGCAAGAAGAGGCTAGAAGGTGGTGGATGCTTACCCATGATGACAATACTGTTATGACTTGGGCTCAATTCAAAGGAGTTTTCTTTGAAAAGTACTTTCCTCAGTGTGTCAGGGACAGAAAAGTAACTGAATTTGAACAGCTGAGACAGGGCACAATGTTCGTTGCTGAATATGAAACAAAGTTCACCGGGCTTGCTAGATATGCACCACATATGGTGGACACCGATTACAAGAAGGCCAGAAGGTTTGAAGGTGGCCTTAATGTTGCAATACTCGACAGAATAAGTGTTATGAAATTACCAACTTATGTGAATGTTCTTGACCGAGCCTTGATGGCTGAAGCGAACATCGAAGCACTGAAAACTGAAACACCAGCGTCTGAATGGCATGGTAAAAGACAGGGTTTTAAGTTCAAGAAAGGCAAAAACAACCTGTTGAACAAAAAGCAAAATACAGGGTCAACGACTACTTCTAGTCAAGGGAACCGGCCTATACCGCCCTGTTCTGAATGTGGTAAGAACCATAAGGGAGTTTGTTATAAACTATCTGGTGCTTGTTACAGGTGTGGCAAGGTGGGCCACATGGTTAAAGATTGCCCTTCCACTGCTCAGGGCAATAGTAAAGCTGCAGGCAACGCCGTAGCATCAACTGTTGCACCAAAACCGAACCCTAAGGCTACTGGGAAAGAGCCTATCAAGCAGGGCCGAGTGTTCGCCCTAGTACCGGGAGACGTGCAAAATACTGAGACTGTTGTGTCAGGTATCCTCTCTATTTGTACTCAAAATGCATATGTACTAATTGGTTCGGGGTCTACACATTCTTATGTATCCCATGCTTTTTCGCGAAAATTGAATAGACCCTTAGAACCTATGAATTATCTGTTAGCTGTATCATCACCCGTTGGGGGATCTATGACCTGTGCATATATGTACCTTGCTTGTGAAATTATTGTTGGGGATGCACATCTGTTTATTGATTTACTGCTACTGAACATTGATCATTTTGATGTAATATTGGAGATGGACTGGTTAACGAAATATCATGCCACCATAGACTGTGTAACGAAACAAGTAGTTTTTCGTCCGCCAGGTTTACCTGAATTTATGTTTAATGGGGTTGGAGTGGTGCCTCCTCCATATTTGATTTCGTCTGTGAAAGCTGTTAAATTGATTAGAAAGGGGTGTAAAGGGTATTTGTGTTCTGTATTGACTGTGTCTACTGATAATGATGCTCATGTGAACAGTATTCCCATAGTCAGAGAATTCCCAGATGTTTTCCCAGATAATCTGCCAAGGGATTTGATTGACAAGGAGATTGAATTCACTGTTGATATGATTCCGGGTACCCAGCCAGTGTCTAAAGCTCCTTACTGAATGGCTCCAACTGAACTGAAAGAACTGAAAGTGCAACTGCAAGAACTGTTAGACAAAAAGTTCATCAGGCCTAGTACTTCACCGTGGGGCGCACCTGTCTTGTTTGTGAAAAAGAAAGACGGCTCACTGAGACTGTGTATTGACTACCGTGAACTGAACAAGGTAACTGTGAAAAATAAATACCCATTGCCTCGTATTGATGACTTATTTGATTAGTTACAGGGTGCTCAAGTGTTTTCTAAGATTGATCTCAGATCAGGATATCATCAGCTGAAAGTTAAACCAGACGATATCGATAAAACTGCTTTTTGAACGAGGTATGGACATTATGAATTTTTAGTTATGCCTTTCGGAGTTACCAATGCACCTGCTGCATTTATGGACCTCATGAACAGAATCTTTAAACCATACCTTGATGACTTTATTGTTGTATTCATTGATGACATTCTGATTTATTCCAAAAGTATAGAAGAACATGAACATCATTTGAGACTTGCCCCACAGACCCTAAGAGAACAGAAACTTTATGTGAAACTGTCTAAATGTGAATTCTGGCTTGATCATGTTATGTTTTTGGGGCATGTTGTTAGCAAAGATGGAATTTCTGTTGATCCGCAGAAAATTGAAGCTGTAGTAAACTGGCCTAGACCAACAAATGTAACAGAAGTCCGAAACTTTTTGGGACTAGCCGGGTATTACAGAAGATTTGTCAAAGATTTTTCCAAAATTGCCTTACCGTTGACTCAATTAACTCAGAAGGGGATATCATTTGACTGGACTGACCAAAGGGAATCAGCATTCCAAGAGTTGAAAACTCGACTTGTGATTGCATCAGTTCTTACCTTACCTTCAGGTACGGATGGTTATACTGTATTTAGTGATGCCTCTCATAAGGGTTTGGGGTGTGTTTTAATGTAGAATGGGAGAGTAATTGCCTCTGCTTCCCGACAACTGAGACCGCATGAAAAGAACTACCCGACCCATGACTTGAAACTTGCTGCAGTGGTATTTGTATTGAAAATCTGGCGTTACTATCTTTATGGGGCGACATGTGAAGTATATACCGACCACAAGAGTCTGAAATATTTCTTCACACAGAAAGAACTGAACATGAGACCGCAGAGATGGCTAGAATTGATTAAAGACTATGACCTACAGATTCTGTATCATTCGGAAAAAGCCAACACCGTTGCCGATGCCTTGAGTTAAAAATCGATTGGAAACCTAGCTTGTTTGCTCACCGGACAGAAAGAGTTGCTTTATGACCTTGAAAAATCTGAAATTAAAATTGTTTTGAGAGAACAAGGTGGAACCTTAGCTGCTATTTCTGCTCAACCAGCACTGATTGAAGAAATTAAAGAGAAACAACAACAGGATGACTTCTTGAAGAAGATCATCGATGAACGAGAGTCTAAAGCAAGATCGGGTTTCAAATTTGAAAATAATGTACTGAAATTTCAAGAAAGACTGTGTGTACCGAATGATTTTGAGTTGAAAAGAAGAGTTCTGCAAGAGGGCCACAACTCGAAATTTTCTATTCATTCGGGGAATACGAAAATGTACCAAGACCTGAAATTGAATTTCTGGTGGCCGGGAATGAAGAAAGAAATTGCCGATTTTGTATCGAAATGCCTTCATTGTCAACAAGTTAAAGCTGAACATCAACGACCCGCAGGCCTATTGTAGCCCTTACCGATATCGGAATGGAAATGGGAACATATTACTATGGATTTTATTGTGGGATTGCCTCGCTCCAGTAAAGGTATGGACTCGATTTGGGTTGTTGTTGATAGACTGACTAAATCTGCTCACTTCTTACCTGTTAAGACAATTTATAATGTGGACAAGTTGGCTGTACTCTATATTGATGAAATTGTTAGACTACATGGAGTGCCTGTGTCCATTGTTTCTGACAGGGATTCGAAGTTTACATCGAGATTTTGGCAAAGCTTACAGACTGCATTGGGTACTGAACTGAGACTGAGTAGTGCCTATCATTCTCAGACAGATGGTCAGTCAGAAAGGACCATCTAGACTCTGGAGGATCTATTGAGAATGTATGACCTTGATTTTCAGGGAAACTGGGAAAGCCATTTACCCTTAGCTGAATTCGCCTACAACAACAGCTAGCATTCAAGTATTGGTATGGCGCTTTTCGAGGCATTGTATGGCAGAAAAGGTAGATCTCCGATCTGTTGGGCAAAAGTTAGAGATGGGCCTTTGCTTGGGCCCGAGATTGTATACGAAACGGCTGAGAAAGTGAAATTGATACAACAGAGACTGAAAACCGCACAGAGCCGACAAAAAAGTTATGCGGATGTCAGAAGACGGGACAGAGAATATGAAGTGGATGATCACGTCTTTGTAAAAGTGACACCGATGAAAGGCCAGACTCGTTTTGGAGTCAAAGGCAAGTTAGCGCTGAGATATGTCGAACCGTATGAGATTATTGAGAAAATCAATCCGGTGGCATATCAAGTTGCGCTTCCTCCTGAAATGGAGCATATGCACAACGTCTTCCACATCTCTATGTTGAGGGACTACCTCCGGGATCCTTTCCATGTGATAGAGCTGACTCGTGTAGTACTGAGTGATGACTACTGTAACAAGCCCGCGGGGGGACGTTGCTACAGTTCGGACTCCCTGTTGTGTTACGGTTCTAAATCTGAACCAAAGAGTCCAACTCTGGCAAATCGTTTTGAAGAAAAACAGATTTTGAAAAAGTAGTGCCAAACATGGACTGCTTTGCCAAATTACAGAGTCGCCACCTAAATATTTTAAAATGGGAAATTTAGGAAACCCTGACTCGGTGCCGAAGGCCACGTGTCCGTCATTACCAAAGTGGTCTTGGCTCGGGAGCTTGGGTACGATCGGGGAAGGTCAGCTATGAGCACCCCCTTTCGCCCCGTCCGAAGACCGGCCTCTACTAACCGTGATATTCGATTTTGAAAACGTTATGTGTTCTTATTCCAATTATTAGCCTAGAATTACTATGTTATGCGCACAGCAAACAAGTATAGACCAAATCGCCTAAGTTGGAACAAAACACTACATGTTTGTTTTGAAAACGGTTTGCTACTCGCAAGTAGGCTAAAATGCAGGTTTTGCCACCCTCAAGTGGGCTTTAGAAAAGATGATTTTGTCACTAACTAGTGGGCTTAAAACTCACAGTTTTTAATGCATTGTCCCAATTTAGGTAATTCAACCTCCATCCACAAGCATTCAAGCAGTTATATCACATAAGCAGCTAGCCTCATGGTAATCATGCTATTATGGCAACATTCACACGCATGCGATATGCTAAAGCATAAAAGCTCACCTAGTACTCCAAGCCAAAATAAAAACCAGTTAGTAATCATATGCATGATCCTAGTTCATGTTAAATGGCTAATGCAACACATGCAAAAATGCAACTATAGCAGGCTCGGCTATTCTAAACATGGCATATGGAATGCTACAACTAACACGTATTCAATTTGGAATTGAAATACAAATGCAGTTTGTATGATGCGCCGAGCCCGGTGCGTGCAAAACAGATGAATGATGCAAACATGCTATCATACTGTATGCTAATCGAAATATGCCCTATATCTAACCATCATAAGCGGGTAAATGAAAGGAAAGAAAGACGTGGGGTTGGAAGACATACATCACACTCACCCACACTTATTACAATTATGCCCTCGCGCAGAGGGTCCAAAAGAATATACAGTCCGAATAATACAGTCCAAATACATAATAAATTATTACAATAAAATTCTCATTTAATTAATAATTGAAATGCGAAAAGAAAGGAGGCTACGGCCTCCCGCCTCGGGATGCACGAATGATGCATGCTCGAATCCGACTTGCCCGGAAACCCGCGCCATGGCACTGCTGCCTCTGTTTTTACTGCCTTGTCTCCCCAAAAATTACCAAAGTCCCAAAATGCCTTCCTTGCATGCTGCTGTATACCACCGGCTGGAGGAAATGTCCACCGGCCACCTACAATTCCCATCGGCTGCTTAGGAGATTATTATTCTCAATATAATGCCGGTCGGCACTATATACGGCCCGGGCAGAGAATTCTGCAGAGATGTTTTTGACAAAGAAGAAATGCAGATGCATGGTGGAATTTTGAGCATATGTAAGCATGGCCAATGCTCCCTATCATGTATAGGACTCAAGGAAGCATGGCCCTTGGTCCTTGGGCCATCAATTATGCATCTTGATGCATGATGGCCTAAGGGACCAAGATGGCAATTCAATGTAAATATGCATGCAACACACAAAATGAGAACCAAGACCCTATCATGTCAAGGTCAAGGGTCTTAGTGACATGAGAATTGAGGTGTGTTTTGCCACTTGAAGTACAAACACCCCTCATTTCTCACACTTGGTTTGACACCCCAAACCAAGTAATGCAATGCATGTTATGCAAACATGGCTCAAAAGGTGCAATATGAGGTGAAATGCAAGACATACCAAATGTAATGCAACATTTTATGGCAAGTGTGCAACACTAGGTATGCAAGATACAAAGTGTGATGCAAACATGGACACTTAAGGCAATAGGATTGACATGTGCTAAGACCATATTGACCAAACATGCAACAAGCATTCAATAAACATGCAATGGTGAACTTAACCACAATGGGGCAGACCTCAAACCTCCCCAAAACAATGGCAAAACATGCCCAAAAACATGGGCAAAATGCTATGCAAGCATGCAAGTTAATGAGCCTAAACCTAAGGCACCTAAAGAGAGCATCTTACTACCATTGACATGACCACTCATAGCATGTATTAGGCCACCAAAAACAGATTTCTAGCATACAAAAACACACCCAAATCCCTTTGATATGGCAGCCCCAAAATGCTTCGAACATACAAGCATGCATAAGGCCTATTCCTAGGCATAAAAGGGCACACCCTAAAAGCATGAAATAAGCCACATATGCAAACATACAAACATGATTTATGGACTGAAATAGGATCCTAAATGAGGCCAAATCAAGAGAATGACCTAAACTAAGCATGTTAGAGGCTGATACAACCAAGGCTTACAAGCCAAAACACAAAGCAACTATACTAATCATGCCAAACATGACAAAATCAGTGGCCAACAGACCTAACATATGGCAAAATGATGCTAATATCTTCATGAAGTGAGGCTCATACATGCAAGAAACATGGCCTAAACTCATGGCTTATTTCTAGGCAAACTAGAGCATTACAAAGCAAGTATAAGAAGCATGCCAAGGGCCACAAAAAAAACCAAAAACAGAGATGATATATGATCCAAAACACCCAAAAAAACTCTGAAATGAAGCCAAATACAAGTATGCATACATGCTACTTTGTGAGCCAAGGACAAAGACAAGAAAGGGGCCAAGGGAGAGGGTGTCCCTCCCTATTTATGACTTCAAAATATTTTCCTCACCGCTGAAAACCCACTGGTTTTCAGTGGTGAGAAGACCAAGAACACCAAGCAAATAAAACCTTAAGAAAAGGCAACAAAATGGCCAAAACAAAGGCCTAAGAGGGTGAGCTTTCACTCAAACCACAAAATACCCTTAATGAATGTTCTTAAGCATGAAAATATAAGCCTTTTTTATGTTGGACACAAAGCCAAAAACACAAAGCAAGATAGGTAAAAACTAGTTGCAAAAATGGGGAAACTAAAGTAACTAGCTCACCCTTGAAGACTCCTTGAAGAACAAGTGATGTAGCCCTCCTCTAATGATCAAATCCAGTCCAAAACCACCACAAACAAACCTCCAAGTCCCTCAATCTCGGAGCTAGGTGTAATAGTGTGTGTAATGGTGTAAAAGTAAGGCAAAACACACTATATGGATCCAAAACACACACACAAGGATGAGAGAGATGGAAGATATAGAGAGAGGAAGTGTATAGAGATATATGAGCTCTGGTTTTTTGTCTCTCCAATGGCCAACCCTCAGCCAAGAAGACAAGGCCTCCTCTTATAGAGGAGACAATTTTGTAAGCTTAGCCACTAAGCAAAACAAGAGGCCCATCCCTCCATACACGTGTATGGAGGGGAAGCCAGTGCGATACAGCTGCTTAAAAATATCTGAAAAAGCAACTGCACAGTAGTCGGCAGGGCAAAATTGTCATTTTGACAAAATTGACTGCCGACCGGCACAAAATGGTGCCGACCGGCACAATATAGTGCCAATGGCAACACCAACCAGCCGGTGGCCTCTAGCCACTGCCGGTGGTGTGTGGGGATGCCTCACAAGGCATTCCCTGCCCCTCCAAGGCAAAGCACAAGTGTTTGGTGCAAAACCAGACACAAAACGGTCAAGTTCAGAGGTGTTGAGGCAAGGCGCGTAGCCGAGAACTCCGGGAACTCCAAACGAACACGAACATGGATAATCACCGAATGTTCAAGCGGTGACGTCCAGGTCTCGAGGACGGTAAAAAATAGGGTGTCTACAACTACACTTATGAAGAACGGCCCATACAGATTGTAAACAGACGGATTAAGAAGTTGAGAAACAAAGAAATCCCGTTGGTGAAAGTCGACTGGAAAAACCATGGTGGCCTGTATGCCACTTGGGAAAGGGAAGATGACATGGCTAAAAGATATCCTGAACTGTTTCCACTAAATCCTGTTTTCTTCCAAACTGAAGGTAACTCGAGTTTAGAGGACTAAACTCTTTTTAAGAAGAGGAGACTGTAACAACCCTCGTCACTGTTTACCGATTAACTACCGAATACTGCTAAACTGAGACTAATTATGATAAGTAATGGAACTGATTGAAATATTGAATTAACCGACTGAAATCCGGAACTGATTGGTTGACTGTATCTGTTTAAATGCATTTCTATGTGTTTGACTGTTTGATTATCTGTTCATATTTTTATGTTAAACTGTAAATTGAAGGCCTTGTCAGCGGCCGAATCTGAAATTGATTGATGTTTTGCATTAATTAGATTTTATGTGATTTTATGGTGTAAGTATCTGAAAACTGATTAGGTATGATTAAATTAGATTAAAATAAGTTGAATTGCATTGTTGGCTTAAATTACCAAATTGCCATGTTAGTGGGCCCTTTATTATAACATATTTGAGCCTCCTTATTACACTAGAACAAACATTTCATCAGCCCTTTTTCTTGTTATTGCTGACCAAGAGGGAGATAGGGAGAGTAGTGAGTGTTCTTGAGAGTTGGCTTAGAAACTTGAAGAAATTGAAGAGTAGATTGCAAGTTGAACTTGTGTATCTTACATTGAAGACCTAAGGCAGATCATTGACCTTCTTCATTGTGTATTTGAGTTTATTATTGCATGATTAATGGGTCTTTGGAGAGCTAAGGCTTGAATTGGTCTTGTAATGTTTGATTAAAGCTTGTATCATGCATGCATGTTTACATTGTTGAGTTTTAAGTTGTTTTCATGGCTAAAGGTTACATGCATGCTCATATTTATGTTTAAGTCCATGAAACCATCTTGTTTTTGAAAGGATTAGCTCATTTGAGTTTGTATTTAAAGCTTTGAAATGATTTGAACTCATGCATGTCATGTCTGTAGCATGTTCATGAAAATTGGTTTGAAATTGAGTTTGAATTAAACACCTTTGGGATTTGGTTTCTCAAATTGGACTTTGAAACATGTTATTCTATGTGTTTACAAATGTTTTCCAGAAATTTGGCCCAAGAGGATCGAATTTTGTGCATTTAAACTTGATTTGAGCTTGGAAGTTCAAATCTAGAAATTTCAGATTCTGGACTCGCCGAAAGGGAAAGTGGCGCCGAGCCGAAATCTGTTGCTCCAGATTTTGCAATCGTGTTGAAGTCCATTCGAGCAGAAGGATTGACGCTTGAGCGGGACCTTGTGTCTTACGCTCGAGCAGCTATCGAGTGCCCGATCGAGCGTGGATTTTACCTATCCAAGATTTCTTTTGATCGTTTAGATATCACCGGCGTGAGAAGTGACGCCGGCGGGAACCGAGCTGCAGAATGTCCGCTCGAGCGGAGTAACCTACGCTCGAGCGGGACCCCTGTTTTTTTGAAATTCTGAAAATGTTTTCTGAGTGTATCTTTACATCCTCTTTCCATCCTAGGCATTCCTAGGGCATATTTAAGGCATCTTATTGAGGATATAGATGTAGAACACAGCGAGGCAATTAGGGATTAAGTTATTATCTTTCCCAACCGTGTAGCTTAGTGTGTGTTCATTCTGTAAACTGCGTAGGGTTGGCTTTCCGAGGAGACGCTCTAGCTTACTGTAGCCTAGGACTCTGTGAGTAACAACTGTGTAAAGATATGTTCAAAATGATTATCTTCTGAACAATTGAACTGTACTGCTTTCTGAACTGATATTGTTAACTGAATGAATGTATGTCCTATATTCTGAATTGTATTATGGCATCCTTAGCAACCATCATATCGATCGTTATCACATAGAGATCTCTGTCGGTTCCTTTGGAACCACTCATCAAGCATCGATTGATGGCCATCGCATCGCTTGTTTGGTCTTTTAGACCTCATCACATCAGATCCGTTATGCTAATGGATGTACCACATATGACAAGCATCAGATCAACAACTGATATACTGATTGAAATGAACTGTTTTCATTACTGTAAGGACATTCATTCTAAACCCCTTTACATATTATGTTATTCACTAGGCTTTAGCTCACTGTTCATATATATATGTAGGTGTACAGGCACCAGACCGGAGCTAGGAGCGAGGGGTAGACTTCCCTTTTTGTCAAGCCAACCACTGTGCCTCACCGCAAGGTTCCGAGCCTGTCTAGCAAAGGCTATGGGGTGTTTTAGTTTTTCCTCCTTCTATTCTGTTTTGTAATGACTGTATAGACTGTTACTGTACTGTTAAACAGGGATTAAGTCCTTGTTCTGAATGGTTGTAAATATTGTACATACTGTTTTGTCTCTGACTGCATATATGTATGAAAAATCTTTTTGCATACAGATTGTCACAGCTCATTGGACATTGTTTATCTATTGTATTGGCTTCCGCCATGCCCCTGTACTCTGTATTACTGTCTCACTGTTAAGTAGGCTTTCGGTAATCTCGGATTACTAGCCGGTTACGGTACTAAACCCATAGGGGCGGGTTTGGGTCGTGACAGAGTGGTATCAGAGTGATACTTAACCACGAGTTATACCACACACACGCGTCCAAATGAGCTATAGGGTGTCCTAAAAAAGCAATTAGGGCATCGCATGAGCATGAAAAGTGTGCGTGGACATGACTGAATATGTGTTAATGTGATAAACTGTTTAAGTATGCAACTGCTTATGTTGATAATTGTTATAACTGCTTATAGTGAAATGGATAATACAAGAACTGCAAATGAATCTGAATCCTCATCCTCTGAGGCAAGAATGGCAAGATTGGAAAGAATGATGGAGCTAATAACGATCTTCCTCTTACATTATCAACAACTAATCAGCTCAAAGGTCATGTTGTAAGAATTAAGATATGAAAAGCATAGAGATACCAAAATAATCAAAGATACTAAAACAATCAAGTCTTTTTTTCTCCCCTGATGACATTTTCAATAAAATCAAGCACAAGAAGGAGTATGGTACAACATATAAGATGAAAGAATGTAAGTCTCATTATAGCATAAATAATAATCTATATCAAGGTAGCTTTATGATACCAAAAAAATGATAGCACATAATGATCATACAATTGAAACTCATACCATTTGACAATAATAGGCAAAAAAAAAAAGTAACATATGAAGGGCAAGCCCATAAGTTTGATATCAAAAACAGAATAGAAATTTAGGGGATTTTAAAAAATAATCAAGTTTAAATTCTTCCCCTTGTTTCATTTGGCAAAATCAATAGGAGATATAATAAATGAAAGTTCATAACTGAAATGTTCTCGTCAATAATATCAAATAGGATGCCAAAATGATACCAACATGCAATCTACTAAGGATACTAATATGCAATCTAGAAGATTTAACAATCATAGCTCAAGCATTATGTAGAATACCAAATATTACTCATAATAGGTCAAACTCAATATAATCTCATGGAGCTAATGTAATTCAAAAAAAAAATAAAATAAAAAAATGAAGCATGTTCAATGTATAGCAATCCATATGCCAAGAAAAATCATGAATTTCAATATGTACCACACATTTAAGCATATGCATGATTTTTAGGTAAGAGCATTATCAAAGAGTATACATTGCAAATCATATAAAGCATAATCAATCTTTTTCATATCAAAGTAATAACAGTATTAGCTCAAGGGATATAAGATAGAATTTTTACCTCAAAAGCTTAAGAGAGTATACGAGGCCTACCTTAGGTTCAAGAGATGGAAGCTTTTCAATCTTCAATTTTCTTTCATGAGGAGTTCATCTAAAAAAGGTTTAACAAGTATGTTAGAAAAATGATTTCTCCCTCTAAGTTAGTGCTACCATTTTCTATTTTGTGTAAATATAGCATTCACAGAACAATCATTATTACTCAATAAAAATACAACACAAATCACTTCTTATCACAAACTAAAAAGATGAAAAATAATTCAATGATCAAACAAGAGTTTGGAATGCTATTTTTCAGAATTTTCAAGTTATAGCGCATAGCATAATATACATAAGAAAATAGTTTTATGCTCTTTGTTTTATTAAGAAATGATGTAACAATCTTATTTAATCACATAACATTATCAAGAGGCATTTTCATCAATTCAATCCACATGCTCAAGTGTGATAAAACATTTTACTCAACATGGAATACAACATGAATGTTATAGGCTTTTCCTTGGTCCCAAGAGGACACCAAGTGGTCAAATAAAGAGAAGACAAGTGTCCCTAAGGATCACACAGAATATTCTGCCTTGAGCCACTAGGCTGAAGGTGCCACGTGTCCCTTTGCATGTATTGTGTACTATCTATTTGCCTCTGTAATTACCTTTTTGAACCTCAGCAAGTGTAGTTGTGACGGGAGTATTGGGCGCTACAACTCCCTTTTGAGCCTCAACAAGTGCAGTTGCGGCGGGAGTGTTTGCCGCTGCACTTGCCTTTTTAGCTCGAACCTTAGCAAGTGTACTTGCAGCGATAAACCTTACTACTGCACTTGTCTTCTTAGTTCTATTTAGCCAATGCATGCATTCTCAGGACTCTATTAGCCTGCTATCGGCTATGTTTGTGTTCACCTTAGCGAAACCTCCACCCTTAGCCACTTAACCATAAACTCCCTAGCTTCTTCGGGCAAAGGCTACAACCAAGTCTGCTATCAGCCATGTTGTGCCTTAGTACCAAGCCCAAGGGGGCTTCCTTAGTCCTACCTATGTGACTAAGGCAGGTCTATGACCTGGGTAATGGAAAGGGAGTCCCTTACACTCGGGCTACCCAGCTTCCATCTTCGCGGGATCGCCGTCATAAACTGGTATATTTGGGCCTGCTATCAGCTCCAATCAGTAAGTCTTGGGGCCTGCTATCAGCACTAGGCTAGTAATAACTTGGGGCCTCTTATCAGCACCAAGCATTAGCCTTTACTTGCAGAGGGGAAACTTCTCTCAAAGGTTGCCATCACCTTGGGGGGATGTTCCCTTTGCATGTCAGCTGCGGTGGCTATAGTTGTTGCGGCAGTCATTTCTCGTAGCAAGTTCAAATGGTAGAACTGACAATATTACAGCGTTGCAAGTACTGCCTCTGCAACTTAGTTGCTTCGGTTTTCTTCTCCCCTCAATAACTCCAGATAGCTGCGGTACCAACAATACTTAGAATGGTGGCGCTACCGACAATACTTGGAATGGCGGTGCTGAATCAAAGTGCCTCCACAACTTGGTCGTCGCAAGTGTTACCTCTGCAACTTAGTTGCTTCGATTTTCTCTTTCTCTCAACAACTTCAGATGACGGCAGAACTGACAATATTGGGGAATGGTGGCGTTGAGTCAAAATGCTCATGTGTTGTCTCAACAACTTAACCGTTGCATGTGTTGCCTCTGCAACTTGACTTAAGCATTTTCCTTCATGGAGTCTGTTCGGACCCAAGGCAGGTCGGACTTGCTTTGGCCCACTATTGGCCCATTTTCCTTGGGCTTTAGCCCATGCTCCTTTTTTCATTCCTAGTCGCCTCAGAAGGGCGACCTCAATACTTAGGCCCATACTTAATTTGGGGTTTAATTTCTGACCCTTTACATTTGCCTCCTGTACGCGTGAGGGACACGTTCCTTATTTTCCTCGCGTGTATGACGTTAGCAAGTAACCCAGGGGTTGCGTCAGTTGGGCCAAGAGTTGCGTTAGTTTTGCCGCAGAGTCGTAATAGCTCTGAAAAGGTACCTTTTGACTGACAATCATAATGGGACTAGGGAAGCGTATTGATGCCTTTTTGATGCTTTTTTTTTTATAAATAGTGCCTTTTGGGTCCATTGGTGCTCCACTTCTGCCACAACACACTTTCTTGTCCCCTTGTCTTCTTTTCTCTCTAGTCCTTACCTTCCAAAGTCTTCTTCACTTTTCTTTATTCTTCTTCATGGTTGCCCCCATATTTCTACCCGACAGGGCTGTCCCACCCAACACTGAGTGGAGGAGGGCCTCATACTTTGGAGAGCTTACTGACTTGTTCTGGAAGGTCGTTGATTCCTTCGTTCCTGTTGCATCTTCTCTAGAAGAGCCTCCACTCCCTTTTGGTGAGGCCTCTCTAGATGACGCTGACATAGTGAACCCAATCTTTGTGCTATGGTTTTGAGTGGGGCGTGGTGGATTTCCCCGTTCATACATTTATTACCGCACTCACTCGAGCCCTTTAGCAGACTGGTCCTTTTGGGTTGATGATATCATTGTAGATGACGGCTTTGAGCAGCACTTAAGGGATGTCCATCTCTTCAATGCCATTTTGCTTTCAAGGTAGTTGCCCGTACGCAAGGTACAAACCAATACTGATACGATTGTTTCCCGCTGGAGCAGCGACACTCATACCTTCGTTCTGGCTTGGGGGAGATAACCCCAACCCTTGAAGATGTTGCTGTTGTCCTTCGCCTGAGCACCCATGGGGACTACCCTTTTGATCTCGCGTCCCTGACTGCTGCAGAACAGACTGCTGTCACTGTTCTCCAAGGTGCCTTTTGAGAGGTACGAAAGTATGGCTCTTGGTACGATCTTAGGACTGTGAAATTCTTCAAGAGAGGCCTAAGAGGGACAAGACCACCTACCTTTCTTGGCTGAAACATTTTTTCAAGAACATGCAACCCCGTTGTGGGTGACATTACCAAAGACAGTCGCAAGTCCATAGTTGGGCCGGGCTACCACGACAACTTGTACCTGGCCGCCTTTGTGTTATTTCATCTCATTTTTTGTTCTTTCCAGCAACCCTACTGAGAGCATCAATCCTTTGGTGTTCCCTCTCACTGTCAAACTTTGCAGCGACAGTCGGATCTGTTTGGCTCCCATTTTCTTGGAGAATTTATAGTTCCGTCTAGACCTTATTCATTTGGACATTGAGAGATCCATGGGCCGCTACGACATATGGAGCTTTGTTCATACCTAGTTCCTGATCGCCTTCTTCTACAAGCAGTTTTTTGTTATGGGCCTCATCCCTAAAGAACATGAGCCCTTTTTACTGACGAAGTCCTTGATGCAGAGGGTCGTCTTATCCTCGATGCAGAGGGACAACCCGTTACAAAACAAGTGCGCCACGCCCTCTTTTGCATCTCCAGGTGGTTTGGTGTTGGCACCAACAAACCTTTCGTGGACTACATTGACCGCATGGAGGAGTGCATGTTTTGCCCTTTTACCTAGCTTCTTCCAGCCATCTCTGTTGTTCCGTTCTATTTTCCTGAGGCTCGTCATGTTGATTTTTCTCTTGACAACGCCCAGGCTGATTCCTTTCTTATTGCTGCTATGATACGCCCTGGGTTTTTGCCAGTATGAAACAAGGAGGGCATGTCCAGCGTCGTCTATCGATCAGACAAGGTCCTTAGACAGTTTGGTATGGATCAGGGTGTCCTACATGTCCCTCCACCTCAGATAGATTTTCACCAGTGCTTCTAACGGTTTGCTCGTGATTACACCACTTTACTTGTGGAGGGTTTAGGCCTTATAGAGTTGTACTCGCTTGGAAGAGAAGGCATTTTCACCCTTAGCAACGGGCTATTCTAGCGCCGCAACCTCAACTCCTTTTTTAATTTTTGCAACAGCGACCCAGTCGTCCCTGCAGTGGAACCCATTCCTTAACCTGACTTATCCCTTTATCTCCCCTCTGGTCGTGGGAAGCAGATCAGTGTATTTTTCCGTTTCAAGCTTTTTTCCTTGCCTGCAGTAGAAGAGCCTCATCCGTCTGGGGCAATGTCTGTCCAGCCTCTGCAAGAGTTGGCCATTTACTGTGGGATTGTCCAAAGCTTACCACTCTTACAGTCGGTCCCTTTGAACCAGTCAGAAAACCAGCAGGACTTGGAAAAGAAATGAAGGACCAAAAAGGCCAAGGAAGGGTTTTTGCCTTAGTACCTGAAAAATCAGAAGTTACCGAAAATGTTGTGTCAGATACACTTTCTGTCTGTGGTCATTTAGCTCATGTCCTCATTGACTCTGGGTCAACTCATTCTTTTATTGCACCACACTTTGCTGCCAAGTTGGTATCAACACTTGAACCCTTAGGATATATATTATCTGTGTCTTTTCCATCTAGTAATTCCGCCCTTAGTACTGACGTATACAAATCTTGTGCTATATCCCTAAAAGGTAAAACCTTATATGTAGACTTGATTCCCCTTCGCATTGGGAACTTTGATATAATCTTAGGGATGGATTGGCTGGCTACCAACCACGCCTCTATCGATTGTAAAATCAAAAAGGTCTCCCTCCGGTTACCAAACCAACTTGAGCTTGTATTTGATGGGACTGGAGTTTCCATCCCTCAATGTGTCATATCCTCCATGACAACCCAACGACTTCCTAGAAAGGGTTGTTGCAGTTATATCTGTTATGTGATCGATACAAAAAAGGAGGCCCCCACCGTTGATGCAATTTCCATGGTTAGAGAGCTCCCCGATATCTTTCCCGAAGACCTACCTAGTACCCTAATGGATCGGAAAATCGAATTCACCATTGACACTCAACCTGGTACCTAACCAATATCAAAATCCCTTTTACCGCATGTCAATGACAGAATTAAAAAAACTAAAGACTCAACTCCAGGAACTCTTTGGCAAAGGTTTTATTCGACCTAGTATCTTACCTTAGGGAGCTCTAGTACTATTCGTAAAGAACAATGATGGCACGATGAGGTTATACGTTGATTACTGGGAGTTGAACAAAGTCACCATCAAGAATCGGTAACCCCTGTCACGAATCGATGACTTGTTCAATCAACTACAAGGAGTCCAAGTATTCTCGAAAATTGACTTCCATTCTAGCTACCATCAACTAAAAGCAAAACTGAAAGCATCGAAAAGACTGCCTTTAGAACCCATTACGGGCACTACGAGTTTCTTATCGTGCCATTTGGCGTCACAAATGCCCAGCAGCTTTCATGGATCTCATGAACCGAGTGTTCAAACCCTATCTAGATGAGTTCGTCATCGTTTTCATTGACGATATTCTCATATTCTCCAAGTCATTGGAGAACCATAAGCAACACTTGCGAACGGTCTTGCAAACACTACGTAATCACAAACTGTATACCAAGTTAAAGAAATGTGAATTCTAGATCACTAGTGTACACTTTCTCGGTTACGTCATTAATAAAGATGGCATCTCTATTGACCCCCAAAAAGTTACAGCAATTGTGGACTGGCCACGACCTACTAATGTGTTAGAAATCCGAAGTTTCTTAGGTCTAGCTAGCTATTATCGATGCTTCGTGCAAGATTTCTCAAAGATAACATTACCCTGGACCCAACTAACTCAGAAAAATGCACATTTTGAATGAACAGACAGACAAGAACAATGTTTTCAAGAGTTAAAAAGCAAACTTGTGTCGGCTCCTATACTAGCACTCCCCGTGGGAACGGATGGGTTCGTAATTTATAGTGATGCCTTATATAATGGTTTGGGTTGCGTTCTTATGCAAAATGGAAAAGTCATTGCTTATGCCTCGCAACAACTAAAGCCTCACGAGAAGAACTACCCAACTCATGATCTAGAGTTGGCTGTGGTGATCTTTTCCCTCAAGATCTGGCATCATTATTTCTACGGTGCAACCTGCGAGGTTTACACTGATCACAACAGTCTTAAATATTTGTTTACACAGGAGGAACTAAATATGAGGCAACAATGGTGGCTAGAATTTATGAAAGATTATGATGTAGAGATTTTTCACTATCTAAGCAAAGCTAACGTGGTGGCAGACGCACTGAGCCGAAAGGCGACCAGAAGTTTGGCGTGTATTCTTGTTTCCTGCAAGATCAATGGACTGCTTGCCAATATAACTGTGGAGCCCGAATTGATTGAAGAAATTAAAGCACGCCAATGTGAAGATAAACTTTTAAGGAAAAAGTACGAGGAGTAAAGGAGTACGACTGATCCTAATTTCACTTTAAGTAATGGAGTGCTAAAATTTCATAATCAAATCTGTGTACCTGACATTCTGGAACTCAAGAAGAAGATATTGGTAGAAGCTCATAGCTCGAGATTTGCAGTCCACCCTGGCAATACGAAGATGTATCATGATCTGAAGGAACATTACTGGTGAACAAGAATGAAAAGAGACATAGCAAGCCACGTTTCCAAATGCCTGCATTGTCAGCGTGTTAAAGCATACCATTAGAGACCTGCAAGGATGCTGCAACCACTCCCTATTCTTGTATGGAAATGAGAGTACATTACTATGGACTTTGTGGTTGAGCTACCACAGTCAGTTTCGAAGAATGATGCGATATGGGTTATAGTAGATCGATTGATGAAGTCGGCACATTTTCTGCCAATTAAAATCATGTACTCCCTTAATAAGTTTGCCACTTTATATATCAAGGAAGTCATTCAATTGCATGGTATCCTAGTTTCAATCGTGTCTGACTGAGACCCCTGCTTCGTGTCTTACTTCTGGAACAAATTGCAAGAAGCTTTGGGAACCACACTGAAGTTTAGCATTGCTTATCACCCACAAACTGATGGGCAATCTGAAAGAACAATCCAGACGTTAGAAGACATGTTATGTGTATGTGTGTTGGACCTCAAAGGTAATTGGGATGAGTACCTACCTTTAGTGGAATTCGCCTATAACAATAGTTATCAGGCAAGCATTGGAATGGCACCGTACAAAGATCTGTATAGAAGAAGATGTCGATTACCTCTATGCTGGACGAAAGTTGGGAACAAGAAACCGTTAGGTCCCGAGATCGTGCAAATCACAAGTGATAAAATCCAACTTATCCAGCAGCGAATTTGCACTGCCTAGAGCCGCCAGAAAAGTTACGCAGATACACGGAGACAGGACTTGGAATTTCTAGTAGGGAATTATGTGTTCCTTAAGATCTCACTAACAAGAGGAGTTATCCGATTTGGAAAGCGAGGAAAGTTAAATCCACGTTACATCGGGCCATTTGAGATACTGGAAATGATTGGTCTTGTAGCATATTGTCTTATACTACTGCCTGAACTGTCCAACGTTCAAAACGTGTTTTACGTTTCGATGCTCCGACGGTACCTTTGAGATCCAGAACATGTTGTTGACTATGAGAACTTGGAAGTCCAAGAGGACCTCTCTTATAAAGAGCAACCAGTGCAGATTCTCGATCGTCGTGATCAAGTTCTCAAAAACAAGACTATACCCCTTGTAAAAGTCTTGTATTGAAATCATCTTATCGAAGAAGCTATGTGGGAAATGGAAAATTAAATGCGAGCCAAATACCCACATCTCTTCAAAAATTAAGGTACGTCAAGTTTGGAAACAAACTTCTATTTAGGAGGGGAAAAATTTGGCACCCTAATTGTTTAACCACATAAATATGTAAATGTAATTATGGTTGTATGTGATAATATATGAAAAATAAATAAAGAAATAAAATAAAATAAAATTAAGTAAATAAATAAATAAATAAGTAATTAAATAATATATAATTATTTGAAGAAATGGTTCAAAGTAAAATAACAAGGTGCCAAAAGTTAAATAAATAAATAGAAATGTAATAATAAATAAATATAAATCCATAATAATAATATTAATAATAATAACATGATAGTTATTCAAGCTAGATAACAAATCTGTGAATTAATCAGGATGAAAAGTGGCATTGGTGGGTTACGCTACCTGTACAAAATATACATGATTTTTATCTAGTCATCGTTAGGAAGATACAGGCCTTGTGTATATATAAGCAAGCCGAGGCAGCAAGTTGAAGATACGAAAAAAATAGGAAAATTAGGGGAGGTACTACATAGAAAGGAGTCTCGAAAAGATAAGAAAATAGGAAGGAAATAGTAAGACTCAATCTTAAGGTGAGTTATATATATCTTGAGTCACCATAATATATTTTATATATGTTTTGAGTTACCATAAATTATTTTACACAATCTATGTTTTAGAAATTATATTAATATTTTGATTACGTTAATTATTTTCTGAACTCTATTTGCTTAAATTGAAAACCATAGATATGTTTGTTTAACTTTTAGAAATTATTTGACAATGGCTTTATAAATAATTTTGTTTTGTAAGTACCACCACGGGAGTCCCATGCCTTGGGGGACTTAAATAATCATTGGCCTATGTTTGGCCACTTTGTGGTCCTTTGTTTGTCATGGATCCATTGACCTCTGTTCTGACTGTCACTCTTGTGACCTCTGTTTTGTTCTGTTCTGTACCGTGGTTATGGTTATTTATTTATGTATTTCAGTTTCTGCCACTTAACTAATTTGTTTATTCAAATTAAGTTATGTAAATGTTTTGGCTTAACTAACTATCCATGGTTATTTTGTATCCCCTATTTTCTTGGCATAATATTTCTCACTCTGCCGTGTGGTTATAGCTGTTACCCCTTTCAGGTGATGAAATGTAAGAAAGACCCGTAACCTCGTGTAGTGGAACCCGCACAAGAATTTGATGTTGATCCATTATTTTGTTTTTTTTTTTCCTTTTTTCTTTTCTTCCTTTTGTTTTTTTCCTAATGGCCGGTCACTGAGTAATAAAATAATAAAAGCCCCTATAGATGTATTCTCTATTACTAAAATAGTAGAATGAAGTAAATTTTCTGTTCAATTATTTTTATTTGCCTTCTTCTGCGCCATTTAATTTGCTATGATTAGCATAAGTTAGTAAGTTGTGATTCTAAACCTATGCCCCCGGGGTTGGGTAATGACAGGTGGTATCAGAGCAATGATTTTTTTTTTTTATAAAAAAAAAAACTATTTTAATTTGATCAGAAAGTTCAAAAAGTTATAAATAAAAATATAAATAAAACGATATAGCTAGATACAGATAATAAAATAAAATAACTACATAATAAAATAATAAATATTTACCTGTGACGTTGGTCCTTCTATGTAAAATCTCACGGTTATTCTAGTGCTGTAGGAATGTCTGAGTTTAACTTTGATGAGGCATTTTGGGAGGAGCTTGGGGCTATCAATTTGGAAGATATTTTAGCAGAGCACCCAACCTCCGCCTCACCAGAAGGATAGGGAGACTTGGAGGATATTGTTAGGAGACTACACCCAGGCTTTGCACAATTGATGGGTCGGCGAATATATATACAAACCGATCCTGCTAATGTCTCATACTTACTATGGAGGTAGAGCCGTGCCTATACACGCAGATATTTTCTCAGACCCACTTGTGTCCTCAGCTTTGCCCCAGGATATGATCGCCCGCACTATATCATTGGCCCTTTGCTCCCAAATTTTGTTGCAAGAAGGGGAAATCTGTACCCCGATGACTATATCTTCACCAATTTCCCTAACTCGCTGGAGATTATTAATATTCAACATGTTGACTTTAGTAATGACTTGTCATAAATCGAGACACCCGGCTAGATTGTTGATCGAGCATTTTTGGGATACATACAGTCTGTCCCTATTTTCACAGTCTAGGTAGTGTGGATGTGTTTTGGTGTGGTCCAGTTAGAATGGGAATTTGAACTTTTCATGCAATACTACTTTCCGCGGTTGTTTGACAAGTTTGACCCATCACTCTAGATTTTGGAAGAATGTTTTTGTAAGCTAACCATGATCGGTTCTGATCCCTCTTTTGTTTTGTATTACAAGGATGAGAAACTAACACAATTTTGGATTTTGGAACAAAGATGTAATATTATATCTACAAAAATAATAAAGTTGGTATTTTAGATATGCAATATATGCAATATCTATGTATGCTGCGTTATGAATGTAATGCCTCGATTATTACTTTGTAGAATGTAATGCCTCGTTTATTACTTTGTAGAATGGCCAATAACGGTAATGGAAGCCAATCATCAGTCAATGGCACTGAATCGATAGAAAGAATCATGGAAAGAGCAGTTGCTAGCTTTTTGCAAGCCTTGCAGACCAACATCAACAATAGGATGCCAGAATAGCGAGAAGAGCCGATTACCATAAAACAATTTCAAGATCTAAAACTCACCATATTTACCGGCGGTCCAGACCCAATGGTAGTAGACGCTTGGGTTAAAGACATGGAAATTTTTTTTCGCGCCTTACCCTGCATCAAAAGACAGAAGGTAACTTTCGACACTTTCACCTTCAAAGATAATGCGCAGGAATGATGGCTTCTCACCCTAGGGAAACAAGAAATTGTGACTTGGGCAAGATTCTTGGAAGTATTTTATGCAAAATACTTCCTAGATTCATTACGGGAACAAAAGGCATTACAATTCATACATCTAAAGCAAGAAACCATGACGGTGGCCGAATACGAGAGCAAGTTCACATAACTCGCTCGATTTGCGACATATGTCATCCCTATCGAAGCTCGAAAAGTAAAGAAATTTGAAGCAGGATTGCATACTAAAATCAAAGATAGGCTTGAGGTTTTGAAACTACAAATCTATGCAGAAGTGGTAGACCGAGCGTACATTGCAGAGAAAGGAATTAAAGCCACACGCTTCGAGGAACCAAGCCAAAAGAAACAATTTTGGGAAAGAGATAATAGAAGATCCGGTGTTGCGCCTCCCAAGAGGGTAAATATGGGAAAAACCAGTTCAAGCAATCAAGGTCCTACTAACCCTCGATGTGGCACTATTCTAACTTGCGCTACATGTGGAAAGGCTCATTAGGGACGATGCTATCGAGACACAGGGGCATGCTTTAAATACGGTTAAGTTGGCCATTTGAACCAGTCAGAAAACCAGCAGGACCTGGAGGAGAAAGAAAGGACTAAAAATGCTAAGGAATGGCTTTTACCTTAGTACCTAGAAAACCAGAAGTTACTGAAAACGTTGTGTTAGGTACACTTTTTGTCTGTGGCTATTTAGCTCATGTTCTCATTAACAGTGGGTCAACTCATTCTTTTATTGTACCACACTTTGCTGCCAAGTTGGCATCAACACCTGAACCCTTAGGATATATATTGTCTGTGTCTTTTTCATTTGGTAATTCCGCCCTTAGTATTGATATATACAAATCTTGTGCTATATCCCTAAAAAGCAAAACCTTATATGTAGACTTGATTCCCTTCCGCATTGGGAACTTTGATATAATCTTAGGGATGGATTGGCTGGCTGCCAACCACGTCTCTATCGATTGTAAAACCAAACAAGTCTCCCTTCGGTTACCAAACCAACTTGAGCTTGTATTTGATGGGACTGGAGTTTTCATCCCTCCATGTATCATATCCTCCATGACAACCCAACGATTTCTCAGAAAGGGTTGTTGTAGTTATATCTATTATGTGATCAATACACAAAAGGAAGCCCCCACCTGTAGACACCCCATTTTTGACCGCTCTTGCGACTTGGACGTCACTGCTTGCACACCCAATGATGAATGTATATACTTGTCAAGTGCTCAGCGTCCTCAGCGGAATGTCACAACTTTGAGCCTTCAAACCTTATACACCTATTGCCTTATTTTTGGACCAAAAGTATAGATTTTCAAGCTTGCAACCTCTTGTGGCCTGCCGGTCATTGCTTCTGGTTGTCAGCTACTGATGTGGCTTGCCGGCCACTTGTATGTTTTGTAGATATTTTCTGCCAGCTGTGCTAGCTGTTGGTATAGATGCATACACCTTCTTACATGTGTATGTATTGATATTTCTGAGGGGGTTGCTTGGTTTTGTATATATAAGAGGCCTCCCCTTCCATTTTAAGGTTGAAAATTTTAGAGCAAAAATTCTCTCTCTCTCTCTCTCTCTCTCTCTCTCTCTCTCTCTCTCTCTCTCTCTCTTACAATTCCTTAGCTTTACAAGCTTTTGCCTATACACTCTTAACCAAACCTCTCCATCTTTGAGCTGAGGTACCTTTGAGCCTTGTTTGAGCTTTTGAGGGTGTGTTTGCCTTGATTTGTTGCCTAGAATTGGTTCTCCTCTCCAAGTGATATAAAGCTTTGCTTCTCTATTTGCTTTAATCACTCTTTTTCTTACTACTTTTCCACTGTTTTTGGGCTGTATAAACTCTGTATTTTTGGGTTAAAACTTGTGGTTTAAGGCCAATAAGGGTTAAGGGGTGGTTCAATCTTCTTTACACCTTGCTTTCAAGGCCTTTACCCTTGTGTTTCCCACCTTTACACTATCTTTTTTTAAGCTTTTAAACACTGATTTTCAGAGCTTTTCAGTGGCTAAACTCTGTATTTTTGAGCTGAAACTTGTGGTTTAAGGCCAATAAGGGTTAAGGGGTGGTTTAATCTTCTTTACACCTTACTTTCAAGGCCTTTACCCTTGTGTTTCCCGCCTTTACACTATCTTTTTTTGAGCTTTTAAACACTGATTTTCAAAACTTTTCAGTGGCTAAAATCATGGTTTGAAGTCCAAAATTGGAGGGGTTAGCCTCCCCTCCTTGTGTCTTATTTACTGGCCTAGCATATTCTATGTTTTAGCTTATTATTCTAGTTATTTTTGTCTTAATTCTAGCATGTTTTAGGACTAATTTAGCACTGTTTTAGGACTATTTTTAGCTGTTTGTTGTATTTGAGCTTTGTATTGTATGCTTGTAGTGCAATTGTCCTTATAGGTTTGGTGGTCTAGGCCTTAGCCACCATCCTATTTGAGTTGATAGCATTTATTTCATGCTTTTCTTGCTTGTGATCACGTTTAATCACCTCTGCAACCTCCCTCTTTTCTTGGCTTTTTCTTTGCTTTGAGAGTTGTTTCAAACCTATTGTTCTTTTGAGCTTGAGATTGAGGTTGTCATGCTTAATGATTTAATCCCTTTTTGGGGTTCATTATCAACGGCATGACATCTCTCTCATGCCTTAAAGTAACTCTTGGTTTGGTACTCTCCATTAGAGGACTTATCTCACTTTTGGACTTAATTGATTAAAGAATTGAAAGGTAACTAAAATAGAGTAATAAAATTGGTGAATAAAAAAAGGTGCAAGATAATAATTTAGTTTGGACTCAATCGGACGTTAATTGAACCCTTGAGTCTTAAGTCGTTTCATACTCATTAGTGATGAAAATGGTTCAAGATTCATAGTCAACTACTTCCCTTGATCATTCATGATAGAGATGTGGTTTTGAGAGTCTTATTTTTGTTATATTTATTGAACTTGCACACTTTGGTTCCTAAGCCATCATGCAATGAAATTGTATCCATTAATGGTTTGTGAATCAAACTTACTACTCCTTTGAGCTGTTCAAATGATAAGAAGAGGTAAGTTGTGCAAACAAACCCTTGAGAATATCCTGTCCCTGCTCTGTTTGCTCTCTGTTACAGCAGGACAATCCAGTCATCAGTGGCCGGCAGGTCATCACTTCTAGCCTGCCGCCACCTGTGCAAAATCTAGCAATGTACTTTTGAAGCAGAACAAAATTGGTCTTGAGGTGAAAAATAGTGCAAGTGTCCTATTGCGCAACAGAGGCATTTGGCAGCAGAAACAATGGCTTTTTCGGGCGAAAAGTCCGTGCATGCATGAGCATTCCTCATTTTTCGAGGCGAAGTAATTAGAATAGCTAGCTTAGCACCCTTTTCATGTTGTATTCATGTAAATACTTAGTTCGTTTTGATTTGTTGTAATAATTAGTTAGCTAGAATAGTTAATTAATTTGTTGTAATAATTAGTTAAGTAGTTTAGCTAAATTATTCATTTGGGTTTGTAATAGTTAATTAATTAGTTTAGCTTTAATTAGTTAGCTAGTTAGTTCATTCGGACCCTCCTTCGTGATGGCGCAATATTATAATAACGTGTATGTCTTCCAACCCTACGTCTTTCTCCATTTTATTTACTTGCTTACAATAGTTTTAGAACATCATATTTCTTTTTGCATATTCCATGATTTGCATCCACTTGTTTTGCATGCACCGAGGCTCGGTTCATCATTCTAACTTGCATTGTTAGTTTAACGCTTTGTTGAAAACGTGTTTAGACCGCATGCTATCAAAGTGATTCATATGTCACAATTAGTAGCCGAGCCTATTAATTGCATATTGCATGCGTTGCATTCGTCACATTGCAGAATCAAGCATTTTTCCTAACTCATTAATCTTTTTGGCTTGGAGTACTATGTGACCTTTTATTCGCTTTAGCATATTGCACGATTGTGATTGTTTCCATGTCTAGCATACTTGCCATAAGGTTAATTGCTTAAATGATAAGCTGTTTGAATGCTTGTGGATGAAGGCTAATTGTTTCAATTGGGATAGATTGATTCATGTACATTTAAGCCCACTTTTTCAAGTAGCACATTCACAAGCTCTTTTTCAAAAACAAACACGAGATCAAGCGTACCAATTTTGGCAAAATAGTCTATACTTGTGTGCGCATCACATAGTAATGCTAGCCTAATAATTGAAACAAGAGTATATAATGTAGATAAGAATCACATCATGATTAGTAGAGGCTGATCTTTGATCGGGCAAGCGGGGGTGCTCAATTCATGACCTTCCCCTCTCGTACCTAAGTTCCCGAGCCGTGACAATCTTGGTAATGACGGACACGTGACCTTTGACACGAGTCATGGGTTTCCTAAATTTTTCCAAAACAAAAAAATATTTAGGTGGCGACTCTGTATCTGGCAAAACATTCCATTTTTGGCATTTTTGATTCAAAATCGATTTTTCAAAAGATTTGCCAGATTTGGACTCTTTGGTGTTTATCTATTTCACATTGCACTTGTGAGATCAGATTTAGAACCGTAGAAGTCTGATACTGTAGGGCTTATTCGACTTCCGAAAAAGGGTATGAAAAGTCGAGCTACAGTTCCTGGCGACTCTGCTGGAGAATTAGAGAACTTGACTTGAAATTCATGATATGAAATTTTATCTAAACTTATATGTTTCTTTGCATTGCATTTGCATTGGTACACCTAAGTCACTGTATTTGTCATCTGCTATTCATGGACGGTTTGTCGGAGGCTTGCCTAAAAGCTTCCCAAAAGGCTGACCGGTCATGGGCTCTGCCATGATGGGAACACAACCCTTGGATCTGGACTACCGCTGTACCGTTTGATCTTCCTTTCACTTATCGGTGTTAGGTGTGAGAGGTATATTAGGTAGTCTTGCTGAGGTACCCTTCTGACCATTCGGCTTATTTACAAATCGAAAAGCCATAGAGACTGTTCCAAACTAGGACATGATGCTTATCCGAATACAAGATTGCATAAAACCGCTTTGTTTGAATAGTGAACCCTAGTTCTTGATGAAACTAGGATAGCGTAACCCTACCTCCTCATAGGGGTGTTTTGGCTCTCACTTACCTGGTATGTGCTTTACAGTGAAACTGTACAAGAATGTGCACATCAGTTGCAAGTTTGGTATCTGTTTTGGGGGCAGAATTCATTGTTGAGTGCAGTCCTACAGCTTTGATTACATCTGTGTTGGTAACATCATTAGCTGAGGTGTTGTGCGATTTCTGATTACTCCTGTAGACCGCTCGGAACTCCGCTCTGCGCGCGAGGGCGCGAATCGTTGTTCTTAGCTACTATAGTTCGGACTCATGTCACAGTTCTGTATCTAGTCTCACAAAGTGCAATGTAAGATTGATAAATCACCAAAGAGTCCAAATCCGGCAAATCGTTTTGGAAAACTAATTTTAATTAAGAAATGCCAAACATGGACTGCTTTGCCAGATTACAGAGTCGCCACCTAAATGTTTTGTTTTGAGAAATTTAGGAAACCCTGACTCGTGCCTAAGACCATGTGTCCGTCATCACCAAAGTTGCTTAGGCTCGGGAACTTAGGTACGAGAGGGGAAGGTCATGCAATGAGCACCCCCGCTCGCCCGATCAAAGGATCGACCTTTACTAACATGATATATTGTTTTTGAAAACACATGTGTTCTTATTCCGGTTTATTAGCTAGCTTACTATGTGATGCGCACAACATACAAGTATAGACTAAATCGCTCAATTTGGAACAAAATATCTCATGTTTGTTTGTTTGAAAATGGTTTGAAGTTGTTACTCGCAAGTAGGCTAAGATGCGGATTTGCCACCCTTAAGTGGGCTTAAAACATGATGATTTTGCCACCCTCAAGTGAGCTTAAAACTCACATTTTGATGAATTGTCCCAATTTAAGCAATCCAACCTTCACCCACAGGCATTCATGCAGTTATATCATTTAAGTAGTTAGCCTCATGGCAAGCATGCTATACATGGCAACACTTACACACATGCAAGGATGCTAAAACATAAACACTCACAGTGTATTCCGAGCCAAAAAAAAGAAGCTAGTTAGTAATCAATGCATGATCCTAGCTATGTCAATAATGCCTAATGCAACACATGCAAAAATGCAACTAAGATAGGCTCGACTATTCTAAGATGGCATAAGAATGCAACAACTGATACATGTATTCAAATAGGAATTGAAATATAATGCAGTTTGTATGATGCACCGAGTCCGCTGCATGCAAGACAGATGAATGGATGCACGCATGCAAACATAAGTATGCTAATTGAAATATGCCCTAAAACTAACCATCGAAAGCTGGTAAATAAAAGGGAGAAGGAAATTGGGGTTGGAAGACATGCATCATACGCACGCACACTTATTTACAACATTGTGCCCTCTCGATGGAGGGTCCGAATGAATAAGCTAAGCTAGCTACACTAAACTAAGCTATCTAACTAATCTAATTAACCTAATTAAACTAGTAATTACACAACAAAATGAATAACAAGCTACAACTAGTTATTACACAACTTTAACTAATTAACAAATTAACTAAGTTAACAACTAACTAAACATGTAGACTCAATGAAGTAGGCTGCCTCAGCTTTACCTTGAATGATAAAGGATGCATGCTCGGTCGCCTCACTCGAAAATCCATCGCGATGCCCCAATTTGCCTCTGTTTGTATTTGTTCTTAAAGCTTTACACAAAGCTCTAGAAAGCTTTTGCTCCACCATGGGAACCTCCAGGAGGGTGGCCGACCAGTTGTTGATATGGTAGACCACCTGCCGACCACTTTTCTTTGTTGCAAACTAGAAAAAGTGGTCGACCAGCTACTTTTATTGGTTGGCCGACCAGTTTTTGCTGCTAGACTCCAATTTGCTGCAACAGAGAACAAGAAGGGGCATGGCAATGTATTTGCAAGATGTGTGTGCACAACCACTCTCCCTATCATTTCGTAAGTTCAAGGGAGTGTAGTTCTCGACTCTCGGGCCACCAATCACGCATCTTGATGCATGATGGCCGAGATGCCAAGATTGCACAATCAATGTGAATGAATGCACAAATAACACATAAATGCCTTAAACTCTATCATGATTGATTAAGAGGGTTGGCGACTGAGAAATGAGGCACGTTTCATCACTTCAAGTATGAAACGTCCCTCGTTTCTCGTGTTTGGATTAACACCCAATGCAATGCAAGGTATGCACACCCAATGCAATTCGACAAGCATGCAAATATCATGGAATGCAACAAGCATGCAACAACATGCAAAATGGACTTAAACCGAATATGGATAGACCTCAATCATGCCTAAAACAGTGGCCAAAACTCAACAAAACTTAGGCCTAAAGAGCAAGGAATGCATATTCAACTTATGGCTCGCAAGTAAGGCATAAAGGCACAACTTTCAAATACATTGAAGAGCGACACATATGAGAATATGGTAGTGCTACATGCTTTGAAATGAAGTGTGTTAAATGATGCCAAATCACCCTAACAACACAAATGAGGCATGCTAGAAGGCCTAGAGCATAAGACTAGTTAAGAGTAATACATAAGGAGCATGCAATACTAGGCTTAAACCACTAAACCAACTATGGACAGAGCTTAACCATGCCAAGTTAAGGGTCAAGAACATGCTGAAATAAAGCTCAAGAGCTTAGGCAAACATGCATACAAGATGGCTCACTTTTAAGGCATAAAGCACAACTCATCAAAAGAATTGAAATAGTGAAACATGAGAGAGTATGGTCACATTACACACACTGAAATCATGTTAGAGATGAGGCCAAAGCAAGCAAACAACTCAAGTAAGCCATGTTAGAGACTATAAAACTCAAAACTAGTGAGCAAAAATGCACTAAGGCTATACAAAGCGAGGCATGCATGACCAAGACAACACAAATCAGAGCTTAAGCATGCTAAAACATGGACAAAAGCTTCCTGGTGTAGAGCCAAAATATGTTAGAATGATGGTCCAAAAGCAAGGTGCATGTTAGGCTAGTAAGGAGGATTGCACTACAAGTGCAAGGAGCATGCAAAGGGCTATCAAGCCAACCCAAAATAGACCTAAGGTATGGCAAAACAACACCAAAAACATGCTGAGATATGGCCAAAACATGCTAGAAAGACATGCTCAAACATGAAGCATACAAGACTAGTTTGCAAAATTTACACTACAAGTGTATAAAGCATGCATGAAGTGACCAAGACAACCAAAAATAGTGATATGCCATGCTGAGATAAGGCCTAATACATGCTAAGATGGAGCCAAAACAAGCATAGTAAACATGCTACTTTTATGAGCCATCAATGCAAGCATTCAAGACATAACTCCTATTTGAGACCTCAAAACACAAGTTTTAGCACTGAAAATCCACTGGATTTCAGTGGTTAAAAGGCCAAGAGAAAGTGATCTCAAGGGCCTAAAATGATGGTGTAAAACAAAGCCAAACAAGGCATGCAAGGGAGTAGATCACCCCCAACACCAAAGAAGCTTTAAACAAACATTACTAACACTTGAAAATGAAGGTTTTTATAGTTGAGAGTCAAGCCAAAATGAGCATGCAAAGATGGCTAAAAGAATAACCAAAGCAAAGCTTAAAAGAAGCTAAAGGACTCACCCTTGAAGAACAACAAAACCAGTAGCTTCTCTGAGCCAAAACCAACTTTAGGAAGCCTAAACAAGTTCTATGGCATCTCAGCTCCAAGGTTAAGAGGTTTGGCTAAGGGGCTGTAATGCAAAAGTGAAGGAACAACACTCTTTAAGGCATAAAATATATATAGAGAAAGAAGAATATAGAGAGGGAGATTTATGTATGACTCCAAGCCAAATTTCAGAACTTGGAGAAGGGAGGGAGAGCCTCTCTCTTATAGAACTCCAAGTTTTTAGCTTCTTGGAGAAGCTAGAAGCTTGGTTAAATCCCTTCATACACGTGTATGGAGGATGTAGTCTATGCCCTTTAGCTGGCACAGCTGGCATCCACAGACTGTGCAAAATCTGCAAGAAAGCTACCGACCACTTAAAGTGGTCGGCCAGCTACTTGTAGTGGTTGGCCGACCACCACAATTGGTCTCCTAGGAAAGAAAGTGGTCGGTAGGTGGGGGAGTGGTCTGCACACTAAAAGCAAGCCAATGGTGTGGTGGCCGACCACTTTTGGTGGTCCAAAGACCAAGAAAACCAATTGGTCGACCAGAAAACTGGCTGGCAGGAAGAAAAATGGTCTCCAAGGGGAAGAATTGGTCTTCCACCCTTATTCCACCCTCCAAGCAAGGAAAACAAGGTTTATGCCAAAAACAAACCAAAAAGGATGCAAGATAAGAGTCCGAGGGTCAAGGCGCGCAGCCGGAAGCCCCGAAAACTAGTCTACGGGCACAAAAAGTGGTCTCCGACCACAAAAAGTGGTCTCCAAGACCTCTGTGCCCCTCTAGACCAAGGCAACAAGGTGTGGTCCGAAAACCAGTCCAAAAGGAGAACGTTAAGCGGTCCCGAGACAAGGCACACGGCCGAAGGCTCCAAAAATCAGAAACTAGTCTCCAAGCAGGAAAAGTGGTCTACGACCACAAAAAGGTGGTCTACAGACCTCTCCCTGCCTCTAGGGAAGAGAAACAAAGCTTGGTCCACAAACCGAGCCAAAACACAAAGAGTTCAAAGGCCCGGAGGTAAGGCACTCAGCCGAAAATCTCGAAAACTCGAAACAAGAACAAACATGCGCGATCATCGAGCGCTCAATCGATGACATCTGAGTCTTAAGGTCGGTCAAAAATGGGGTGTCTACAACTGCTTTCTTTTTTGCTTTATTTCTTTTTGGCTAGGTAGTTTAACACCATAGCTTCAGAAAGTTCGGATACTCGCCAAGTACTCTGGACCCGAGTCAGAAGGCTTTGCAAAGCTAGGGATCTTGTTTGGGGACAGCCCGTGTTTACTTCACTCCCATCGGTTACAAGATGGAGGAGAGTCAGGCAGAGTTCATCGGTCCAGTTTTTACAATAGTCGTCCCTTAATTCACCTGTATCTAGTCAGGCTCAGGGACAGTCTTCTACTTCTAGTCCAGCACGAGATCACTCGCCTATTCCGATGACACAATATCCCCCAGTTAGTATGGAGGAATTGATACATCATCTTCAGCAGACAGTTGAAACCCTACAGCAAGATATTACCCGTCAGGCCGAGGTCACAGCCCGTCAGGATGATGTAATAAACAGGCTACAACAATAGCAACCATAGTCGGCAGTGGCCTCTGTATCCCATACACCTCCCACGGGTATCCCAGCACCCGGAGCCACTGCCTATACTGCTAATGTCCAAGAAAATCAGGTAACTCGACAGAGCCGATCCTAGCACAAGCCTCCAAAGTACTTGTGTATCAAACTGAGGCTCCATTTGAGTTTGAGGTGGACCCGACTGTGCATAAGGTTAATAAACTGGATAAGCTATTCAAGAGAGCACAAGGTGTTAACTCCATCTTGGACATAGAGGACGGGTATACCGACTCTGTAGTGACATTGCCAGATCGGTTCAAAATGCCGCACATTGATCGATTCGATGGCGCCAGAGATCCCATGGTTCATCTACGGCTGTTTTCAGACATCTTGCAGTCGATGGGCTTGACTAGACTACAAAAGCTGTCTCTCTTTGGCTGAACCATGTTGGGTATTGCGGCTATATGGTATGCGAAGTTGGAAGATTCTGTCAAGTAGAATTGGGAGGAGATGGCCGAGGCCTTTGTTGCTTAGTACTTGTATAACACACAAATCGAGGTCATAACTCATGATCTTGAGGCAACGCACCAAGAGCCGAAGGAGGGCTTCCTAGAATTTGTGACGAGGTGGAGAGCTAAGGCCTCAATGATAACCACAAGGCCTTCTGAGAAAGATCAGATAAGGATGGTAGTCCGCAATCTGCACGGTAAGTTGTTACAGAAGATGATTGTCTTATTTCTGTTCACATTCACTGAACTCTATGAGATTGGGGTGCCAATCGAAGATGCCATGAAACAGGGGTTGATTACAAATGAGAAGGAGCTAGAAAAAAGTTTTTTTGTGCGCAATTCGAACGCTACCACCAGTGGTAGCACAGCTGTGAGGCCGTCAGATGTGAGCGTTGTCACCACCACAACCAAGACTGCCAATCCTTTTGCCAACACAGCTCCACAAACTTCAGCTAACCTTGTCCGATCCTAGAGGACCTTTACCCAACTCTACATGACCCTATCTCAAGCCATGAAAGTGCTAGTCAAAAAAGGGCACCTCAAACCATTAGAACCCTACCCATTACCTGATCCTTTTCTATCCAAACACAACCCCGCAAAATACTACATGTTTCACCAACAGCGTGGTCATGATACCGACCAATGCTTCTGACTATGTCATGATATTCAAGACCTCATTGACAACAAGTGATCGCACCACCCTAGAAACCAAATGTAACTACAAACCCACTCCCAGCCCACAATCAAGTTCCTCCACCTCAAAATCTAAACCTGATCCATACACCGACTATCCCTTATGATCCCAACGTATATATTACCCCTTTCTACCTACCAAGACCGACGTTGTTCATTCCCGAAAGCATAGATTTGTATATGATGGACACGTCCACACTTCAACCTAAGCCTGTGGTGGTGACAGTTGCAGTAGAAAGGAGGTCGACCTTGGAAGAAGGTATGAGTCCGTTGTCGGAGAGCTCTGAGGACTTGCCTAATGGGGTGTACGATCTAAGTTGCTACATTGTGCCGATTGGTTAAGTCAAGCCTGAATTGGTATTGCCAACTATAGTAAAGGTTAATGTGGTTAGGGAAATATAGCTCGACTTTTCGTGCCCCCTTTCGGAAGATGAGAAGCCCTATAGTATCGGACTCCCGCGGTTCTGAATCTGATCTCACAAGTGCAATGTGAAATAGATAAACACCAAATAGTACAAATCCAGCAAATCTTTTGGAAAATCGATTGTGAATCAAATTGTCAAAAATGGATTGTTTTGCCAGATACAGAGTCACCACCTAAATATTTCTTGTTTTTGGGAAATTTAGGAAACCCATGACTCATGCCAGAGGCCATGTGTTCGTCATCACCAAGATTGTCTCGGCTCAGGAACTTACGTACGAGAGTGGAAGGTTATGAATTAAGTAACGCCGCTCGCCCGATCAAAGATCAGCCTCTACTAATCATGATATGAATCTTATCTACATTATATGCTCTTGTTCCGATTTATTAGGCTAGCAACACTATGTGATGCACGTATACACAAGTATAAACTAATTTACAAGAATTGGAACACTTGATTCATGTTTCTTTTGAAAATTGTTTCAAATATGTACCACTTGAAAAAGTAATCGCATATGAATATTACTCAAATTATTCCAATTCAAGCAATTAGCCTCATGGCAAGCATGCAAGACATGACAACAATCATACTCATGCAATTATGCTAAAGCGAATAAAGTACTCCAAGCCAATAGAGAAACTAGTTAGAGGAATGCATGATTCCTAGCTATGCAATATGACTAATGCAACACATGTGAGATGCAATTACTAGGCTCGGTTACTAATATGGCGTATGAATTAATTTGATAGCATGCGGTCTAAGCATGTATTCCAAGAAGTATTAAACTAACAATGCAAGTTAGAATGATGTGCCAAGCCCAATGCATGCAATACAAGTGAATGCAAACATGGATTACGATAAACAAAACATGATGCCCTAAACTAACCATCATAAGCTAGTAAATAAAAGGGAGAAAGACGTGGGATTGGAAGACATACACATTATTACAACATTGCGCCCTCGCACTAGAGGGTCCGAATGAATAAACTAACTAATTAACTAAGGCTAAGCTAATTAATTAACTATTACAAACCCAAATGAATGAATTAGCTAAACTACTTAACTCATTATTACAACAAATGAACTAATTAATTAACTAATCTAGCTAATTAAAATGATTATAACACGAGACGAATTAGCAATTCTAACTAATTAATTATAAAGCCACTACTTTAAGCACAACACTAATATTATTACAACATGGATCCCGAGGATTGGTGGAGGGCTCATGCATGAATGCTGTTTCTACTCGAAACAGCCACTGTTTTTGCTGCCAAATACCTCTGTTGCACAGTAGAACACTTGTACTATTTTCCACCTCCAGACCAATTCTGTTCTGCTTCAAAAGTACATTGTTGGATTTTGCACAGGTGATTGGTAGATGGCCTACCATCCACTGATGGTGGCCTGCCGGCCACTGGAGGTAGCCTGTCAGCCACAAATAATAGCCTGCTGGCCGTTGATGACAGGATTGTCCTGCTGCAATAGAGAGCAAACAGAGCAGGGACAGGGTTTTCTCAAGGATTTGTTTGCATAATTTACCCCTCCTTATCATTTGAACAGCTCAAAGGAGTGGCAAAACTTGATTCATAAACCATCAGTCTATGCAATTTCATTGCATGATGGCTTATGAACCAAAGTGTGCAAGTTCAATAAATGTAAAAAAATAAGACTCTCAAACGGCCTCCCTATCATGGATTGATCAAGGGAAGTGGTTGACAATGAATCTTGAACCGTTTTCATCACTAATGAGTATGAAACGACTCGAGACTCAAGGGTTCAATTAATGTCCGATTGAACCCTGTAAACATCCCATTTTTGACCGTCCTCAAGGCTTGGATGTTCTCGCAGGTACATCCGATGATGAGTTTGATTGCTCGTCGAGTGCTTGAAGTCCACAATGGAATGCCACAGCTATTTGCACAGGTTAAAGCATCTTCCAACACGTGTGTGGCTGGATATTTATGAGGAGATTTTGCATTGTTTATATATTGAAGCCCTCTCTTGCATGTGGCAGGCTTATAAAATTTTGAAGACAAAAAAATTATGTATCTTTCTCTAGAATTCTCTCTCTCTCTTGATATTTTGTGCCTTATACCCTAAATTCTCTACACTCTTACAGATGAACCCTTGATCAAACTTGATCACCATTGAGTTGAGGTTACTTGATGCCCTCTTTGAGCTTTAGAAGAGGACTTTGGCTTGGTTTAGCTTGGTTTTGATGCCTAAATTGAATCTTGTCTTCAAGAGGAAGAACACTTGTATTTTGAGCTTTATTTAAATACTTGTTTTGCCATCTTTACATACTATTTTAAGGCTGGTTTTGACCTCTTAAAATCTTTGTTTTATGGTTTAAAAATGGTGGTTTGAAGTTCCTTTTGAGTTAGGGGTGGTTCACCCTTTTGTTCCTTGGTTTGTTAAAGTTTTTGTGCTATCTTCCAACACTTTCAACTCAACTTTTCTGTCCTTTTTAACCACTGAATTTCAGAAAATTTTCAGTGGCAAAAACTATGTTTTGAAGTCCAAAATAGAAGGGGTTAGCCTCCCCTCCTTGTGTCTTGTTTGCAAGCCTAGATAGCTTAACATGTGAGCATGATTTTCTAGCATTTTGTACCTTAATCTCAGCATTGTTTTTGCTAATGTTTTGACTAGTTTTAGCTCTATTTTGAGCTGGTTTGATTCTTTGAGGCTTGTATTATGTGGTTGTGGTGTAATTTCCTTCACTAACTTTGTGTTTCTAAGCTTTGAGCATCATTACTTTGAGTTAAAAGCATGTTGTAGTGTCATTTTGCATGTAATTTTAGCATATATAGCTCTGTCATATTCTCATTTGTTTCACTCTTTAAATTACTTTTGAGAGTTGTTTCAAGTTTGGGACCTTTTAAGCTTGAGATAGAGTTTGTGCTTAATTGTTTTAATCCTCTTTTGAGGGTTTCTATTAGCCAACGGCATGAACTCTCTCTTGCCTTACATCATCCCTTGGTTGAAACTTTTCTCTCTCTAGAGGAATCTCACCAATGGACTAAATCAATTAAAGAATGAGTTGGTAACTTAAAGTGAGTAAACAAAAGTAATAAGTAAAACTTGAGCAAGATAAGCATGTTATGCTACATTGCATGTGTTCAATTCGACGTTATATTGAACACAAGGAAGATTGGAGCATTTCATACTCAAAGTGATGAAATGAGCCAATCTCCTTGGTCTCCACTGCCTGTGATCACACATGATAAGGTGGTGGTCTTGAGTCTTATTTGTGCATTTATTGAAATTGTACAACTTGGATCTTTGGCCATCATGCAATAAAATTGCTTGATTGGTGGTTTTGGATCCAAGAGTGCCACTCCTTTGAGGTTTTGAGATGATAAGGAGAGGCACAGTACAAACATACCCTTGGAAAAACCTTTATTTTCCTCTGTTTGTGCTCTATTGCAGTGTGGTGACTCAGAGCACCAGTGGCTGGTAGTGCCTCACCAGTGGCCGGCAGTGCCTCATTCTTGGCCAGCAAGGCACACTTTTGGCCAGCAGTAACCTTCCATGCTTGGCAGGCCACTGGTGCAATCCTCAGCAATTTGTTGGTAAGGTGGAGCAAAAAGATTCTAGAGTATGGACAACCCTGGAAACAGAGCCTCTCAAGAGCATAACGATGACTTTTCAGGGAAAAAACCGAGCATATGCATATTCCACTTCCCGAGGCAGAGCAGTGGCAGCATAGTTTAATATCTCGCATGCTTAATTAGTGTACATTTGCTTTAATTAACTTGTTTGCTAATTAGTTAAAGTGTTGTAATAGTTAGTAATTAGTTTACTAGTTATTCATTTGATTTGTAATAATTAGTCTAATTAGCTTAATTAGATTAGTTTGATTAGCTTAGCTTAGATTAGCTTAGCTTTTATTTATTCGGACCCTTCTTCGCGAGGGCGTAATGTTATAATAAGTGTGCGTGAGTGTGTGCATGTTTTCCAACCCCGCGTCCTTCTCCCTTTTTTTTAATCGCTTTCGATGGTTAAATTAGGGGCACGTTTCAATTAGCATACCTTTATGCTTGCATGTTTGCATCCATTCATTTGTCATGCATGCACCGAGGCTCGGCGCATCATTCAAACTGCATAGTCATTTCAATACACTTCTTTGAATACGTGTTTAAAAGCATGTTGTTCAAGTTGCTTCATGTGCCATATTAGTAGCCGAGCCTATTAATTGCATTATTGCCTGTGTTGCATTAGACATCTCGTATAGTTAGGATCATGTATATTTCTAACAAGCTTTTGTTTTGGCTTGGAGTACTCGGTGAATTTTATACTTTAGCATACTTGCATGAGTGCGATTGCCTTGTTGCCATGTCTAGCATGCTTGCTATGAGGTTATGCTTACTTGCTAAACTGCATGAATGCTTGTGGATGGAGGCTTGTTGTTTGAATTAGAACGATTCAATGAATATACGTTTTAAGCCCACTTTGTTGTGGCAAAATCCTGTTTTAAGCCCACTATGTTTGGTGGCAAATCCGCATTTTTAAGTCCACTTGAGGGTGGTAAATTCAAACTATTTTCAAAAACAAACATGAGTTGAATTCGTTCCAATTCTTGCGATTTTAGTCTATATTTGCTTGTGTATGTCACCTAGTAAAGTTAGCTAATAACCGGAATAAGAACACATGAGAATTATAAAACATCATATCATGATTAGTAGAGGCCGATCCTTTGATCAGGTGAGCGAGGGTGCTAATTTTAGGACATTTCCCTCTCGTACCCAAGTTCCCAAGCCGAGACGACTTTGGTGATGACAGACATGTGGCCTTTGGCACGAGTCAGGGTTTCCTAAATTTCCCCAAAATAAAATATTTAGGTGGCGACTCTATAATCTGGCAAAACAGTCCAGTTTTGGCATTATTTGATCTAAAATCTATTTTCCAAAATGATTTTTCGGATTGGACTTTTTGGTGTTTATCAGTTTCGCATTGCACTTGTGGGACTAGATTCAGAACCATAGGTAGAGTCTGAACTGTGAGGCCTTCTTTTCAAACCCTTTTCCGAAAGGCGAGGGCGCGGAAAAGGCGAGCCCACAGTTTCTGGAAACTCTGCTGGGGATTTAGAGAACTTAACTCGAACTCATGATATGTTGTTTTATCTACACTTATGTGTTTCTTTGAATTTTCATTTGCATCGGTGCGCCTAAGTCACAGTGTTTGCCATTTGCTATTCCTGAACGGTTTGTCGGAGGCTTGCTTGGAAAAGTGTGCCATAAGGTTGACTAATTGCGAGCTCTGCCACGATGGGAACACAAGCCTTGGATCTAGACTACCGCTATACCGTTTGATCCTCCTTTCACTTTTCGGTGTTAGGTGCGAGAGGTATATTACGTAGTCTTGTTGAGGTATCCTTTTTGACCAATCGACCTAGTTGCATATCGGAAGCCATAGAGACTGTTCCAAACTAGGACAGGTTGCTCACCCGAATACAGGATTGTATGAAACCGCTTGTTTGCATAGTGAACCCCTAGCTCCTGACGAGATTAGGACAGGGCAACCCTACCACATCATAGGGGTGTTTTGGCTCTTGCTTGCTTGATACGTGCTTTTAGTGTGTAACTCTGCAGGAATGTATGTATAAGTTGTAAGTCTGGGTATCAGTTTGAGGGTATCAATTTTGAGGCATAAAATTTGGGGCAGAAATCAGTGTTTGAGTACAGTCGTCCAGCTTATGATTTCAACTGTGTGTTGTCTTTGTCTAAGCTGAGGTGCTGTGCATTTTCTGATTTTTGTTTTTTTTGCTTTATTTTTCTTTTTGCAAGGTAGTGTTTCACAATTGCTTCAGACGAGGCAGTTACCCTCCAAGTACTCTGGACTCGAGTAAGGCATATTTACCAATTTGAGGATCTAATTGGAGGACAACCAGTGTTTACTTTGCTACCCCTGGTTACCAGATGGAGGAGAGTTAGACATAGCTCACCGGTTCATGAGTCGCCAATTCAGCAGTTACTGACTACTTCACATGTGCTTAGTCAAACCTAGTTATCTGTTTCAACTTCAGAAAGGGAGACCATAAATCAGCACCCCTCAGTCAATATGGAGGATATGATGCGCCAACTTCAACAGACTATCGAGAATATGCAGTTGGATACTGCCCGCCAAGCGGAAATTGAAGCCTAGCAGGCTGAGTTGATTGCTAGGCTACAGCAACAGTAGCTGCAGCAAGCAACAGCCTCTGCATCCCATCCACCTCCTACAAACATTCTAGTACCCAGAGCACCTGCTCCCACAGCCAATGTCCAGGAAAATGCGGACATCCCAGTGGATCCGGTTCCACCCCAGACCGGTTTACCCAACAGAGGTGCCCTTTGAGTTTGAGGCTGACCCTACTGCGCTGAAAGTAAGCAAGCTTGAGAAGCTTTTTAAACCGGGTCAGGATGTCAATTCAATTCCAGATATAGAGGATGGCTATACCGATGTAGCAATGACCTTGCCAGATAGGTTTAAAATGCCGCATATAGACCGCTTTGATGGCTCGGGTGATCCCATGGTCCACTTGCTGCTATTTTCAGACATTTGGCGGCCAATGGGCCTAACTAGACTTCAAAAGTTATCCCTCTTCGGCCAGACCTTGTTGGGTATCGTGGCCATTTGGTATGCTAAGTTGGAAGATTCTGTGAAGAGGAGCTGTGAAAAAATGGCTGAGGCCTTTATCAAGGTCACAACTTATGATCTCGAAGCAACTTGTCAAGAGTCGAATGAGGGCTTCTTCGATTTTGTCACTCGATGGAAGGTCAAGGCCTCCATGATGACCACCCGGCCAGCTGAAAAGGACCAGATAAGAATGGTCGTCCGTAATCTGCAACCGAGGCTGCTACAGAAGATGATAGTCTTACCTTTGCCTACATTTGCTGACCTCCATGAAATAGGGGTGCAGATAGAGGATGCAATGAAACAGGGTTTGATAGACCACGAGAAAAAACAGCCCAAGAGGGATTTTACACACGGTTCTAATGCGGCTACATGTAGTAATGTAGTTGCAAGGACCTTTGATGTTGGTATGGTCACCTCCACATCGAAAACAGCCACCCCCTTTGCCGGTACATCTGAAACCACCTCACAACCTGTAAAGCACCAACCTCGAGGCCAGAGGGTTTTCACCCCACTCTACATGTCTCTATCTGCGACCTTGAGGGTCCTGATCAAACAGGGACATCTGAAGCCCCTAGAGCCGCGCCCATTGCCTAATCCCCTCATTCCTACACACAACTCGGCCAAATACTGCGCCTTCCACCAATAGCATGGTCACGACACCGACCTATGCTTTAGATTACGTCATGAGATTCAGGATCTCATTAACAACAAAGTGATAGTGCCTTCTCAAAAGCCTAACGTCGCTACAAATCCTCTCACCACATAACCAAACCCCTCCACCCCGACAAATAAACCTTATCCAAACACTGGTCGTCCCATACGACCCCAGTATATACATCACTGCCTTCCACCTACCTAAGCCGGCACTGTTTATCCCAAAAAGCACAGACTTGTGCATGATGAGCACGCCTATATCCCAACCCGAACTTGTGGAGGTGGCTGTGGTAAAAGAAGGCATGCCTGAGGGCTTCATGAGCTTAACTGAAGAAGAATACAACCCGTGCCGTTACATTATGCCAACAAGTCAAGCCAAACCAGGGGTGGAATTGCCAACGAGAATGGAGGTTAATGTAGTCCGGGAGGACGAACCAAGCCAGGGACTGGATGACTTAGCTGAGCTCGAGGAGGACATCAGCAATCTACAGTTCTTCGATGAACAAGATTTGGGGAGTGTACAAATTGACTGGTTTGATATGAACGGATCAACGGCTAATATGGGGTGGCTCAGTGGTGAACTGTATGTTGATGAGGGGTCTCAACCAAAGCAGGAACAGCTGACAAGTCAGGCTAGACCAGGGGTGGAATTGCCAACGAAAATAGAGGTTAATGTAGTCCGGGAGGACGGACCAAGCCAGGGACTGGATGACTTAGTCGAGCTCGAGGAGGACATCAGCAATCTACAGTTCTTCGATGAACAAGATCTGGGGAGTGTACAGATTAATTGGTTTGATATGAATGGATCAACAGATAATACGGGGTGGCTCAATGATGAACTGGATATTGATGAGGGGTCTCAACCAAAGCAGGAACAGCTGGAAACGGGAATTACTATAACGGCCGAAACGGTCGATGACAAGGAAAAGTTGCTGGAGAGCACAGGTACAAAGAATTTTTCTCAAGAATTGAGTAGCGTTAGTACAGTCGATACAGAACAGGAGGCTGCACTAAAGCGGCTCGATCATGAAAGAATTGAGAATAATCAGAAGGCTAGAAAAGCCAAAGGCCCTGCGGGGATTGACTGTGATGCGGATGTGGGAATATTTATAACAGAACCAGACAGTTGCTTGTCGATTGCTGGAGGAATGTGGTGGGAAGATTATGATTTGCATCTTGCCTACACGGATGAAGATTGGGGACATAATCTGCCAGACGATACTTGGTATTCCGAAGAAGTGGATCATATGACCAGGAGCAGGCGGTACTTTAAGCCCCCACACCTAGACCAACCAGAAGCATCGAGGAAAGATAAGGAGACAAAAAATCAGAAGGAGAAACTGCTAGAAGAAGAAGCTGTATTGAAGTAGCTGAAGAAGATTCAAGCAGACATATCCATTTGGGGATTGCTCATGGCTTCACGGGTGCACAGACAAGCCGTTTTATCAGCAATGGATAAGGCTAAGCTTTCTATCGACACAACCTCCGAGCAGTTAGTGGGACTGGCCTTCCCGGGAGGGGCTTCGCCGACTTTGACCTTTACAGATAAGGAATTGCTGCCTAAGGGTTTTGAGCATAACATACCACTATATATCTTTGTTGAATGTGAAAAGAAGTGAATACCAGTCGTCTTGGTTGATACTGGGTTTGCAATTAATGTGTGCCCGTCGCGCACGACCTATGCTATTGGCTTGAAGCCAGCAGCCTTTGTACCAACGGACCAGGTGATTCGGGCTTATGACAATATAAGCCGGGAAGTGATGGGGACAGTCCGGATCAGAACGTAGGTTGGCCCGGTGTAACAGGACATTGAGTTTCATGTCCTGGATGTTCCGACCACTTTTAACTTATTCCTTGGACGGCCGTGGCTGCACCAAGTGCAAGTTGTCTCTTCCACTCTACATCAGATGTTGAAGTACCCCTATGGGAAGGGGGTAGCTATTGTTTTTGGGAATTCTTCTATACATCCCCCGCCAAAAGTCACTACACCGGTATTGGAAATTGTACACGGCGATGAGGATGTTTTCATGTCTGGGTTCACCTTGGTTGAGGCCCAGGTGGTGTAAGATATCTTGGCTATTGATAAGGGGTTGTACATCAGTGCTCAATCAGTCTACCTCATGAATAAGCTATAGCATGTACCCGGAATGGGATTGGAAAGAAGCGGCCAGAAGGGTGTTGCTGCATTAGCCGAAGTGCCACATAACCCTCATATGTTTGGTCTAGGTTACACGCCTACCAGAGAGAACTGGGTGAGAAAAGGGAAGGAAATGGCAGGAAGAGCCAAAGCTAAGCAAAGTGGGAAGCACTATGAGTTAGTGTATAGGCCCATGCAAGGAACCCCGAACAGCCTCTTTGTCCGGGAGGGGGAAGATTTCCCATTTTGTGGCTTTCCTGAGCCATGGTTGAACTCTGAGAGCGACGTTTGTCCGGCTTTGAGATCTTCTTCGACCTGCAGCTGCAAGAGGATGAAGTTGCAGAAGAACAGACTGACCTACCAGCTGAGGCTGAACAGAGTACAGAGGATGAGTCCGATGGCAGTGAACTTGAGATAGGAGCAGTGTTGGCTTGTCTCCTTTCGGATCCTCAGATCAAACCGAAGAGCTTGGGGGATGACTTCACCGTTTCCATGATTGGAGATTAATTAGTTGTGGACCCTTCCGGTACTATTCTGGATGCATCTATCGCACTCTCTTTCGTTTGGTAGTTCGAGGAGGGCTTTTTGTCCAACAGTTCTGAATCAGGTAGTGAATCGGAATCTGATTCCACAGATTCTGTGGAGTCGGAATCAGATTCCAGTTCTTGTAAGTCGGAGTCTGATATTCCTAGGGTTGATAACTCAGATGCCATTATTTTGTCCAGGTCGTCTTTTTCCTTTTCTTTTGAGTCAGTTGTAACCAAGGAATTGGACGAGCTGGAAGCTTTTGATGAGAATGGTACCGCTACTATTTCTAAGTACTTTTCTATGCCACTTGTGTATTACATTGATCATGACTTTCAAAATTTTGATAAAAACGATGAGGAAGGAATTCCTTTGGTTTTGAAACATTTGATTGATCGAGAGGAGGGGAGGTTTGTAAAACCCCTGGTTGATGAAATCATTTCAATTAATGTGGGTACTGAGAAGGATCAGCGTTTGGTCCAGATCGGGTCCACGTAGTCTTCAGAGGAACACGAGCGTTTAGTCGCTCTATTAAAAGATTTCAAAAATGTTTTCGCGTGTTCCTACGAAGACATGCCTAGAATCGATCTTGAGATTGTACAGCACCAGATCCCTCTTGATTCTGAGGCCCGACCCATCAAGCAGAAGCTTCAGAGAATACGCCCGGATTGGGCTTTGAAAATCAAGGAAGAGGTCACCAAGCAGGTAGATGCAGGGTTCTTGCTAGTATTTGAGTATCCTAATTGGTTGGCCAACATTATTCTGGTGCCGAAGAAAGATGGTAGAATTCGAGTGTGTGTGGATTTCAAAGATCTGAACAAAGCCAGTCCGAAGGACGACTTTTCTCTACCGTACATCGACGAATTGGTGAACTTCACCACAGGCCATGCGTTGCTCTCCTTTATGGATGGGTTTTCTAGGTATAACCAAATCTTGATGGCGCTCGAAGATAGAGAGAAGACTGTCTTCACCACGCCGTGGGGAACCTACTGCTACAGGGTAATGTCGTTTGGTCTGAAAAATGATGGGGCTACTTATCAACGGGCTGCAACCACGATCTTGCATGATATGATCCACAAAGAGGCTGAGGTGTATATGGACGACATGATTGTCAAGTCCAAGAAAAGAGAGGGCCACTACACCACCTTGAAGAAAATTTTCTAATGGATAAGAGAATATCGGTTGTGACTAAATCCACAAAAGTGCACTTTTGGTGTCACAGCAAGGAAGATGCTAGGGTTCTTGTTTACACAAAGGGGCATTGAGGTTGATCCTTCCAAAAGCAAGGCCATCCTGGAAATGCCACCACCAAGGACTGAAAAGGAGGTGCGAGGCTTTCTAAGAAAAGTGTAATTCATAAGACGGTTTATTGCAAAATTAACCTTGACTTGTGAACCACTATTTGGTCTCCTGAAGAAAGGAAAGAAATTTCAATGGGATGACCGATGCTAGGTTGCTTTTGAGCAGATCAAGTAGTATCTACAGAACCCACCCGTGTTGTCATCGCCGGAGCCGAGGAAGTCGTTGATTTTGTATTTGTCAGTAACCGACATGACTATGGGTTGTATGCTTGCGTAGAAATTTGAGGATAGAGTGGAGAAAGCCATCTATTACCTGAGCAAGAAGATGCTGGAATATAAGACCCGTTACACCCCGCTGGAGAAGACTTGCTTGGCCTTGGTATGGGCTACCAGGAAGTTGAGGCACTACCTGTAAGCTCACTCCGTAATTCTGGTTTTGAGATTAGATCCCATCAAATATCTCTTCGAGAAACTAGCGCTTACAGGTAGGCTAGCCCGTTGGCTGCTTCTTCTCTCCGAATTTGATTTGAAGTATATGACTCGCAAGTCTGTCAAGGAGAGATCTGTAGCAAGGTTCCTAGCCGATCACCCAGTGGAGGGAGATGAAGCAATAGAGTATTTGTTCCCAGATGAGGCCATTCTGCAGGTCGAGGAAGAGATTTGGACCATGTACTTTGATGGAGCATCCAACTAGTACGGTTATGAGATAAGGGTGTTGCTGATAGCACCCGACAATTCCCACATACCTTTAGCTTTCAAACTCTGATTCAAGGTATCGAACAACGACGCAGAATACGAGGTATGTATTGCTAGCTTGGAAGTCGCCCTAGAACTAGGGGCAAAACGGTTGGATGTCATTGGGGACTCGAACCTGGTTGTGTCTCAAGCAAAAGGAGACTGGAAATTAAGGAAGAAATGATGAAAATCTATTACCAAACTCTGGACGTTCTGATTCCCAAGTTTGAGAAGCTAACCTTCACGCATCTGTTAAGAGAGAACAACAGGTTCCCTGACGCTTTATCAACTCTATCTTCCATGATAGACATCCCTTTGGGAGTCCAGATGTGTCCGATCATTATTGAACAGACGTATGTGACGGCCTATGAGCTGATCGCCGTAATAAAAGAAGTACAAGATCAGAACCCCTGGTATCATGACATCTGGAACTTAGAGATGGCAATGGGGACCCGGCCCGACGGGGACCCGACCCCCCGACCCCGAATTGAGTGGTGATTCCCCGAAAAATATCCCCGTGGGGACGGGGACGGTATTTAAAATTTCATCCCCGATGATATATGGGCCGGGGACGGTGATACAGATTTCATCCCCGGCCCCTACCCGCCCGATTTACCTTGATTTATTTATATATATATATATTATATATGTTTCAACTTTGAAAGCTGTGTTGTTGTTATATATTATATTATATTTATATATTATATTACATATGTTTCAACTTCCAAAGCTGTTATATATTATATTATATTTATATATTATATTACATATGTTTCAACTTCCAAAGCTCTGTTGTTGAATAGCTCACACGCATACCTGAGCCAGTGAGCACTCTCTTCTCTTCTCTCTCTCTCTTTTCTCTTCTCTTCACACAGGCCTTAATCACGCTCACGCGAGCCTCCTCCAACTTCCAAGCCACCACCGCCTCCTCCTCCTCCTCCTCCAAGCCACTGCCGCTTCCTCCTCCGTCGCCACGGCAGATCTGATGGAGTGCAGCACATCGTCGATCTCCACCGCCGTCCTCATCCACCGATTTCCTTCGCCGATCTCCACCGCCGCCCTTCTCCGTTGATATCCTCCTCCGCCCTCATCAGCTCAGATCTGTAAGATCTGATGATTTGTAAATTTTTTTTTTGATCTGATGATTTGTAATTTTTTTTTTGATCTGTTGATCATCTGTAATTTTTTTTTTTTGATCTGTTGTTTTTTTTGTTGATCTATGTTGATGATGTTGAATGTTGAAATAGATCTGATTTTTTTTTTATGATCTGTTATTCTTTTTTTTTTGTTGATCTATGATCTGTTGAAACAGAGTTGGATCGGGGACTTTTCGGGGTCGGGGAAACCCGATCCCCGTTAAGACGAGGATGGGGTATGTGAGTTCCCGTCGGGATCGGGGGGACGGGAAGTTTTGGCCATCGGGATCGGGGGCGGAGGTGGTCCCGCCCGCCCCGTTGCCATTCCTACTGGAACTTCTTGGAAAATGAGGTTTATCCACTAGGGGCAAATGCCAAAGATAAAAGGGCAATATGGAGAATGGCTGCTCAGTTTATCATCTGCAGGGGTGAATTGTACAAACGAGGACATCTGGGAATGCATAAACTGTGCATCAATGCAAAAGAATCAAAGCGCTCAATGGAGGCCATTCACGGAGGAGACTGCGGATCGCACATGAGCGGACTAATGCTAGCTCAGATGATTCTCAAACAGGGTTACTACTGGTCAACCGTGGAGGAGGATTGTATTGGTTTTGTTTGACGAGGCCACAAATGCCAAATTCATGCAAATCGCATGAATATCCCACCGTCGAAGCTGTATAACATGATTTCACCATGGCCATTTTCAGTCTGGGGAATTGATGTTATTGGGGCAATTACTCCGAAAGGGTCAAATGGGCATGAGTATATCCTGGTGGCAATATACTATTTTACAAAGTGGGTCGAGACCCAATCCTACGCAGTGCTGAAAGCATCGCACGTAGCCAAATTCATCAGGAATAATATCATCTGTCGTTATGGGGTCCTGAACGAGATTATTGCAGACAATGGTTCCCACTTCAAGAAATAAGTGATCAACTTGTTAGAGAAATACAACGTGGCTTTTCATAAGTCATCCACATATCGGCCGCAAACCAACGAAGCTGTTGAGGCCGTCAACAAGAACATCAAGCACATTCTACAGAAAATGGTGGAAACCTACAAGGATTGTCCAGAGAAACTGCCATTTGCTCTTTGGGGCTATAGGACTTCAATTCGAACATCTATTGGGGCAACTGCGTATTCTCTGGTTTATGGGATGGAAGCTGTTCTGCCGATTGAAGTTAAGGTTCCGTCGTTGTGAGTTATGGCTGAGTGCCTGATAGCAGAAGCGGATTGGCAACAGAGCAGGTTCGAGGAACTTATGCTGTTCGACAAGAGGAGGCTGAAAGGACTGTACCATGTCCAAGGTTATCAACGTAGAATTGCCAGGGCTTTCAACAAGAAAGTTAAGTCCAGGAATTTGAAAAAAGGGGATCTAGTGCTCAAAGACAACCGAGCTCCCATCCATGACCCTAGGGGCAAGTTCATCCTTACATCATCAAATTAATTTGGTCGGGTGGAGCTGTCATTCTTATGGACCTAGATGGCCTCGAATTCTCCTAACCAATCAACATGGACAAGTTGAAGAAATACTACCCTTGAGAGGCTCGCTAGGCCGAAAACCCAAAAAGGCGACCTAGGCAAAAGTTAGAGCACAAAAAAAATTTAAAATAAGAAAAACTGAGTTCGCAAGGTTGAAAACGCAGAAAGCGCGACCTTGGCAAAAGTTAGAGCGCAAAAGGAGAGTGTTAATACCCGAGTGAACCAGAACCGAACTACGTAAGGCTTGATTCCCATCTTCTGGATATGTAGGCAACTTCATTCTGAAGTCCAGCCATAAACACTTCCAAATCAACTGTGTCCATGAGATTGTTCTGGTCATCTTTGTCTTTTCTGTATCCAAGAGTTCGGATGTGGTCTTCACTATGAGAGCTGGTTGTAGTGCAGTGTAGTGCTATTCAGACAAGGGGCAACTTTTCGTTTGTTGGATTCGGAGTTGTACATCTTAAGGATAGATTCCGAGTGTGTCCAGTTTGATCCTTATCAAAAATGGTTTTGAGAAGTTTTAATAAAAGTTGATTTTGTTTAAATTAATCTTTTTACAACTTAGACCATTTTTGGACCAAAAGTAAAGTTTTCAGTGCCCGCAACCTTCAATTTCATTGATTTCAATACAGAGTTCTCTACCTCTTGATACAAATCAAAGTTGCTTTTTATTACATTCAAAAGGAAAACTTGAAAGTTAGATCAAAGCAATAAACTTAGGACACAGGTGAGTCAGGTGTTCCTGTGTCTCCTCCCAGAGCTTGTGGAGGCTTTCGATGCTAAAATAGGCCCGGTTTGCACCTCATCTGCAAGCCAAGCTATGCATTCACCCGAAAGGGTGCAACTAAAATTGGGAGCAGGAGCCAGAAGTTCTCTTGTCTTTCATGTAGTGGGATATCGAGCTAGTTGTGAACCTCTGATCGAAAATAAAGCCGGGTACTCTACCTCCTCTTCTGGGCAAGTCTGATCGTGTCCGAATTGACGCCTGAACTGGAATGAAAAGTAGAAGACACAGTGTGTCAAGCTAATCAACTGAATGCCAAGTTGTCGAGACATGCTGTAGCTCATCTCGGGTAGGTCAAACCAAGGGCAACACCAAGCAATGTCAGCAGCAGATCTGTTACACATCCAATGACACCACCACCCATCGTTTGGGAAATCAACTAGTCGTTGGTGAAAGAAACAGCCACGCGCTGAATATGCGGGGCAAGAGTTCACTACTTTCAACCTGTCCATGAGCCATATCTGGGGAGGGATGAAAAATAAGAGAGATTAAAGAATAAAGAGGTGTATGTGGAGAGAAAAAGTGAGAAAGGGTTTTAGAGAAAAAACAGAGCCTGAGGGCCGAGTGATGTGAAAAACACATGTGAGATAGGGTAGGAAACATTACCTGCAAGAGTAGTGGACTTCCTGCAAATTTGGTTGTTTCTCGCCGGTGGAAGGCGTCTAAGCCTATCAAAGTCTCGGCCAATGTTAAGCCAATGCAGCTCTTGCCTTCTTTCAAGCCTTGGGCTACTTCGATCAAGCGAATGCTAGACCTTTTGAAACCCAGGGCAAGTAGAAAATGAGCCAACATACACAAACAAAGGGCATGCTGGCGAAAACTTTGCCAAAGATGATCGCTGCGGTCGCTGGCGTTAGAAAAACGATAAATTAAACTGGGAATATCCAGCTCTCCGTTGTGAACTAAATATCGGGCATCGTGTAAAGTGAGCCCACATATCCTCCCTAAAGCCTGGATGTGACTAAGATGGGATTGGGGCAAGATTTCCTTGTCACGCCTGGATTCTATCAAAACTTGGAACTCTTCAATCGTCGGACATATCTCTTGTCCCCCAAAGATGAAAACATGTGTAATCAGATTCCAACATCTAGCCACGACATAGAGGAATGGAAAACACAGTGGGGTACGACTCAGCGGGAATAGTGCATTTATCCCGAAATCTCGAAAATTCAGCTTTTCCAAGCCATCCAATTTGAGAGTTTTTTGGCAAACAATGGCTCCAATTGTGGCAAAAATAGAGCTGGAATGAAAAAGCCACGAAGCTAGAGTTTTTGTAGAAGATAAGGCTGTGAGTAGAGGCCAGGTGTCAACATTTTGGAGGATCTGTACATCGATGGCCGGCAGAGGCTCATCAATGGCCGGCAGGGGCACATTGATGGTTGGCAGAGGGAATAGATGGCCGGCAGGCCATCCTTTATGGTCGACAACCCCTCTTTTATGCCCATTATGCTCCTTTATGAAGATTTAGTTGCATGCAACAGTTGTATTCTGTTATTCGCGTCTTTTGAGGTCTTGTTTTCAGTCCCTTTGGGTTTAAGCATGTTTATTTGAGTTGTATTTGTGTTGGTTATCAAGTTTTCTTTTGCTTATCGAGTTATATTTACGTTAATTAGCCTGTCGAGTTATTTTGTTGTTTTACTCTATTTGTCATGTCAATTGTTGGTCGGTTCATTACCTGATTAAGACGATGCCAATACAATGTGCAATTTTCAATCAAGATCAATTTCGTTTTTAATGTTGTGCGATGTTATGCAATGCGCAGAATGCAAAATATAACACTTTTTCATCAAAAACTGTTCTCATTTCGAACATGGTCACTTTTTGCAAAAGAGTACAAGTTTTTAAAGAAATAAAACTCGTCTGAACTGTACAAAGTGCCAACACTACTAGCAAAAAAGAAACTAAGTCAAAATATAGATAGATCAGGGCCAGCTATCTCAGGCTCGAGAGGCCCTCTTCGTCCTCTTCCTCGGTAGAGCGGACTCTGTAGCACTGTCTTCATCAGCGCTACTATCTGAATCAGAGCCCTCCTCAGCCTCCGCAGCCTTACCACTAGCAGAATCTGAGCTAGCGTCGTCGTCTCTGTTCTCAAATGACTCTAACTGTGGACTCACTGCCTCCTCATCCTCACTCGTTTCATCATCATCATCGTCTAGGATGGGCTTTGAAGAGCCACTCTCGTCACAAATGCCCCTAGCTCTGCCTCGGCCATGTGCTGGAGTCTGTCTCCTTCTCCTCTCTACTACTGGAGGCAGTACTGAAGGTCCTGCTACTGCTACCGCTGCCACTGCCGCTGCCGGTAAATATGGGACCTGAAAAGGCAGTTGGTGTATGTCAGCCACAGCATGTGTATCAGATGCAAGTGTGGCGTGCAGAACAGTGCAGGGTGAAGAAGTGTTCAGTTAAAATCCCAGTTTCAGTATATCAGCATAGATTTGATGATCGAAATGCAAGAAAACTGAAAATTTTTACCTCAATGTCGTGGAAGTCGAGTATTGCCTCCCTCCTCAAGATCATGCCCTCGAATGAGGCCAGCATCTCAAGTAACCCCTCAACGTACTCTGTGGAGGCCTGTAAATACAATTTGGAATGATCAGTGTCTGGAATGAACAAATGTCTGAGTATTTAAGCAAGAATGAAAAATGAAATGAAAACTGAAGTGCATACCAGAGGTGCATCAGGTGCCCTGACGTATTTATGACCAGCCAACGGAGGCTCGATCAAAATTTGATAAGCTTCTCCAGAGTACCGTTAACCTGTCGTCATTTCGGCTGAAGCTCCGTGAACCGACCCTACTACTGCACTGGGAGTCCCTCACTGCCGCGAACGTGCTTTCGCTTGACTCACAGCTCACCTTGCTCTTACGAACGCCAATCAGAGGCGGCATTAGGTGTGTCTGGATGAAGGTCGTGTAATCACCCTCTATACGGAAATACTCTGCCTCCAGCCCTACCATGAACTGGATTACCTTGTCAGTAGATGGACTATGTGTCACTCTCATGGACACTAGAGGTGCCATTGGTATGAATGGGGCAGACAGGCCCAAAGTCTGGCGCGCGAAGCACTCGCCTAAGAACCAGGCGCGGCAAATCGAGCCCTTGAGAAAAATGTGATGGTGGGTGATGACCCGAGCTGTATCATATTGGGCTCGGAGCCCTGACGGTATCATGGCCCAAGGATACCATGTGATTTGAAATAGAAAGTAAACAGAGTATTAGTCGCTGTCAGTTGTTATTGTGTGGATTAAAGTGGATGAACAGTAAGATGACTTTGTCTTGGGTTACCTCATGCGCCGCAACCACATCAATATACTGGCGAAAAAACATAAAGTTTTCCTGGGTCCTACGGCGGAGCTGGCCATTGTATACCCGAGAAAAGGGGGCTGTCACTGGAACCTCCTCCATAGGCTCTGGAGCGAAAACCGAAAAGTACATGTACACCCATAGCTATAGGGAAAATGCGATGATATGCGATCAATACAGTGTGTGAGTAGATACAAAAAATGCGAAGTAGAAAACATACAGTGCATGAGCAGATACAAAAAATACAAAGCAGAAAGCATACAGTGCATGAGCAAATACAGAAAATGCAGAGCAAAAAGTACATGTGTTGAACAAGTGTAAAGCAAGAAATGCCGAGCAGAAAATGTAAAGTGAAAAAGGAAGGGACTAAGCTATGTACCTCCCAAGCCCGCCAGTAACCTCCAATCAAGCTCCCACTCATGCGGGAAGTCGAGCTCATATATTCGTACAATGTAGTGAGGCTGGCTCCGCCTCAATCATAGAACTGAACTCAATGGAGCACTACCAAGGCGCTCAGCAAATACAAGCCCACAATATTCCACCTGTTCGAAAACAGGGTGGTACCAAAAATGAACATGAGGAAGCCTCTGGCGTACTACTCTGTCTTCTCAACCGTCTTAGGCTCAGTCCCCCTGAACTACTACTCAAACCAGTTGTACCAGATCATGCCTGCCCAGAGTGTCGATGGATGTGCCCCAAGTAGCGCGACCCATGTGTAGACACCCTATTTTTTACCGTCCTCAAGACTTGGACATCATCATTTGAACACTCGATGATCATCCATGCTCGTGTTCGTTTTGAGTTCCCAGAGGTCTCAGTCGCGCACCTTGCCTCAAGATCTCTTGACTTGTTTGTTTTGTGCTTCGTTATGGACCAAGGACTTGTGGTTTTGCTTCTAAGGGAAGACCGTGGCTTGTTGGCCATCCCCTCAACCCATCGGCTAAGGCATGATGCCATCGGCCATGTTTTCTTGCCATCGGCCATAAGTGTTGGCTGATCGGCACTCTTTTTGGTCGATCAGCACTCTTGTTGGTCGATCAGCCATATTTTTGAGTCGAGACCTTTCCATCTGCTTTTTGTAGATATTTTGTGCTAGCTATGACAACTGGTGGGCACAATTCTCATCCTCCATATATATGGAGGGATTGCATTCAAGACTCAAGCTTGTTGAACAAGCTTGAGAATTGAAATTCTATAAGAAGGGAGCCTCCCCTCCTTTTCCAGAGGTTCTGAAAATCTGAGATACAAGTTCTATATCTCTCACTCTCTCTCTCTATATTTTACCTCTCTCTCTTGTTTTACCTTTGTTTGTGCTCAAAAGTGTAGAATCTTCATACTATTGCACACAAACACCTAGTAGAACACCATCCTTTGGTTGCTGAGATCCTTAGGAGTTGGTTTTAGAGTTCTTGGAGTGGTTTAAGCTCAGAAAAGGTGCTGGATTGGTGTTCTTGAAGGTGTTCTTCAAGGGTGAGTAAATTACTTTTTAATCCCCCATTTTGGCTTAAGCTTTTAGACCCACTTGCAAATTGTTTTAAGCTTAACTCTAAACTACAAAAAGTTCTGATTTTTTAGGCTTGTGATGTTTGTTTAAGGTCACTTTTTGGTTGGGGGTAGTCTACCCTCTCTTGGGCCTTGTTTGGCCTTGTTTTGTGCTTTCCCTTTTGAGCTTTGGGACCATCTTGTTTTGGCCTTCTCACCACTGAAATCCAGGAGATTTTCAGTGGTGGAGAAGTGGTTTTGGAGTCTTAAATAGGAGAGGGACACCCCCCTCTCCTTGTGTCTCATATGCTTACATTAATGGCTCATAATAGTAGTATGTTTGCTTAGCATGTTTTGGCTTCATTTTAGCAAGTATTTGGTGTTATTTTAGCATGTTACACCTCTGTCTAAAGTTGGTTTAATAGCCTTTTGCATACACCATGCACTTGTCTTGCAATCCTCTCTATTGCCTTAACATGCACCTTGCATTTGAGTCATCATTCTTGCTTGTTTTGGCTCAACTTAAAGAAGCTTTTAATCATGTTTTACCATGCTCCAGCTCTGATTTGTATTGTCTTGGTCATGCATGCATTGTTTTGTATAGCCATGGTTCAATCTAGCTTGTTAGCTTTGAGTGTCCAAGTCATTAGCATGCGTTGCTTAGACCATTTTCATGATTTGGTATCATTTCATATGTGATTTCAATCCATATAGTGTTACCATACACTTCCATTTGTCATCCTTTCAATGTTTTGAAGAGTTGGTGTTTTATGCTTTAAGAGTGGCTCATTGTGCATGCTTCTATGCTTAGGTCTTTAGGATGCCATCTCAGTGGGTTTTTGGGCTTATTTTGACATGCCATAACTCTAATTTTTATTGATCAAGTCATGCCATGTTTGGCTGTAATAGGTGTAGTGTAACACCTCTTTGTTAGCCTTACATGCCTCATGCTTTTGGTCTTTTCTTCTAGCTTGTGTTGGCTAGGTTCGAGCACGATTTTGGTCTTGTATCGACCTGCCTTGGGACTATTTTGGTTGCCCTTGGCCCTTTGGGGCTTGCTTTGTATGGCCTTGGTGTAATCCCTTTCGCTAGCTTCAAGCTTTGAGCTTTCTTGCATGCTATGCTTGACTTGTGTGCATGATTTGGCATCATTCCTCACATGTTTTCAGACCTTATTGCATTGCCATATCCTCATATTTGTCACACCTTGCTCATGTTTGAGGATTGTGCATTGTTGCCTAGTTTATGGACCAATATGTGCACATGTGTGTTTTCCCCTTTGGTGCTTTGGTTTTGGCATTTTGGCCACTGATTTGGGCATGGCGGAGGTCTGCCCATTTTGGTTTAAGTCTATCTTTGCATGTTGTTGCATGCTTGACATGTTGCGTGTTGTTGCATGCTTGCTAGTTTGCATGTTGTTGCATGCTTGTCCATCTTTGCATGCCATGCATGTTTGTATGTTTAGGTTGCATTTTGCATGCTTGCTAGTTTACATTTTGTCACATGCTTGTTTAGGTTGCATTGCATTTGGCATGCTTGTTACCTTAGCCTTGCATGCATGTTCGAGTCATATTGCATTTGACATGCTTATGTTGCATTGCATAGCTTTTCCATGTTGCATGTATTGCATTGTGTTTGGTTTGGGGTGTCAAACCAAACACGAGGACTGAGGGACGTTTTGTACTTGAAATGACGAAACGTGCCTCAATCCTCAGTCGCCGACACTCTTGATCCAACATGATAGAGTGTGAGGCATTCATGTGTTTTTGTGCATTCATTCCATCTTGATTTGTGCAATTCGGCCTCTTTGGCCATCATGCATCGAAATGCGTGATTGATGGCTCGAGAGTCAAGCACTACACTTATTTGAGTCCCAAACATGATAAGGGGTGTAGTTGCACAACATTTTCTTGCAAATGTATTGCCATGCCCTTGTTTGTCCTCTCTGACAAAGGAAGCGAGCAATCAGAATGATGGCCGATCAGCTATCTTTAGTGCTGATCGACTAACAATTTTTGGCCGATAGACTAAAAAGTGGTCGATGACCCCTTTCCCTTGGCCGATGGCCATATCTTTTGGCCGATGGACTCTCAGAGTGTCCATGAGATGGTTCAGAGGCATCACAGAAGCTGGCATAGTTTTCAGAGGAGCATAAGTGTGCAAACAGAGGCAACATGGAGCATGGCAACGGATTTCCGAGCGAAGCCGATTGAGCATGCATTTGTCCCTCTTCTCGAGGCCGCTTTAACTGTTTTTGTAACTTAATTAATTTGCTTAATTAGTTAAGGTTTTGTAATAATTAACTAGCTAGGGTAGTTGATTAATTAGTTGATTTGTATTATTTATTCAGACCCTCCGTCGAGAGGGCGAATTTTGTAATAAGTGTGCGTGAGTGTGTGAATGTCTTCTAACCCTACGTCTTTCTCCCTTTTACTTAACCGCTTACGATGGTTAGTTCTAGGTCATGTTTCGTTTAGCATCCTTATGCTTGCATGTTTGCATCCATTCATCTATATTGCATGCACCGGGCTCGGCACATCATACTAACTGCATTGTATTTCAATTCCGATTTGAATACATGATTATCAAGTTGCATCTCATATGCCATCTTAGAATAGTCGAACCTATTTCTAGTTGCATTTTGCATGTGCTACATTAGCCATCTTAACATAAACTAGGATCATGCATGATTTCTGACTAGTTCTTGTTTTGACTCAGAGTACAATGTAAGTGTTTATGCTTTAGCATCTTGTATGAGTGTGAGTGTTGCCATGTCAGCATGCTTGCCATGAGGCTAATTGCTTAAGTGATATAACTGCCTGAAAGCCTGTAGGTGAAGGTTGGATTACTTGAATTGGAACAATTCATCAAAATGCAAGTTTTAAGCCCATTTGAAGTGGCAAAATCATGTTTTCTTAAGCCCATTTGAGGGTGGCAAATCCACGTCTTAGCCTACTTGTGAGTAGCACCTTCAAACCATTTTCAAACAAACAAACATGAGATGTTTTGTTCCAACTTAGGCGATCTAGTCTATACTTGTGTGTTGTGCGCATCACATTGTAAAATTAGCTAATAACCGGAATAAGAACGCATGTGTTTTCAAAAACAAGATATCATGCTTAGTACAGGCCAATCTTTGATCGGGCGAGCGGGGGTGCTCATTGCATGACCTTCCCCTCTCGTACCCAAGTTTCCGAGCTAAGGCAACTTTGGTGATGATGGACACGAGGCCTTAGGCACGAGTCAGAGTTTCCTAAATTTCCCAAAACAAAAACATTTAGGTGGCGACTCAGTATCTGGCAAAGTAGTCCATGTTTGGCACTTCTTTATAAAAATCAATTTTCCAAAACGATTTGCCAAATTTGGACTCTTTGATGATTTATCAGTCTTGCATTGCACTTTGCGAGATTAGATTCAGAACCGTGACATTGAGTTCAAACTGTAGCATACTAATGAACAAAACGGATTTCGCGCCATCTCGCACGCGGAGCTGGGACGTTCGGGCATGTCTACACCATGCTGCCTCTCACTCCCCATATCAGGGTTGAGAGGGATCGGATCACCCCCTACGCCCAAGCCAGTGATCATGGCAAAGTCGTAAGGAGTCATCGTCATCTCCCCCGTGGTGGAAAAGTGGAAGGAGTTGGTAGTGTCCCACCACCTCTCCACCAGAGCCCCTAAGAGAGGACGGCTTACTATAACCCGAGTCAGGTTGGAGTAGAAGATACCGATGCCTGTCTCATCAATGATGTCGCAAACTCTGGCTGGGAGCTCACCGTACCAATCTCGAGCGGTCGTCGTGCCATAGCCTCTGAAGGCACGAGACCCATCCTATGGTAATGCATGAGATGCAATCAGATCAAGGTAATATGAGATACAGTTGGATCAAGGCAGTGCGTGGGATCAGATCAAAACAGTGCAAGAAATGCAAACCGTTAAGGGTAGTACTATAGAAAAATAGTTTTTGTACCTTTACGGCGATGGCCGACAAATGAGACGCTGGATCTCTCAGTAGGAGGTTCTCTTGCTCGTCCTCAGCAAAGTCAATAAAGGATTTGATGCCTCCTGCGGTGGGTACTATGTGTGTCTAAGGATGGTACCTCGCTGGATCGAAGGGGCGTATGCTCAGTGGTAATGGCTCTAGCTCGGCCTTGAAGTCCTCCTTGAAATCTACTGGAGGAAGCTTGGGGAGAGCCCCGTCATGAGGAACATTGTCCGCCATCTGAAATAGATGCAAGATGAGTAAAAAATGAGGAAAAGTGAAAAAAAAGGGAAAAACTTTGAAAAGGTCAACCTTATGGGAGAGAAAAGTCAAAGATAGTCAAAGCCAGGAAAAGTGTACAGAACTCGAGGAAAACTCGAGGGGAATAAGCCTAGAATGGTGGAAATAAGGAAAGAAGCGTCGAAATCAAATTCCAATCAGTTCAAATTGAAGAGAACTTGGAGGGTTTAGTGAATAAAGTTTGTATAGGGTATTGGAAAACGCATAGAAAGCATGGATCTAGAGAGCAAGAGCACCTAGAGAGAGGGGGAGGTGATTTTCGAGCAAGGTTTTATGAGGAAATGAAGTTTGGAGTTATGTACTTAAAGACCCAAGAGTGAAAAGTCCATTTCACCCAAATCTGCCATCGATGGCCGGCAGTGGCACATCGATGGCCGACAAGGGCACACTGGTGGCCGACAGGTGGCCAGCGGCTTCCTATGGTGGCCGGCAGGTTTCCAAAAGTCTCCCCTGTATCCCTGGCTCGATTTTGTGTCCTTGGATTCCAAGTAGTGCAGGGGCTATTCAGTGTTTGATTCAGAATGGCTTCACGGAAGCTCAGAACTGCATTTCCAGTGTGCGATGGTCGTCACTCATCAACACAAACAAGGTGTATCCTTTTTAACATATTGCAACTCTTTCGAGTGGTAAATTGGAAGCTATTCTTGAAGTTGGGTTAAATGATTATATCTTCGTTATTGCATAAGAATGTGCATTTTTCGATGTTGCATAGAACATGCATTTGCTACATTTGCATAGATTTTGCATTTTATTGTTGCATTGCACATGCATTTCGCCATTACCTTTGCTTCATTTGCTAATCTTGAATAGAATGTGCATTTGCATAGTTGCATAGAACATGCCTTTTGGCGTTGCTCGGAGTATGCTCCTGTTTTCAACTTTACATAGAATATGCTCTTGTCTCATGCATAGAATATGCTTTTAATTTTGCATAAGAGTATGCCGTCACCTTTATATATCGGTTGTGTAGCTTGCATAGAACGTGCATTCTTATCATATCACACTTGTTAAGTGTCTTTCTCTACATGTACGATATTGTATGTACGGTTCATTCAGAGGAATCCCAAGTGAGACCGCTTCTGTCCTTTGATCCCACACCCTGTTTTGGTTAGAAACATTGGGACGTGTTCTCGATGTTTATACCACGCCTCCCGGTTAGAAGCGTTTGGAACGTGTTCCGATACTTATACCACCCTGTTTTGGTTAGAAACATTGGGACGTGTTCCTGATGTTTATACCACCCCCCAGTTAGAAGCGTTTGGAACGTGTTCCGATGCTTATACCACCCTGTTTTGGTTAGAAACATTGGGACGTGTTCGTGGTGTTTATACCACCCCCCGGTTAGAAGCGTTTGGAACGTGCTCCGATGTTTATACCACCCTCCGGTGTTTACACCACTCCCTTTTTTCTCTCGCGTATGACGCGTTAGGATGTTTTTGGTTAGAAACATTTGGGTACGCCTGGTGTTTACACCATCCTCTTCTCCTCTCGCGTGTGACGTGTTAGGACGCTTTGGTTAAAAGCATTCGGACGGGTTCCGATACTTAGACCGCTCTTTGTTTTAGTTACAACTATTTGGACGTGTTTCAATATTTACCACTATTCCCTTTAGTTCGGAACATTAGGGTGTGTCCCTGGGTTCACACCATTTCTCTCCTTACGTCTGCCACGCATTAGGATCTTGTTTCACGCCTCGGGTGCACCCGATGGTTGTGTTGTTCTTTGCATTTCCTACGTGATGCGTAGTTAAACCTACATAATTTTCTTATATTCTTTCTGCATGAAATGCGGTTCAGCTTGTGATTCTCATGCGTGGCGTTTTTATTTACCTACTTCTTTTCATGTATGAGATTACTGCACCTCGTTGGTTTGTTTAAAATGTGGCATTTTCCTTGCATGACATTTGCATTTAAATGCTTCATTATAGCTTCATTGCATGATCTTAAGTTATTTTCTTGCATTATGCATACCATTTGCATTTTGCCCCAGCCTACGGGCGAAACTATATATTGTTATCTTGAATGTTTGTCTAAGTCTTGCGGCCTTGTCAAAATGGGTCATCTCTGGGCTTTGACATTCACTCACGCCACTTTGTGACTCTGAGTTCTGTCAAAGAGGGGCAACTGTATACACCACATTTTTGACCGTCCTCAAGACTTGGATGTTCTTGCAGGTACATCCGATGATGAGTTTGATTGCTCGTCAAGCGCTCGAAGTCCGCGGCGGAATGCCACAACTGTTTGCACAGGTTAAAGCATCTTCCAACACGTGTGTGGCTGGATCTTTATGAGGGGATTTTGCATTGTCTATATATTGAAGCCCTCTCTTGCATGTGGAGGGGTTAGAAAATTTTGAAGACAAAAAAATTCTGTCTCTCTCTCTAGAATTCTCTCTCTCTTGATATTTTGTGCCTTATAGCCTAAATTCTCTACACTCTTGCATATGAACCCTTGATCAAACTTGATCACCATTGAGTTGAGGTTACTTGACGCATTCTTTGAGCTTTAGCAGAGGACTTTGGCTTGGTTTAGCTTGGTTTTGGTGCTTAAATTGCATCTTGTCTTCAAGAGGTAGAACACTTGTATTTTGAGCTTTATTTAAATACTTGTTTTTCCATCTTTACATACTGTTTTAAGGCTGGTTTTGACCCCTTAAAATCTCTATTTTTATGGTTTAAAAATGGTGGTTTGAAGTTCCTTTTGAGTTAGGGGTGGTTCACCCTTTTGTTCCTTGGTTTGTTAAAGTTTTTGTATTATCTTCCAACACTTTCAACTCAACTTTTCTATCCTTTTTAACCACTGAATTTCAGAAAATTTTCAGTGGCAAAAAATATGTTTTGAAGTCCAAAATAGAAGGGGTTAGCCTCCCCTCCTTGTGTCTTGTTTGCAAGCCTAGATAGCTTAACATGTGAGCATGATTTTCTAGCATTTTGTACCTTAATCTCAGCATGTTTTTGCTAATGTTTTGACAAGTTTTAGCTCTATTTTGAGCTAGTTTGGTTATTTGAGGCTTGTATTGTGTGGTTGTGGTGTAATTTCCTTCACTAGCTTAGTGTTTCTAAGCTTTGAGCATCATTACTTTGAGTTAAAAGCATGTTGTAGTGTCATTTTGCATGTAATTTCAGCATATATAGCTCTATCATATTCTCATTTGTTTCACTCTTTAAATTGCTTTTGAGAGTTGTTTCAAGTTTGGGATCTTTTAAGCTTGAGATAAAGTTTGTGCTTAATGGGTTTAATCCTCTTTTGAGGGTTTCTACTAACCAACGGCATGAACACAAGGAAACTTCTCTCTCTCTAGAGGACTTTCACCAATGGACTAAATCAATTAAAGAATGAGTTGGTAACTTAAAATGAGTAAACAAAAGTGATAAGTAAAACTTGAGCAAGATAAGCATGTTGTGCTACATTGCATGTGTTCAATTGGACATTATATTGAACACAAGGAAGATTGGAGCATTTTATACTCAAAGTCATGAAATGAGCCAATCTCCTTGGTCTCCATTGCCTTTGATCACACATGATAAGGTGGTGGTCTTGAGTATTATTTGTGCATTTATTGAAATTGTACAACTTGGATCGTTGGCCATCATGCAATGAAATTGCTTGATTGGTGGTTTTGGATGCAAGAGTGCCACTCCTTTGAGGTTTTGAGATGATAAGGAGAGGTACAGTACAAACATACCCTTGGAAAAACCTTCATTTTCCTCTGTTTGTGCTTTGTTGCAATGTGGTGACTCAGAGCACCAGTGGCTGACAGTGCCTCATTCTTGGCTAGTAAGGCACACTTTTGGCTGGCAGATGGTCGGCAGCAACCTTCCATGGCTGGCAGGCCACTGGTGCAATCCTCAGCTAGTTTTTGGTAAGGTGGAGTAGAAAGATTCTGGAGTATGGTCAACCTTGGAAACAGAGCCTCTCAAGAGAAAAACGATGGCTTTTCGGGGGCGAAAACCGAGCATATGCATATTCCACTTCCCAACGCAGAGCAGTGGCAGCATAGTTTAATATCTCGCATGCTTAAGTAGTGTACATTTGCTTTAATTAACTAGTTTGCTAATTAGTTAAAGTGTTGTAATAGTTAGTAATCAGTTTACTAGTTATTCATTTGATTTGTAATAATTAGTCTAATTAGCTTAATTAGATTAGTTTGATTAGCTTAGCTTAGATTAGCTTAGCTTTTATTTATTCGGACCCTCTTTCGTGAGGGCATAATGTTGTAATAGGTGTGAGTGTGTGTGCATGTCTTCCAACCCTGCGTCTTTCTCCCTTTTATTTAATAGCTTTCAATGGTTAAATTAAGGGTACGTTTCAATTAGCATACCTTTATACTTGCATGTTTGCATCCATTTATTTGTCATGCATGCACCAAGGCTCGGCGCATCATTCAAACTGCATAGTCATTTCAATATACTTCTTTGAATACATGTTTAAAAGCATGTTGTTCAAGTTGCTTCGTATGCCATATTAGTAGCCGAGCCTATTAATTACATTATTGCATGTGTTGCATTAGACATCTCGTATTTAGGATCATGTATATTTCTAACAAGCTTTTGTTTTAGCTTGGAGTACTCGGTGAGTTTTATACTTTAGCATACTTGCATGAGTGTGGTTGCCATGTTGCCATGTCTAGCATGCTTGCCATGAGGCTATGTGCTTACTTGCTAAACTGCATGAATGCTTGTGGATGGAGGCTTGTTGTTTGAATTAGAACGATTCAATGAATGTACGTTTTAAGCCCACTTTGTTGTGGCAAAATCCTGTTTTAAGCCCACTATGTTTGGTGACAAATCCACATTTTTAAGTCCACTTGAGGGTGGTAAATTCAAACCATTTTCGAAAACAAACATGAGTTGAATTCGTTCCAATTCTTGCGATTTTAGTCTATATTTGCTTGTGTACGTCACCTAGCAAAGTTAGCTAGAACACATGAGGTTTATAAAATATCATATCATGATTAGTAGAGGTCGATCCTTTGATTAGGCGAGTGGGGGTGCTCATTTCAGGATCTTCCCTTCTCGTACCCAAGTTCCCGAGCTGAGGCAACTTTGGTGATGACGGACACGTGGCCTTTGGCACGAGTTAGGGTTTCCTAAATTTTTCCAAAATAAAATATTTAGGTGACGACTCTGTAATCTAGCAAAGTAGTCCAGTTTTGGCATTATTTGATCTAAAATCGATTTTTCAAAATGATTTATCGGATTGGACTCTTTGGTGTTTATCAGTTTCACATTGCACTTGTGGGACTAGATTCAGAACCATAGGTAGAGTCCGAACTATGAGGCCTTCTTTTCAAAGCCTTTTCCGAAAGACACGGGCGCGGAAAAAGGCAAGTCCACAAACCCAAAATCAAATTATTATCTTGCTCCTTTTTTAGTCTCCAATTTTATTACTCTATTTTAATTACCTTTCAATTCTTTAATCAATTAAGTCCATAAGTGAATTTTAAGTCCTCTAATGGAAAGAGGGCTCAAATCAAGTGTTGCTTTGAGCATGAAAGAGACACGATACCGTTGGTAATGAACCCCCAAAGGGATTAAGACAAAATAATGAGGACAAAAGTTAGAAACACACGAAGATAAGAAAGAACTAAGTTAATGATTCTGGGTGTGTAATTCAATACGTATCCGTTCTATGTTTGTGTAGGTCACGCGCCATAGACGGTCTGGTTTATCTGCTTAATCTGTTCTACAAGTGGAGCCATCTGTGAGTAATAACTTAGTAAAGCTATGTTTAACTTTAATTATTTTCTGAATGATATGATTTAAGATCTGTTTTATGCAATGTTATATCCTGTACAATGAATGATTGCCCAAGTTTCTCAAATGTATTCGTGGCATCCTTAGCGCAAGGCCATTGCCCGGAGGTAACAATACCGTGGTTTATGAGCACAAGGCCCTTGCCCGAGGGTAATAATACCGTGGTTCAAGCATGTCACAAGTTCCCGGTATCGGAGGTTCCTTTATGGAACTAATAAGTATGACCTTTAATGCTTTGCATATGATCTGTTAGCGCTAATGGGTGTATTACGTATGATCTTATGCAAAATATGAATATGAATATGAAAATGAAAATGAACATGTATATGAATCTGTTTTTGATCTAAAATCTAAATATGCATAATAATCTGTTCCTGATATAAATTTTGATTTTTGACTTTATGATGGACATCATTCATTTAAACCATTTACTCTGTTGTTATTCACTGGACTTTACCTCATTGTAATTGTTTATGTATGTAGGTGACCAAGCGCGTGATTAGGCCCAGAATTGAAAGCTTAAGTTCTGTTTTGTCAAACCATCCACCGTGCCTCTCGGGGAGGTTCCCATGTATAGAAGTCAAGCTTTGTGGATCATTTCAAGAGTTATTTTGCGTATCATGCTAAGAATATTTATGTTTTTGTCTTGTTTGTTTATCTGTATTCTAAGGCTAAGTCCCTTTTGATGACGTTTGCACGGTGTTGCAAGACTTATGTGGACATGACATCTTATGTATATATATTATAAGGTTTCAAATTTATGTCTCATGTATGTCTGCACAGCTCTATGAACTGTGTATATTTTGTATATTTGCTTCCGCAGCCCCTAATTATATGTCATTTTGTTAAGAGGCCTTTGGTAATCCAATGATTATTAGCCGATTACGACGCTAAACCTATAGAGGCGGACTTGACTCGTGACAAGAGGGATGCTTTATTTTACTTTAAATTATATAGTTTTTAGTTTGCAAGAATTTCACCAAACAATACTAATAACTACACAAACCTACCAATCACACAACGAAAAATACTTCAAATAAGATATAAAGAGAAAAGACGTGTAGAAGATGAAACTTTTGACTTCCTACTGAGATATAAAGACTTTTGATCAACAGTTTCACTTATATTGCACCATTTATGTTTTATGTTGTTGATTTTGTGATCCATTCTCTATATGTAGATTTATTGTATTAATATTTGTATATTTTTCTATGTTTGTACCTTTTTTTGGAAAATTAATGACAAACAAAAAAAAGGAGGAAAATACAATTCAGTGTAGATTTAGAAATTTTTTTTAAATTTGTTCATATATTTACAAATATTTTTTCAAAGCTCACTGAATTGTAATTCTCCTAAATTGTTGAAGATTGCAAAAAACTGTGGTCAAGCTTATTATTGAAGTCCAGCTTATACCATTGATTTAGCTCACTTTGAATTCTGTTCAATTGGTACTATGAAAGAGTTTCATGTGCCATGTTTGGTTTCTGTTTCTTGAACGATTTTTTGAATTTTTTCAAATAAAAATTAATTTGATAAAAATAAATATTGAAAATGCATTTTTAAAATTTTAAAAATTATTTCCACCTCTTAAAAAATGTAAAATTATATAAAAATGATAAGTGTTTTTGTAGTATCAAAATTTTTAGTTTCTTATGAATTCAAAATTTATAAAATAAAATAAACACAATCATAAGATCAATTGAAAAACAATGATAATAACACTAGGTATAGCCATGATTTCATGATATTCCTTGAATAATACTCACATTATTGCTCAAAATGAACGCTTTGGGATATTATTGTTCAAAGGACTTATATGAATTAGGTATAATGCATGGATAGATAGAATATGAAATTATATAATTTTTCAAGTGTGTTATGTGTATAGGAAGAATTTCACATAATTAAGTTACACATATGATCTAAGTCGGGTTGATTTCAAACCGGTCTCAAAGTCTAAGTCCACTCATATAGCCTGTTAACTAATAAAAATAAAATTATTTTTAGAGAAGAAAATATTTATTTTTGAAAAATCTAAAATCTCCAAAATATTGATACGTGATCACGTTTCAATTTAAAACAATAAATAACAATCACAATCTAACAATCAAGACAAATCGATACAATGATTTAACGTGGAAAAAAAATACAATTGAAGTGCCTCTAATTGTGATAAAAATCATGAGTCAAAGTTACAAAATAATCCACTAAGAAAACAAAAAGAAATTACATAAGAGTACTCTCAATTACTTAGCGAATCCACGCCCAAATTGAACCAAACTTGATGTGCCTCTTCTACCACCGTCTTCACCCCGGAATTTTCTTGTCCAACATTGAATCCACAATGCTGATGTCAAATCTATGATGATGAGTCACTCCAAAATCTACCAAAACTTCAGGTTTAAGTTCTTCGGAATCCACCAAAAAGCACCTCACTCTTTTGTGAACAAAATTAAAAAAACAACCCCTTCATGAATTCAATAGGAAACTTGTAAATTCATTGATCACTCTCAAATCATTAAGGAAATACTTATAAAAATAGCCTCTTATATAGAAAATCTTGATAACTCTGTTCTTTCAAAATTTGGATGGCTTCCACCCTAAAAATAGTAAACGACGCACTTTATAGAAAACTGTTAGAAATGGGCGCCTATGTGGCATGACCATTTCAACATTTGAATTTGAACCTTATCCAAATGGGTTTTGAATTTGAATTCAAACCTATTTAAGATAACCACTCAGGTATAGATATTATCTCCATTAACTGATATGGATAGATAATAATAACATTATATATCTGATATATGGATATAGGAGATTAAGAGATACACAGACTCTCTCCTAAAAAAAAAAGAACGTATGTTTTGATCTTTTTCCCATATACAGTTTCTCCCATATACTAACTCTCTCCCATAAACAACGATCAATAAGCCATTTGCACTGTGATTTGTGTGGGTGATATTCACCATTGTAATATCACCCCACTGCTGGGTTGATTGACTAGATTCAGGAAGCACGTGATTTACCCACGAGATCCATCAGAGTTCAGATTATATCTAAAAAGGTATGATTTTATTAATTTTTATTCCGCTGCGTTATAGTGCTTGATGATTTACATTGGTATCAGAGCTGAATATGGGTATTTTCGTGCTTATTTGTATGCGATAAAAATATGTATATAATTTTATACAGATATACATACACATTATTTGCATGAAAATTAGATTGAGAATGTGATACATCTCATTTTTATGTTGTTTAAATGCCATTTTTAATGCCATAAATGTTTTTATTGTGAAAAATGGAGTCCGACAGTACAAAAATCGGAGCAGAAAACACCGTGGAAGGCGGCGCGTGAGCTACACGCGCCATCTGACGCCGTATGACCTGGAGGATTTACATGACAGCATACAATAATGCGCCACATAACCCTATGTGTTTACAAGACAGCATACAATAATGCGCTATAGAACCTTAGGTCTTAACTTCGCAATCTTATGAGAAGTAGAATAAAGATAAGCTGCTTAATGGTTACAGATCGCCCATAGATGGCTCTCTGCTAACCCATTACTCAAAATGGAGTGTAACTAAGTCACATAAAGTTTTCTTAGTAAAGGTGACGTGAATAGAGTTTTGGAACTCTATAAGATAGAGAATTCTAAGCATAGCGCTTTATGTAGCCTAGTAGAGAATGGAAAGAAATTTCCAATATCCTAGGGACAGTGGGAGCGATGTGCCTACTAATGGATTACTCCATTAGAGAAGAATACTCTACATTCATAGTTGCGTGGTAGCAAATGTGAAAATTTTCCACGTCATCATTGGGTGATTGAGAAGGAAATATTCATGATTGCTCCGCAAGATGATAAAGAGCCTAGGATAATGCCAAAGGCTCTAGTCTCCTGTCTTTTAGAAAGTGGATTAATGTTGCGCAGTTTAAGACAAAGTCTTTGAGGATTAACCATTTCTATAATTTGGTTGACTTTCCATTATGACGCGAAACTGTTCTAAAGTTATGCGTAATTTGGATAGTCATTGTTGAGGCATAAGGCTTGCTAGATACCGAAAAGTCGCACCATTGAGGAAGGTGTAGACCATGAGAAGACTTCCTTCTGGGGAGTGAAGTTATTTTGACTTCCTCCTGGGGAGTGAGGTTATTTTGACTCAGGCTATGATTGACATAAGTTCGGAACATTGATTTGTGGACATTGTGACCCAACTTCTCGTTGGAGAATTGGATAAGTAGATCCGTAGGGATTTACCCTTCTGTTTTTATGGTGAAAAGTTAGGAGCGCAAAAAAGGGTTGCTAGTTCCAATAAATCTTTTACAACCTAAGACAGATATCCAAGTAGTGGTTCTTAGATTTCGTCAAGCCATGATAGGCAAACGATAATCGATGAAGACCACTGAGGCATGATCAATGGTCCAAAAGAAGTTTTTCCTTACTTAGTCATTATGAGCCAGGAATTTATAAGGTTGTCGCCACCTAGGGTGGGCAGTCCTCTATTTTAGATATGATGGACATGGGTGATGTAATTTATATGCTCGGATGTACGATCCTTAGGGATTGTTTTGGGAGAATTTCTATTTTGTCTTCGATGACTTACATAAGGAATATCCTAGCATGGTTCTAGATGCAAAATTACAAACCCATTGACTTACCTATCGGTAAAAGTCAGAGCCTTAGCTATTAAGTGTATCCTCGGATTGTCTTTGGGAGAAACAAATGACCTATATTCCTTGATCTTTTTCTTTGTGGTGGGAGCCTAAAGTACGCTATGTGGGCGTATTCGGCATGATAAGTGTTATCTTTGCTAAATGGTCAACTGAGTTGTTTAGACATTGACCTTGCTCATTAGACTGTGGATAAAATGCTTTACTAGTAGTATATTAATTTGCTTCTTGTAAGATTCAATGCGCTAGTTGGGCGCATCTGCGCTAGTTGGGCGCATCAAGAATGAACGCAAATTGGTCACCAAAATATCTTTAGAGAGGATATTGCGCAAGAGGTAGTGATCTTAAATCACTTCATGTGAGGCGCACATGGAGGATTCCATTGTATATGCTTATCGCAAGAGGTGCTGATAAGGCTTATGTTTGGAATCTAGAATTGTGATTTTGAATCACTTCATGTGAGGCGCACATGGTGGATTCCGTTGTATATACTTATCGCAAGAGGTGCTGATAAGGCTTATGTTTGGAATCTAGAATTGCGCAAGCTGTGGTCATTTTTTTAAAAATCGATCACTTATTTTGAGATGATGGGATGTTGACACTATTATGATTTGTGTCATAATGATTAGCAGATGATGATGTCAGCAGGCAAGATTGGCTCACTCACACGAGCAATCGCCCTTGGCGCTTGGGAGCGAGCAAGGATGAGACTAGTGGTTTATTTTTGTTTGGAACCAAGAGAGACTGAAATTATCCACTACGAATGTCGCCTTGGTTACAACCAAGATGAGGTCGTGTTAAGGACCAAACATGGATGTTAGTACCCACTTTCTATGTTATGCCTGTTATGATTAGCCAGATGCGAGATCTCATTTGGCGCCTAGAAGGCGAGCAAATAGAGAATTCGGGTTAGGCGCTAGAAAGCGACTAGACTAATATCTGTACGGTGTATCGAGTATGACGTCACTCTTTTTGGAAGAGTTACTCCACCGTAGCATGTATTCATACTACATGTGCTTGGCGACCAAGTAATGAGGTGAGAGAATGGATCCCTGTTTCCTCACCGTGTGAGTCTTACGTGTCATTATTGATATGACTTTCATTTATGTACCCTTTTGTGACTTTTGACTATGTCATAAGGTAAGGGGTTGATGTTCTGCTACTTTGGTATGTTGCCTGCGGTCATGTATGATTCGGCCTTAAGGGACATCACCGAAAGCGGTCAATCCTAAACTAAATGGCATGAGTGCAAAGGGAAGATCATCTAGTATTACACCACCAGTTGTATATTCATTGCAAGAACTCACATCGCCTGTATGAGAGGCGAATTGAGTGTGAATATATTGCAAGAATTGAGAGGGTCAAACATGCTCTTTTTGAGGATTAGAGATGTTTTTGGACCGTGTAATTAGATGGGTGCAGGGTATATGAGACACTATTTTTGTTCCTTTTGGGTTGATGTCTCTATCTTTGGTTCATTTTGAGTTTCTAGTATAGAGCTCCCACATGCAGTGTTCTCGTGATGCAGTGCATTGGCTAGTATGAGATTGTTCTTTTTGGGGAGATTGAGATAGAGATGTGGCAGTGTCATGCCAACTCATGTGCGAGTGGGAGATGTTAGAAATGGGCGCCCATGTGGCATGACCATTTCAACATTTGAATTTGAACCTTATCCAAATGGGTTTTGAATTTGAATTCAAACCTATTTAAGATAACCACTCAGGTATAGATATTATCTCCATTAACTGATATGGATAGATAATAATAACATTATATATCTGATATATGGATATAGGAGATTAAGAGATACACAGACTCTCTCCTAAAAAAAAAAGAACGTATGTTTTGATCTTTTTCCCATATACAGTTTCTCCCATATACTAACTCTCTCCCATAAACAACGATCAATAAGCCATTTGCACTGTGATTTGTGTGGGTGATATTCACCATTGTAATATCACCCCACTGCTGGGTTGATTGACTAGATTCAGGAAGCACGTGATTTACCCACGAGATCCATCAGAGTTCAGATTATATCTAAAAAGGTATGATCTTATTAATTTTTATTCCGCTGCGTTATAGTGCTTGATGATTTACAAAAACAAAATTGCAAACACCGCTCGAGCATACACTTCACCGCTCAATGCTCGAGTGGTGTGAGTAAAGATACAAAACATATAGGCTGGCAGCTTGAACAAACATTTTATTGGTCAAACGGAAAAACCTTTTTCCCAGAAGTTTAGTTTGCAAGCAAAGATATTGGATGCTCCTATTCACCGCTCGAGCGCACAAATGATAGCTCGATCCCTGTACATAGTTAGCGAAGCGGTAAATATGAAAGTCTCAAGATTACCAATTCCTCTACATAGGCACAATTCGGGTTGAATTCGCATCTAAATACTCACATCCTCATTAAAACTTAAGAGCGAATAAAATTACAATTGAGAAATTTTGTTAAACGAAATTACCAATTATAAAAACCTAACAATTTCAAATCTTGTAAGCAACTACCTAAAGGATGTGAATCTCGAACTTTAAATATTGAAGACCATCTCAGCTACAGCATCATTTATCTTAAAATTGTAACATAAGTGTTTATATGGTTAAAAAAGAGAAAAACTTTTGGATTGTGTTTGGTTGAAGGATTTGGAAAGAAAGTTAGAAAGGAAAAGGAAAAAAGGTAGATGAAATATTAATAAATTATACTTACATTTTATCTAATTTCACACACATTTTTTTATTTTTCTTTTCAAATTCTTTTCTAAATCTCCCAATCAAATACAACATCGGGATTATATGAATAAACTTATTTCTTCTATCTTTCTTTTTGATGAGTTTCACTCTACCGTTCATTTTTACTATCCTCTCTTGAATTATATTTTCTCAAGATTTAAATTTTATCACAGGCAAAATTTCTTCTCTCTCTAAATCATAGTATTTGATGTTTAAAAAAGCTTCACTTTCTCCACAAAAAAAAATTTATTTATTTATTTATTTTTGTATACAACTATTATAGCATTTGGTGAAGAAAAATGCTAGGAATACTAACAATTTTATTAATACACTCACAAATTGATATAAGTTTCATATCAAGTAATGATTGATCTTATCAAAATTTGTAAATTTATTAATAAGATTATTAATAAATGTGTAAATACCCCTAATATTGTTGTTTGGCGAAAGTAAATTAATAGTTACTTCCACACTTGTGATCATCTTTTCTCTCCTAATGGCACTTTGCTCTGCCCGTTTCTTTTCATTTAGCCTTACTCCAATGTTGCGTTCAAATATTCAGTTAGTCCAAAAAATAATAATAATAAATCACAATTTCATTGACCACCTCTCTATTCTATGCATTTTTTCACTCAACAATTTTGTATTCCTAGAAAAGTTTAGGTCTCGTTTAACAATTATATATTTTAGTTAAAAAGTCATTATAAATTATCATATTATTTATTTTTTTTTTTTACATATTTTTTTATAAAATTAAAAAATTATTAGAACAACTTATTTTCAAACTAGGCTTTATAGTCAAATAAGATACTTGTCTGCTTATCTTTTTTTCTCAAAAAATGAAAAATCTCTCTAAAATTTTTTTTCCTAATCTCCCTAATTTCTATTTTTGATAAATTATTTTTTTCTTTTTTCTATTTTTTTTTTTTTTCTTTTACTTGAAAGAGACAACGTGGAAGGTCAAACTCAAAACCCACGCACAACAAATGGAAGAATTTAGTGCTGACTTTGCTAATGGCGCAGAAACTGTGCGACAAAAAGCGCCCAGTACACTCACATGTCTCTTTATGATTATTTATTTAGGATAAATCCTGGGAGCTCGAGGGGGTGCTCCCCGAAATCCCCGAATTGTCATTTTTGGCAATAAAAAAAAAAAATGCAAGGTAAGTTAAAAAAAAAAAAAAAAAAACAGTTTACTGAAAATGGAAATTAGGAAGATTAGGGAGAGGGGAATTCGAGCTACCAATCGGAATTGATTTATTTATTTATTTTTATATTCTTATGATTTCAATGCAGTTACTTTAATACTTAGCTCAAGTTTGAAAAGGTAAAAATAATCTATCTTTTTATTTTTTTTTATTATATTATTTTTTAATTTTTTTATATATTTTTTTGTAAAAAGACAAAAAATACATTTATTTAAGTCATTCCAAACAACTCCTTAGAAGGTACTATGTTTAATGAATTTTTCTCTCTATAATTGATTGGATCCCTTGCGTTGCGTTAGTTAAGAGATTTAGAAAATGACTCGAAAAAAAAAAATGTGTAAAATTAAATAAAATATAAGTATATTAGTGTATGTCTGTGTTGAAAGGCACGATATAAATAATGTTAGTATCACATACTCTATAAAAATCAATTAAAAGAAATTAATTCAAAATGATAACAATTTCAATATTACAGAAATCAGTTATAATAAATCAATTCAAAATGATAATAATTTCACTACAATATAAAAACTTCACACATAAGAAGTCAAAATAGCAAATTATGATTTAGCAAACTTCACACATAAAATATCTTTTAACAAACTTCATAATTAAAGTTTAAATATCAAATTTATAATATAAAAATGTTGTGTATAACATAAGTAAAGATATCCACGTCAAAATGACACAAGTATAGTGAGTTAGAATGGAACAACATTCAATAAAAAAATGTTTCTAAATTAGTGTGAGGATATATTTTCTGAGTATCAGCACGTGGCCAAGGTGACGCTGACGTGTCAGCCGAGGTGCCATGTGTTCTGATCGTGACGCCGAGGTGATGTCGGCTAGGCCAAGGTTATCTCCAAAGATATCAGAATTCGGGATAAGCGGATAAGGGACAAGAGTCCTAGAATGAGGAAGGACCTCAGCCTAGATAACGATAAAGCTCTTAGGGAATTTATCTTTATCTATTGAAGAGTCCAAGATAAGCACTGAGCTAAAGTCCATTGAAGCTAGACTTCTATTGAAACTAAGATTGGGTTAACTATAAAAGAGAGGCACTCCCATGGGTCTAAGGTACGCAATTTATATTCTGAATAGTGAGTTAAGTACTCTTAATATCTTTGAGAGATAACTAACTTGATTGTCAGAGTACCCCCGGATGGAGGAACCACCGCCGGAATCTCTTCTTTCTATTGCAGGTCATTCGGGCTTAATCTATTCTGCCAGTGCTCTTCAGCTAAGTACTAATTTGGCAGTATGGTCGGAAATTGACAAACACAATTTTGCATCGTCTGTGGGAAAGAAAAAAGAATAGATGGCCAACGACGGACAGAAAGAGAAGGTTGGGGACGACACTCCTATTGGGAGTGGAAGACCTATTGACCTTGACGTCGAAGGAGACAACTGTAACGAGGAGACTCGTGATAAGAATCACAAAGGAAAGGACGTCGGCCAGGAGGGCGACGTACAGAAGAAATCAGATCGAAACGAGTACTATAACGAAGATAACCTCCAAGTATGGAAAGATAGATGCCTACGGAGGGACGAAGAGGTGAAGGGGATGGCGAATAAATTGGCAGACCTACAATCGGTCGTCAATTTCATGATGCAAAACAATGCCATGCAGCCACCGTTCCCGCTGCAAGACACGCTGATTCCAGCGGCCAATACCCAGAAGGGAGGGCAGAAAACAATCCCTATAGCCCTCTAACACACCAGGAGCGAAAAATACTCTCACCGGCCTTCAAGGGAGGTCAGGCGAGGAGACTCGAGAAGGGAAGAATCTCGAAGGACACATCACACCAAGGAAGCAGACCCCAAAGAACATCGGCGTGTTCAAACGCAAGAGTTGTGCTTCGATGCAACTAATGAAGAAAGGTCGAAAAGGGCTTACAACGAAGCTGAGAATAGTGCACCTAAAAGACTGAAATCAGGAGATAGCCGAACTCTTGGACGGACCAAAGAGGACTTGAGAGATTACCTCAAGAGGATGTAACAAAATGCCGAGGTAACTTCCCCTGTTAAGCCGAGAACATCATTCTTGGTGGAGTTAGACAAATTTAGGCCCCGAAAAGATTCAGTATGCCGAGGTTTCAGATATACGATGGTAAGTCGAACCCTAACTTTCACGTCGATTTATACCTAAACTCGATGGCATTGTACACTGGGAACGAGCTGTTGCTTTGCAAGGTGTTCCCCTCATCCTTTGGGGAAATTGCATCAGATTGGTTTCATAAATTGCCGAAAGGAAATGTGAAGACTTGGGAAGGCCTGGCCAAGATGTTCGTGGCCAGGTTCGTGACAAACAAACTATAGCCATTAAGGGTAGACGCCCTGATGGCTCTAAGGATCAGTGAGGATGAAGGCCTTAGGGCCTACGCAAAAAGGTATTATGAGATGTTCAACCGAATACCCGAGTGCAACCAAGAGGTGGCAGTCGTGTCTTTCAAAAATGGCCTAAAAGATTATTGTGCACTACGAAAGTCATTGGCAAAGACATTGCCAAAAAGCATGGAGGAGCTCATGCCCAGAATTGAGAAATATGCCAAAGCCAAGGAAGACACGCTAGGGATTAAGGTGACAAAGCAAGAGAAAGGAAACGGCTTGCTGAAGCGAGGCCGAGGTAGCAACGGATCCAATAAACAAGAGATAGGACTGAGAACCACACAAACAGTCACAACTGTATTTCGAATCCCAATTCACAAAGTCTTGGATAAAATCCAAACCCAACCCTATTTCAGAACACTAGCAAGGGTACCAGAAGAGTTTATGGGAAGAAGCCTTGGAAAGCATTGTGCTTACCATAATGAAGATGGGCATCTGACTCAGGGTTGCACAACCCTGAAGTCACACCTAGAAGACCTGGTAAGGCAAGGCCATTTGAGGGACCTTGTAGATGAGGCCAGGACGAGGGAAGAGCAGGCAAGACTACCTCAGGCACCAGTAGCTCCACCTCCCCCAGCACAGCAACCGCAAGCAGGCGGACCTCGGGTAATTAATGTAATCTATTCGAAGGTCAACGAAAACGAAATACGGGGGGAGACCTAGAAGGTAAAGCACTTGCAGCATGTGTACCAGGTCCGATAGAAAAGACCTCAGGCCGAGGAATGCCAGGGACCAGTAGTGTCCTTTACTGAAATTGACCTCGAGATGGTACAACATCCACACAACGATGCCTTGGTAGTATCCCTCCAGGTTGGGAAGTGCCAAGTGAAGCGCATCCTAATTGACCAAGGCAGCTCTTGTGACATCATATATGCCAGATGTTACAAGGAGCTTGGCCTTCACCCAGACGATATGGAGCAATCCAATGGCCCAATGGTCGGGTTCAATGGAACACCGACATGGCCACTAGGAGCAGCAAGCTTGGAGGTGCAGGCTGGCACCAAAAAGATAAAGACAGAGTTCACCATAATCAACACACCCTCCCCTTACAATGCTATCCTGGGAAGGCTATGGTTGCATGCAATGGGGGCTATTCTCTCAACATTACATCAACTATTGCGGTTCCCAATAGAGCATGAGATAGAGAAGGTCAGAGGGGATCATTTGCAGGCAAAGAATTGCTCTATGGTAGCAATGAAATCCACCTGCAGCATACAAGAACCAGAAAGGGCAGAGATCGTAGACGAGGACGTGGAAGTCCTAGAGGACGTCGGCAAGGAGCCAGCCGAGAAGAGTGAAGAAACCCTAAAGAAAATCCTCGTCCAGTAGGGGGATGAAGAATGCTTCTTCCTTCTCGGCTCGGGCTTAGCCGAAGAAGAGGAAAAAGAACTAGAGGCTTTCTTGAGAGCAAACATTAAAGTGTTTGCCTGGACGCCTTACGAAATACCATGCATTGACCCCGAGGTCACTTGCCATAAACTGAACGTAGACAGGTCGGCCAAACCTGTAATCCAATGGGCAAGAAGACCGACGTTGATGCATGTTGAGGCAGTGGAAGAGAAAGTAGACAGACTTCTGGAGGCCAGAGCCATTCGAGAGGTGAATTACCTGACATGGCTATCGAATACAGAGGTGGTAAAGAAAAAGAATGGTAAATGGAGGGCCTGCGTGGACTTTACCAGCCTAAATAAGGCCTGTTCCAAAGACAGTTTTTCTCTACCTAAGATTGACCAACTGGTAGACGCCACTTCAGAGCATGGAAAGATGAGCTTCCTAAATGCCTACAGGGGGTACCATCAAATTGCCATGTACCCCTAGATAAGAAGAAAACTGCATTTATCACCCCAAAAGGGCTGTATTGCTACAGAGTAATGCCTTTTGGGTTGAAAAACGCAAGAGCAACTTACCAGAGATTGGTAACCAAGATGTTCAGACACTTGATTGGTCGAACAGTGGAAGTTTACATCAATGACATGGTCGTGAAGACCAAGGAACCTGAAGGCCATCTGGCCGACCTAAAAGCAGTCTTTGATATCCTTAAAACATATCGGCTCTGACTCAATGCATCGAAGTGTGCATTTGGAGTTGGATCTGGTAAGTTCTTGAGATACCTGATGACTAGAAGGGGCATTAAGGCCAGCCCAGATCAAATCAAGGTCATCCTAGAGTTAAAGAGCCCGACGTCGGCAAAACAGGTGCAGATGTTGACTGGAAGGGCTACAGCCCTGAATAGGTTTATAAGCAGAAGTTCAAACAAGTGCAAACCTTTCTTCAGCTTAGTGAAGAAAGCCACAAACTTCTTATGGACTGAGAAGTGCGAAGCTGCCTTGGCCGACATAAAGAAGTATTTAACCACGGCTCCAGTTCTCTGAAATCCAGAACCTAGAGAGGAGCTGTTCCTGTACTTAGCAATTTCGGAACATGCGGTAAGTGCAGTGGTAATCCGAGAAGAAAAAGGGGAACAAAGGGCTATTTACTATGTAAGCAAAACCCTGGCTGATGTAGAAACCAGGTATTTACCCCTAGAGAAGTTGGCGCTGGCTTTAGTAATGGCTTCAAAGAAGCTGAACCATTACTTTCAAGCCCACAAAATTGTGGTGCTAACTGAATACCCTTTGAAGTCCCTATTGTAGCAGGGAGATTTGACAAGCAGAATAACCAGATGCGCAGTAGCCTTTGGCCAGTATGACCTGGAGTTCAGACCCAGAACAGCAATCAAAGGCCAAGTTTTGGCCAACTTCGTGGCCGAGTTCACGCCAGAATCCATCGTACATCGGGCTCTGCTGAACTGAGGTGAATAATGCCCAAACGAGCAAAGAGAAACCCAGCCCAAGGCAACGGAACAGAGAAATGGTGAAAAACTCAAACCCTGCAGCATTTACATCGGTGACTCCTTTCGACTGTTTATTAATAGGAGTTCAAATCGACAAGGAACGGGGGCAGGAGTAGTACTGGTATCTCCAGATAGACAGATATTGGAACAGTTCATTCGTTTGGGATTCAAGGCCTCAAACAATGAAGCAGAGTATGAAGCACTGATTGCAGGACTGAAACTGGCAGTAGCAGTAGAAGCAGATGAGGTGATAATATTCTATGACTCTCAGTTTATAGTCAACTAGACAACAGGCGAGTTCGCAGCCCGAGACGAAAGGATGTCGGCCTATGTAAAGGAGGTCGGCAGATTGGTGGCCATGTTTCGGAATTGCCAACTACAGTAGATTAACCAAGATGATAACAGCCACGCTGATGCCCTGACCAACCTGGCTAGTGCAATACAATCTGGAAAGGCAAGGACGATAATGGTTTACTACTTGTCGGGCCCGATCATCGAACCACTGACCACAGAGTGTGAAGCAATGTGTGTGGAAATGGGACCAAGCTAGATGGACGCAATAATAGTATTCCTGAAAGAAGAAAAACTACCAGATGATCACAAGGAGGCGCACAAGATCATATTGAAGTCGGCAAGATTCAGTCTGACAGTAGAGGGACATCTCTACAGAAGATCCTTTACTGGACCCCTTTTAAGGTGTGTACATCCTTCACAAATTGAAGATTTTTTGTACGAAATACATGAAGGAGTATGTGGAAGACACGCTGGGGGCAGATCACTTGCTCATAGGGCCATTACCCAGGGGTATTAGTGGCCCTACATGTAGAAAGATGCAGAAGCCTATGTCAAGAAGTATGAAAAATGCCAAAGGTTTGAACCTTTGATACACCAACCAGCAGTAGACCTAAACCCAGTATCCAGTCTTTGGCCATTTGCCCAATGGGGCATGGATCTTGTGGGAAAACTGCCCCAAGCAATTGGGCAAAGGAAGTACCTGTTGGTAGCAACAGATTACTTCACCAAGTGGATAGAAGCTAAACCCCTTGCCAAGATTAGAGACGTGGATGTGAAGAGCTTCATATGAAAGAACATCATCACCACGTTTGGGATCCCAAGAGCAATAGTTGCAGACAATGGAACACAATTTGACAGTAAGCTAATCAAGAGTTTCTGTGCAAAATTCAAAATCAAGAACTATTTTTCGACCTCAAGTTTTCCTCAAAGCAATGGATAAGCAGAAGCGTCCAACAAAGTTATCTTGGACGGGATAAAGGCTGTAAGTAGCAAAGGGAAAGTGGATGGATGAGTTGCCCAGTGTACTCTGGGCATATCGGACTACGCCGAGAAGATCAACGAGGGAATCGCCATTTGCCATGGCTTATGGCACAAAAGCAGTCATTCCGCTGGAGGTCGACATCCCAGGAATCAGAACCCAGACAGTGAAGAATGAAACTAATGATGTACTCTTAGCCCAAGATCTAGATCTACTAGAAGAAAAAAGAGAGAGGGTTGCAATTCAGCTGGCAGCATACCAGCAGCAGCTTACCAGGGCTTATAATAAGAAGGTTAACCTAAGGGAGTTTTAAGTCGGTGACCTGGTCTTGAGAAAATTCGTCGGCAACAAGAAGGATCCCAGAGAGGGCAAGCTTGGCTTGAATTGGGAGGGACCCTATAGAATCATCTCGGTATTGGGCAATGGGGCATATCGACTTGAAGATAATGAGGGAAAAGAGTTGCCAAGGCCTTGGAATACTTGCAATCTAAATTTTTTTTATCATTAGACTTTTTTATTCTTTGTTATTAGCCGAAGTAATAAATAAAATCTTAGCTTGATTTTTTACACTTATGCTGATATGATACTTGATGATGTTTTTGGAAAACATGCATAATGAGAACCCAAGTGAAACTTAAGTTCACATTAGGGGACAGAGAGTTGGAAAATGGTTCTTGGAAAGGTAGAATATACAAGCTAAAATTAGTTTAACACTTGTTTAAATTTGAGAAAAATTTACAAGTTGAAGTTAAACTGAGATCATGTTTAACACTTGTTGATATTTAAGAAAAATTTACAAGTTGAAGTTAAACCGAGATCACGTTTAACAATTATTGAAATTTGAGAAAAATTTACAAATTGAAGTTATACCGAGATCATGTTTAACACTTGTTGAAATTTGAGAAAAATTTACAAGTTGAAGTTAAAATGAGGTTATGTTTAACACTTGTTGAAATTTGTGAAAAATTTACAAGTTGAAGTTGAACTAAACACTTGTTAAAATTTGTGAAAAAATTTACAAGTTAAGGCAAAGGTTGTATTAAAATAAGTACTTATGTACTTGCCGATGTAAACCGTTGGTGGGTATAACCGAGGTATTTCACCTCAAGAAGATTACACAGTTAAGGTGTACATTAAAGATATTCAAAATATTCTAAGTATAAGAGTCATACAAGAGCAGTAAAGGGAAGACAAACATACAAGCATTCAAATGAAAAAGTTGTATTTACATTCAAAAGATGACATGTCGGCCACATAAAGAGCTCACATTGTTTCAAAGAAAGGAAAAAAAAAAATACAAAGGAGAAAAACATCAAGCTAAGGCGCTTCAGTACCTCTGGCTGGTTGGATCTAGAGTTTGAAAGACTGCTGAGAAGACAACTCGGCAGCCTTCTCAGCCGCAAGATCGGCATCTATTTCCTGAAGGGTTTGGTCGAGGCTCTTGTTAGCGATTGGCACGTTCGATGTTGCCTTCTCAAGAGTAGCATCCTTGGAGACCTCCTGACTCTCTTCATCCTGAGTCAAGTCCAAGACTTGCTCATTTAAAGTAGGGGACTTGGCCCCAGCAGCTTCCTTCGACTTCCTCACCAAGGCTTCCTCCTCAGACTCAGAATCATCTTCGGATTGGCTTAGAGTATGGGGGAATGGCAGGGGTAGGACATCGGTTTTCTTGACAGGGGAGTCCTTGGGGACGTCAAGTTTTTTTAGAGTAGCCATCCAACCAAGGGTGAAACCCTTGTTGCATGCATGCTTCACTTGTTTTTTATAATCCTCCTTGACGTCGGCCGCTCCTTCTGCGTATGCCCTCTCATCGGCGGCCTTGATCTTGGCCTCTTTTGTGGCTAGGGCATCTTGGAGCTCTTTTTGGGCCTCAACCATCTTTGTCTCGGCCTCTTTCTTTTCAACTGTGAGGACCTTGGCAATGGCCTCTGCAGCGTCAATTTTCTCCTCAGCCGCGTCTTAAGCTTTCACAGCCGCTTTGACTTGATCTGCCAAGGTCTTCATCTTGTCCTTGGCCCTGCCAAGGGACTTTTGTAGAGCGATGACCTCCCTGATTTTGTCGGCCAACTCCTTCCTCACCTCAAAAGCTTACTTTGAGAATGAGTGGGCGTGCTGGATCGCCTGAAAGAGAATCAGCATAACAAAAGTTAGTAAAAATCCTTTGAGTTTGAAAGAATGGAGAAAAGAAAAATACCAAGTGTGGAAGACTTACTTGAACAGAGTGCTGGAGCATCAGAGCAAAATTTTCGTACTTGCTCATCTCAGCGTTTTGGTTTAGATCGTTTGGAAGGAGCAAAGTCGTTGAGAGGGCGACACTAACTTCAAGATCAGTCGCACTGTCGCCAGTTTTGACCGGCTTGTCCTCAATGGTGATCTGGGGGGCCCAGGGGGCATCTGCTTTTATGGCCTCGAAGTCGTGGCAAATTCGGACCTCGGCCTTTTTGACCGAGTTGATTGAGATGGCTCGGCCTCAGCGGGCCTCTTCTAGGGGACAGAGGGGGTCTTCTCGCTCGAAGCCAATTTTGAAATGGGCAAGGTGTCCTCAGTGTCAATCTGAGTCACCGTTGCCTTTGGCTGAGCCTTCTTTATTCTTTTTGGCTTTGATTTTGGTAGAGGCTGGGACTGCGCTGGTTGAGTATCTACGGTGGATGGAATATTGGTCAAGAGATCCTCGGCGACTGCCTTCTTGTGACCCATCTCGGTAGGAATTACAATTCGACGTCGTCGTCAGCATTGGGATGGCGGGATCAGCTATGGAGCCGAGGTAGATGGTTGTTCTGCTGGATCTGAGGTTGACCCTTGATCCGGCCGAGCTATTGAAGTGATAGAAAGAGTAGTGGCGGATGGAGGAAACTGACTCTTCTTCTTCTTCTTTGGAACGTCGGGAAGAACCGACTTGTAAGTAGGAATGAAATTGAGCAGCAGATGAGCTGTAACAACCCTCGTACTGATTACCGTATAACCACTGAATTATATACTGATTAATGCTAAACTGAACCGCTAATGACCGATAATTGAACTGATTAAAAATCTTGAATGATCGATTGGAATCAAATCAAACCGAATAAGACCGCTATTGAATTGCATATTCTATCTGTTTGATTGTATGATTTTACCTGTTTGTAGTTTATGTTTAAACTGCTAATTGAAGGCCTTATCGGCGGCCGATTTAGGAACCGTTTAGTGTTTCATGATCAGTAAAATATTTGTGATTTTATGGTATTTTTATCTGCAAATTGATTAGGAATGATTAAACTAGATTAAATTGAGTTAATTACGAACTTAGGCTTATTTACCAAATTGCCATGTGAGTGGACTCTTGTTTATTATTATTATTATAGAGCCTTATTGAACTCAATACAAGACATTTCTTCTCCCACTTCTTGCTATCCAGCCGACCAAGAGAGGAAATAGGGGGAGAGTAAGAGAATTAAGCTCAAATTGTTGAATTTGCTTAGGATTGAGGTGTAGTTGGCATAATTGAGCTTCCAAGGCTTGTAATTGACACTCTAGGTAAGGATACCATCATCTTCTTGTTGTCTTGGAGTTCCATCTTGCATGTTTCATACACCATTGTAGAACTAAGACATGAATTTGCTCATAAATAATTGGAGCTCAAATGTTACATGCATGCTTGAATTGATGCATTTTGAAGTTGAATTCTTGAAAAATTGCACATGCATGTCCATGTCTATATATTAGCTCATGTTTTCAGAATGTTTTCCAACTATTGAGCTCTCTAGAGCAAGATTTGAAGATTGAATTGGGTTTGAAGCTCATGCATTGCATGTTTTAAACTTGTTCTTGACAATGGGTTTGAAAATGGATTTAATTGACTCACCTTTGGGGCTTGAATTCATAAATTGGCTTTTGAAACTTGTTATACATTGTTTTGGGATGTATTCTCCAGAATTTGAGCCCAAGAGGTCGAGAATTGAGTGGAGAATGCTTGGTTTGAGCTTGGAAGGCAAATCTGGAAATTCCAGATTTGGCTTCTTCTTCAGCGAAGGATTCTCGCCGAGCGACCAACGCTTCCTCGAGCCACGCCGGCGAAGGATTGGTGGCTCGGCGTAAAATCGAACATCCAAGATTACTTTTACTGTTTCATCAGACCGCTCGAGCGAAGGAAGGCTCGCTCGAGCGAACCCTTTGATTTTGGAAGCTCGCTCGAGCGAGAATCGAGCGAGCATCGCGCGTAAAAATCGAACATCCAGTATTTTTTTACTGTTTCATCAGACCGCTCGAGCGAAGGATTTCTCGCTCGAGCGAATCCTTTGATTTTGGAATCTCGCTCGAGCGAAGGAAGGCTCGCTCGAGCGAGGCCCCTGTTTTCAGCAACTTTTGAAAAATGCTTTCCAACTGTATTTTTGCATCCTCATCCCATCCTAGGCATTCTTAGGCCTAGTTTAAGACATCTTAATGAGGATTTAGACATAGAACCACACCGAGGGAATTTAGGGATTTAATTATCATCCTTTCCAACTGTAAACTTAGTGTGTGTTCTATTGATTGACTGTTTAGGGTTGGCTCACGGGGACGCGCTCTAGCTACTGATAGCCCAATCACTGTGAGTAACAGATTGTGTAAAGATATGTTCAAATGGTTTTATTTTGAATACTGAACTGAACTGTTTATTGAACTGATATTGTTTATTGAATGAATGTATGTCCTGTATTTCGAACTGTATTGTGGCATCCTTAGCACCCACTGTTATTGACTGTTACAGAGCTCTGTCGGTTCCCTTGTGGAACCATACTGTTTATTGATTGATGGCCATCATTATTGTTGGGTCTGTTAAGGCCCGGTCCTTTTGGACCTACTGTTTATAGGCTAATGGATGTACCACATATGACTATTGATTGAAATACTGATTGACTGAAATACTGAAAGATTGAAATACTGTATTATGAATTGATTTCATTACTATAAGGGACATTCATTCATAACCTCTTTACGCTTTATGTTATTCACTGGGCTTTAGCTCACTGTTTATATATATATGTAGGTGCTCAGCCACCAGATCGGAGCTAGGAGCATGGGATTGGTCCCCAGTTTCGTCAGCCAGCCTATGTGCCTCACTGTGAGGTTCCGAGACGCCATGCCATGGCTTGGGGTGTTTTTGTTTCCCCCACCTGTCTCCCTACTGTTTTGTACTTTTGTATAGATTTCTTTGTCTTTGTTGTCGAGGATTCGATCCGTCTTGTTATCGTAAATGATTGTATAGAGTGTACTGTTTTGAACTGTATGAATGCATAAAATGTTTTTTTGACATACAGATTTTCACAGCTCAGTGGACACTAGTTACTTACTGTATTGGCTACCGCTTGAGCCTACTACTGTTTGGTCAGATTCTTTATTGAGAGGCCTTTGGTAATCTCGGATTATTGGCCAGTTATGGTGCTAAACCCATAGGGCCGGGTTTGGGTCGTGACAGGAGCTCTCTGCTTGTGGACTGGCAAATCCAAAAGCTTCTTTAAGTCCTTGCTGGGGAAGAAAGACTTGCGAAAGCCCTTTGGTGGCTGAGGAAGAACTGCAAAAAAGAAGAGCACAGACGTTAGAACAAAGTATTGAAAACTTTAAAAAAAAGAGCAAGAAAAAGTGACACTCGGCCCTTACCATCTCCTTCCCCGAAAACTGTTCGACTTAGGGGATGAAGGTGGAGGTTATCGTTTGGTTGAAACTCCCAGTTGCCCGAGACGATAAAGTAATCGTCTCCTGCACCCTTGTTTGAGTTTGGGAGGTCGGCAATGAGCTTGTACTCAGTGGACCTTGGCTTGAGGTAATAGATGTGGCCTTTTCCGATTTCAGGCAACACATAGTGTAGTAGTACTAGATATCGGCAAGAGTAACCCTAGCATTTTCTCGTTTGGCTAAGGCTATTATACCGTTGATAACTCGGTAAGAATTGATAGCAAGCTGCATTGGATTCAATTTATAGTAATGAAGGATTTCTCCAAAAAAGATGTCGAGTGGAAACCTAAGTCCACACTTTATAAAGGCCACTACTGGGAAAGGCATGAGATTTACATCGGGTATAATGGAGTCCTCCTCCCTTGCCAACCTGAGGTGGACGTCGGCAGGGATAGAAAACTCCCGCCTAAAGTATTCTAACTTGGTCGGGGTGTCTACCCTATGCTTCTGCATACCCATGATGTTGGCTTTAGGGGAAGGTATAGGATTTCAGAAGAAAGTGTTTATGACGGTTTTTAAGGACCTTGGCTAAATCCTAAGTGTAAGCTAGGGTAAGAATTTGTGGGGATCTTAAGGGGAATGTGTTTTAGCTTTTCCTAAAATTTGTGGGTTCTACAAGCAAGTCCCAAACCTAGATCTATGGAAATGAAGATTGCAAGCGTGAATCTAGAAAAGACACAGAAAACAGAAAACAAGAACGTGTTTCAGAATCAAGAACAATGATGAACTATCAAGAACACTGTGACAAAGTGAGCACAAGGGTGCGAGGCCAAGAACAGTGGCAAATGAGAACAAATTTGTGAACAGTGTATGTGCGTATTCAAGACACGGATTAGGCAAAAACAGAATCACAAAGCAAACATACTCAAACATGCAGTGAAATCAAGAACTGAAAACTAGGAAGAATAGTGGCTTACCAGAAAAATGAAGCCGAAGTAAAGTTCGCCGGGATCAGACGGTAGCCGGAAGCAAGGAAGTCTGGCGAAGCCCATTGGAAGGAGTGAAATTTGGTTGCGAAAGCTTCGAGATCGGCGATTTGGGAGAAAAAGTTAGAGAAAGAAAGAGTTGGGAGCTTGAGAACGAAGGATGCAAAAGTGAAAAGACGGAGAGAGGAAGGACGTTTTGTCTAAAACACAAAAACGGCATCAAAGAGGCAATTAATGTGCCCAAAATGACGTATGCATCAGGCGACGCACGCGAGAAAAATTTGACTTACAGGTGCATATCGAGTATGATCCAGTGAGGGGAAGACGCGTGGCAGAAATGGTTGATTTATTATGTGTGACAGCTCATACGCGTGATAAAACTCTTGGAGTTCTTGGTTTAATGAAGCAAGTGACCTCGGGTGGACCTGGTCGTGTGAAGCCGACGTATTATGACCTCGGTAAATGGATGATACAGCAAGATAGTCGACAAGCTATACGATATAACGATATAGGTTCCATCACCTTAGGATGCCGAGGTAATAGAATCTAGGGGGCAGTTGTGGGGATATATTTTCTGAGTAACAGCACGTGGCCAAGGTGACGCCGACGTGTCAGACGTGGTGCCATGTGTCCTGGTCGTGACGCCGAGGTGATCTCGGCTAGGCTGAGATTATCTCCGAAGATATCGGAATCCGGGATAAGCGGATAAGGGACAAGAGTCCTAGAATGAGGAAGGACCTCAGTTTAGATAAGGAGTTTATCTTTATCTATTGAAGAGTCCAAGATAAGCACTAAGCTAAAGTCCATTGAAGCTAGGCTTCTATTGGGACTAAGGTTGGGTTAACTACAAAAGAGAGGCACCCCAATAGGTCTAAGGTACGCAATTTATATTCTGAATAGTGAGTTAAGCACTTTTGATACATTTGAAAGATAACTGACTTGATCGTCGGAGTGCCCCCGGGTAGATGAACCACCGCCGGAATCTCTTCTTTCTGTTGTAGGTCGTTCGGACTTAATCTATTCTGCCAGTGCTCTCCAGCTAAATACTAATTTGGCAGTGTGGTCGGAAATTCACACACACAATTAGTATTATAACTGAGTAACCTTTTTCACTTTATCAAATTTCAAAGCCTCAAGAAATGGTAAATGAACATTTTGGTTTTTTTTTTAGGTTTTTCTTAATGTTTCCAGTGAAATTGGACCAAACTTAGGTTTTTCTTAATGTTGCTCTCAAGCCAAAATATTTGTTCTATCACTATACCCATTGGCAATATAAACTTAGGTTTTTGCTTAATGTTGCCCCTAAACCAAAATATTGGTTCTGCCACTAAACCCATTGGCAATATAATTTAATTATGAGGCTAGGCTTGATTGTTCTAACGCTATGTCCTGAAACCATAATGTTGAAACTATAATAGAAATATAAAATTAGAAAATATTGTTCTAATGTTATGTCCTGCGAAAACTAAGATATTGAAACCATAATAGAAATATAAAATTAGAATAAATATCACAAAGAACAAAGAGATTATCATTATGTTTAGGGACCAAGTTTAAAACATTAATCAGCTTTTAGGAAGAGTTGTCTCAATTTACAGGTGATGCTACATTTTCTCCCAGCAAAGGATCAATAAGAAGGATGTGCTCCTAGTAGTACTTGATCTACCCACTTGAGTAAATGATCTTGGACAAAATCCTAGAATCCAAAAATCGACTCAACAAAAGCAACTAACTTCAAGCAACTGACTCCATCCTATTGTCAAGCTGCCAATTGGCCACATAAATATTATATTTAGTACAACTCTCTACATGAGAACCCCAAAATCATGAAAAAATAACAAACATCACATGAAATAGAATGATCAAATTAGAGATTAAAATCCCTCATTTATGTATGTAATGACAAATTAGATTGATAGTGCGTATGATTGGAAATGGAGAGTTGAAAAAAAAAAAAAAAAAAAAAAAAAAAGCAAAAATAGAAATTACTATAAAACTTATCTTAACTTAGCGTCGTTGGTTGATCTCACTCCACTTGTCTGCACACATCCACTATCACATAATGGTTTCTCTTTTTAATAGACAATGGCATTGTCAAATAAGAAAAAAAATAACAACAAAAATGTGTAAGCTTAACAATGTATCAATCGAAGACCCGATTACCATGGGTCCATTACCGCCATGGGTCTTTTCAATTATTGTAACTAATGTTTTTCTTTCAGCAAAACCAACTAAAATTTGAGTGTGAGAGTGCAATCTAACAAACAATCAAAGTAAAATACCTTTTTGGAATCTAGTTGAAGATTGACAATGGTTGAGTACCAAGTAGGCATCACTCTAAGCCAATCTACTATCACCGATTGGTACCAAAATGTATTGATTCCAGACTTAAAAAAACAAAAAGAAAAAGAAGAAGCTACCAAATGGAACAGTTAAGAAACAACATCACTACTCTAGAAGTGATAAAGAAAAGAACATGATCATATCATAACTTCATATTAGATACTAACCTTATTAAATACCCAAATTTCACCATTAACAGTTGGTTTTGGTATACCGTGTTTGTTATAATTGAAGAGAATTCTATCAGAATTGGCATTCAAGCTCATTTCAAAACCTTTTAAAAAATTAAATCCATTTAAGAAACAAAACTTATTTCAAAACTCATTTCTCATTTCAAAATCAAACCCATGTCAGAAGCCAAACTGTAAATAGAAATTTACACAACGACCAACCTAACCCAACACCCATAGACGTCAAAAAGGTTTATGGTTTAAAATTGATGAATTGCAATTTCAACACCAATGCACAATTCACAAAAATAAATTATCTGAGATTCAACAAAATAAAAAAAATTCCAAAATCCAGATTTGACAAAAATAACCAGATTAAAAAATATTTAGATTCAACTTTACAAACTCATAAAAGTATCCAGATTCAAGTAATCAGAAACAACCAAACCCACAAAAATATCATGAATTGCAAAGATTGGAAGTTCTAGATTCAAGCACAAAAAAAAAAAAAAAAAAACCCAATTTTAATTCATACTTCCAGTCACTAGTGATTTCTCTCCACAAATCACTCTCCAAATCCAAGATTCAAGCACAAACCAAAAAAAATCCAATTTTAATTTTTCTAATTATTCCACTAACTTCAATTTCTAAAACTCCCATAACTTTTGCATAAATACACATATGTAAACAAAAAAAAATCCTAATGGGTTATGCAGCTCCATAATCCCCACAATACATATCTATCAATATGTATACCAAACAATCAAAATACATAAATACACAATCAAAATTGGTTACTCATACATAAATACCAAATAATCAAAATACACAAGCAGACATTCAAATACCCTATCTTTTAGAGAGAGATTGATCTGATTCAGTGGGGGAAAAAAACGAAGAACTTAACTAATTAAAATACCTGTTTGGGATCTCTTTAAATATTGACAATGACGGAGTATCGATCTCTCTAGAGACAGTGGTAGTCCAACGAATCTCTCCTATGGCTGAAAAGGTTGTGTCGATTATGGTGGAATAGCGAGTTTGGCCTGCCACTGTTGATGAAGATTGAGATGGCAGAAAGAGGGAGGAAGGAAAAGAGAAAATGAAGAGAGTAATAAGGGGTTCGGGGTTGAGTCTTTGGCAAGGGTTGGGCTTTGATAGGGAATTGAAGAGAGAAAATGAGAGAGTATTGACTGAATCAGAGCGAGAGAGGAAGAAGAAACAAATAGGGACTGGGGTTGAGTATCCCACACCAAGATGGGCTCCGATGGAGGTATATATATATATATATAGAGAGAGAGAGAGAGAGAGAGAGAGAGAGAGATTTTCTTCCATTTACAAAGAGCATTTGGACGGGGAATGAAGACGTCTCAACTGTTGAAGTTTAGATGGGACAATTTGACCCATTGATACAAAATGTATCTCTTAGACATTTTAAGACATTTTCAAAAACCCTTGTGCCATATTATATAGATTTTATTCACATTTTACCTGCTTTTTCTATTTTTATTTTCAAATCTCTCCTTAAATCCCCCAACCAAATACAACATTAGTGAAATGCTTATAAATCTAAAAAATTTAGATTTTTATTAGGTAACATATGTACTTGTTATGTATTTTTGTAATATAAGTTACGTATTTCTATAATAAATATTACATAATTTTATTTTTAAATAATAAATTATTGTAACTCTATCCTAAAATGAATTATATTTATCACAAAAATATATAATATATATCATAGAAATATGTAATAAAGATGTGTACCACAACATTAGCTTTTTATAAAAGACAATAGTCATGTTATTATTGGACAATTTTCACATTCACTCCCCCATATAAATTAGGTGTCCCATGAATTCTTCTTTTTCAATTAATTTTAAGAACAGCATCTAAAGACCACGCTGCCTCTTTCACACACAGTGGCCCACATAAACCATAATATAACCTGATGAAATCCAAACAGATCCGTATTGTACACCCATGCATTTAGGAAGCAAACCACAGTTGTGGGTGGGCTCTAAGAAGACGAAGGAAAGTTAGATTCTCATACTATTATATTTAACTTTGAAAAAATGTTACTGTTATTATTATTTTTTTTGGGGGGGGGGGTGGAGGGGGGTTATGATTTTTTATGTATATATTTATAATTGATTTCGTCCTTTCAAGTTAATTATAAAATACTTAATAAAAACAAGGATTAATTACATTAACACCTTTTAACGATTAGTTAATATTACTTTACCTATTTTATTTATGAATTTGTACATTTTGACCCCCTTAATTTTGAAAACCATACAAGTACGCCACTTTTGAAGATAGTCTATACATTGTGAAAGATTTCATAGTCGAAGCGATCAAACTATACGGATTCATAGATGATAGGGTAAGGTGTATTTTTTAATAGTTGAGGGGGTGTTAGTATAATTAATCCCTAAAATTGTTAAGTTAATCAAGAGGTTGTAATCTATGGAGATGGTACTTTGGTCATCAAGTCTCTCTAAAAAAAAAGTTTTATATTCCAATCTTAGTAGTGGAAATAGTACCCAAGACTTCAGTCATTGCAAAAAGATGGTGTGAGTTTAATTTCTTAATTTAATAATTAATCACTAATTTTTGTCAATAAAAAATAATAAATCTTAAAAATAAATAATATCTTGTGATAATGAAAAAAATAAAAATATATTACTCTTTTAAAAATATCTAATTCAAAACTAATTATTATTCGATAGAGAAAACTATGAAATAGACCAATGAAATGAGTATGCACGAATGAATCAAAGCAGTTGAATGATACACGCATAATTAGTTTGAATCATACGCACATCTTTTAAAACATCTCTCCCCAATTGGGGAGAAGTCAATTTTCTCTTCTTTTTGTAATGGGTAAAAGAATAATAAGAGGAAAATGAAAGGAATACTAATAATACTTCTTATTCATCCAATAATAATAATAATAATAATAATAAGACTTCAACCTAAAAATGATAAATGCTGACAAGTGATGCATTGTTTAAGGTTGGGAAAGGTATAGAAAATATAGAAAATGTTAGACTATAAATAATTTATTAAATTTTTAATATGGGTATGAGATCCACATAAATTTGTGTGAATCTCACACCCATATGAGAAGTTTGATAAAAATTTTGATAAATTATTTAGAATTCTTAGCATAATTCAAAAAATATATTAAAAATATGTGAAAATATTAAAAAATATATTAATTTTAGTAAAGTACATTAAATTTAATGAAAAATATCTTGTGTTCTTCTACTAATTTTTTTTGTCATTTAACTGTGTCTTAAGAACATTTATTAATAAGACCCTTTAAAAATTATGTCAAATAAACGGTAATATTCAATTTCAGATATAGAATTTTTAATTCAGCCTTCGTTTGAGATGTGGGTTAATTTTTTGGCTTTTCAGTTTTTTAATTATTTTAATCTGAGACTAAAAAGTTTTGTTTGGGATAAAATTTTTATTTTTTTAACTTTTGTAAGAAAAAAAATATTATAATTTAAATGTAATATTTTATCTTATTAATTTTCTAATATATTTTATTTTTTTATAACTAAAATAACGAAAAAAATGTATGCCAAACATAGCCTCAATCACGGGACCAACCATTGGTTCTGATTCTTAGAAAAGTCAATTTCACATATTGAATTTTTTGAAAAAGTCCAGCTCTTCCGTAGTCCATTTTAGTGGATTGTAATTGTAGTATCAAATTTGGCTCGTCAGTCCCATTAGTGATTTTATTTTCATGATTTATTTTATTTATTTTTTAAGTTTTAGTGTGTAAGTTAGTAATAAAAAATTAAAATTGATCCAATAATTATTCTTATATAAGTCTTAGTCATCATAAAAATAATACTAAATATAATTTTTAAAATAAATCTTTTATTATTTTAAAAAAATAAAGATGATAAAATTATATAATTATAATTATTAAATTTTTTTATTTTTATAGATGTTCTACTAATCACAGTGAGTCAATGGCTGAGTGTTGACCAGCACTGTGCTTGCGCGAAGGTTGCACCGCCGCATTATGATCTTGTAGTTCCTATTGTTTCCTATTTAGGCAACCACTTTGCGTGTATACAATTCTTCTCTCACTAATTTAGATATTTTTTAACAATAATGCTAGAGACCATTAAAAAGGCATCTCTAAATTCACCTCTAATGAGGTGGAAAAGAAAAAAAAAATAAAAAAATAAAATCAAGACACATGATTGGATGTGGCAGTCACATAACTAGTGGTACCTCTAAATTAGAGGTCCCAAGCACTTTTGATTTTTTAAAAAATCTGTTGATTATTACTTCTCCCATCCCATATTAATAATTCTTTTTAGAATTTTTAAATTTTTTAAAGAAATATAATTATTACACATTAAATTTAAATTTTAAAAAATTAATTCTAAAATTATTATTCGATTCTCATTTTTAAATATATTTATAATTATTTTATCAGGGATAATTTTAAAAAATTTTAAATTTAAGGTTTTGACTTTTCAATGTATATATATATATATTTTAGGATAACAAAAAAATGAAATGATTGACCAACAAAATGGGACAGAGAGAGTATACTTTAGGTTTATGTGAGGACATATTTTCTGAGTACCAACATGTGGCAAGGTGACGCCGAAGTGTCAGCTGAGGTGCCACGTGTCCTGTTCATGACGCCGAGGTTATCTCGGCGAGGCCGAGGTTACCTTCGAAGATATCGGAATCCGGGATAAGCGGATAAGGGACAAGAGTCCCAGAATAAGGAAAGACTTCAAGATGGATAAGGATAATGTTCTTAGGGAGTGTATCCTTATCTCTTGAGAAGTCCAAAGTAAGCACTGAATGGGAGTCCATAGAAGTCAGGCTTCTATCGGGATTAGGGTTGAGTTAACTATAAAAGAGAGGCACCCCCATGGGTCTAAGATACGCAATTTATATTCTGAACAGTGAGTTTAGCACTATTGATTATCTTTGAGAGATATACTGAATTGATCGTCGGAGTGTCCCCGGGTGGACGAACCACCGCCGGAATCTTCTCTTTCTGTTTCAGGTTAAACAAGTGTCATCTACTCTGCCAGTGCTCTCCAACTGACTACTAAGTTAGCAGTGTGGTCGGAAAATCACTTACACAATTTGGCGTCATCTGTGGGAAAGAAAGTAGAATAGATGGCCAGTAACGGACAGAAGGAAAAGATTGGGGACGACACTCCTGTTGGGAGTGGGAAACCTATTGACCTTGATGTCGAAGGAGACAGGTCCAACGCAGAAACTCATGAGCAAACTCACGGAGTAAAAGACGTCGGCCAGACTGGCGACGTACCAAAGAAACTAGATCGAAGTGGCTACTACAACGAAGACGACCTCCAGGTATGGAAGGATAAATGCCTGCGGAGGGACGAAGAGGTAAAAGAGATGGCAAACAAATGGGCAGACCTACAGTCGGTCATCAATTTCATGATGCAAAATAACGTCATGCAGCCACCGTTCCCGCTGCAGGACACGCCGATTCCAACGGTCAATGCCCAGAAGGGAGGGCAGAAAACAATCCCCGTAGCCCCTCAGCACAACGGGAGCGAAAGACACTCTCACTGACCTTCCAAGGAGGTCGGATGAAGGGAGTCAAGAAGAGAAGAATCACGGAGGACACATCACACAAAGGAGGCAGACCCCAAAGGACATCGGTATGTTCAAGGGCAGGCGTTGTGCTTCGACACAACCCATGGAGAAGGATCGAAGAGGGCTCACCACGAGGCTGAGAGTAGTATACTGAAAATACTGAAGTCGAAAGATAGCCGAGCTTCTAGGCGGAGCAAAGAAGACTTGAGAGATTACCTCAAGAGGAAGCAACAGAACGCCGATGCCAAGGTAATCTCCCCAGATAGGCCGAGGACACCATTCTCTGTAGAGTTGGACAGGTTTGAGGCGCCGAAGAGATTCAGTATGCCGAGATTTCAAATATACGATGGTAAGTTAGACCCCAACTTCCACGTCGGATTATATTTGAACTCAATGGCACTGTATAGTGGGAACGAGCCGTTGCTCTGCAAAGTGTTCCTCTCATCCTTCGGGGAGATTGCATCAGATTGGTTTCACAAACTACCAAAGGGAAGCGTGAAGACTTGGGAAGGCCTGGCCGAGATGTTCGTGGCCAGGTTCGTGACAAACAAGATGCAACCATTAAGGGTGGACGCATTAATGGCTCTAAAGATCAGTAAGGATGAAGGCCTTAGGGCCTATGCAAAAAAATACTATGAGGTATTCAACCGAATACCAGAGTATAATCAAGAAGTGGTGGTCGTGTCATTCAAGAATGGCCTAAAAGACAACTGTCCATTACGGAAGTCTTTGGCAAAGACTTTGCTAAAAAACATGGAAGAGCTCATGGCGAGAATCGAGAAGTATGCCAGAGCCGAGGAAGACACGTCGGGGACTAAAGAGATAAAACAAGAGAAAGGAAACGGCTCACCGAAGCGATGCCGAGGTAACAACGGATCGAGCAAGCAAGAAGCAGAACTGAGGGTTGCACAGGCAGTGACAACTGTGTTCCGAATCCCAATTCACAAAGTCCTGGAACAAATTTGGAATCAACCCTATTACAGAGTGCCAGAGAGGACTCTAGGAGAGTTCATGGGAAGAAACATTGGCAGGCATTGTGCCTACCACAATGAAGATGGGCATACAACTCAAGGTTGTAGGGCCCTAAAAACACACTTGGAAGACCTGGTGAGACAAGGACATCTGAGAGACCCTGTCGACGAGACCAGGACAAGAGAAGAACGGGCAAGATTGCCCCAGGCGGCAGCAGCTCCGCCTCTCCCAGTACAGCAACCTCAGGCAAGAGGACCTCAGGTAGTCAATGTGATTCACTCAAAGGTCAATGAGAACGAAATTAGAGAGGAGACCCAGAAGGTAAAACACCTACAACATGTCTACCAAGTCAGGGAGAAAAGACATTGGGCAGAAGAGTGCCAGGGACCAATGATAAGCTTTACTGAAGCCGACCTAGAGATGGTCCAGTATCCGCATAATGATGCCTTGGCAGTATCCCTCCAGGTTGGAGAGTGCCAAGTGAAACGCATCTTGATTGACTAAGGCAGTTCTTGTGACATCATGTACGTCCGATGTTACAAGGAGCTCAGCCTTCACCCGAATGATATGGAACAATCCAACGGCCCAATGGTCCGCTTCAATGGAACGCCGACATGGCCACTGGGAGCAGCAAGCTTGGAGGTGCAGGCTGGCACCAAGAAGATCGAGACAAAATTCACCATCATCGACACACCCTCCCCTTACAACATCATCTTGGGAAGGCCATGGTTGCATGCGATGAGGGCAGTTCCTTCAACATTGCATCAACTATTGCGATTTCCAACAGAGTATAGGATAGAAGAAGTCAGAGACGATCAGCTACAGACGAAGAATTGCTCCATGGCAGCAATGAAATCTACCTGCAGCATATGAGAGCCAGAAAAGGCAGAAATTGAAGATGAGGACGTAGAAGTCGTAGAAGACGTCGGCAAGGAGCCAACCAAAAAGAGCGAAGAGGCACTGAAGAAAATTCTCATCTAGGATGGGGATGAAAAACGCTTCTTTCTTCTCGGCTCGAGCTTAGCCGAAGAAAAAGAAAGAGAGTTGGAAGCTTTTTTAAGAGCAAATATTGAGGTGTTTGCTTGGACACCTTACGAAATGCCTAGCATTGACCCCGAGGTCACTTGCCACAAACTGAATGTTGACAGGTCGGCCAAACCTGTGATTCCACGAGCCAGAAGACCGACGTTGATGCACGTCGAAGCAGTAGAGGAAGAAGTAGACAAATTTCTAGAGGCTAGGGCCATTAGAGAAATTCATTACCCGACATGGCTATCTAATACAGTGGTGGTAAAGAAGAAGAACGATAAATGGAGGGTCTGCGTAGACTTTACCAGCCTCAACAAAGCATGTCCCAAAGACTGCTTTCTTCTACCCAAGATCGACCAGTGAGTAAATGCTACTTCAGGGCATGGAAGAATGAGCTTCCTACATGCCTACAGGGGGTACCACCAGATAGCCATGTACCCCCAGACGAAGAGAAGACCACGTTCATCACCCCAAAAGGCCTGTACTGCTACAGAGTAATGCCTTTCGGGTTGAAAAACGCAGGAGCAACTTACCAAAGGTTGGTAACCAAAATGTTCAAACACCTGATTGGCCGAACAGTAGAAATCTACATCGACGACATAGTCGTTAAGACTAAAGAGCCTGAGGGTCATCTCGCCGATCTAAAAGCAGTCTTTGAAATCCTTAAAACATATCGGCTCCGACTCAATACATCGAAGTATGCATTTGGAGTTGGATCTGGTAAGTTTTTAGGATACCTGGTAACCAGAAGGGGCATTGAGGTCAGCCCAGATCACATCAAGGCCATCCTAGAGTAGAAGAGCCCGACGTCGACAAAACAGGTGCAGATGCTAACTGGAAGGGCCACAACCCTGAACAGGTTCATAAACAGAAGCTCAGACAAGTGCAAACCTTTCTTCAACTTAGTGAAGAAAGCCACAGACTTTCTTTGGACAGAGGAGTACGAAGAAGCATTAGCCGATCTGAAGAAGTACCTGACCACAGCTCCAGTTCTTTCGAATCCAGAACCCGGGGAGGAGCTATTCCTGTAATTGGCAGTTTCAGAACATGCGATAAGTGCAGTATTAATCCGAGAAGAAAAAATGGAGCAAAGGGCTGTTTACTATGTAAGCAAAACCCTAGCTGACGCAGAAACGAGGTATCTACCCTTAGAGAAATTGGCACTGGCTTTAGTAATGGCTTCAAAGAAGTTGAACCATTACTTCCAGGCCCATAAAATTATGGTACTAACAGAACATCCATTGAAGTCTCTATTGCAGCAGGGAGACTTAATAGGAAGAATAGCCAGATGGGCAGTCACCCTAGGCTAGTATAATCTGGAGTACATGCCCAGAACAGCAATCAAAGGCCAGGTTTTGGCTGACTTCGTGGCCGAGTTCACGCCAGAATCCATCAAACATCAAGCTCTATTGAGCCAAGATAAACAGTGTCCAAACAAGCAAGGAGAAGCCCAAGCAAAGGCGAAAGAACAAAGCAAAGAGGAAAAACTCAGATCCTGCAGCATTTACATCAGCGACTCCTTTCGACTGTTCGTTGATGGGAGTTCAAACCGACAAAGAGCGGGGGCAGGAGTAGTACTGATATTCCCAGATGGGCAAATACTAGAACAATCAATTCGTCTGGGATTCAAGGCCTCAAACAATGAAGCACTCATTACAGGACTGAAGCTGGTAGCAGCAGTACAAACAGATGAAGTAATAGTTTTTTGTGACTCACAATTAATAGTTAACCAGACAACAGGCGAGTTTGCAGCCCGAGATGAAAGAATGTTGGCCTACGCAAAGGAGGTCATCAGGCTGGCAGCCTTATTCCAGAACTGCAGACTATTTCAAGTCAACCGAGATGATAACAGCCAAGCCGATGCATTGGCCAACCTAGCTAGTGCAATACAACTAGGAAAAGTAAGGACAATAATGATTGACTACTTGTTGGGCCCGAGCATTGAACCAGTAACCACAGAGCGTGAAGTAATGTGCGTAGACATGGGACCAAGCTAGATAGACGCAATTGTTACGTTCCTAAACGAAGGAAAGCTGCCAGATGACTGCAAGGAGGCACACAAGATCAGATTGAAGTCGGCATGATTCAGTCTGACAGCAGAAGGACATCTCTACAGAAGGTCCTTCACTGGACCCCTTTTAAGGTGCGTACACCTTTTACAAGTCGAAGATTTTTTATATGAAATACATGAAGGAATTTGTGGAAGCCACACTGGGGGTAGATCACTCATCCATAGGGCCATCATCTAGGGCTATTGGTGGCCTTACATGCAGAAAGATGTAGAAGCCTATGTAAAGAAGTGTGAACAATGCCAAAAGTTTGCACCTCTGATACACCAGCCAGCAGCAGACCTGAACCCTGTATCCAGTCCTTGGTCATTTGCCCAATGGGGCATGGATCTCGTCGGGCAACTACCCCAAGCAACTGGACAAAGGAAGTATTTGCTGGTAGCAACAGATTACTTCACTAAATGGATAGAAGCTGGACCTCTTGCCAGGATCCGAGATGTGGACGTGAAGAACTTCATTTGGAAGAACATTATCACCAGGTTTGGGATTTCAAGAGCAATTGTTGTAGACAATGGAGCTTAATTTGACAGTAAGCTGATCAAGAACTTCTGTGCAAAGTTCAAGATCAAGAACTACTTTTCAACCCCAAGCTTTCCACAAAGTAATGGATAAGTAGAAGCATCCAACAAAGTAATTCTGGATGGAATAAAGAAGAAGCTGTAGGCAGCAAAAGGAAATGGGTAGACGAATTGCCCAATGTACTCTAGGCATATCGGACTACGCCGAGAAGATCAACAGGGGAATCCCCCTTTGCCATGGCTTATGGCACAGAAGCAATCATTCCGCTGGAGGTCGACATCCCTGGGATCAGAACCCAGGGGGTAGAGAACGGGATTAATGATGTACTCTTAGCCCGAGATCTAGATCTTCTAGAAGAACGAAGGGAGAAAGCTGCAATTCAGCTCGCAGCATACCAGCAACAGCTTGCCAGAACTTACAACAAGAAGGTTAACCCAAGAGAATTTCAAATTGGTGACCTCGTCTTAAGAAAAGTCGTCGACAACAAGAAGGATCCCAAAGAGGGCAAGCTTGGCCCAAATTGGGAAGGACCCTACAGAATCATCGCGGTGTTGGGCAATGGGGCATATCGGCTTGAAGATAATGAGGGCAAAAAGTTGTCAAGGCCTTGGAATACTTGTAATTTGAAAATTTTCTATCATTAGGATTTCTTTGCTCCTTTGCCATTTGCCGAAGTAAATAAATAAATATTCAGCTGGTTCTCTTTTCAAGATACTTGACATTGTTTCTAGAATACATGCATAATGAGAACCCAAGTGGGACTCAGATTCACATTAGGGGGCAGAGAGAAGAAGAATATGTTTAACACTTGTTGAAATTTGTGGACAATTTACAAGTTAAAGTTAAACCGAAATCATTGTTTAACACTTGTTGAAATTTGTGGACAATTTACAAGTTGAAGTTAAACCGAAATCATTGTTTAACACTTGTTGAAATTTGTAGACAATTTACAAGTTGAAGTTAAACCGAGATCATTGTTGAACACTTGTTGAAATTTGTGGACAATTTACAAGTTGAAGTTAAACCGAGATCATTGTTTGACACTTGTTGAAATTTGTGGACAATTTATAAGTTGAACTTAAACCGAGATCATTGTTTAATACTTGTTGAAATTTGTGGACAATTTATAAGTTGAAGTTAAACCGAAATCATTGTTTAACACTTGTTGAAATTTGTGGACAATTTACAAATTGAAGTTAAACCGAGATGATGTCTAGTACTTGTTGAAATTTGTGGACAATTTACAACATTGAAGACTAAGGTTAAGCACTTGTTGAAATTTTACGAAAAATTTACAAGGTGAAACCAAGCTTACGCCGAGAAAGATACTAGGGTACTTACCGAGGTAAAATCGTCAGTTGTATAACCGAGGTGTGTCACCCCGAGAAGGTTGCACAAGAAATGAAGTGTATATTGAAGATATGCAAAATATTCTAAGTATAGACGCATACAAGGCAAGCATGCAAGCATTCAAAAGCAAAAGAGTCGTTTTATTAAAAACACATTAGCAATGTGAAGAAGTTTACAGTACTTCAAAAAGGAAGGAAAAAACATAAGTCTAAGACTTCTCAGCAGTAGCAGTTGGTTGAATTTGAAGTTCAGACGATGGTTGGGAAGACATCTCAGCAACCTTATCCGCCGCGAGCTCGGCGTCAATTTCTGCAAGGGTTTCATTTAAGCTCTTGTCAACAAGGGGAGCGTCAGCCAATGCCTTCTCAGCTACAGCATCTTCAGGAACCTCCTAAACTTCCTCATCTTGAGTCAAGTCTAAGACTTGCTCATTTTAAGAAGAAGACTTGGCCCTAGCAGCTTCCTTGGGCTTCCTCACTAGAACCTCCTCCTCAGATTCAAAATCGTCATTAGATTGAGGTGGAGTTGGAGGGAATGGTAGGGGAATGGCATCGGCATTCTTAAAAGGGAAGTCCTCAGGGACATCAAGTTTCTTCAGCAAGGTCATCCAACCAAGGGTGAAACCCTTGTTGCATGCTTGCTTGACTTGCTTTTCGTAGGCCTCCGTAACATCGGCCATACCCTGAGCATACGCCTTCTCGTCGGCATCTTTAATTTCGGCCTCTTTGATGGCCAAGGCGTCTTGAAGCTCCTTCTGGATTTAGACCACTTTGTCCTCGGCCTCTTTCAGCTGGGCTTGAAAAAATTTGTTTATTGTCTCAGCAGCACCGACCTTTTCCTCGGCATCGTTCTTCTCTTTGATAGCAACCTCGGCTTGATCCTCCAGGGTCTTCATCTTTGACTGTAAATTTTTATTAATTTTCTGAAGACTGGACATCTCCCTCTTCTTTTCAGCTAGCTTCTCACGGTTCTCAAAAGATTGTATTGAGAAAGAGTGGGCATGCTGGATGGCATGAAAGTGAACAAAACAAAAGTTATTTTCTAAGTATGAAATGAAGAGAAAAAAAGAAAACGTACTAAGCAAAAACACTTACCTAAACAGAACATTGAAGCATCAGAGCATAGTTCTCGTAATCACTGAACTCGGCGTTTCACTCCAGATCACCTAGAAGAAGCAGAGCAGTACTGAGGGCAACGCCGACATTAATATCATCGGCGCTATCACTAGCCATAACAGGCTTATCTTCCAGGGTAATCTCGGGGGCCCAGGGGGCATTAGGCTTTTTAGACCCCGAGGTCGTTGCAGAAGATGACCTCGGCCTTTTGGATTTGGTAGATTCGGATGGAAGTGTTTCAACGAACCTCTTCGCGGGGACAGAGGCAATCTTCCCACTCTCAGCCAATTTAGAAATTGGCAAAGTGTCTTCAGTCTCAACCTGAGTCACCTTGGCCTTTGGTTGAGCCTTTTTGAGTCTTTTCGGCTTTGGTGGAGGCAGGGTTTGTGTTGATTGAGCTTCAACATCAGTTGGAATGTTGGCTAAGAGGTCTTTTGCAACTGGTTTTGGGTGGCCCATCTCGGCTGCAAGAACAAATTGTCGACGACGTTTTCATTGAGATGATGGGATCAGGTATAGAGCCGAAGAAGACGGCTGTTCTGCTGGATTAGAAGTCGATCCTTGATTTGGCCGAGATTCGGTAGCAACTAAAGGGGTTATGGCAGAGTGAGGAGATAGGCTCTTTTTCTTTTTCCTCTTAGGAACGTCGGGGAGAGCTGATTTGTACGTTGGGATGAAATTAAGCACCAGTGAGGCCTTTTGCTTATGAACAGGAAGGTCCAGTAGTTTCTTTAAACCCAGACTTGGGTAAAAGGACTTGCGGAAGTCTTTTCCTGGCTTTGGAAAAGCTGCAAGGAAAGACAAAACATCAGAATATTTGAAGTATTAAAGATTTTGAAAACAAGTAAATGTGAAACACAGGGCTCTTACCATTGCCCTTTACAAAAACTGTCCGAGGAAGAGGGTAGAGGTGGAGGTCCTTATCTGGAGCAAATTCCCAGTTCCCCGAAGTAATAAAGTAATCATCTCCAGCTCCCTTGTTGGAGTCTGGGAGGTCGACAACGATTTTATACTCCGTTGACCTCGGCTTGAGGTAGTAAACATAGCCCGTGTCTTTTTTTAGGCCACACATGGTATAACAATACTGGATATCAACTAAAGTGACCCTAACATTTTCTTGTTTTGCTAAGGCTGTGATGCCATTAATAACTCGGTAGGAGTTGATGGCAAGCTGCATTGGGTTTAACTTGTAATAATAGATAATCTCACGAAAAAGAATGTTGAGTGGGAGCTAAAGTCCACACTCGATGAAAGCTACCACAGGGAAAGGCATGGAGTCGTCAGTAGGCATGATGGAGTCATCATCCTCAGCCAACCTCAGATGGACGTCGGCTGGAATTTCAAACTCCTGTCTAAAGAATTCTAGTTTGGATAGGGTGTTTACCCTATGTTTCCACATACCCATGATATCGGCTTAATCAAAGAGGTTGGGTTTCAGAAGATGTTTTGAAAGGGTTATTAGGACCTCGGCAAACACTTAGGTAAATGCAGGTTTCAGTTTTTTCCTAAGTTGTGGGTTCTACAGACAAATCCCAAACCAAAGTCTATGGAAACGAAGATTGAAGGCACAAATCTGGAAAAGACACAAAAAACAGAAAACAAGAACAAGTTTTAGAATCAAGAACAAGGGTGAACTTCCAAGAACACTGTGACAGAGTGTGTGGAAGGGTATAAGGTCAAAAGCAGTTACAAAGTTGCAGAGGAATTGTGAGCAGTACGAGTATTCAAGGCATGGATAAAGAGCAAAATCATGAAATAAACGCACTCAGATACAAGATTCATAGATCAAATACTTGAGTAAAAGAGTAATGGCGACTAAATGATGAAGCAAAACTCCATGAAGAGCAACAAGAGATAAAGGCAGAAGAAACAGTGGCTTACCAGAAAAAGTGAAGTCAGTATGAAGATCATCGAAGTCAGGCGACGATTACAGAAGTAACAGAGCGGCGAAAGCTTCACCAAGAGGGAGGAATAAAGGCAGTTGCAAAGCTTAAAGTCTGGAACAATGGCAGATTCAAGAGGAAAAAGTAAGAGAGAGAAAAAGCAAGAATATCGAATGAAAAGTGAAAAATGGAAAAGAGGGAAATGATTTTTGTTAAAACTTGAAACGACGGCAAAGAAATCATTAATGAAACCTAGTACGTATGCGTTAGACGGCGCACATGAGGATAATTCGATTTACAGACGCGTGTCAGGTACGATCCAGTAAGAAAAAGACGCGTGGCTGGAAACAGTTGAGTTGTTATGAATAAACAGCTCATACGCGTGAAGGAGCTCTTAGAGTTCTTAATCTTTAAGAAGACATGTCGGCCTATGATGATGATTTCGACTGTAAGCCGATGTACTGGCAGGAAGTACCGATATAGGTTTCATCACCTCAGAATGTCGAGATAATAGAACCTAGGGGACAGTTGTCGGGATATATTTTCTGAGTACCAACATTTGGCAAGGTGACGCCGACGTGTCAGCCGAGGTGCCACATGTCCTGTTCATAACGCCGAGGTTATCTCGGCGAGGCCGAGGTTACCTCCGAAGATATCGGAATCCGGGACAAGCGGATAAGGAACAAGAGTCCTAGAATGAGGAAAGACTTCAAGATGGATTAGTATAATGTTCTTAGGGAGTGTATCCTTATCTCTTGAGGAGTTCAAAGTAAGCACTGAATGGGAGTCCATAGAAGTCAGGCTTCTATCGGGATTAGGATTGAGTTAACTATAAAAGAGAGGCACCTCCATGGGTCTAAGGTACGCAATTTATATTCTGAACAGCGAGTTTAGCACTATTAATTATCTTTGAGAGATATACTGACTTGATCGTCGAAGTGTCCCCGGGTGGACGAACCACTACCGGAATCTTCTCTTTCTGTTTCAAGTTAGACAGGTATCATTTATTCTGTCAGTGCTCTCCAACTGAATATTAAGTTGGCAGTGTGGTCAAAAAATCACTCACACAGTTTATTTTAACAACAAAAATCATTATAAGAAAGTCAACAATTCTCTTATGTTTTTATAAAAAATTAAAAAATCAATTCTCAAAACAATTCTACTATAATTTTATTCAGTAGTGTTTTTAAGCTCAAAAATTAAATTCATTTTTTAAACTCATTAATGTGATAATCTATTAGAATATTTAGAATATTTAAAAAAAACTCTCTCTTTTATATATTCTTTAATCACCAATCAATTATATATTTTGTACATTATTGGGCTTAGAGGTGAGTTTAGAAAATGGGCTTTGTACAAATTTTCAATTCTAGTTTATTTTCTTCAACCAGCTATCTACTATTAGTTTGGATTCTCTAAAGTGATTTTTTTAAGTGATTGAGATTTAATTTTTATTTTTTTTTAAATTACAAGTATAATGGTCATTTCACCTTTTAATTCCCCAGCTCTAGCCCTAAGAAAAACACTTTCAAAAATGCTTCACACCTCCACTGGGGGTTGACACCCAGTGAGGTGTAGGCCTATGATTGAGCAGGAAAAAAATTGTGTTTTTTTTTTTTTTTAGTCTTCAACCAGTGGGGGCGCGCCACGTCATTGGGGGCGCGACCCCCACTGGGAGTATGCAGCAAGACTCAAACACTTTAGAGGATTGATCTCAACTATTACAATATCTATTTTAACAAGGATTGATCTCAACTATTACAATATCTATTTTAAGAAAATTATTCTAGATAAACTATATTTGGATAGTTTTAGAAAGCTCTTTAAAAAAATTATGTAGATAAATAAATAAAATACAGAATAATGTTAGAACACAGATAAATAATGATTAAGTAAGATAAAGAGAGCTTGCCCTTTTTATACTTCAAAAAATAAGAGTAGCTTAAACTATGTTTGGGAACTGAAATGAAAAGAAACGAAATTATTTTTGGAATGAAAAGAAATGATTGTAATTTATCTCATTCTTTTTTGAATAAGTAAAAAATAAAAGAAAAGAAATAATTGTGATTTCTCTCATTGTTTGGTTAGATTTCATAAGAGAAAAGAAAAGAAATTATTTTATATTATGTTATCAAAATAATTTTTTTATATTTTCAATCATCTTATTTATTTTATTTTTACAGGGGCAAAATTGGTATTATGAAAATATAAGAATAATTCGATTTGTTTTTTCTCCCAATCTCTCCACTTTTGGGAAGATTGAAAATGAGGGTTATAAGAGAAATGAGTTTATCTCTGTTTCTCTCTATTTCTCCCGATTTCTTTTCACTTAAATTATCTAAACAAGTAAGAGAAATACATAATGTCATGACCCGCTCCCCGTACCTAAGGGTTAAGTATCGTGATGGCTAATAATTAAAGTTACGTCCGGCCAATTATTAAACAAATTACTAAACGCGAGGGGAAACAATATTTAAGTGAGAGTACCAAAATAATCATTGGAGCTTCTATTTTTATAACAAAATTTATTGACAAAAAATATCGATATTTACATATGAATAATAGAATTATAAATATTATTAAAGTGTTGCGTGTGTCTATTCTACAACCCCGCATCTAAGACTCTCCAAAAACTATTTCTGAATTGGATTTGTTTCTTGAAAATTGGTAAATAGCTATAAATACATGGCAGAGTGAGAAATATTATATTAAGAGCATAAGGGCATAAAATTCATCTTGGATAATTATTGACTAAACAGAGCTTGCTATTAAAATACAAATCATTATAATACAGAGATCATTTGACATATAATACAGAAATCATACAAACAGAATGGAACATAACAGATGTATGGACTCAAGAGGTGACTTGTACGAATTCTAGAGGTGGCTCCCATCATAGCGTAACACTTAACTCCGTACAATACTTTGTTCCACACTAGAAATCATAACCATGGTACAGAATAGATGTATGGACTCAAGAGGTAGCTCGTATGAACTCTAGAGGTGGTGCCCACAATAGTGTAGCACTTTGCTCCATACCAAAAATCAAAGTGCTAGTGGATTCATGACAGATAGAAGATCACAAAGTGACTAATCAGAGGGCTAATGGTTATTTAAGTCTCCAAAGACATGGGACCTCCGTGGTGATACTTATAAAATAATTACTCAAAATACATTTCAATAAATAATTATATCTATAGATTTTCCTTATTATATAAAATAAGGCTCATAAATTAAAAATGCTAATATAATTTATAAAACATAAATTGCATAAAATAAATTATAATAACTCAAAACATACGTAAAATATATAATAATAACTCAAAATATAATATAACTCATCTTAATATTAATTTTAACTTTTTATTTTTTATTCATCACGATCCACTAAATATTCCACACTGTACTCAAAATTTTATTTATATAAACCAAACTACTAAGGCCACGTTTGTTTGGCGGATTAGGTTGAATGGGATTGTTAGTGAAAGGATTGTTAATGTGGGGATTAATAGTGAGGGGATTAAGTAAAAGTATGTTTGTTTTGATGATAGTGTGGGAGATAATTAGTGATGGGATTGTTAAATTATTTTTGTATAAAATAAATAAATAAATTATTTCTATATTAAAAAAATTAAAACAAATATTAAAGTAAACAAGCGCACTTGGTAAAAAAAAATGAAATTAAAAAAATAATTTTTTTATATAAAATAGACTCAATCCCCTCACTAATTTCCTAATCCCATCCAAAATCTACCCAAGCTAATCCCCCTATGTGAGGGTATTCATAGTCCCATGGGACTACTAGTCCCCTCCTATTTTTTCCAAGCAAACATGGGTTATGTAGGACCCACGGGATTAGTAGTCTAATCCCCCCACCTATAGAGCCAAACAAACATGGCCTAAGAGAGTTTGGGAATAAAAATGATGAAGCTCAAACGGGTCAGCACATTTATACATACATATATATATATATATATAGTGAAGGAAGCGTAAGCGGCAAGACATTTGCGGGGAATGCAAGTTGTTGTATGAAAAATATTTTATTTTAGTATATTTTAGTCTATAAAAAATATAAAAAAAAATATAATAAAAATATCAAAATATTCAAAAAATAATTTTAAGTAACACTATAAAATTTAATGAACAACTTAAATTTTTGAAGTGTTCATTTCTTTTATATTCTCTCCAAATCACTCTATCCATGTTTTGTTTGAGTTTGTGAGATGAGTTTTAGAGATAAAAAGTACGAAAAGTTGTTTGATTTGGTTTTTTTCAAAAGATATTTTGAAAAATTATTTTGAGAGAGAGTTTTGAAAACAGTGATTGATTTGATGTGTATGAGAGAGAGATTTGTTTGGAAAACTTATAAACCAAACAAGTTTTGAAAAAAAATTTTAGGAAAATTTGTTTGGTTTGATTACTTTTAAAAATTTATTTGTAGAGAATTTTTTTCAAAAATTTTTGAGAAACACAAACCAAATAAGACCGATTGTTTCATTTCTGGTGCTAATCGTCAAATAACTCTCTCTCTCTCTCTCTCAATATATATATATATATATATCTATATATCTTCTGTGGGTGTGAGGGAATTTAGATAGACATTTTTTTTGTTGTCTCTTTAAAGTTTAGAGACCACAGAAGATATATATAATACAGCGAGAAAACAATAGAGCATCTAAATATGATCGAAATGCAATGGAGAAAAAAAGAAGAATAGAAACGAAAAATCTCTATTCCAAGCTTGCTTCTCTCATCCCTAGTGAACCCTCAAACTCAAAGGTACAACACCACCAACTCTCTCTCTCTCTCTCTCCCTCCAAGAAAAGAAGTCTACTTCTTCCAGCTCTAAAACACACAAAATTATACCAGAAAGAAATAAGGATTGGCCGGGTCCACGGTTTTAAATAGTGCTTTGGTATCAAGAGTATCAAGCAGTACGTGATCAGGTGTTGTAGTTGTGAGGTTTTTTTCTTTTTTCTTTCTTTCTTTTCAATCATTAAAAAAAAATAAAAAAAAATCAACTCGTTTAACTCACTATGAATCAAATCAATACATATCAAAAACTGATGGATACATCATGCTTTACTTTCATACAAAATGTCAAAATGGTATGGACAACATGCCAACCGATATTTAAAACTAAAGAAATATTATACATAATCTCATTTTGTTATTGTAATTTTTCATTTTCAAATATAAGACAATATCACCCACCACATTAATAAATCCACGCAAGACTCTCACTCATTTGTGTTTAAAACTAAAAAATAAATTAAAATTATGTCACATTTTTCTTGAAACTATAGTGGACCTATATGTATGAACCTCACCTCTTGAATCTTTCTTTTCACATTATAGGTGTGTTTGGTTTGGTTTTGAGAGATAAATTTTAAAAAAAAATCTTGGAAAAAGAGTTTAGAAATTTTTTGATTTGTATAATTGTATATTTTGAAAATAATTTTGGAATATGAGAGTTTGCCATGTTTTCCTATTTTGTTGTAATTGAGTAGATGTATGTGAGAGAAAAAGTGGTTGAGAATGAGGGAGGAGAGAGAAAAAGTAATTGATTGATATGTAGGAGAAAAGAAAGTAATTTTTAAAAAAAATTTCAAAGAATTTTCAACCAAACAAAATTTTAGAATTCTTTTTCAAAAATTATATGTTTTGAGATGTGCAACATAATATCTTGAACCTCGCCTCTTGAATCTTTCTTTTCACATTATGTGTTTCATTTATGCAATCAGTATGAATACATAATAGCTTCACAGAATGTGTGCAACAAAATCCCTCACACCGTGAAACCACTCTATATCTCAAATCTGTATCTTATTCTGTGAAAATTATATGTGCATTAAGATTTACACTTATGTGAAAGTGGCGCAACTCCTCTCTCTCTCTCTCTCTCAATGAGTGAATGTTTTAGGTACGACCACCGAAATCTGATATGTTGGACCAAGCCACTAATTACATAGTGCTACTGAGAAAAAATGTGGAGGATCTGAAGCAAAGGAAGGAGCTGATGAAAGAGACATGGGTTCGATTTTAGAGGTGAATTTGATAACTGGGTTGAATACTAATAATAACAACTTCATGTTAGGAAAAGTTTTCAGTGTTCTTGAGGAAGAAGGTGCTGAAGTTGTCAATGCTAGCTACTCTACTATTCATTCCAAGGTATATATATATCATTACCCTTGGGAATTTGTGAAAGAATTTAAAATATATATATATATAAATAAAATACATTTATATTTTAATTAATTATATATATATATTTTTACTTTTCAAATTCCGTCTTAAATTTCGCAGTCAAACCCAACATTAATGTGTTATGATGCATCAATTTTCTTGGGTGAATTTTGATGCCTCCTCATATTTAGAAGTGCTCCGTACATGGAGGGCCGACTTTGGGCATAAGTGGCGGAAGCTGCCGTTTTGGACCTTAAAAAATTGACCAAAAAGAAGGTTTCGAAATTTTGGTAAAGATATCAAATTTTCTATTAAATAAATAATTAAATATTTTATATAAGTTATTTATGTGAGATATTTGGTAATTTATTTCAGAAAAAATTTGAGGCATATAACATTTTTCATTTATTAATTATTATAATAGACTATAAAAAAAATCTCATTAGAATTTAAAAGGTCTCAACAAAATCTAGTTATGATTTAAAATTAATTTTAAACTAATAGATGGTTGATGTGGTAAATTATTTAAAATTAGTAGATAGTTTTTTTTTATCGGAAGAAACTAAAAAACTTATTAATGTGGTAAATTATTTGAAATTATTGATTGATTATGATAGGGATAGGCCCACAAGGACCACGGCCCACCATGAGTAAACCCAACCCCACTATTTAGACCCCATTACACAACCCGGTTAGTAAAACCCGGTACAGCTGGAAGCCAACTGAGCAGGAAAGGCCAATGATGTTCGGACACGTGGCGGGTGCTTGAGCAGCCATATCGGCAGACAAAGATCTGCAAAGTTATTACAAAGACATCACCATTAATGCAACCCATCACCGCATTTATTGCGACAACACCCTCAAATTTAACGACGCCTCACCTGAGCGAGGCGAACCACGGCGCAAGCTTTCAAAAAAGGTCGAACGACTAAGACAGCGAAATGATTACCAGAGGATATAAGCAAAGCTCGAAGACAAGAAGAAGGTTAAGTTTTTCATCTCCTATCTCTCTCTTTCTACATTTCTGTCCATCACCTTCTCTAATTCATACACCGGAGGGTTCGCCAGGGGACTACCCCGTTCCCCGATTGAACTTGTTTGCAGGTTATCCAGTGGGCTTGAGGAGCTTGGATCGGTCCAACCCATCCACGAGGACTCATCAGTATCATCGATTACCGTCTGTAGAATCCGTTTTGTCCGCGTCGCCGATTGTGTTCATTGTCACCGTGACCCTTTCCCAGCAACCTATTCCACCTCACCCATTACGTGCATGGTAACGACCAGATCCATGGCTTCCCACCATAACGCCGCAGATCACCAGACCGACCCTCCCAATCCAAACAACCCACCACAGTACTTCATCGAGCTCACCAATAGCATCAACCGTATGGCCGAACAGAACCAGGCCTTAATCAGCGCCCTGCTCCAAAGGAACCTCCCTATTCCTCCACCACCTCCAGACATTCCACCCCATCCAGAACAAGCTCCAGGCCATACTGTCCCACAACCTAATCCTCCCAACTCGGGGGACTTGCAACCCCCTCACCCACATATACATCCTCCTCCTCCACCCCCACGTCCATCAGTCATAGCCCCAGCTCCCGAGGGAGAAGCTAGCAGCGTCCAACATCTATCTCCCTCTGGCGGTGACAACATCCCCCTTTGGAACGCTGAACTCCGAGCCATGAAACTCCAACTCCAAGGGGTCATGCAAAACATCCAACATAAAACCTCCACCACAGCAAACTCCCCTTTCGTCGCCTCCATCCGAGACAAACCTCTACCCCCTAAGTTCAAAATGCCTACCATCGACCCCTTTGACGGAACAACCGACCCCGTCGACCACCTGGAAACCTACCGTACACTCATGATCCTCCATGTTTTTCCCGACGAAATCATGTGCCGAGCCTTCCCCGTGACTCTAAAGGGATCGGCTCGGCTATGGTTTAGCCAGTTGCCACCGGATTCGGTCTCTACATTTCAACACCTTAGTGACTCTTTCCTGAGCCACTTCATTGGAGCCCAACGCCAGCGACGTCCGGCGACCCAACTCCTCAACATCCGTCAGACCGAGGGGGAGTCATTACGCAGCTTTGTCACTCGTTTCAACACTGAAGCCTTACAAGTTGCTGAAAATGACGATAAGGTCATCCTCACAGCCTTCATGGCTGGTCTGCGGTCATCCGATTTCCTCTTCTCCCTCTCCAAGAACCCCCCGACATCCATGGCAGCCTTGCTCTCCAAAGCCCAAGAGTACATGAACACCGAGGACTCTCTAGCCGCTCGGCAGGACTCCACAACTAAATACCTGACCCCCAGAGAAAAAAGAAAAGACCAAGAGCCCAGTAACACCCGACCTCATAACCAAACATCCCGCTATGCCGACCACCTCGAGCGGCCACCAGTCGAGTTCCGGACGGACGGTTCGAGCGATACACACCCCTCAATACCCCCATGGAACAAGTCCTTAACCAGATCCAGCGGGATTACCCCCTCAAGTGGCCTCTTCCTCCACGGAACCCCTCCATCCGTAAAGACCAGTCGAAATATTGCCGTTTCCACCCGGATCATGGACATAACACCGATGACTGCATCAGCCTTAAAGACCAAGTGGAGACCTTCATCCGCCAGGGGCGCCTGAGCCGATTCACCGATACCCGCCCTCAGCAGAGGCAAAGGACCGAGCCCCACAGAGACAATCACAGACATACCCCTCCACGGCGACCAGCTCAACCAGACCAGGGGCATGATCGACCCCACCAACAACCTCGGCCTCAAGGTAATCCGCCTCCGCCAGTTGGTGAAATCAGAGTTATTTCAGGTGGCCTCGCTTGTGGTGGACCATCTCGCTCAGCTCAGAGGGCAGAGCTCAGAAAGATACGACAGGGCTCGGACAAGACAGTTGCCATGGTCGACCGACCCCCCAAGCAACCCAAGCAATGGACAGAGCCCATTACCTTCACGGACGCTGACTATGCAAGCATCCGTTACCCTCACGACGATCCCCTCGTCATCTCCACTGTCCTCTCCAATTATAAGGTCAGACGAGTCCTCATTGACAATGGCAGCTCTTCGGACATCATTTTCTTAAACTGTTTCCGCCAACTGAAGATCGGGGAGGAAAGCCTGTCCCCACTCCAAACTCCTCTGGTTGGTTTCACCGGTGACCGGGTGACCTCTATCGGCTCCATTGATCTCCCCATCACCATTGGAGAGTACCCACGGCAGACCACGAAGCTGCTTACTTTTCTTGTTGTCGACTGCTCCTCAGCTTACAACATCATCCTCGGCCGTACTGCCCTCAATGCCTTCCAAGCCATCACATCCACCTACCACCTTGCCCTCAAGTTCCCTACTGATTTTGGGGTCGGAACGGTGAGAGGAAAACAGACTGTCGCCAGAGAATGTTATGTGGCCTCACTTAAAGAGGTCAAACTGAATGAGGCAATGATCATCGAAGGACTTGATGTCCGAGATGAGGACGAACTGATCAGAGGCGAACCTGTGGAGGAACTCGTCGAAGTTAACATCGATCCCACCAACCCACTCAAAACTGCTAAAATAGCCAGCAGTCAGCTACCCTTCCAAGCCAAGGCCGACCTCACCGCCCTCTTGACCGAACACAGAGATGTCTTCGCTTGGACCCATGCAGACATGCCAGGCATCGATCCCTCTTTCATAACCCACCGCCTCAGTATCGAGCCCCACTTCCGACCTTACCGACAGAGGCAGCGTATTTTCCATCCAGAGCGCAACAATCTCATAGCTGCAGAGGTTGACAAACTTCTCGAGGCCCAGTTTATCCGAAATGTGGATTATCCTAAGTGGCTGTCCAACGTGGTCTTGGTTCGCAAAAACAATGGCAAGTGGCGTCTCTGCGTCGACTATTCCGACTTGAACCGAGCTTGTCCCAAAGATAGCTACCCTCTCCCCCGCATTGATCTACTGGTCGACGCCACGGCCGGCCATCAGATACTCAGCTTCATGGATGCTTTTTCAGGGTACAACCAGATCGTGATGCACTCATCCGACCAGGAACACACATCTTTCATCACCGACCGAGGCACTTACCATTACCGTGTCATGCCGTTCGGACTAAAGAACGCTGGGGCCACCTACCAACGTCTGGTCAACACAGTCTTCCACCACCAGATCGGGCGGAACATGGAAGTGTATGTGGATGACATGTTGGTTAAGAGCAAACTCTCCGCTGACCACCTCACCGACCTGCGGGAGACTTTTGCCACACTCCGCAAATATCAGATGAAGCTCAACCCAGAGAAATGTGCCTTTGGAGGATCGGCAAGTTCTGGTTTCATGGTCACCAACAAGATCGAGGCCAACCCCGAGAAGATCAAGGCCTTGATTGAGATCGATCACCCAAAACCGTTAAAGAGGTCCAAAGGCTCACAGCGAGTGGCGACCCTTAACCGCTTTCATCTCCAAGAACGGATAAGTGCCTACCGTTTTTCAAAGTACTGCGGTAGACTTTCGAATGGACAACTGAATCAGAAGAGGCCTTCCAACAGTTAAAACAGTGCATGGCCAATCCTCCCCTTCTCTCACAAGCAATTACCGGCGAGCCCCTCTTCCTCTACCTAGCAGTATCATGCACCGCAATCAGTGCAGCACTCATCAGAGAGGACGGCTCCGTCCAACGGCCGGTCTACTACATCAGCCGGGCTCTCAGGGGAGCGGAGCAGAACTACCCCCTATTAGAAAAGCTATCCCTGGCCTTGGTCACCGTCGAACGACTCGCCTACTTCCAAGCCCACTCGATAGTGGTTCTCACCGATCAGCCCCTGAAGAAGGTCATGCAGCAACCAGAGCTCTCAGGCAGTCTCATGCAGGGTCGAGAGAACTAAGATTCGACATCTCTTATCGCCTCGGACAAAGAATCAAAGGCGGTAGAGCCGACTTCATCCCGAATTCACCAATCCAAATTTCAACCACTAACCATCCACCCCCACCAACTCCGCCAGAGCCTGAAGACCCTCATTGTTGGACACTCAATGTTGACGGCTCGTCTCGCAGGGAAGAAAGCGGGGCTGGCCTCATCCTCACATCCCCCGAAGGGGGTTATTTCAAATGTGCCCTCCGCCTCTTGTTCGCGGCCAGCAACAATGAGGCCGAATACGAAGCATTGATAGCAGGACTTCGTCTAGCCAAAGACATTGGTGTTAGCCACATCCACGTGTCCAGTGACTCCCAACTTATCGTCGGCCAGATCACGGGTGAATTCGATGCCAAGGATACCACAATGCGGACTTACAGAGACATGGCTCTCGCCCTTGTTCGTCTCTTCAACACCTTTCAGATCAGACACATACCTAGGGCGAAAAACTCCAAAGCAGATGAGATGGCTCAGCTTGCCTCCGCCGACCAATCTGACCTCAGCCATGGAGTTCGCCTCGAATACCTGGCTCAGCCAGCCATCTCACCCTACCTGCAAGAGGTGCAATTCCTTCAGACGGAACCCATCCCTTGGGCATCCGACATCTTTCTCTTCTTGACTACGGGAGAACTCCCAGATGACCAACAGCAAGCTGCCAAGGTCAGAGCTCGGTCAGCTAACTACATTCTGGTCGACGGCGTCCTTTACAAGCGCGGTTTCTCACGACCATACCTGCGATGTCTCGGCCCCGCCCAAGCAACCTATGTAATGCAAAGATCCATGAAGGAATATGTGGCAATCATTCGGGTGGCAGATCTCTCGCACACAAAGTACTCCGTACAGGCTACTTCTGGCCGACCCTCAACAAAGATGCCTCTGATTTCGTGCTGAAATGCGACAAATGTCAGCGCTTTGCCAACATCCCCTATACTCCTCCCACTGAGCTGATCACCCTCTGCAGCCCTTACCCGTTCGCCAAATGGGGTATCGACCTGGTTGGTCCACTTCCCACTGGTCGAGGCCAGACCAAGTTCGCAATTGTTGCCATTGATTACTTCACCAAGTGGGTCGAGGCAGAACCCCTTGCCACAATCACCGAGCGGAACACCACCAAGTTTATCTGGCAATCGATTGTCTGCAGATTTGGCATCCCTCAGGCCATTATCTCCGACAACGGCAAGCAGTTCGATAACGCCAAATACAGGAAATTTTGTGCAGATCTTCAAATTCAACCATGCTTCTCTTCCCCCGGCCATCCCCAAGCGAATGGTCAAGTTGAGGTCACCAACCGCTCTCTCCTGAAGATCATCAAAACTAAGCTTGAGGCTGCTAAAGGCCTTTGGGCTGAGGAACTACCACATGTACTCTGGGCTTACCAACTCTTGCCGGACTCTACTAGGGAAACCCTTTTCGCCTAACATATGGCCGAGGCTCATTCTGTAGAAGTCGGTCTGCCCACCCCAGGTCTTACATCCGCATTCGCCTCAACCGAAGAACTCCGTCGTGCAGACCTGGATCTCATTGAGGAGCTCAGAGAGACTGCTGCTGTCAGATTGGCCTCATACCAGCAGAAAATGAGAACACACTACAACCGCAGAGTCCGACCGCGGGAGTTCTCCATTGGCGACCTTGTCTTGAGAGAAGCAACTCTTGCCACAAAGAATCCAACCGAGGGCAAATTGGCAGCCAAATGGGAAGGGCCCTACGTGGTGAAGGCCCGACCACGGCCAGGCACTTACCGACTTCAAGACATGGACGGCCGAGACCTTCCCCATCCCTGGAATGATGAACATCTGAAGCGTTACTACCAATGAATCCTTACTTTTGTATTGTCAAAATTGTTGTATTTTCCTCTTTCAATACATAATACAAATGTCGACTGGAGTTCCCGCTTTCCATAATTCAACTGTCTGAATGTAGCTTCCATGCAACTTCTTTTTGCAACGCCGCCTTCAAAAGCCTCAGTCCGACCTGAGCACTTTCAAAAGCCTCAGCCAGACCTGAGCACCTTCAAAAGCCTCGGCCAGACCAAGCACTCAAAGCCTCAGTCCGACCTGAGCATCTTCAAAAGCCTCAGTCCGACCTGAGCACTTTTAAAAGCCTCGGCCAGACCGAGCACTCAAAGCCTCAGTCCGACCTGAGCACCTTCAAAAGCCTCAGTCCGACCTGAGCACTTTCAAAAGCCTCGGCCAGACCGAGCACTCAAAGCCTGTAGACACCCCATTTTTGACCGACCTTGAGGCTCAGACGTCACCGGTTGAGCGCTCGGTGATGTTGCATCTCGGCTTGTTCAAGTCCCAGTCGTGGCGCGCCACCGCCTCCGGACTTCCGAACCCTCTTCTCTACCTTGTCTCGGTTTGCGAACCAGGTTCCATTTTCTCTGTTTTCTTTCTCGAGGGAAGGGAGTGGTCTTGTAGACTATCTCCCGGTGGCCGTGAGCTATGTTTCGTGGCCGTAGGCCATTTTGCCCATTTCGAGGTTCGGTTTGGGCCGGTAGTGTGCCTGGGTTCGGGACCTCCCAACCACCTCCGACTCCTCCGGTTTTGGCAGAGACCTGTTTTAATGTTCCGAGGAACACTGGGGCCCCTGATGCCCACTTCGCAGCCGAACACCACTTCCGGTGCCCGGCGACCCATTTTCGGGACCTCGAACTGCATGATTTGGGCCCCGAGCATTCATTTCGCATCCGCTTTCTCCGGTTTTTGGTGGAGACCTATGTTTTAACATTTCGAGGAACCCTGGGGCCCCCGATGCCCACTTCGTGGCCGTATGCCACTTTCGGTGCTCAGAAGGTTTGGGACCCCAAATGCCGGTTTGGTCCCGAGCATTCATTTTGCATCGGTTTTCTCGATTTTTGGCGAGAACCTCTGTTTTGTCATTCCGAGGGACACTGGGTCGCAGATACCCACTTCTTGAATACCACTTCCCAGACTGCATTTCATTTTGATCCCGATTTGCTCGGTTTTGGCCCCGAGCGTTCATTTCTCATTAGTTTTTGTTCAAACTTGGCAGGTACCTCTGTTTCAACATCAGGAAGATCACTGGGGGGTGGGAGGCCAGCAATTATCCCAGATAACCAGTTTCGCTCCTCCGGAGCCCGTTTTGCTCACTTCCGGGCCAATGTTGAACACCCTAGGGGGATTTTCTTCCAACCAAAGCTACATATCTGTGATGAGGGCATCTAGGAGGACCTCAAGGGTTGGTGGTCGGCCAGAGATTCAGGGTTTCATTTTTGGGCCTCTCCTTCAAGCTCTATGTTGTGGCTCCTGCTTCAGTGTTGCCAATTTCCCTTGGAACCTTGTTGCACACATCTAGGAGGACACTTTGGTATGGTGGTCGGCCAAAGAATTGTTGGTTTCATTTTGGGCCTCCTTCAAGCTCTATGTTGTGACTTCGCTGGCGTTGCGATTCGACCACAGGGCCTTATTCTATACACTTGGGAGGACACCTTGGCATAGGGTTGACCAGAAATTTTTCACTTCAATTTTGTGCCATGGTCGGCCGCCGGGAGGTGGTCAGGTGGGGGTGGCCGGGCCACCTCCCTAAATTTACTGGCCGCCACCTTCGCTTTCACTGTCCCACTGTCCTGATAGTTTCAAAGATATCCCGGCATCTGGGATATTTCGAGGGAAAGATTGGATGCTTTCCTCCCTTTACACCCCATTTCTTGCCTATTTGAAGGGCCCTCCCCCTCTTTCTTCAAGGTTGGAAAAACTTGTCTCAAGAGATCATCTCCAAAAACCTCCATTTCCTTAGCTTAAAACCTCAAAAAAGCTTCTAAGTTCCTAGGTCTTCTCTTCATCAACACCTAGCCTCACCTTCCTTACTACCATTCCAGCAGCTAGGAAGTGAATTTCAGAGGTTGAGAAGCTACAAATCAGAGCCAAGAATCGAAGAAAGACAAGTCTTCAAGGGTAAGTCCTCAAAACCAACTTTTAGGGCTTTTTCTTGATTCATTTCTATACTCTATTTGGTTGAGAATTAGGGCTCCGACCCCTACTGCTTTTGTGCTTTTTTTGAGCCCCTCTACAACTTTGTAGAAGGACTCAACTTCATTTGAGGCTTCTATGATATACTTGTTTCAATACCTAGCCTTTATGCCATTATCTTGCATGCTAGTTTAGGCCTATTTCCTTTTGTTTTCAGGGGTCCGACCCCTACTGGTGTTGTGCTAATTTTGAGCCCCTCTACAACATTGTAGAAGGGATCAACTTCATTTGGCCATTGTGTATACCACCTCCTTCAAATTTCATCAAGTGTGGCCTTTTTGCATGCAATTTTTGACCTATTTGTGTTTGTTTTTGGGACTTCGACCCCTACTGGTTTTAGTCTTATTTTGACCTCCTTTACATATTTCATGAAGAAAGTTTTGTCATTTGGTGTGTGCATTGCATGTCTCATGATATAGCCTATTTGGAAGCCTACTTTGCATGGATTTTATAGCATGTTTGTATTCTGATTTTGAGGATGTCATCTTCTGCAATTGTGCTTATTTTTATCTCATCTTCAATATTGTAGAAGAAAGTTTGTCCATTTGGGGTTTTCATATATCACTTGTCTCAATACCCCTCTTTTGGCCACTAATTTTGCATGCTATTGTTGATCTATCTATGCTTGCATTTTGGCCCAGTTTGTTACTGAAAAATGCCATATTTGGGACTGCCTTGCTACTGTTCTTGCTGCCATGATCATATTTTGCATGTATAGCATGGCTATAGGCCATTTCGGGGCTTAATTTCACATTTTCGGGATGAATGCATGCTTCGAGTGTTATTTCGAATTGTTTCGGGGCTGTTTTCCCCTTTATTTAGGTGCTGAAATTCCATTGCCATGCTTGCATATCATTTCTCATGCCATTTGCATCATTTTTGCATTGCCTCGGTTTGCGTGCCAATGGGCACGCACTTCGAGGCACCTCATTCTTATCATTACGGCAGCCTATGTGAGTGTGGTTGAGGCCCTCTCATGTCGGCGTAAGCCCAATGTGCATTTTCATGCTTCTACATCATTGCCTCGATTTTACCGGCGGCCTCCTATGTGAGTGAGCTGAGGCTCTCCCATGTCGGTGTAAGCCCATCGTTGCATTCCGTATGCCATTTCATTTCATTTCATCATCGCCTCGATTTGCGCGCCTGTGGGCACGCGTTTCGAGGCACTTCGGTTTTATCCGATTTTCATTCTTTCATCATCGCCTCGGTTTGCGCGCCTGTGGGCACGCGTTTCGAGGCACTTCGGTTTTATCCGATTTTCATTCTTTCATCATCGCCTCGGTTTGCGCGCCTGTGGGCACGCGTTTCGAGGCACTTCGGTTTTATCCGATTTTCATTCTTTCATCATCGCCTCGGTTTGCGCAGCGCAGGCACGCGTTTCGAGGCACTTCGGTTTTATCCGATTTTTATTCTTTCATCATCGCCTCGATTTGCGCGCCTGTGGGCACGCGTTTCGAGGCAATTCGGTTTTATCCGATTTTCATTCTTTCATCATCGCCTCGATTTGCGCGCCTGTGGGCACGCGTTTCGAGGCACTTCGATTTTATCCGATTTTCATCATTTCATCATCGCCTCGGTTTGCGCGCCTGTGGGTGCGCGTTTCGAGGTACTTCGATTGTATCTGTTCTCCATTTTAGCTTCACCTCGGTTTGCGTGTCCGTGTGCACGCATTTCGAGGCACTCTATTTTATCTGCTTGGCATTGCGTATGCCTCCGCCTCGGTTTGCGTGCCCGCATGCACGCATTTCGAGACACTCTGTTTTATCCGATTTATATCTTATCATCGCCTCGGTTTGCGTGTCAGTGGGCACGCATTTCGAGGCACCTCATTCTTTTTATTCCGGCATCCTATGTGAGTGTGGCTGAGGCCCCCTTCATGTTGGTATAAGTCCATCATTACATTTCGCGTGTCATTCCGCATCGCCTCGGTTTGCGTGCCCGTGGACACGCATTTCGAGGCATCTCATTTTCATAGCATCGTGCATGGTAGGTTGTATGTTAGTTGCACTTCATGCATATCATGCATATTGCACGGGAAACGAGGCGCGTTTCGCGCTCCGAGTGGCGGAGCATGTCTCAATTCCCAAGTCACCGACACTCCGGATCACCCATAATGGAGCTAGGTTTTGTTGTAACATTCATCTGCATTCATCCCTACATTGAATTGTGCAATTCGGTTCCTCGGCCATCATGCATCGATATGCGTGATTGGTGGCACGAGGATCGAGACATGCATATATTTGTGAAATACACTGTTGTGCCCTTTTCTTGCTCTCTGTTGCAGCAAAATTCAGAGTTTAGCAACTTTTCGGAGATTCGGCGCGTATTTCGAGGAATACTGCAAACAGAGGCTAATCAGGGCATTCCAGTGGATTTCAGCAAAATTTCAACAAAGCATCTATCGAAGCAAAGGGATCCTGGTATGGCATGCGATTTACTGCTTTCTTAGTTAATTGTCAATTAATTAGAAATTAGTATATTTATTTCGGACTGTAATATTCTTTCATTTGGGTCTGTATTATTCTTTATTCGGACCCTCTGTGCGAGGGCATAAATGTAATAAGGGTGTGTGAGTGTGATGTATGTCTTCCAACCCCCATTTCTTTCTCCCTTTTATTTACCCGCTTTGGATGGTTATATATAGGGCATATTTCAATTAGCATACAGTATGACAGCATGTTTGCATCATTCATCTGTATTGCATGCATCGGGCTCGGCGTATCATACAAACTGCATTTGTATTTCAATTCTAAGTTGAATACATGTTATTTGCAGCATTTCATATGCCACGGTAGAATAGCCGAGCCAGCTATAGTTGCATGTTTGCATGTGTTGCATTAGACATTCAAGATTTTTAGGATCATGCATGATTTCTAATCGACTTTTGTTTGGGCTTGGAGTACTCTGTAAGTTTTATGCTTTAGCATCCTTACATGAGTGTGAGTGTTGCCATGACAGCATGCTTACCATGAGGCTATATGCTTATGTGATATAACTGCCTTGAATGCCTGTGGGTGGAGGTTGAGTTATCTGAATTGGGACAATTCATCAACTGTTTGTTTTAAGCCCACCAGATAGTGGCAAAATCATGTTTTCTAAGCCCACCCAAGGGTGGCAAATCCGCATTTTAGCCTACCTGCGGGTAGCAACATCAAACCATTTTCCAAACAAACAAACATGAAATGTTTAGTTCCAATTCAGGCGATTCAGTCTATACTTGTATGCTGCGAGTATCACATAGTAACCTAGGCTAATAATCGGAATAAGAGCATACAATGTTTTCAAAATCAGATATCATGGTTAGTAGAGGCCGGTCTTTGACCGGCGAGAGGTGCTCACGATGTGACCTTCCCTAATCGTACCCAAGTTCCCGAGCCAACTTTGGTGATGACGGACACGTGGCCTTTTGGCACCGAGTCAGGGTTTCCTAAATTTCCCATTTTTAAAAAATATTTAGGTGGCGACTCTGTTATCTGGCAAAGCAGTCCATGTTTGGCACTTCTTTCAAAAAAATCTGTTTTTCTTCAAAACGATTTGCCGGATTTGGACTCTTTGGTTCGAGATTGAGAACCGCAACAAAATCGAGTCCGAACTGTAGCGAGGTCCCTCGCGAGCGTTGTTACAAAGCCTCAGTCCGACCTGAGCACCTTCAAAAGCCTCAGTCCGACCTGAGCACTTTCAAAAGCCTCGGCCAGACCGAGCACTCAAAGCCTCAGTCCGACCTGAGCACCTTCAAAAGCCTCAGTCCGACCTGAGCACTTTCAAAAGCCTCAGCCAGACCTGAGCACCTTCAAAAGCCTCGGCCAGACTGAGCACTCAAAGCCCGTCAAAAGCCTCAGCCAGACCTGAGCATTTTCACAAGCCCCAGTCAGACCTATGAATGAAGGCTCATAAAACAAAACACTCAGTCATGGTCTGACGCTTAACCACAATTTCAACATACTTTGACACTTAGTCATATTTTAAAGATGTTTTCCCAAATTCCATTTGCAAATCACATCTTCAACATTACATTTCAGCCTACTTTTTCAAGGTAATTTGACACTTAGTCAATATTTTAAAGAAGGTTGCCCATATTTCATTTGCAAATTACATCTTCAACTTCACATTCCAGTCCACCTTTTTAAAGTAATTTGATACTAAGTCATGTTTTTAAGATGCAAGCATTCGCTGAACACATCAGTACACAAAATAATCACAAGAAAAATAAACCAAGATCAAACCAATATAAGAGGGAATATACTGGAATCATCAACTAGAACCATTTTATTCATTCAAAAACATGTGTACATCCATTTATTACAATACTTCAAAAACAAAACGAAACAAAAAAGATGTATACAAGGAGGAAACAAAGACTCCTAAGTCTACTGATCATGCAGATCACTCCCCCTCCTCGCTTGAAATGAGGTCAGCTTCTTCAACCCCCGTCGGTGGTGCAGGCTACGTCATCTTCTCCAATCACCACACTACTCGGGTCTAAGTCTGGAAATGCTCTCCTCGCTTGCGCTTGAACATCTTCCAACCATCGCCCCAAGATTCACCATTTCGTGCTTATAGTAGTCGATTCATCGAAGCGCTAATGATTTCAGATTCGTCCTCACCCCAAAGATTCCGTCCTGATGACCCAAAGACCCCAGACCCCCACCCAATTTAAGCCGGCAAAGAATCACATCAATCGCCATCTGAAACTCAGAGACCCTTTGAATTGAATGCTGCGACACAAAGGTCGTAGGTAGGCCGCCTTTCGAGGCCGCTTGCCTTCTCCTCGTTTCACTCTTTTGTAGGGCCTCCTTGTCATTGCGCTTTGGCTCTCTCGACCTCAGCCCTCCTCCAGACCTCCCTCTCAGCCCAACTCTCTCCTCTCTGCTTCAAACTGCTTCAAAGAGCTCTCCTTCGCTCCAGCGCCCTAGCTCATCCTCCACCTCCTTTGCAGAGCCTCAACCTTCGTGATCTGCATCATCCTTACATCGACGAGCTTTTCGTTGTCGCTCATGGCCTCCTCATGCCGCCGACGGCAATGGCGCACGCCTGTGGGCCTCCTCCACTTTCTTTGCTCTCCGTAGCTAGAATTCCAATGACACCACCCGACGGCGTGTGTCTTCTAGATCCACTTTGATTTGTTTGCTCGGCGTGGGCGGTTTTCCACTGCACTCTCCTTCTTCAATTTAGCTACCGCCTTGGCCTCCTCAAATTTTTAGCTTGGCGGCTCGCTTCTTAGAAGAGCCCCGCCAAGGTGGTCACCTCCATTTGAGCGAGTATAACCCCTCAGAAGTCGGCCTCATTAAATCCACACGCCACCGTGAGGCGCCTTCATCCACCATCTTCACTAGGCGGTCACGCCCGACCTCCGGGCCTCCATCTCCTCCGGTTCAACCATCTGACGAGCATGGTAAGTCGTGGCCCCCAGACCAACTCCCCTTTCTTGCGACGCAGAGCCCCTTTGAGTCTGCTCCGTCGGACTGGCTATCGCCATTTCGGGGATATCCTTTGTCACAAGGACTTCTCCCCCAGCTGAGACGACCACCCCTTCTGGGGTCTGCTCCACCTCCCCACCCTCCACTCGCTTGGCCAGGCTGGCCTCTTCCACCCTTACCTCCTTTCTTCTTTTCTGGGCTGGCTCCTCCCCACCTCGCCTCAACCTCTTTTTCTTCTTCCCCACCCCCAGTGCCTCCATCTCCTTCAACGACCTCTCATTCAGAGGATCTTTTGGAAGCAGTCGTGGAGCAGACTCCTCCAACCCCTTCTCTCCCAACGCTTTTGGCCGAGGGCGAATCCTCTCCCTCACCACTGGCCGAGGAGGTTGGTCGACTTGGGCCTCTGTGAACTTCTGAGCCCTCAGTAGCATGGCCTGATCCTCCGCCTCCTGCGCCTTTCTCTTAGCCTCCAACTCCACTCGGTCGAGATCCCCCCCGACCGGTCGTGGGCCCAAACACGCTTCAAACAATACCGATGGTCGAACCAAATGCCCCACCTAACTTTTCCCTCTCCCTCCACTCCTTCACCTTCCTTACCCTCTCCTCCATCGCCGCACCCCCCTTTGACTCCACAAACTTAGTCGGCACCTTCCACATTTTGCGTGCCCCAGCCCCTCCAGAGTTGGACACGAAGAACCACCTATGCCTCCAACCTTTGATCGAGGTTGGCAACACTGCCACCAACCCCTTCCCCTCCACGGCCTGTAGGGTTACCCAAGTCTCCTGCTGCCCTGAAGCTTTGTAGCAGCAAAAGAATTCATCCACTGTCATGGCCTCCCCCTCCATTGCCTTTGGCCAGGCGCTTGCACACGACAGCAGAATCTTCCACGAATTGGACATCAGCTGCCCTGGTGCCATGTCCAAACGATTAAGCACATCTACCACGATCTGCGGCAGCGGCAATCGCAACCCACCCTTCAGCGCCTCCTCGTAGAGGGAAAACTCCCCTGGCCTGGCGTCAGATGGCCGCTCTGTTGACTTTGGCACCACCAACTCTACCTCCGCCGGAATCTGGTACCTTTCGCGGATAGCCTCCAACTCCGCCGCCGTCACAATGGACCTGTCAGCCCGCGAGTGCCAGTGATCTGGTTCCACCTGGCTGACTGACTCCGGCACCGCTATCATGGCGGAACCTTGGGACCGCCCCGTTGGCACCTCCACCCTCACTGCTCTATATTGCTGCGCCAATTCCACAGCATCGTCCTCCCCCAGCGGATCCATCCTCACATCCCCAGTCCCTTCCTGCGCCATTGCTAAGCTGTGTTTGCGAATAGCCTCAGATGCAGGTCCGAGAAAATCGCAGAAGTGTTTTAATGGGGTATCGTGAGCAACGAAGGAATTGATACTTCGAATATTTTGAGTTTTTGTAAACAAGTAGGTGAATCGTATGATACCAAAAGCCCACGGGTTGCCCGTATTCCAAGGATCCAAATTAATGTTCGCCAGTTTGAAAACTTTTCAAATCATCCGCCAAAATTGTATCATCAATGCCCATAATAATGCCCTGACGTTTCACTCCTAATCTAACGCTTGACCTTTCACCTCCTCCGACGTTTTGCCACGTGTATGGTCCGAATAATCGACTTCTCCTCACCTTGTCTTTTCCACTTCAAATCGCCACCTGACACGCCGCCTCTCGAGCCCCGTGCTCTCCCGCTCGGCCACCCTCACGCTCGGCCACCATTACGGTCGGCCTAATCCGCTCGGCCACCTTCGCGGTCGACCTCTCCCGCTCGGCCACCCTCACGATCGGCCTCATCCGCTTCGCCTTGGTCGACCTCTCGCTGGACCTCTCGCCAGTCGACCTCTCCCGCCCGATCGCCCTCAAGCTCGACCTCTCCCGCTCGACTACCCTCACACTCGGCCTCTCACGGTCGGTCTCTTCCTACAGGTCGGACTCATCCCCACTATTATTATTCCCTTCGTTGGACTAAAGCTGCACTCGGGAATGGGGGACTACTGACAGGGATAGGCCCACAAGGACCACGGCCCACCATGAGTAAACCCAAGCCCACCATTTAGACCCCATTACACAACCCGGTTAGTAAAACCCGCATACCGAAGCCAACTGAAAGCAGAAAGGCCAATGATGTTGGACACGTGGTGCGTATCAGCCATATCGGCAGACAAAGATCTCGCAGTTATTGCCACAACACATCACCATTAATGCAACCCATCACCGCATTTATTGCGACAACACCCCTCAGCCGGAACGACGCCCCCTCACCCTGAACGAGACGAACCACGGCGCAAGCTTTCGGCAAAAAGGTCAGAACGACTAAGACAGCGAAATGATTACCAGAGGATATAAGCAAAGCTCGAAGACAAGAAGAAGGTTAAGTTTTTCATCTCCTATCTCTCTCTTTCTACATTTCTGTCCATCACCTTCTCTAATTCATACACCGGAGGGTTCGCCGGGGGACTACCCCGTTCCCCGATTGAACTTGTTTGCAGGTTATCCAGTGGGCTTGAGGAGCTTGGATCGGTCCAACCCATCCACGAGGACTCACTGTATCATCAGATTATTTTTTGAATATTTGGATTATGTGCAGAATATGAGTGACTACACTACTTACAGTTACTCTTTTCAAATTAAAGTAGATTTAATTTTACTTTTGCTCAACTATGTCAAATGAAATATTAAATGGATTAGTAATTTTATTCATCGAAAATGATTTAGTTTATAAGTTGGATTATACGAACTAGATTAGTAATTTTATAACTAAAACTGCATGAAAAATTATGTTCAAGTAATTTTTGTTACAGTTTATTTACTTTTTATTTGATACTTTTCATTATTTAGTCATTTTTCTTATTATAAACTTTAAAGCATATTTAAGTAGATTCTAATAGATATATACTAGAAGTAACTTTTTTACAAGTGTTGTCAAATACCAATAAAATAAAATAAAATAAAATAATTATTATATTTTAAATATATGTAAAAGGTCCCATGTTGAAAATTTAAATCACAACCAGCTTTGTATACATAGCTTTCTATGTGCCATGATGCCATGCAGAGCAGTCCTACAATCATGGAAACATTCAATTATCGAAGTTACCGACTCTTCATGAATTTCGTAGCTATACAAGTAAATATTTGTGAGGAATCAATGATTTTAGTATACCTTTTTATTTTTATTTTTTAGTGTGTGTATCTATCTCTATTTTCAAATATAAAACTAATGTAACTAATAACAAAACACCAATTAAATACACAAGATAAGCATGTCACTTAATGTGAGATTTTAGGATTAACTTGGATAGTTGACCTTTTGTTTATTATGTATAGATATGCAAAAAGTAGAAATTTGATGTGATCTAATAAGTTAATAAGTTAATATGTAACTTACATCATTTAGTTTATTTATTTTTCATTATTGATATATTTGTTGATACATTATTTTCTTTGTCTTTTTTCTTTTTCTTTTTATATTTTTTTAACACAAGTTCATTAATCATTGCAGCCCTTTTATTCAAGAATTGGGATAGAAACTTCAAGATTGCATGAAAGATTGAAGGTACTTTTTCAATGAATTACTTCCAACTGCGTTCAGGCGACTCTTGTACACGTCTATACTGGAGGTTAAGAGCAAGTTCTTACCAAAGACAAGTATTAATTATTTTTTTGTCATTATGAAAATTGTATTGAGTTATTTAATTATTTTGATTACGAGACGTATCCAAGTGACACGCCTAGCGGCACTAGTTGGGATGGGTTGATTTAGCAGTGATGCTTTTTGTAGGCATAATTTATCCAAGATTTACTATAATAAATTAAAATTTTAAAGACAAAAAATTTGAGAATGAAATATTTTAACTGTCAAAAGTGTTATTATTATATTTCTAAAAGTGCCTATTAGCGACGTTTTCAAAATTTTGTGACTAAAGGTTATTTTTTTGACTTTTTGAGATAACCCCTTAATGATAACAAAAATTGATCTGATAATATTTTTTGCAACAAAATTTTTATGTTGGCCAAAAAGAATGATCCCTAAAGCCCTTAATGTTTAAACTTGTTCTCATACTCCCAAACTTTGGTCCTGTTTGGTAAAGCTGTGGGAAAGTATTTATAGCTTATGCCTAAACAGCTTATAACTTATAACTATGACCATAAGCTGATTTCTGACTTCCAAAAAGCTATAAGCTATAAGTTATAAGATAAACCAAACACATCAAAATAAATTTTAAATTCGAAATAAATAAGAAATTTTTAAGTCAAGACAAACAGGCACTTTGTGACCTTTATTGATGTTGAGACCTCAAGACTTAGGTCAAGTTTGGGAAGTCTTCAAAAAGTCAAAAAGTTAAAAAGTTACTCAAAAAGTTAAAAATTTATCACTATTCACCAAAAGTCAACAATTACAGCTGCACAACTCCCAATTCTAATTTTTCCCTACAAACCAATTTTTATAATTTTTTATTACACATTTTTTCATAAAAAGTCAAAAAGTTAACCCAAACATTCATATTTTCAACCTCAATTTTTTAGTCTAAAAAGACAAAAAATACACTTATTTAGAACACCCCAAACAACCTCTTATTGGGTATGCAGTGATCCTCTCTCTTGTTTGTTTGAGAGAATCATCCCAATTTTAGCATCTGTAATGTATGTCTAGCTACCAACTATGTTATCTTCCATCCTTGTGACACAATTATGAGACATCATTTGCTTTTTTAGTTTTGTTCTCAAGACATTGAAAGGTGTGAGATAAAATTAACCTTGCTAAGTTGGCAATGAAAACTATTGCACCATGCCATCCACAAGGTTGTTGCCCAACAGAAAGCATAGAGGAAAGAGAGCAGACATGGAAGGAGGTTGGAAGCCGGTTCTACGCAGACATGGAAGAATAGGAAGAGGTTTCTCAGAGCAAAAAGCAGGCAGGTATACACTTTCTGGGGATGAAATACCTTAATCAATGGATCCAAAAAGGCTATACTCAATATTCAACAACTTTGGGTTTGTGAAGGATGTTTACATAGCGTATAAGAGGAGGAAACAGTCCTGATCAAGATTTGGATTTGTAAGATATGATTGCCCAGTTGCGGCACAAATGGCAGTACAGAAAGCAAACGGACTGTGGTGTGAAAACAGAGCACTAAAGGTAAAACAAGCAGATTTTGAGAAGGACCAGGGGACAAAACCAAGATTGCCATATGTCAAAGAGGTGAGAAAGGATGAAAAGGTAACTTATGCGACTGATAATCTGGAAAATAGAAAGAAATCATATGCTCAGGTGGTAGATGAAGGGAGGAAGAGAGATTACACAAGCTTAACCATAAGAGCTTATGAGGAAGGTAATGGTTGGCTGTATGAGAGTGCAATTGTTCGGCTGATACCGAAATGCTCGGAGGAGGATTTCGTGAAGGAATTAACTAAGAGGAAGGTGGGAACCGTTAAAGTCACAAAAGCAGGTGGAAGGGATATAATTGTATCTTTTCAATCAGTTCAAGAAAAGAAAGAAAAGTTCAGCAAGATGAGTGGCTGGATTAAGGAGTGGTGTGAATCAATCAAGGAATGGAAAAAAGGAATGGTCATTGAACAAGAAAGATGTGTTTGGCTGTGTAGTTATGGAGTGCCTTTAAATCTATGGAACAACAAAACCTTCAGCAGTATAAGAAGAGTATGGGGAGAAATTATTGAGGTTGATGATGAAACTCTTAGTCAGAACAGTATACAATATGGGAGGATAAGAATTGCAACCACATATATGGAATCTATCAATACAATAGTGAATCTCGGCTGCCAAGGAACTCTATATCCAGTGAAAGTGTGCGAGGAACAAATTATTACCAAGGTGGTGATAAAGAAGGTATGCAAATGTCATAAGAAACATGATGATGAAGATGTCTACAGTTCATATGAGCCAGGAGATTAACAGAAATCAGAACAGAGGAACAACTGGGGAGAGGATGAAGATGATGAGGTGAATATCTACCAAAATGATGAGTTGGATAACATGAATGACATGGCAGTTGGAGATAAGAGAAGAGAGCATGAAGAGAGAGTTAATGTGGAAAGCAGAGACAAAGAATTAAATGTTTCACTAGTAGAGGAGACTATTAGCAACTTGGGAAAATCAAACAGTGGGGGCACACGAGCAGGCGTGATGATGAGGGCTGCGCATAAAGAGAAGCAGGTGTAGCAGGGGGATAATCAAATAGTCGATGGAGAGGTGATGACATCAGGTTTTATGAAAAGTTTGAGTGGGTCTATTCAATGCATACCTGAGTTGAATCTTGAAGTGGTTATAAACAAGGCCCATGAACAGAATTGTGTTTTGGGCCATGGTAGTGGTGTTGCTGTCCAGCCCAACTGTTTTGATTCAAATCAGGTTATTAGTAACATTTTGAACCAAGCCCAAACTATAGAGAAGCAACAGTCAAACAAAAAGGAAACACGGGAGATGCTTCAAGATCTTATCAAGTAAGAAGAACTAGCAGAAAAGAAAAAGCAAAAGGGGTTTCAGGTCAATATTTTAACTAGAATGGCAACCTCTAGATTGGGAAAATAGGAAAGAATTGCCGATGAATTTGAAGAAAGAGGCTTTTTTCAGGGCAGCAGTAGCAGCCAATTCACTCTCCATGTCAAGTCAGTCAAGAAAAAGGGTCCTTAATGAAGCTGAAACAAACTTGCAGCTCAGTAAAGTCCTAGGGAGGGACAGCATTGGAAAGGATGAGGAGATGATAAGCAAACTTAATGAAGCTGAAACAACCCTGCAGCTCAGTAGGGTCCTCGGGTTGGACTGCCATGGAAAGGAAGAGGAGATCATAAGTAAATTAATGGAGCTGGAAGAGAGAGATATTGAAAAACTTTAGGAGATGGAGGGTAATGCTAACTAAATAGCATCCCTAGGAGGTATAAGGAGTTCTGGTAAGTTTGAAATGAAGCTATTATCTTGGAATGTTAGGGGCTTAGGGAAGTCAATTAAAAGGAGGAGGATCAAAAAGGTGCTCTTTGACAATAAAGTTGATATAGTGCTACTGCAAGAGACTAAGAAAGCTGTCAGTAATGCAAAATTAGCTGGGTTAATTTGGCCAGGAGACAGGATGGATTTTATGGCAATGGATTCAGTAGGAGCTGCTAGAGGCTTACTTTGTGTTTGGAACCCAAAAGTGTTTCAACTCAAAGATTGTTGCTACAATAAAAATTTCATTCTCTTATCCAGTACTCTTTATCATAGTTTTGAGTGTGTGGTGGTGAATGTCTATGGTCCTAATGATGTAAGGAAAAGGAAGGAGGTGTGGGATATCCTGTTAAATATTAAAGTAGTATATCTTAACCCTTGGTGTATGGGGGGAGATTTCAATGAGATCAGAAGAATATCAAAAAAAAAAAAAAAAGGGTGCTTTAGAATAGATAGAGGGATGAGAGATTTCAATGAAATGATTGACCAATTAGAGCTAACTAAATTACCAATGTTTGGGACGAATTTCACCTAGGGGAATTCTCAGGAAGGGGATAGGTGGAGTAGATTAGATAGATTTCTCCTAAACCCAGACTAGTTGTATAATTTTAACTTCAAATTGTGGGGTCTTCCTAGAAGGTTTTCAAATCATAGTCCTATTCTACTGATGGAAGATGAGAGGGACTGGGACCCTAAACCCTTTAAATTTATTAATGCTTGGCTTTTTCATCCAAGCTTCGTGAAGATGGTACAACAATGTTGGTCAAAAACAATGATAGATGGTTGGGCTGGGTTTAAGTGTTTGAAAAAATTGAAAGCTTTGAAAGCTACATTAAAGCAATGGAACAATAAAGTCTTTGGTAATGTTGAATTCAAACTGCAACAAGTTGAAAAGGAAGTTCATGCTTTAGATTTACTGGCTGAAGAAGGGCCATTATCATCATCACAGATTGCTAGAAGAAGGGAGGAAAAAGGGGAAGCACGGAAATTGAGCAAAATGGTGGAGTGGGTATGGCTTCAGAAATCAAGGCTGAATTGGGCAATAAAAGTTGATAAAAATACGAAGTTTTTCCACATTATGGCATGTAGTAGAAAGACCATGAATGCCTTATCCTCTATTTTGATCAATGGCTCTATTGTAGAGGATCCTCAAGTTGTTAAGACTGCTGTACAAAATCATTTCTTCACTCGCTTTTCAGACTCTTGGTGTTACAGGCCAAGGTTGTTAGGTCCTTTTAAAATCATTGGAGAAGATCAAAGTGCAAAATTATTGGAATCACCTTTTTCAGAATTTGAAATAAAGGCAGCAAATAGGAATTGTGAGGGTAATAAGGCTCCTAGCCCAAATTTAATCTTAACATGTTTCAAAAATGCTGAAATATTATCAAGGGGGATGTTCTTCAATTTATGAATGAATTCACTAGAATGGGAAGTTGGTTCGGGGTATTAACAGCTCTTTTATAGCTTTGATCCCAAAAAATGAAAATCCATCTAGCCTTGCAGAATATAGGCCCATCACCCTTATTGGTTCCTTGTATAAGATCCTTGCTAAGGTACTTTCCAATAGAATGAAGAAAGTCATGCCTAGAATAATCAGTGATACACAGTCTGCTTTTATAGGGGGAAGAAATATTCTGGTTGGGATATTGATTGCAAATGAGGTTGTTGATGGGTGGAAGAAAGACAGAAAAAAGGAGATAATTCTGAAGCTTGATTTTGAAAAAGCATATGACTCAGTAAATTGGGAGTTTTTATTCTCAATGTTATCCAATTTTGGATTTGGTGCTAAGTGGGTGAGCTGGATAAAAGAATGTGTAATTTCAGCAAATATTCCTATTTTGGTGAATGGTTCTCCAACTTCTGAGTTTAGACCATAAAGAGGGCTCAAACAAGGAGACCCGTTATCACCTTTTCTTTTTAATATAGTGGCGGAAGGTCTTAACATTTTATTGAGTAGGGCAAAACAGCTGGGTTTGAACAAGGATGCATTAGTGGGTTCTGACCTGAGGATCACGAATTTGTAATTTTGTAAATGATACTATACTATTTTGTGAAGCTGAATGGGAGGAGGTTTTAAACATTAAAAGAATATTGAGATGCTTTGAAATTATGTCGGGCTTGCAAATCAATTACCATAAGAGTGTGGTGTGTGGGGTGGGTATTCATTCAGATCTCTGTCAAGAATTTGCTTCCAAATTACACTGCTTTCATCAAACTCTACCTCTGAAATACTTGGGATTGCCTTTGGGGCTAATCCTAGTAGAAAGAAAACCTAGCAACCTGTGATAGAAAAGTTTAAATTAAAGCCTCCCTCATAGAAAAGAAGATTCCTCTCATTTGCAGGTAGACTAACACTAATAAAAGTTGTGTTGTCTAGTTTGCCTACATATTATCTTTCTCTGTTTAGAATGCCATCAGGAATAGCAAAGGAGATTGCTAAAATTCAAGCAGCTTTTCTTTGGGGAGGTTTAGATCTTAAAACAAAAATTCATTTGGTTAAATGAGGTGATGTTACTCTTACTAAAAGTCAATGAGGGTTAGGTGTGAAAAGATTAGATTTGATGAATGTATGTTTACTTTTAAAGTGGTGGTGGATGTTTGGGACAGAAAAGAAATCCCTTTGGAATGATGTGATTTGTAAAAAGTACTATGGGTCTATTGACTTGTGGTCACCTGAACTTGTAAGAGTTGGTAAGATGTCCAAAATATGAAAAGATATTATGGGAATTGTGTTATCTAAACCTAAAGTGCTGGGTTTTTTTTATTCAAATTCTACAATTGTTCTTGGGAATGGTCGGAGGTCAAGGTTTTGGCTTGATAGTTGGGCAGGATCTGGTTGCTTGAAGGATGTGTTTCCTAGACTTTTCTTATTGGCGGTGTTCAAAACTAAATCTGTGTTTTCGGTGAGAAATAGAGTTGGTTAAGATGATTGGAACTCATTGTTTAAAAGGAGTTTGTTCGAGTGGGAAATTGAGGAGTTAGACAAATTGATGAGATTGTTGCGTACTATACCGGAATTAAGGGTTAATGTAACTGATAAATTGAAATGGAATGCGGATTCCTCAGGAGTGTTCACTGTCTCATCAGCATACCATTGGTGTGAATCCTCTCTTGGTCCTACTTACAGGGTGACAGAGTGTATTTGGAATAATGTGGCACCCCCAAAAGTTCAATTCTTTGGCTAGCTTGCTTGGAAGAGAAGGATTAAGTCTTCTAATTATCTTCAAAGGAAGGGGATTCTGGATAATCATACTAATTTTCATTGTGTGTTCTGCAATGAGGAGGAGGAAACAGATAATCATGTGCTCTTGCATTGCCATTTTGTTTGGTTAGTTTGGTCCAAAATTATGAAATGGTGGGGTATTCAATGGGTGATATCAAAATTTGTGGATGAGCTGCTTGTCACGACCCAAACCCGCCCCTATGGGTTTAGCATCATAACCGGCCAGTAATCCGATGATTACCGAAGGCCTACTTAATAGTAAAATAGTAATACAGAGTTCAGGGGCTGGTAGAAGCCAAAACAGTAATAAAAGATGTCCAATAAGCTGTGACAGTCTATATGTAAAAAGACTTTTTAAACATATTCACAATCAGAAACAAAACAGTATGTACATACATCATATACAGGTATTTAGGTTAAGGACCAAATCCCTACCATAACAGTATAGTGCAAATCTACACAGTCTATACCAAACAAAAACAGAAAGGGGGAATCTAAAACACCCCACAGCAGCCTTAGCTTGGCAGTACATGGAACCTCGCAGTGAGGCACAGTGGTTGACTTGACAAAAAAAGAGTTTAACCCAACGCTCCTAGCTCCGATCCGGTGCCTGGACACCTAAATATATATATAAACAGTGAGCTAAAGCCCAGTGAATAACATATGCATAAAGAGGTTAAGAATGAATGTCCTTTCAGTATTTAAAACAGTCATTTAAACAGTATATCAATTATTCGATCATAGCAATCATAAGTGGTACATCCAATAGCAAAGCAGTATAGTGGGTCTTAACAGACCGAATAGTCAGTTGATGGCCATCATATCAGTAAATAGTAGTGGTTTCAAACATGGAAACCGACAGAGACCTCTCAGAATCAGAAGAAGAATAGCCAAGAATAAAGAATTGCTATGGATGCCACGAATACAGTTCGCAAATAGGACAAACATTCATTCAGTAAACAGTGTTATTTCATAAAGCAGTACAGTCATTTGTTCAAAAAATAATCTCGATTGAACATATCTTTACAACATAGTTACTCACAGAGTTCTGGGCTACAGATAAGCTAGTGCGCGTCCTCGGATGCCAACCCTACATAGTTACAGGATAAACACACACTAAGTCACATACTTGGGAATTGAAGACTTAGTCCCTACTTAGACTCGGCGTGGTTCTACATCAATATCCTCATTAAGATGCCTTAAACTAGGCCTACGAATGCCTAGGATGAAATGAGGATGCAAAGATGCACTTAAAAACACTTTTCAAAATTTTGCTGAAATAAGGGTCTCCCGCTCGAACGTGGATTTCACCGTTCAAGTGGACATGCAGAAAGGGCTCGCCGAAGCGGTATTATTCCGCCGAAAGCATCAGAATTACAATAAAAGTACTAGATGCATGAAATTCACGCTCGATGGGCGCTCGATACCCGCCGAAGCGCGAGACACAAGTCTCGCCGAGCGGTATTCCCGCCGAACGGATCAGAACACATACAGAGTACTGGATACACGCAATTCATGCTCGAGCGTCACTTTCCACGCTCGAGCGGACTGCATGAACTCAACAGAATAACCTCGCACTGACATTCAATAACCACCAATTAAATATCGATTATTACTAAATCGACCGCTAATGACCGATAATTGATTAATGTAAGTATTGATAGATCGATTGAAATCGAAACCAAATTGAATAAGTTATCTATTGAATTGCATATTGTATCTGCTTGATTGAATGACTATCTGCTTGAATTGCATGTTTAAATCGCTAATTGAAGGCCTTATCTACGCGAATTAGGAACCGCTTAGTGTTTTGGACTCAGAGAATATTTCAATTTATGGTATATTTATCTGAAAATTGATTAGAATGATTAAATCAGATTAAATTAAGTCAATTGAAGAGTTTGTCATAATTACCGAAATGCCATTTTGAGTGGACTTTGTCTACTTTCATCACTTGAGCCTTATACACTTGATTAAAACATTTCTTCAGCTCATTCTTGAGCCTTGACCGACCAACAAGAGGGAGTGAGGGAGAAGAGTGAGAGTTGGACTCAAATTGTTGTTTTGCTTGGAGATTACTTGAGAGTGGAAGTATCTTGGCATAATTTAACCTCCTCACCTTGTAATTGGAACTCTAGGTAAGGAATTCATTGTTCTCTTGTTGTCTTGGAGCTTCATTTTACATGATTCTTGCTCAATTGTAGAATTAAACCATGTTTGAGTCCATATAGGTTGATTCATGCTAGAATTCATGCATGCATGTTGAGTTTGTAGACTTTTGAAGTTGAATTCTTAAGAATGCTACATGCATGTTCATGTTTATATTATAGTCCATGTTTTCACTTCATTTTCCAACTATTGAGCTCATTAGAGCAAGATTTGAAGGTTGATTTTGATTAAAACTCATGCATAGCATGTTTGAAATTGTTTTTGAAATTGGGTTTGAGAAATGGTTTTAATTGACTCACCTTTGGGGCTTGAATCCATAAATTGGCTTTTGAAACTTGTTACACAATGTCTTAGAATGTATTTTCCAGAATTTGAGCCCAAGAGGTCGAAGTTTTGAGGAGAGAATGCTTGGTTTGAGTTGGAAGGCAACTGAAATTCCAGATTTATTTCTTCGCCAAGCGGCGATTCTCGCCGAGCGACCAACGCTTTCTCCGAGCCACGCCGAGCGAAGGATTGGTGGCTCGAGCGTAAAATCGAACATCCAAGATTTTTATCGTTTCATCGATCGCTGAGCGAAGGAAGGCTCGCTCGAGCGAACCCTTTGATTTTGGAAGCTCGCTCAAGCGAGAATCGAGCGAGCATCGCGCTGAAAAATTGAGCATCCAAGATTTTCTCGTTTCATCGCATCGCTCGAGCGAAGGATTGTTCGCTCGGGCGGAGCCTTTGATTTTGCAACCTCGCCGAAGCGAAGGAAGGCTCGCCGAGCGAGGCCCTGCCAAAGAACTTTTGAAAAATGCCTTCCAACTGTATTTTTGCATCCTCATCCCATCCTAGGCATTCTTAGGCCTAGTTTAAGACATCTTAATGAGGATTTAGACATAGAACCACACCGAGGAATTTAAGGATTTAATTATCATCCTTCCGACTGTGAACTTAGTGTGTGTTCTATTTGTTAACTGTTTAGGGTTGGCTCCCGGGGACGCGCTCTAGCTGCTATAGCCCAATCTCTGTGAGTAACAAATTGTGTAAAGATATGTTCAAAATGGTTTTATTTTGAATACTGAACTGAACTGTTTATTGAACTGATATTGTTTATTGAATGAATGTATGTCTGATTTCGATCAGACAGGCATCCTTAGCACCCATCGTTATTGATCGTTACAGAGCTCGCTTGCTTCTTGTGGAACCATATCGCTTGATGGCCATCATTACCGTTGGTTCATATGGCCCTTTTGGACCTATTGTTTATAGGCTAATGGATGTACCACATATGACCGATTGATTGAAATATCGATTGATCAAATATCGAAGATTGAATTATCAGATAATGAATTGATTTCATTATCGTAAGGGACATTCATTCATAACCTCTTTACACATTATGTTATTCATCGGGCTTTAGCTCATCGCTTATATATATATGTAGGTTCTCAAAGAACTGCATCGAGTTAGAGCGTGGGTCGGCCCCGCTTTTGTCAAGCCACCTATGTGCCTCACCGCGAGGTTCCGAGACGCCATGCTATGGCTTGGGGTGTTTTTGTGTCCCTATCGGTCTCCTTACCGCTTTTGTACCGCTGTATAGATCGCTTATCGCTTTATCAGATCGTTGTCAGGGACTTGATCCTGATCGATCGACCGCGGTATCATTGTATAGACTGTATATGGATTGTACTGTTTTGAACTGTATGAATGCATAAAAATGTTTTTGGCATACAGATTTTTCACAGCTCGATGGACACTAGTTATTTACTGTATTGGCTTCCGCTAGGCCCTCTACTGCTTTGATCAGACATCGCTCAAGAGGGCCTTTGGTAATCTCGGACATCGCCGCCATTTATGTTAAACCCATAGGGCCGGGTTTGGGTCGTAACAGAGTGGTATCAGAGCGATACTTACCACGAGTTATACCGCACACACGTGTCCAAATGAGCTATAGGTTGTCCTAGAAAAGCAATTAGGGCATCTCATGAATTTGAAAAGTGTGTGCTTATGACTGACTGATTTTGTGTTAAAATGTTAAACTGTTTAATTGTGCAACTGCTTATAATGATAACTGATATAACTGTTTATAGCAAAATGGATAATGTAAATGAACCTAAGTCATCATCCTCTGAGGCCAGAATGGCCAGACTTGAACAAATGATGGGACTGATAATTGAAAGACTCGAACAACAATCAACCAACATTTCACCTCCTCCTCCTGCAACCGAACCTAATGTATGTAATGTGAATGCTAACGAGGTGGACATTATTGCTCTTACCGCAATTCGCAAAATGAAACCGCCGCCCTTCCAGGAGGCTTAGAACCGCTAAAGGTCAAGCTTGGGTTCTTGAGATCGAAAAGTTGTTTGAGGTTTTTCCGTGCTCAAGCAAACAAAGTATTGTTAGTAACCTTCACCCTTCGTGAAGAAGCGTAGGTGGTGGATGTTGACCCACGATGCAAATACCATTGTGACTTGGGCTCGCCAAGGAGTCCTTGAAAAGTATTTTCCTCAGGCATCGTGATGTAAAAGTAACGGAGTTTGAACAACTGAAACAGGGCAAAACGTCTGTTGCCGAGTATGAGAAACAATTTACCGAACTTGCTAGGTATGCACCACATATGGTGGATACCGATTATAAGAAGGGCAGGAGGTTTGAAGGCGGCCTTAGTGTTGCTATCCAGGACCGGATAAATGTTTTGAAAATGCCAACTTATGTAGGTGTTCTCGACCGGGCATTGATGGCCGAGACAAATATTGCAGCGGTGAAACAATCTGAGACACCGACAACTGAATGGCAAGGCAAAAGGCAGAGTTTCAAATTTAAGAAAGGCAAGCATAACCCAGCAAACAAGAAACAGAATACGGGGTCGACGACTAGCCCCAGCCAAGGGAGTGGGTTTACTCCACCCTGTTCCATATGTGGCAACAAGCACAAAGGGGTTTGCTACCAAATTTCTGGAGCTTGTTTCAGGTGTGGCAAGGTGGGCCACAGAATTAAAGATCGCCCCTCCGCTTCGCCACAAGAGTAAAGTCAAGAAAGCGCAAAGAAGATCACCGCAACACCAAAACCGAACCCCAAAGCTACCGAAAGAGCCTATGAGGCAGGCGTAGTGTTTGCCCTAGTACGGAGATGTATGCACCATCGAGACCGTTGTGTCGTATCCTCTCTATCTGTGCTCAAAATGCATATGTATTGATTGATTCGGTCTACACATTCTTATGTGTCGATGCTTTTCGCAGAAATTGAATAGACCCTTAGAACCCATGAACTATTTGCTAGTCAGATTATCGCCGCTGAGGGATCCATGACATGTGCATATATGTATCCCGCCAGGAGATTATTGTTGAGGATATGCATCTGCTTATTGATTTACTACCATTGAACATAGATCATTTCGATATAATATTGGGAATGGATTGGTTACAAAAATATCATGCTACTATCGATTGTGTGACCAAGCAAGTTGTGTTCCGTCCACCGGGTTTGCCGGAATTTGTGTTTAATGGGAGTGGAGTAGTACCTCCTCCATATCTGATTTCTTCAGTAAAAGCCGCCAAATTGATTAGAAGGGGTGTAAAGGGTATCTCGTGTTCGTATTGATCAGATTCGCTAATGATAGTGTTAAAACTGATGTGAATTGTATTCCTATAGTCAGAGAATACCCAGATGTATTTCCAGATGATTTGCCAGGGGATTTGATTGACAGGGAAATTGAATTTATTATGGATGTGGTTCCGGGTACACAGCCAATATCTAAAGCTCCTTACAGAATGGCTCCAATCGAATCGAAGAATTGAAGGTACAATTGCAGAACTGTAGACAAGAAGTTTATCGCACCCAAGACGTCACCGTGGGTGCACCTGCTTTGTTTGTGAAGAAGAAGGATGGTTCATCGCGATCGGTATTGATTATCGCGAATTGAACAAGGTAATCAGAAGAATAAATATCCATTACCGCAGATTGATGATTTATTTGACCAAGCTGTGGTGCAAGTATTTTCTAAAATTGATCTTAGATCGGTATCATCAACGAAAGTCAAACCGAAGACATTGATAAAATCGCTTAGAACGAGGTATGGCCATTATAAATTTTAGATATGCCGTCGAGTTACGAATGCCCTCCGCATTTATGGACCTTATGAATGTAATTTTAAACCATAACTTGATGATTTTATTGTGGTATTCATTGATGACATATTGATTTATTCTAAGACTGTTGAAGAACATGAACATCATCTGAGACTAGCCTTGCAAACCTTAAGAGAACAGAAACTGTATGCTAAATTGTCTAAATGTGAGTTTTGGCTTGACCATGTGATGTTTTTGGGGCATGTTATTAGCAAAGACGGAATTTCTGTTGATCCGCAGAAAATTGAAGCTGTAGTGAACTAACCTAGACCAACCAATGTGACCGAAGTTCGAAGCTTTTTGGGACTGGCTGGATATTACAGAAGGTTTGTCAAAGACTTCTCCAAAATTGCCTTACCACTGACTCAGTTGACACAGAAAGGGATATCATTTGACTGGACTGACCAGAGGGAATCAACATTCCAAGAGTTGAAAACTAGACTTGTAACTGCACCGATTCTGACTCTACCTTCAAGTACGGATGGTTATACTGTATTTAGTGATGCTTCTCATAAGGGTTTGGGGTGTGTTTTAATGCAGAATGGGAGAGTTATTGCTTATGCTTCCTGACAGTTGAGACCACACGAAAAGAACTACCCGACCCATGACCTAGAACTTGCCGCAGTAGTGTTTGCACTGAAAATTTGGCGTCACTATTTGTATGGAGCAACATGTGAGGTGTATACTGACCACAAGAGCCTGAAGTACTTTTTCACTCAGAAAGAACTGAATATGAGACAACGGAGATGGTTGGAACTGATCAAAGATTATGACCTACAGATATTGTATCATCCAGGAAAAGCCAACACCGTTGCCGATGCCTTGAGCTGAAAATCGATTGCCAACTTAGCCTGTTTGCTGACTGGACAGAAGGAGTTGCTTTGTGACCATGAGAAGTCCGAAATTGAAATTGTTTTGAAAGAACAAGGTGGAACCTTAGCCGCTATTTCTGCTCAACCAGCATTGATTGAAGAAATTAAAGAAAAACAACAACTGGATGATTACTTGAAGAAGATTATTGAGGAAAGAGACGCAAAACCGAGACCAGGGTTCAAATTTGACAACGATGTACTGAAATTTCAAGAAAGACAGTGCGTACCAAATGACACTGAATTGAAAAGAAGAGTTCTGCAAGAAGGCCACAGTTCGAAGTTTTCGATTCACCCAGGGAATACGAAAATGTACCAAGATCTGAAACACTTCGTGGCAGAATGAAGAAAGAGATCGCCATCAGACACCCCATTTTTGACCGACCTTAAGACTCAGACGCCACCGATTGAGCGCTTGGTGATGTTGCATCAGGCTCGCTCGTGGTCTCAGAGTCGCTGCCATACCGCCTCCCGACTTCGAACTTCTTCAGGTTTTGTCTCTTGCTAATCACCTCGGTTTTCTCGCTTTCTTTCCTACGGAAGGAAGTGGTCTGAGACTATCTCTCGGTGGTCGTGCGCAACATTTCGCGGCAGGCCATTTTGCCCATTTCGAGTCTTGCTTTTGAGCCGTCGAGTCAGGTGCCTCGGCTCGGGACCGCCCAACCATCTCCGATTTCTCCGATTTTTGGCATGCACCTTTGTTTTATAATTCCGAGGAACACTAGGGCCTCTGATGCCCACTTTGTGGCCGAATGCCACTTTCTGCTCGCAATTTGCTGATCCCGAATCGCGCGGCTTGGGCCCCGAGCCATTTTGCATCGGTTTTCTCGATTTTTGGCAGAACCTCTGCTTTGTCATTCCGAGGGACACTGGGTCGCAGATGCCCACTTCGGCCAACACCACTTCCGCACTGCACCCATTTTCGGGATCCCGAATTCCCCGGTTTTGGCTCCGAGCGTTCATTTCTCATTAGTTTTTGTTCAAATTTGGTAGGTACCTCTGTTTCAACATCAGCAAGATCACTGGGGGGTGGGAGGCCAGCAATTATCCCAGATAACCATTTTCGCTCTTCCGGCGCCCGTTTTGCTCACTTCCGGGCCAATGTTGAACACCCTGGGGATATTTTCTTCCGACCAAAGCTACATATTTGTGATTAGGGGACATGAGAGGACCATAAGAACTACTGGTCGGCCAGAAATTCAAAGTTTCACTTTTGAACCTCTCCTTCAAGCTCTATGTTGTGGCTCATGCTTTAGTGTTGCCAATTTCCGACCCTAGAACCTTGTTAAACACATCTGGGAGGACCCTAAAAGTTGGTGGTCGACCGGCAATTGTTGATTTCATTTTTGAGCCTCTCCTTCAAGCTCTATGTTGTGACTTCTGCTTCAGAGTTGCCAGATTCAGACCTTGGGACCTTATTCTACACATCTGGGAGGACACCATTGCAGGGTGGTCGGCCAGAAAATTTCACCTTCATTTTTGGGCCAGGTGAGTGGCCGACCAGGTGGGGTGGCCGGCCGGCCACCTCCAGAAATCACTGCCGGCCACTTTCGCTTCCAAATTTCTTTCCAGCTGTCCGGATATTTTTCAAAATATCCCGGGCATCCAGGGGATATTTTGAGAGGGAAAGCTTGCCTCCATTTCCCTCCCTTTTACACCCCTTTCTTGCCTATTAAAGGGGCTGGCCTCCTTCTTTATCATGGTTGGAACATTTTCTCTCAAGAGCCCCTCTTCCATAGCCTCCATTTCCATAGCCAAAACCTTGAAAAACCCTTCAAGCATCTAGACCAATCCTTCATCAACTCCAAGCACCACCATCAACAACTCCATTCCAGCAACAAAGAAGGCTTCTTCAGAGGCTTAGAAGCAACTTTCATCAAGGCAAGAAGAGGCAAAAGACTTGTCTTCAAGGGTAAGTTCCTAAATCCCTATTTCTTGCATTTTCTTGAGTCATTTCTTTACCCTATTTCCCTTTTGTTTTGGGCTCCGACACCTACTGGTTTTGGGCTTATTTTGAGCCCTCTACAACTTTGTAGAAGGGCTCAACTTCATTTGGTGCCTCCATGATATACTTCCTTCAATACCCCCTTTTATGCCAATAAATTGCATGCTTTATTTGCCTTATGAGTAAACTGATTTCGAGACTGATGTAAACTGTTAGTGAGCTTATATTGAGCCCCTCTTCAACATTGAAGAAGGGCTTCATCATGTTTGGCGACTCTATCATGCACTTCCTTTGAAATTCTTCCATTTTACCGTAAAATTGCATGATTGTTTTGGCCTATTTGAAATCTGAGTTGGAGCATGAAACATACTGCTATTGTGCTTATTTTGAGCCCCTATTCAACATTGAAGAAGGGATCAACATGGTTTTCTTGCTCTACATATCACTTGCTTTGAATTCTTGTTCCAATCCCATTTTGCATGCTTTTTTAAGCTCATCATGCTTCTGTTTTCAGCCTTCATCAGGCCTAGAGAGTGCCTTATTTTGGTCCATTATTCATGCTTTGTTAAGGGTCTTAGGCCATTTGATGATTGGTTTTTGTACTTGCTTTGTAATCCTCCATATTTTCCGTAAAATTGCATGCTTTGTTAGGCTTGCTCAATCTCGGATTTCAGCCTTCATCAGGCTTAGAAAATGTCTTGTTTTGGTCTGTTATTCAAGTTTTATTAAGGGTCTCAAGTTGTTTGGTCATTCCTTATGGTATCTCCTTTTATAGCCCTTGTTAGCTCATTATATTGCATGCTATTTTGGCCCTATCTACATGCTGATTTTGGAGTTGTAATTCACTGTAAATATGCATGTTTTGGACTCCTCTTCAAAGTTTTATAAGGGAATTTTGTGGGTTGGATTTTCCATATTCCCCCTGCTTTGTAATTCCCCACTTTTTCCGTTTTTATGCATGCCCTTGTTGCCATGTCTATACTCATAATTTGGCCATGTTTTGTTCTGAGAAGATGTCATTTTTGGGGCTGCCTTGCTACTGTTTTTGCTTTCATGTACTAATTTTGCATGTTTAGCATAGCCGTAGGCCATTTTCGGTACCTAAAATCACATTTCTGATGATTTCATGCATTGTTTGTCATTTCGATCATTTCGGGGCTGTTTTCCCTTCATTTAGCTGCTGAAATTTGGTTTGCATGCTTGCATATCATTTTCCATGTCATTTCATGCTTTAGTGCATTGTTTCTGCTTATACAGTGCCCGGCACGATTTCGCCAATTCGCTTTCATTCATTGGCTTCCTATGTGAGTAGGCCGAGGCTCTCTCATGTTGGTGTAAGCCCATCATTGCATTTCTGTGCATTTTCATGCTTGTATATCATCGCTTTTGCCGCGTCTTGCACGCCGCTTTGAGGCACCTCTGCTTTACCCGACGGCTTATGCGAAAAGTACCGAGGCTCTCTCATGTTGGCGTAAGCCCATCATTGCATTCCGTATGCCATTTCATACATTCCTCGGTTTATGCGTCTGCAGCGCCGCATTTCGAGGCACATCTCTTTATCCGACGGCAGCCTATGTGAGTGCGGCTGAGGCTCTCTCATGTTGGCGTAAGTCCATCATTACATGCCATATGACGTTTTATCATCGTCTCGGGTTGCGTGCCTGTGGGCACGCATTTCGAGACACTTCGGTCTTATCCGATTTACATTTCACATCATCGCCTCGGTTTGCGTGTCCGTGAGCACGTATTTCGAGGCACTTCGATTTTATCCAATTTCCATTTCACATCATCGCCTCAGTTTGCGTGCCTGTGGGCACGCATTTCGAGGCACTTCGGGCTTATCCGATTTTCATTTCATCGTCGCCTCGGTTTGCGCGCCCGTGGGTACGCATTTCGAGGCACTTCGATTTATCCGATTTTCGTTTTATCATCGTCTCGGGTTGCGTGCCTGTGGGCACGCATTTCGAGACACTTCGGTCTTATTCGATTTCCATTTCATCGCCGCTTCGGTTCGCGTGCCCGTGTGCACGCATTTCGAGACACTTCGGTTTTATCCGACTTGCATTTCACATCATCGCCTCGGTTTGCGTGCCCGCATGCACGCTTTTCGAGGCATCTTATTTTCATCTCATTTTCATCCGAATTGTGCATACTAGGTTGTATCTTAGATTGCATTCATGTATTACCTCGGTTTGCGTGCCCGTGCGCACGCATTTCGAGGTTACTCATTTTCATGGCATTGTGTATATTAGGATCGCATATTAGCTACTTTTCATGCATACCATGCACATTGCATCATGTTCGGGATAGGTGTTAGCCCCGGACACGGGAAACGAGGCACGTGTCGTACTCCGAGTGACGGAACGGGTCTCAATTCCCAAGTCACCGGCAATTCCGGATACCCATGATGGAGTTAGGTTTTGTTGTAGCATTCATTTGCATTCATCCTATATTGAGATGTGCACGTTCCTCGCCATCATGCATCGGTATGCGTGATTGGTAACGAGAATCGAGACATGCATATATTTGTGAAATACATTGCTATGCCCTTTTCCCGCTCTCGCTAAAGAAACGAAGAATCGAAATTTTCGTAGTCCGCATGCATTTCGAGACACAGTGCAAACAGAGGCTAATCAGGACATCCCAGTGGATTTCCGCCGCGTTTCAAAGATACATCATTCATCGTAGTAAGGCGTTCGCCTCAAGGCCATTATCGCTTAGATTACTAATTAATTAGAAATCTGTATATTTGGACTGTACTATTCTTTTATTCGGGTCTGCATTATTTATTCGAACCCTCTGCGCGAGGGCATAATTGTAATAAGGGTGTGTGAGTGTGATGTATGTCTTCCAACCCCCACTTCTTTCTCCCTTTTATTTATCCGCTTATGATGGTTAGATATAGGGCATGTTTCAATTAGCATACAGTATGACAGCATGTTTGCATCATTCATCTGTTTTGCACGCGACTGCTCTAAGACATCATACAAACTGCATTTGTATTTCAATTCCAAATTGAATACATGTTAGTTGTTGCATTTCGCATGCCATGTTTAGAATAGCCGAGCCTGCTATAGTTTGCATCTTTGCATGTGTCGCACTAGGCAATTCTGTATACTTAGGATCCATGCATGGATTTCTAATCGGTTTTGTTTTGGCTTGGAGTACTAGGTAAGTTTTATGCTTTAGCATCCTTGCATGCGTGAGTGTAGCCATGAATAGCATGCTGACTATGAGGCTATGTGCTTATGTGATATAAACTGCCTTGAATACCTGTGGGAGGAGGTTCAGTTACTTGGCTTGGGTCAATTCATCACATGTTTGATTTTAGCCCACTAGATAGTGGCATAATCATGTTTTCTAAGCCCACCCGAGGGTGGCAAATTCAAGATTTTAGCCTACTCATGGGTAGCACCTTCACACCATTTACAAACAAACAAACATGAAATGTTTTGTTCCAATTCAAAGCGATTCATTTATACTTGTTTCATTGGCGATCACATAGTAACCTAGGCTAATAACCTAATAAGAACTCACAAAGTTTTCAAAACAGATATCATGGTTAGTAGAGGCTTGCCTTTGATCGGGCGAGTGGTGCTCACGATGTGACCTTTCCCTAATCGCACTCCAAGTTCCCGAGCCAACTTTGGTGATGATTTTACACGGCCTTTGGCATCGAAGTTAGGGTTTCCTAAATTTCCCATTTTAAAAATATTTAGGTGGCGACTCAATATCCGCAAAGCATTCATGTTTGGCACTTCTTTCAAAAAATCTATTTTTCTTCAAAACGATTTGGTTTGATTTGGACTCTTTGGTTCAAGATTTGGAACCGCAACAAAATCGAGTCCGAATCAGAAGTAGGTCCTCATGCGTTGTTACGCTTAGCGACTCACTGGGATTTAGAGAACTTGACTAACTCATGATATCCGATTTTGACTACGCCAGGTGTTTCTTTTGCATTGCATTTGCATTGGTGCCTAGGACACCGTGGTTTGCCATATGCCATTCCCGAACGATTTGGGAGGCTTGTCTTGTCAAGTAATGTCCGCAAGGCCGACGGCCTGGGCTCTAACAAAGATGGGAACACAAACCCCGGTTTTACCGGCACCCTTTTTGACCATTCGACCTAGCGATATTCGATCCATAGTGACCATTCCAAACTAGGACAAAGTTGCTTACCCGCTTATAGGTTGTTTGAAGCCGCAAGGCGTAGTGAAACCCTAGTTCTCGACAAAATAGGACAGGAAACCCTACCCCAACATAGGGGTGTTTTGGCTCTCACTTATCTCGCTATGTGCTTGCTAGAGTGCGCCTCACAGGAATGCATGTATCGCTTAAGTTTGGGCATCAAGCGCATCATTCAAGATTTGAGAATCGCTTGTCTCATGGATATCGATTCAGCTTTAGGAACAAAGAATACAGAATAGTGATCGCTGGTTGAGGAGGTATTTCCAAATTTTATTAACCGCGGTTGTATGCCCGATCGTAAGTTGTGTGTAAATAAAGCCGTTATGTCATTCGCTTTTTCCGTCATTTATTTCTTTTGCTTTATTATCTTTTTGCTAGGGGCGCTTTGTGGCACGATTGCTTCCGAGCCACCGATACTCCCCTGCTAATTTGGACACGAGGTCGCCGACTCAACCGATCCGAGGATCTAGTTGACGGACATCCAGTGTTCCACTCTTTACCCCCAGTCACTAGAAGAAGGCCGAGAAGGCACAATCTGTCAGAGCACGGATCATCGGAACAGCGGTTTACTCTAGTGTCAGACAGTCGGGTTGAGATTCCTGTTTCTGCTATAGATATACACTTGCCGGTTATTCAGATGGAACAACAGAACCCAACAATGGAGGCGATGATGCGCCAGATGAGTGAAAGCATGAAACAAATGCAAGATGATGCTATCTGCCAGGCGGAATTTTCCAAACAAAGAAAGCCATTATGGCCCAATAGTCCGAAAGGATCACTGACATAACACAGAACGCCGCATCTGCTGCACACCAGGTCCCACCTCTACTAGGGGCACATCAGGTTCCTCCTCCACCCGGCTCCATTACTCGAAAGCAGATATTCATCGCCGTAATGCTCCTCCAAACCCCTGTATTACCTGTAACACCTGCAATACCCTCCCAAACCCACGTAACGCTCGCCAAACTTCCAAAACACCCAAGATGACACGGTCTTCCAACGGGCCGCCTCCCGCTCGCCAAGAATCGCTAAAAATATTACACCCAATCACCCGACTTCCATTCAAGTTCGAGGTAGACCGCATAACTCAAATTGAGCAAGTTGGAAAAACTCTTCAAGAAGTCACAAGGGTGAAGGCCATCCCAGATATTGAGGACGGCTATATCGACGCGGGCCGTGACTTTGCTTGGACAGATTTAAGATGCCCCAGATCGACTGCTTTGATGGGTCCGGGGACCCCATGGTTCATCTACTACTGCCAGATATCTTGAGGCCAATGGGCTTAACCAGATCAAGAAGTTTCGCTATTTAACCTTGTCAGAGGGCCGCCAACCGTATGCAAAGTTGATAATGATGTCAAGAGGAATTGGGATGAGATGGTCAGCCTTTGTTGCACAATACTATATAACACACGACGAGATTACCACTCGTGATCTCGAGACAACAAGGCAGGAACCCAAGGAGTCTTTCTCTGACTTTGTAACCCGGTGGAGGGCAAAGGCATCGATGATGACCTTGAGGCCCACAGACAGAGATCAAATCCGGATGATTGTGCGCAATCTCCAACCAGGGTTAATGAAGAAGATGATTGTAGTTTCTTTCCCCACTTTCGCAGATCTACATGATATGGGGATGCAGATTGAAGATGCGATGAAGCAGGGTCTGTTTGACCAAGACCGGGAACAGCCCCGGCGGACATTCAACCGAAACAACAATGCGGGCCTGAGTGGCTCTACCAATGCAAGAACTTCAGAGGTCGGAATGGTCACCACCAATCCCCCTTCCCAACCAAGGCCCGCAGCGGCCACACCTTTTTCTGATGCATCCGAGCAAGAACTAAGCTTCGAGATACCAATCTAGGGGTCAACGAACCTTCTCTACTACATATGCCTTTGACCAAAGTCCCTGGTTCTAGTCGAAAAGGGCATCCAAACCCTTGAACCGAGGCCCCTTCCAAATCCACTCCCCTTCCCATAACCCACCAAATATTGCAATACCACCAAGAAGATGGTCACGACATCGACTAATGTTTTCAGTCAAGGCCATGAGATTCAAGATCTCATTGACAAAAACATCATCCTACCTCCCGAGCGATCTAATGTTACAACCAACCCACTCAAAGACATAACCAAGATCCACCCAAAAAATCAATCTTATCCAAATCGGGACGGTCTTACGACCCTAGTATCTACATTACTCCCTCCCACTTACCCAAGCCGAGGTGATCCCGCCGACAAAGACCGATTTGTGCATGATGGACACCTCTACAACCCAACTCGAGCCAAAGGTGGTGACCAATTAAAATGGAATCAAGGTGCTTCGAGGAGAGCAAACCGTTGAGTATGGGGTGGTGCGCCTAAGAATTTAGTCAGAGCTTATGATCCCAAAGGATATATCTTGTCAATGAGCCATTAAGCCGAGTGTGGGGCCGCCGAAGAGGCCGAGTTGTGTATGATCCGGGGACAAACTTGAATCTGGGAATGATTTGACAACAATGGAAAAGGACTTCGCCAATCTCCAATTTTTCAATGACCAGAATCAGGACGATCAATTAACCGGTTCAAGACGAGGAGTCACCGAAGTCGCCGGGTGGTTGGATGATCAACCGATATTGTACCATTTGTGGCCTAAGGGCCGAGGGTCGATCAATTGCCGAGAGCACCGCAGACGTAAGAATTCCGCCGACCAAGACATTTTGAAAATGTAACAATTGACATTGGAGGAGCAAGAAAAGAAATGGGATTCTGAGAGGATCCGAAAAGCAAAGAACCATGAGGATGTTGAGAATGCTGTGAGCACAAGAATTGGACATGCTGTGAGCATGTGGGAGGAAAATGCTGAGAGTGCAAACAAGTCGGAACCGGACAGGTGCCTGCTAGATGCTAATGGAATGTGGTGGGAAGATGACGACTTGTATCTCGCCCACACAGACGAAGATTGGGCGGGTGGCCAACCAGACAAAGACTGCACCTCAAGAAGTGGACCATATGACTAGAAGTGGGCGGTATTTCAAGCCCCCACACCTTGATCAACCCGAGGCATCGTGGAAAGATAAGGAAGCGAGAAGCAGGGAGAAGCAAGTTGAAGAAGAGGTCAGATTGAAACAATTAAAGAAAATACAAGGCATATCTCCATCTGGGACCGCTATGGCTTCAAGGGTGCATGACAGTCAGTCTTCGCTATGGACAAAGCCAAACTCTATCGAACTACGCCGTAACAACTAGTCATTGGGCTAGTCTTTCCGGAGGAGGTTCCCCAAGATTGACCTTTTCGGATATGAGTCACCGAGGGCGTGATCATAACAGCCCCTCTACATCTCTCAGAGAATGCAGGACAAATGGATTCCTAGTACCGCTGATACCGGTCCGCTTATTAATGTCTCCGCCGCCGAACGGCGATGCAATTGGGTTAAAGCTCGCAGACTTCAAGACCGACTACTCAAGTGATCAAAGCCTATGACAATACAAGGGATGTCCTGGGACAAGAAAATCCAAACCAAGATCGGCCCGACAACAAGAGGTAGATTTTCATGTCTTGGAGGTCCCTACATCTTTAACATGCTTTTGGGGCAACCCCGTTGCATCAGTGAAGGCCGCCTCATCTACTCTACATCAAATGGTGAAATACCCCTATGGAAAGGGAGTAGCCATTGTTTTTGGGAATTCATCAATCCATCCTCCGGAGGTATCTACGCCACCCGAGATCGAACACTGCATGGAAGACATGTTCATATCGGATTTACTTTGGCCGAGGCCCGTGGTGCAAAAACATTATGGTGGAACGAGGGTGTGTATGTCACCAAGCCGCCTACCTCATGAACAAGCTACAACATATCCCCGGATGGGATTGGGAAGAAGCGGCAGAAAGGAGTCGCAGTTGTTGGCCGAGTGCCACACAATCCACATACCTTGATTGGGTTATCCGCCCACCAAAGAAGATTGGGCAAGGAAAGGGAAGGAAATGGCCAGAGAGCTGTGAGCGAGGAAGCCTTTTTGATCTAATACATAGGCCCATCCAGTACTCGAACGGACGCTTTGTCCGGAGGGGAAGACTTTCCATTTTGTGGCTTCCAGAGCCATGGTTCAACGCGAGAGGAAGCGCTGCATCGTGTTTCGAATCTTCGACCGCAACTATCCGGATGACGCTGCACAGAGCGCATGCACTCCAACAACTAAGGCCGAAAGGCATAAGGCAGAGGATTCTCGAGGGCACGGAATTGAAATGGAGGTAGCATCGCATGTCTCCTCTCTAATCCTCCGATCGACTAAGATTGCTTGGGGAATAACTTCATGGTCTCCATGATTGGGATGAAACGGCGAGCCAACCATAGCCTATCTTGATGATCAATCGCACCTCTCTCACTTGGCAAGACGAGGAGGATTCTATCCAGCCAGCTCCGGTCGTAGTGAGCCGAATCGATTCCACCGAAGTCTTGTGAGTCTAATCGATTCCACTGACCGAAGTCGAGTCCTGCACTTCGATGTTAACCCGGATGCCGAGTCTTGTCCAGTCAGTTTTTTCCTTTTCATTTGAGTCTGTAACCGGCGAATTGGACGATTTGATGAACTTAATGAGAATGAGGTGAATGTGGTTTTAGCACTTTTTGTGCCCTTAATTTATTGCATTAATCTCGCACTTTCAAAATTTTGATCAAAACAACGAGGACGAAGTCCCTCCGGTTTTACAACGTCTAATTGAGCAAGAGCAAGAAAGATTTGTTAAGCCATTAATGGATGAAATCGTTTTTGTGAACATTGGTACTGAGGAGGACCCGCGGCTGGTCCAGATCGGGTCCACGTTGTCTTCGGAGGAACGCGAGCGCTTAGTCGCTTTATTAAAAGATTTCAAAGATGTTTTCGCGTGGTCCTACGAAGACATGCCCGAATCGATCTCGAGATTGTACAAAGATCGGATCTCCCTTGACCCCGAGGCCCGACTTCCAAACAGTAAACTCGTATGATCCGCCCGATTGGGCTCTTAAGATTAAGGAAGAGGTCACTAAGAAAATTGACGCAGCTTCGCCAGATTCAATATCCGACTTGGTTGGCTAACATTGTTCCGGTCAAGAAAGATGGCAGGATCCGTGTGTGTGGACTTCGTGGATTTGAATAGAGCTAGTCCGGCGACGACTTTCCTTGCCGCACATTGATGAGTTAGTGGACTTCACCGCAGGCATGCATTGCTCTCATTCATGGATGGCTTCGTGGTACAACCAGATAGTGATGGTGCCGAAGATAGAGAAAAGATCGATTCACCACCCCTGGGGAACATATCGCTACCGGTAATGCCGCTTAGTCAAGAACGTCTACTTATCAACGGCCGCCACCACAATACTACGATATGATCCACAAAGAGGTTGAGGTGTACGCGATGACATGATTGTCAAGTCCAAAGAAAGAGAGGGCCACTACACCGCCTTTGCACAAGTTTTTCCAAAGGATCGTGGAATTCTGCCATGCTAAACCCTCGTAAATGTACGCTTAGTGTTACAATGAAAATGTCGGGTTTTCGACATAATAAAGGCATCGAGGTCGCACCCTTCCGTAATCAAGGCCATCTTAGAAATGCCACCACCGAGGACCTAAAAGGAGGTGCGAGGCTTTCGGGTAAAGTGCAATTCATAAGACGGCTTATTTCAAAACTAACCTTGACTTGTGAACCACTTTTTGGTCTTCAAGAAAGGCAAGAAGTTTCAATGGGACGGCCGGTGTCAAGTCAAGATTTGAACAGATTAAAGAATATCTACAGAACTCCACCCGCTTTATCACCAAAGTAACCAAGGAAACCGTTGATAATGTATCTGTCAGTGAAGGAGACCACGATGGGCTACATGCTTGCACAAGAGTCAGAACATAGCGTGGAAAGAGCCATCTACTATTTCAGCAAGAAGATGGTGCAATATGACACCGGGTATACGCGGCTAGAAAAGGCTTGCTTAGCTCTGGTATGGGCTACCAGAAGTCATGCACTACCGTTAGCTCACTCAGTAATGTTGGTTTCATGACTTGACCCCACAATATCTTTTCGAGAAACCAACCGCCACGGGTAGGCTAGCTCGTTGGTTGTCATGTTTCTCGAATTTGATCTTACATATGTGACGCCAAGTCAAGAAAAGGAAGAGCAGCGGGCAGAGTTCCTGCCGATCATCCCATTGAGGATGAAGCAGCTTGAGTACCTATTCCTGATGAAGCAATTTCAAGATATCGACGAAGAAATTTGATAATGTACTTTGACGAGGCCAAATCAACACGGTATGGATAGAGGTTGCCGATAGCACCGATAATTCCTCAGATCCTCTAGTCTTCAAACTCCGATTCAAAGTCTCAAACAATGAAGGTAATATGAGGCGGTATTGCCGGTTTGGAAGCACTCGAACTAGGCAAGACTACCGACGCTATTGGGGATTCGAACCTTGTTGTGTCTCAAGCCAAAGGAGACCGGAAAGTAAAAGAGGAAAATATGATGATGTATCACCAAACCTTGATTTGCCGATTCCTGCTTGAAAAGTTAAGTTTTACTCATCTACTAAGAGAGAACAACAAGTTCGCAGACGCAATAGCAACTCTATCATCGATGATAGACATCCCATGTGGAGTCCGAATGCGTCCAGACATTATTGACCAGAAATTTGCACCTGCCTATGATTCGATTGCAGCCATAGATGAGGTTCAGACTAACACCCCGTATCATGACATCCGAACTTCTTGGAAATGTAAACATACCCGCCAGGTAAATGCCAAAGACAAGAGGGCAATAAGAAGGTTGGTCGCTCACCATCATCCGCGGTAAACCAGATAGAAGGGGTCATCCGGGAATGCATAAACCGTGTGTTGATGTCAAGAGTCGGTTCGATGGAAGCCATCCATGGAGGAGAATGTGGAGCACATGAATGGGGTGATGTTGGCTTGGAAGATCCTTAGACAAGGTTATTATTGGTCCACCATGGAGGAGGATTGTATCGGTTTTGTTCTACGATGCCACAAATGTCGATTCATGCAAACCGCATGAACATCCCGCCGCCGGTTGCATAACATGACTTCGCCAGGCCTTTTCTTCGGGAATTGATGTAATCGGGCCGCCACGCCAAAAGGGTCGAATGGGCATGAGTTCATTTTGGTAGCGATAGATTATTTCACAAAGTGGGTTGAAGCTCAATCTTATGCAAAGGTTGAAAGCTTCACACGCTGTAAAATTCATCGAAATAACATCATCCGTCGCCACGGGTCCCAAATGAGATTGTTTCGCATAATGGTTCCCACTTCAAGAAAGAGGTGATTGACTTGTTGGTGAAATACAATGTTGTTTTTCATAAGTCGCTCACTTATCTACCGCGAAACCAACGGAGCAGCTTGAGGCCGCCAACAAAAATATCAAGCGATACTACGTAAGATGGTGGAAACTTATCGATTGGCCGATAAGCCGCTTTTCGCCTGCTGGGCTACAGACTTCGATCGTAACTTCTACCGGCAACTCCATACTCATTGATCTATGGATGGAGGTCGTTTCCGCTTATTGAGATTGAGGTCCCGCGAGTTACGAGTATTGGCCGAAAGTGCCGATATAGTCAAACTGACCGGCAAAGCAGAACGTATTTGAGGAACTCATGCTTTTCGATGAAAGAAGGTTGAAAGCACTGCATCACGCCCAAGGTTATCAACGCAGAATCGCCTGCTTTCAACAAGAAAGTTAAGTCCAGAACTTGAAAGAAGGAGATTTGGTACTCAAAGACAACCGAAGCTCCCATCCACGCACCCAGGCAAGTTCGCACTCCAATTGATCGTCCTACATTATCAAGTCAACTGTCAGTGGAGTCAGGTTCGATGGATCTAGATGGCTTGGAGTTTTCCCAACCAATCAATATGGACAAGTTGAAGAAATACTACCCTTGAGAGGCTCGCTAGGCCGGAAACCCGAAGGGCGCTACCTAGGCAAAAGTCGAGCATAGAAAATTTGAAATTATAAAAACCGAGCTCAAGAAGGTTGAAAACCCGCAAAGGGCGGCCTTGGCAAAAGTTAGAGCGCAAAAGGAGAGCAAAACACCGAGCGAACCTAAGCCCTAACTACGAAGACTTGATTCCCATCTTTGGGATACGAGGCGCCTTCATCTTGAAGTTCACCATAATCTTTTCCCCGATCAACTTTGTCCATTTTGATCATCTCACCATCTCTATTCATCAAGATTTATTGTGATCTCCTAAGACAAAGGTTATCTGCACTAGGGGCAACTTTCCGTTGCTTTAAATTGCCGAGGCACCTTTTTCAAACTAGGGCAACTTTCCAGCTGCTAGATTCGGTTGTGCATTTCAAAGGATGATCTCGTGTGTCCAGCTCGATCCATATCGAAAATAGTTTTGAAAAGTTTTAATAAAGTTGACTTTGTTCAAAGTAATCTTTTTCACAACTAAGACCATTTTTGGACCAAAAGTGGAGAATTTTCAAGACTCACAACCTTCAATTTCATTGATTTCAAAACAGAGTTCTTTTGCTCTTGCATACAATTAAAGTTGCTTTTATTACACTCAGAAGAAAACTTGAAAGTACTAATAAAGCAATAAACTGAGGCATAGTCGAAGTCAGTGTCCTCGCCTCTTCCAGAGCTAGTTGAAGCCTCGATGCCACTTAGGCCCAACTCGAGCCTCGTTGAGCCAATCCCAAAGACTCGCCGACAAAGTGCAACCGAAAGTAGGGCGGGCTAGAAGTTTCTAACTCTCCATGATGCTCGCCGAGCCAATCAGGCGCTAAACCGAAATGTAGCCGATACTCTATCCTTCGTGGACAAGTCTGATCACGCCAAACCGGGCGCAGTAATACGGAAGGGAAGTAGAACACACAAGGAGTCAAGCCGATCACGAATCTCGACCGCCGTGATATGCTATAGCCCATTGCCGGAGATTGAGCCAAGGGCGCCAAGCAATGCGATTCGGCTGTTGCACATCCATTCAAACCACCACTCATCAAGAGTATCTACTAGGCGCTGCCGAAGAAGTAGCCGCGAGTCAATAAACGGGACAAGAGTCCACAACTTGCAATTTGTCCATCAACCATATCTCGGGAGGGATGAAAATGAGAGAATAAAGAATAGAGAGATGTGCGATGAGGAAAAGTAAGATAAGGGTTTTGTGAGAAAAACCGAGCCCGAGGGCCGAGTGATGAGTGAATATACATGTGAGCTTGGGGGAAACATTACCTGCAATAAAGAGTGGACTCCTCAAGAACCCGTTGTCTCCGCGTAGAAAGCATCCAAGCCCATCGTTGTCTCAAACCAGAGTCATGGCAATGCAACTCTTCCTTCTCTCAAACCTTGGGCAACTTCAATCAACGAATACTATTCTCCGGAGCCCGAGACAAATGTAAAATGAGATAGTAGGCATAAGCAGAGGGCGCCGTAAGCCTTGCCAATAGTGGTTGTCATGTCACCCAAGATCGAGAATCAGAATCAGCCTGGATATCCAACATGCCATCACCAATCGAGACCTAGCATCATGCGATTAAGACCGCACATTCGCCTCTAAGGTTTGAGCATAGCTAAAATTAAGTCAGCACTTCTTCACCCCGCCAGACTCCATCAAGATTTGAAAATCTTCAAAAGTCTGACATACCTCTTGCCCAAAAGCTAAAGACGCAGGCCACCGGTTCCAAAACCTCCGCCAAAGACAAAGGAAAGGAAAATGTAAGGGTCCTACCAACAGGAATAGTGCATTCAAGCCAAAACCCTAAGTTCAATCCTCCGAGCCATCTAAAGAAGAAATCCAAGATGTGAGATTTTCGTGAGAAATGCTTCCATTTTTAGAGGAAATGTGATGAAATGAATGAGTTCCAAGGGGGGCTTTATAAAGGGCAAAACACTATTCAAGGGACACTTGTCGATTCTCGAGGTTGTGGAGGAGTGGCCTACCGCCACCTATCCTAGTAGGCCGCCACTTTTTGTTTTCCTGATACAAAATGATTTCGCCGCATGTTGGTCCTGCTTTTGCCCGCCTAAGGAGGTTTGAGGTACTTTCATGCATCGAATGTCAAGGCCTCCATTTCTATCGCCGGATACGTTCCATCATCCGTCTGAAATACATTTTGTTGTGTTTTTGCTTATCGAGTTGTTGTTTTGCTTATCGAGTTGTAAGTCTCGTCGAGCTGTCGCATTTTATGTTCTGAATTGTTGCTTTTTGGTTATACAATTTTGTTAAGTCTTGTCTATTGAGTCGTTAACATTGTTGTACTTTGTTTATCGAGTTGTAAACTTGCTAAGATTCTGTTATTTCTTAGTGAGTCGATTTGTTTTAATTTGTTGTGTCGGTTCACTACCTGACCCGATAAATACATGAGGCACATTTCCATCCAATTTTATTTTGTGCAAAATGATGCGATGCGATGCTAAGAATTTCAAATACAAACATCCTTTCAAAAGCTGTTTCATTCCATCATGTTTTACAACAATTAAAGGTACAAGTTTTACAGAAAATAAAACTGCCTAACAAATGTGCAAAGTGCTACAAACTACTAGCGAAAAAGTAAAATAAAGCAGGACATAACATCAAGAGTCCTCGAACGAGAATGGAGGCCCTCTCATCCTCTTCAGGATAACCTTGCACCATCATCACCATCCGGATCGAGCCGCCATCCTCCGGATCTCCTCTGCCTGCCTCCGCCTCCCTAACCAAGACCGAGCCTCCTCCCCTGTGAGATGTCTCGACACACGCTCATGACCTCCTCCTCCTCATCCTCGATAATGGGTGCTGCCTCAAGGCTGATTTACCCCGCCTCCTCGAGCTCCTGAAGGCCTAGATGGCCCACCGGGCCCAAGACTGAAAGGTGTCTAGCGCCGACCTCTCCGAGAGGACCCGGTGGCCCGCCTCCGTCGGAGCATATACGGGAGGCATCTGAAAATGAAAAGTGCAATACATCAGTTCAAACATAAAAAGCAGGTGCAAGTACAGTATGTGAATGGGGTGTGTGCCAGATGTGTTCTACACAACCTATCAATGCAGCAGAATGTTCAAAACCAGCATATTGACAGAAATATGATAAATGCAAGAGAGATGAAGGGTACCTGGAAGCCCATGATGGACATCTCAGCGTCTTCAAGAAGACCATCCTCAAGTGAGGCCACCACCCCGAGCATCTGATCTATGTACTCCGAGGTGGTCAGCGACACAAGCTCAACTCATCAATAAATAAGCAATCGCCAAAGTGTCTCAGTGACAAATGAAAAATGGTAGAACATACTGGTGAGTCAGATCATCGACATATCTGGCTGTGCATCGGAGGCTCCATAGGATCGGATCGAGAAGTAGTCCCATACCGCCAACTCGCCAACTCAATCGCATATCCGCCATCCAGGTGATCGAGAGTCGAGGGATCGGAGGAATCGAGCTGCCTCTACCTCTAGATACACCAGACCTGCTAGAAGAGGAGATGTCTGTAGCACGGGCACGACTCGAAGATGGTGCGCCGGTAGGCCTCAAGCAGGAACCCGTGACTTCATCAAGGGAGGCATCGATATATGCGCGATAAGTGGCGAGTTCCTCAATCGATATAATAAAGCATCGCTGTCTCAAGCATGTCCCTAATGACCTCTCAGCAGATAGCCTGCTTAAATCCGCATAGTGGGTAGAGGCACAAAGAGAGGGTCCCGGGAATCATACCCCACACCGACGCCGAAAGCGTTTCAGAACCAAGCCCGCTAACCGTCCTCGAGCAAGAACCTATATCGAACTAGTCGATTCTCCGGTATCGATTCTCGAGATTGTCGCCAAACACGCCTGGTCGCCAAGTGATCTATGGATAACCAAAGGTACAAATCAATCAAATCAAGAAATACAAGGCGCACTAAAGATGAAAATGAAAAGAACCGAGAGTTCAAATACCTGCCGCCCTAACAAAGGTCAAAGTATTGTCGCAGATGGAAGAGAGTCTCTCGAGGCCTCGATAAGTGCTCACCCTCAAACATCAATGAAAATGGGGGTATAGGAGGTGCTGACACCTACATCTCTGGGGCTAATGGGAAATATGCATATACCCATAGCCGAGAAAAGTGTGAATGTGAGTACAAAGTGCTAAAAGGCAAGATACGTAATGCAAAGTGCGCTGCAAAGTGAACAAGTAATGAGGAGCAAAATGTAAAGCAAGAGGACGTAATGTACCTCCCAAGCTCTCCAAGAGTCCAAGTAAGTCTCTCAAGGCGAGATCAAGGCCATGTAACAAGAAGGGTAGCCAACGCCGCCTCAATCATACTGACCGACCTGCGATAGGTCTACCAAAGCGCTCAGTAGATACAACCCGACCATGTTCCTCTATCGGCAAAACGAGTGGTGCCAAAGAGGAACATGAGGAAACCACTATATCGCCGACCTCCTGAGACTCAGCTCCATCTGCGGGTCAAAAATGGGAAGAGAACCAAGTATACCGAACTCTCCCTGCATTCTCTGTTTACAAAGCGGGGGCCCCAATAGATACATCCAAGAAGCCTCCCACTGACCCATATCCTCGTCGTAAGGAATAGGTCCACCGCCTAGGTCTAGGCCGGTGATCATAGCGAAGTCTAGCGGGGTCATGGTCATATCCCCGATCGCGAAAAAATGAAAAGAATTGGTGGTGTCCCACCATCTCTCCGCTAAGGCAGCAAATAATGTCCTATCGAGCATAAGGCAGGATAACCTCGCAAAATGGTCCGAATCTCGAAGTCGACCAAATCCCGGACAAATTCCTGAAAGCAAGATACCACTCCTCAGAAGGAGCCATACCTCAAGACTGCGGCGAGAGCTAGCTCAAGATTTAGAATGAATGCGCGTATCAAGAAATGAAATGAAGAGGGTCAGGTGCAAATGAAATGAAGAAGCGCGGTGCAAATGAAATGAAGAAACGTGGTGCTTAATCAAGGTGGTGTTCGCTTCAACTGGGTCATGGTTCAAGAATCGAGTTTGGGACTGTGGTGTTCTACTCTTAATCAAGGGTGGTGTTCGCTTCAAACTGGGTCATGGTTCAAGAACTGAAGTTTGGGACTATGTGTTCTACTCCTAATCAAATACTGGTGTTCACTTCAACTGGGCTACGGTTCAAGAACTGAAGTTTGGGACTGTGGTTCTACTCCTAATCAATGTGGTGTTCACTTCAACTGGGTCAGGTGTTCAAGAACTGAAGTTTGGGATCCTGTGTTCTACTCTTAATCAAGGTGGTGTTCACTTCAAATCTGTCACGGTTCAAGAACTGAAGTTTGGGATGTGTGTTCTACTCTTAATCAAGCAATGTGTTCGCTTCAAACTGGGTCATGTTCAAGAATCGAGTTTAGGGTCAGGTGTTCTACTCTTAATCAGCCATGTGTGTTCGCTTCAAACTGGGTCATGGTTCAAGAATCGAGTTTAGAGCTATGTGTTCTACTCTTAGTCAACGGGCCGTGTGTTCACTTCAAATCTGGGTCAGCTGTTCGTAAAATCGAAGTTTGGGATCGTGTTCTACCCTTAGTCAAGATGTGCTATGGGTTCATGTTCAACTTCGTCAGTGTTCGTGAACCAATGTTTCGAGTGGTGTTCAAATTTCCAACTAATGTGTACCGTATGCTCACAATCGTGCAATGTATTGTGTGTTCGTGAAATTCAAGTGGCTAAGTCATATGCTCGATGCAAGTAAAATCGTTGTAAGCTAAATTGTGTGTCTAAGCACGGCAAAGGTACAAAATCTACGTAAAGATACAGAAATGAAGTAACATACCTCTACATCGAGGAGAGGTGTCGCCCGCTTCGCAGTATGAGATCCTCGCACCCGATCGCTGAAATCGTGAAATGACGAAAGTGGCTCATGGAAGCCTATGTATCACTGGGCATACCGCCGAATAAAAGGGCGAACCCTGGCAATGTCATAATGTCGTAATCGCCTCCCAAGACTGAAAACCTCTACCGCGAGGGAAATGACCCGCCATGTCGAGAAATCTGCAAAGAGGAGCAAAAATGAGTGAAACGAGCCAAAATTGGAAAAAGTCAACGAAAGTCAACTCTCGGGAAATGAAAAGTCAACAAAAGTCAACTCTCGGGAAAATTTTCTAAATGTTGAGACAAAATTACCTCAAGTGATGAAAATGAGAAGAGAAGCCCCGAAATCAAAAATTAGTCGCCTCAAAGTGCTTAAACCGAAGATTTCGCTGAAACAACTTATGCGAGGCCGAGGGCGCCAGATAAAATGCAGATCTGAAAGAGAAAATGGCTTGGGGAGCAAGAGGAGAGAATTTCACACTTGTGGGTGTGATTTCGGAGGCAATGGAGGTGTGTATATATAGAATGGCCGAAAAAGACCAAAATGCCCCTACTTTGGGCAAGTGGCCGGCCGGCCACCTAACCTGGCTAGCCGGCCATCTACTTTTTCCCCCCTGGCCGATGGCCTCTCCTAGGGTAGTGGGCTGGCCGACCATGCTCCCCACCCCCTCCCCTACCTCTCTGCAAATTTTGAGGAAAATTGAGTTCCTGACCAAAAAGTTCAAGAAAAGTGCACTTTCGCTCAATTGCTCCAACCGAACTTTAATTGCAATTCCTGATATGTGTCTCGACATTATTCATCAAACTCGGAGTGTATCCTTTTTAAACATGTTGTGACCTGTCCGGGAAGTAAATCAGAGGTCATGATCGAGTTGCCGCCGAATGCGCTGCTTCACCGTTGTTGCGCGAACAAACAGCATCCCGATTTGTGCTCGCTTGTCATTATTTGGCTCATAATTTGCATTCTCATGAATGTTTTGCATTGTCATGCGGTCTTCTTGATGTACCATACTTCTATGCTCGAACATGCATTGTCGCTGCTATCTTCTCGCATAGTGATGCATCCTTTCACCATTAATCGTGTGTGTCAAACTTTTCAATCATAGGAATCGATTGAATATATGTTGTTAGCATATTGTTCTTGTTGATTTCTTTGCAGTCACGATATTGTATGTACGGTTCATTTGAGGCTGGTCAAGCGACTGCATTAATCGCAGTATCGTGATCTTCTCCGCAGGAGACGCGACGAGAATTGAATGATTCTCCGTGATTCCTAACCGCATGAAATGTAGTCGTTGCTTTTGCATTCTTGCTTAAAATTGTTGCATTTATTTGTCAATGCTTGTTTATTATGCTTGTTGCACTTGCATAATCACCGCCCGCGCTAATCATCCGTGATTTTTGCCCCCTTTGCTCAAGGCATGCTCAAGGGCACACATCTCTGCTTACTTGTATAGTTGTCTAAGTCTTCTACCTTGTCAAAATGGGTCGCCTCTAGGCTTTGACATTCACTCGCCACTTGACTTCCGAAGTTCACAAAGAGGGGCAAATCAGAGACACCCCACTTTGACCGACCTTAAGACTCAGACGCCACCGATTGAGCGCTTGGTGATGTTAGATATCAGGCTCGCTCGAAGTCTCAGAGTCGCCGCTACCGCCTCCCGACTTCCAACTTCTTCTCAGGCTCTCGCTTATGAATCAGTCGGTTTTCAATTTTCTTTCCTACGGAAGGGAGGGTCCTCAGAGACTATCTCTGCGGTGGCGCTACATTTCGTGGGTCCGCAGCCATTTTGCCCATTTCGGAGTCTTGCCTCTTGCCAGAGCTGCTGCCTCGGCTCACGGACCGCCCAACCATCTCCGATTCGATTTTTGTCATGCACCTCTGCTTTATCATTCCGAGGAACACTGGGCCTTCGATGCCCACTTTGTGGCCGAATGCCACTTTCGTGCGCAATTTGCCGGACCCCGAATCGCGGCTTGGGCCCCGAAGCCATTTTGCATCGGCTTTCCGATGTTTGGCAGAACCTCTGCTTTTGTCATTCTCGAGGGACACTGGGTCGCAGATGCCCACTTCATCACAACATCACTTCCGCACTGCAAATTTCATTTTCGGATCCCGACCTTTCGCTTTTGGCTCCGAGCGCTCATTTCTCATTAGTTTTTGTTCAAATTTGGTGTACCTCTGCTTCAATATCAAGAAGATCATCGGGGTGAGGCCAAGAATTATCCCAGATAACCATTTTCGCTTCTTCCCTACCGCTTTTGCTCACTTCCGCCAATGTTGAACACCCCGGGATATTTTCTTCCCACCAAAGCTACATATTTGTGATTAGGGACATGGAGGACCATAAGAACTACTGGTCGGCCAGAATTCAAAGTTTCACTTTGAACCTCTCCTTCAAGCTCTATGTTGTGGCTCCTCGCCTGTTGCCACTTCCGACCGAACCTTGTTCCACACATCCGAGGACCCTAAAAGTTGGTGGTCGGCCAAGAATTGTTGATTTCATTTTGAGCCTCTCCTTCAAGCTCTATGTTGTGACTTCGCTCAGAGTTGCCGATTCGACCTTGGGACCTTATTCTACACATCCTGAGGACACCATTGCAGGTGGTCGGCCGTAAAATTTCACCTTCATTTTTGGGTTATGGCCTACGGCCAGGTGAGTGGTCGTCGATTAGGGTGGCCGACCGGCCACCTCCCAGAAATCACCGCCGCCACTGCTTCATTCTTTCCACCGTCTGATATTTTTTTCAAAATATCCCGGGCATCCGGGGGATATTTTGGGAGGGAAAGCTTGCCTCCATTTCCCTCCCTTTTACACCCCTTTCTTGCCTATTAAAGGGGCTGGCCTCCTTCTTTATCATGGTTGGAACATTTTCTCTCAAGAGCCCTCTTCCATAGCCTCCATTTCCATAGCCAAAACCTTGAAAACCCTTCAAGCATCTAGACCAACCCTTCATCCACTCCAAGCCCCACCAACAACAACTCCATCCCAGCAACAAAAAAGGCTTCTTCAGTGGCATAGAAGAAACTTTCATCAAGGCAAGAAAAGGCACAAGACTTGTCTTCAAGGGTAAGTTCCTAAATCCCTATTTCTTGCATTTTCTTGAGTCATTTCTTTACCCTATTTCCTTTTGTTTTGGGCTCCGACCCCTACTGGTTTTGGGCTTATTTTGAGCCCCTCTACAACTTTGTAGAAGGGCTCAACTTCATTTGGTACCTCCATGATATACTTCCTTCAATACCCCCTTTTATGCCAATAAATTGCATGCTTTATTTGCCTTATGAGTAAACTGATTTCGAGACTGATGTAAACTGTTAGTGGGCTTATATTGAGCCCCTCTTCAACATTTAAGAAGGGCTTCATCATGTTTGGTGACTCTATCATGCACTTCCTTTGAAATTCTTCCATTTTACCGTAAAATTGCATGATTGTTTTGGCCTATTTGCAATCTGAGTTGGAGCATGAAACATACTGCTATTGTGCTTATTTTGAGCCCCTCTTCAACATTGAAGAAGGGCTCAACATGGTTTTCTTGCTCTACATATCACTTGCTTTGAATTCTTGTTCCAATCCCATTTTGCATGCTTTTTTAAGCTCATCATGCTTCTGTTTTCAGCCTTCATCAGGCCTAGAGAGTGCCTTATTTTGGTCCATTCTTCATTCTTTGTTAAGGGTATTAGGCCATTTGATGATTGTTTTTGGTACTTGCTTTGTAATCCTCCATATTTTCCGTAAAATTGCATGCTTTGCTAGGCTTGCTCAACTTCGGATTTCAGCCTTCATCAGGCTTAGAAAATGTCTTGTTTTGGTCTGTTCTTCAAGTTTTATTAAGGGTCTCAAGTTGTTTGGTCATTGCTTATGGTATCTCCCTTTATAGCCCTTGTTAGCTCATTATATTGCATGCTATTTTGAGCCTATCTACATGCTGATTTTGGAGTTGTAATTCACTGTAAATATGCATTTTTTGGACTCCTCTTAAAAGTTGTATAAGGAAATTTTGTGGTTTGAATTTTCCATATACCACTTGCTTTGTAATTCCCCTCTTTTCCCGTATTTTTGCATGCCATTGTTGCCATATCTATACTCATAATTTGGCCATGTTTTGTACTGAGAAGATGTCATTTTTGGGGATTCCTTGCTACTGTTTTTGCTTTCATGTACTAATTTTTCATGTTTAGCATAGCCGTAGGCCATTTCGGGTACCTAAAATCACATTTCGGGATGATTTCATGCATTGTTTGTCATTTCGTATCATTTCGGGGCTGTTTTCCCCTTCATTTAGCTGCTGAAATTTGGTTTGCATGCTTGCATATCATTTTCCATGTCATTTCATGCTTTAGTGCATTGTTCGCTTATGCTATGCGGCACGCATTTCGAGGCACTGCTTTCATTCATTGGCTTCCTATGTGAGTAGGCCGAGGCTCTCTCATGTTGGTGTAAGCCCATCATTGCATTTCGCATTCATTTTCATGCTTGTATATCATCGCTGCTTTCGCGTTCGCAGCACGCCGCTGAGGCACCTCTCGCTTTTACCCGACGGCAACTTATGCGAGTGCGGCCGAGGCTCTCTCATGTTGGCGTAAGCCCATCATTGCATTCCGTATGCCATTTCATACATTTCTGCTTATGCGTTCGTAGCGCCAGATTTCGAGGCACATCTCTTTATCCGACGACCTTATGCGAGTGCGGCCGAGGCTCTCTCATGTTGGCGTAAGTCCATCGCTATATGCCATATGACGCTTTTATCATCGTCGGTTGCGCGTGCGGCACGCATTTCGAGACACTTCGCCTTATCCGATTTACATTTCACATCATCGCTTCGCTTATGCGGTCCGCGAGCACACATTTCGAGGCACTTCGTTTTATCCGACGGTATTTTCACATCATCGCTTACTTTATGCGTTCAGGCACGATTTCGAGGCACTTCGCTTATCCGATTATTTCATCGTCGCCGGTTTGCGCTACCGGCACGATTTCGAGGCACTTCGCTTATTCGATTGCTTTATCATCGTTTCTGCGTCATCGTCAGGCACGATTTCGAGACACTTCGGTCTTATCTAATTTTCATTTCATCGCCGCTTCGGTTTGCGTGCCCGTGTGCACGCATTTCGAGACACTTCGGTTTTATCCGACTTGCATTTCACATCATCGCCTCGATTTGCGTGCCCGCGTGCACGCTTTTCGAGGCATCTTATTTTCATCTCATTTTCATCCGAATTGTGCATACTAGGTTGTATCTTAGATTGCATTCATGTATTATTTCGCTTATGCGTGCGCAAGACGATTTCGAGGTTACTCATTTTCATGGCGTTGTGTATATTAGGATCGCATATTAGCTACTTTCCATGCATACCATGCACATTGCATCATGTTCGGGATAGGTGTTACCCGACACGAACGAGGCACGGTCGTGACCGAGTGACTTAACGGTCTCAATTCCCAAGTCACCGGCATTCTGGACACCCATGATGGAGTTAGGTTTTGTTGTAGCATTCATTTGCATTCATCCTATATTGAGATGTGCACTTCCTCTACCATCATGCATCGGTATGCGGATTGGTGGCACGAGAATCGAGACATGCATATATTTGTGAAATACATTGTTATGCCCTTTTCCCGCCTCTCGCTAAAGAAATGAAGAATCAAGAATTTTCGTAGTCCGCACGATTTCGAGACACAAGGCAAACAGAGGCTAATTAGACATCCCAAAGGATTTCCGCCGCTGTTCTCAAAGATACATCATTCATCGGCAAATCAAGGCCCGCTCGCCATCGCTTAGATTACTAATTAATTAGAAATCAGATATTTGGATCAGATTATTCTTTATTCGGTTCCGTATTATTTATTCGAACCCTCTGCGTGAGGGCATAATTGTAATAAGGGTGTGTGAGTGTGATGTATGTCTTCCAACCCCCACTTCTTTCTCCCTTTTATTTATCCGCTTATGATGGTTAGATATAGGGCATATTTCAATTAGCATACAGTATGACAGCATGTTTGCATCATTCATCTGTTTTGCACGCACCTGCCTTGCAAGACATCATACAACCGCATTTGTATTTCAATTCCAAATTGAATACATGTTAGTTGTTGCATTTCGTGATGCCATGTTTAGAATAGCCGAGCTCGCTATAGTTTGCATCTTTGCATGTGTCGACTAGGCAATTTCAGATACTTAGGATCCATGCATGGATTTCTAATCGGTTTTTGTTTTGGCTTGGAGTACTAGGTAAGTTTTATGCTTTAGCATCCTTGCATGCGTGTGAGTGTTGCCATGAATAGCATGCTTACTATGAGGCTATGTGCTTATGTGATATAAACTGCCTTGAATACCTGTGGGTGGAGGTTGAGTTATTTGGATTGGGACAATTCATCAAATGTTTGTTTTAAGCCCACTAGATAGTGGCAAAATCATGTTTTCTAAGCCCACCCGAGGGTGGCAAATTCAAGATTTTAGCCTACTCAATGTAGCACCTTCAAACCATTTACCAACAACCAAACATGAAATCTGTTGTTCCAATTCAGGCGATTCAGTCTATACTTGTTTGCTGTGCGCATCTCATAGTAACCTAGGCTAATAACCGGGATAAGAACTCACAAAGTTTTCAAAAACAGATATCATGATTAGAGGGGTGCTTTCACGATGTGACCTTTCCCAATCGCATCCAAGTTCCCGAGCCAACTTTGGTGATGACGACACGCGGCCTTTGGCATCGAAAGTTAGGGTTTCCTAAATTTCCCATTTTAAAAATATTTAGGTGGCGACATATCCGCATAGCAATTCATATTTGGCACTTCTTTCAAAAATCTGCTTTTCTTCAAAACGACGGTCGGATTTGGACTCTTTGGTTCAAGATTTGGAACCGCAACAAAATCGAGTCCGAACTGTAGCGAGGTCCCCTCGCGGGCGTTGTTACACCGACTTTGTGTCTAAATGTCTTCATTGCCAGCAAGTCAAAGCTGAACATCAACGACCTGCAGGGTTATTGCAACCCTTACCCATACCAGAGTGGAAATGGGAGCATATCACGATGGATTTTATCGTTGGATTACCTCGCTCCAGGAAAGGTATGGACTCTATTTGGGTTATTGTTGATAGATTGACCAAATCTGCACACTTCCTACCTGTCAAGACAATTTATAATGCAGACAAATTGGCTATTATCTATATTGATGAAATTGTTAGATTGCATGGAGTGCCTGTAACTATTGTTTCTGACAGGGATTCGAAGTTTACATCGAGGTTCTGGCAGAGCCTACAGACTGCATTAGGTACTGAATTGAGGCTGAGTAGTGCCTATCATCCTCAGACAGATGGACAAATGAAGGACCATCCGCACTCTAGAGAACCCATCGAGAATGTGTGTACCGGACTTTCAGAATTGGGAAAGTCATTTGTCAGGGTCAATTCACCTACAACAACAAATACCATTCGAGTATTGAAATGGCGCTTTCGAGGCATTGTATGGCAGAAAGTGTAGATCTCCAATCACCCGCGTATTGGAGATGGGCCGCTGCTTGGGCCCGAGATTGTGTATGAAACAACCGAAAAGGTAAACCGACATACAGAGATTGAAACCGCATGTAGTAGATGTAAGAGTTATGCCGATGTCAGAAGACGGGACCGAGAATATGAAGTGGGTGATCACGTGTTTGTGAAAGTGACACCAATGAAAGGCCAGACTCGCTTTGGAGTCAAGGGCAAGTTAGCGCCGAGATATGCCTGACCGTGACGATTATTGAGAAAATCAATCCGGCGTATCAAGTTGCGCTTCCTCCCGAAATGGAGCATATGCATAACGCCTTTCACATTTCGATGTTGAGAGACTATCTTCGGATCCGCTTATGTGATTGAGCCTACCCGTATCGTGTTGAGTGATGACTACACTTACGAGGAACGGCCTATACAGATTGTAAACCGACGGATCAAGAAACTGAGAAATAAGGAGATCCCGCTAGTGAAAGTTGATTGGCAGAACCATGGTAGTGTGTATGCCACTTGGGAAAGGGAAGATGACATGGCGAAAAGATATCCTGAATTGTTTCCACTGGATCCTCGCTTTTCCAAATCAAGGTAACTCGAAGTTTAGAGGACTAAACTCCTTATAAGCGAGGAGATCAGAATAACCTCGCATCGACATCGAATAACCATCAATTAAATACTGATTATTGCTAAATTGGACCGCTAATGACTGATAATTGGATTAACTGAAGTATTGGATAGACTGATTGAAATCGAAACCGAAATTGAATAAGTTATCTATTGAATTGCATATTGTATCTGCTGATTGAATGACTATCTGCTTGAATTCGTATGTTTAAATCGCTAATTGAAGGCCTTATCGGCGTAATTAGGAACCGCTTAGTGTTTTGGACTCAAGAGAATATTTCAATTTATGGTATATTTATCCTAAAATTGATTAGGAATGATTAAATCGATTAAATTAAGTCAATCAAGAGTTTGTCATAATTACCAAATGCCATTTTGAGTGGACTTTGTCTACTTTCATCACTTGAGCCTTATACACTTGATTAAAACATTTCTTCAAATTTCATTCTTGAGCCTTGACCGACCAACAAGAGGAAGTGAGGGAGAAGAGTGAGAGTTGGACTCAAATTGTTGTTTTGCTTGGAGATTACTTGAGAGTGGAAGTATCTTGGCATAATTTAACCTCCTCACCTTGTAATTGGAACTCTAGGTAAGGAATTCATTGTTCTCTTGTTGTCTTGGAGCTTCATTTTGCATGATTCTTGCTCAATTGTAGAATTAAACCATGTTTGAGTCCATATAGGTTGATTCATGCTAGAATTCATGCATGCATGTTGAATTTGTAGACTTTTGAAGTTGAATTCTTGAGAATGCTACATGCATGTTCATGTTTATATTATAGTCCATGTTTTCACTTCATTTTCCAACTATTGAGCTCATTAGAGCAAGATTTGAAGGTTGATTTTGGATTAAAACTCATGCATAGCATGTTTGAAATTGTTTTTGAAATTGGGTTTGAGAAATGGTTTTAATTGACTCACCTTTGGGGCTTGAATCCATAAATTAGCTTTTGAAACTTGTTACACAATGTCTTAGAATGTATTTTCCAGAATTTGGGCCCAAGAGGTCGAGTTTTGAGTGAGAGAATGCTTGGTTTGAGTTAAGGCAACTGAAATTCCAGATTGGCTTCTTCGCTTGCCGGCGATTCTCGCCGAGCGACTCAACGCTTCTCTAAGCCATGCTCGAGCGAAGGATTGGTGGCTCGAGCGTAAAAATCGAACATCCAGTATTTTTACTGTTTCAACAGCCCGCTCGAGGGAAGGAAAGCTCGCTCGAGCAAACCTTTTGATTTTGGAAGCTCGCTCGAGCGAGCATCGCACGTAAAAATTGAGCATCTAGTATTTCTACTGTTTCATCAGACCGCTCGAGCGAAGGATTGTTCGCTCGAGCGAAGCCTTTGATTTTGCGACCTCGCTCGAGCGAAGGGAGGCTCGCTCGAGCGAGGCCCTGCCAAAGAACTTTTGAAAAATGCCTTCTAACTGTATTTTTGCATCCTCATCCCATCCTAGGCATTCTAGGCCTAGTTTAAGACATCTTAATGAGGATTTAGACATAGAACCACACCGAGGAATTTAGGATTTAATTATCATCCTTCCGATCGTGAACTTAGTGTGTGTTCTATTTGTTAACTGCTTAGGTTAGCTCCTCGGGACGCCATTTAGTCGCTATAGCCCAATCTCTCGTGAGTAACAGACAGGTAAAGATATGTTCAAAATGGTTTTATTTTGAATACTAAACTGAACTGCTTACTGAACTGATATTGTTTACTGAATGAATGTATGTCCCAGATTTCGAATCAGACAGGGCATCCTTAGCACCCATCGTTATTGATCGTTACAGAGCTCACGGTTTCCTTGTGGAACCATACTGCTTGATGGCCATCATTATCGTTGGTTCATATACTCCTTTTGGACCTATTGTTTATAGGCTAATGGATGTACCACATATGACCGATTGATTGAAATATCGATTGATCAAATATCGAAGATTGAATTATCAGATAATGAATTGATTTCATTATCGTAGGGACATTCATTCATAACCTCTTTACACGCTATGTTATTCATCGGGCTTTAGCTCACTTTATATATATATGTAGGTTCTCAAAGAACTGCATCGAGCTAGAGCGTGGGTCGTCACCCGCTTTTGTCAAGCTAGCCTATGTGCCTCACCAAGGAAATTCGAGACGCCATGCTATGGCTTGGGGTGGTTTGGTGTCCCCCATCGGTCTCCTTACCGCTTTTGTACCGCTGTATAGATCGCTTATCGCTTTTATCAGATCGTTGTCTAGGGACTTGATCCTCAGATCGACCGACCGTATCATTGTATAGATCAGATATGGATTGTACTGCTTTTGAACCGTATGAATGCATAAAAATGTTTTTGCATACGATTTTCACACCGATGGACACTAGTTATTTATCAGATTGGCTTCCGCCAGCCCTCTACTCGCTTGATCAGATATCGCTCAAGAGGCCTTTGGTAATCTCGGATTACTGGCCAGTTACGGTGCTAAACCCATAGGGCCGGGTTTGGGTCGTGACACTCAGGTTGTACGCTCGAGCGTGAAGTTCCCCGCTCGAGCGTGAGTTCAAAATCTGGAATTTCCAGATTTGAACCTCAAGTTCAAAACTCAACTTTAAAGCATAAATTTTGATCCTCTTGGGCTAAGTTTCTGGAAAACACTTCAAAACCCATAATATTACATGTTTCAAAGATCAATTTGATAAATCAAAGCCCAAAGATAGTTCAATTAAATACAATTTCAAAGAAGTTTTCATGAACGTGAAGAACAATGCAAATTCAACACATGCATGGGTTCCTTGGAACTCCAATGTGCTAAAACAAGATCAAATGCAAGATTTAACTTCAAAACATGGTGAGTTCATGGATCAAGACCCAAAATATGAACATGCATGCAACAATTTTCATGAAACAACTTCAAAACTTCAATATAAAAGCATGCATACATGATCTAGCTCTCAATTCAACAATCTAAACCAATTCTAGACTCAACTCACTAAACTTCCATGAATCATGCAACAAATGACTTAATTTAACAATCAAGAAGATGATTCTCCTACCTTATGCCTTGAATTCAAAGTATGGGGGTCTAATGTTGCAAATCTTCTACAATTTCTTCCAAATTCCAAGCCAAAACCTTGTTCAATCACACTACCTCCTATCACTCTCTCTCTAGTCGGTTTGTCTCAAGGAATGGATAAGGAAGATATATGAATTAAGTCTCAAATGTTTTATGAGATGGCCTACTAACATGGCATTTTAGTAAATAAGTCCAACTAATGCAATACAACATTATTTAATCTAATTTAATCATACCAAATCAAATTTCAATTAAATTTATCATAAAATCACATAAATTCCAATTAGCATAAAATATTAATCAATTTCGGATTCGGCCGCCGATAAGGCCTTCAATTCGCAGTTTGAAACGTAAAACATAAACAGATCATTTAACAATAAACAGATAGATATGCATTTAAACTAACACACTCAATAAATCAATCTGCATTTCAATCAATTAGTCATTAACATGCTTAATCATTGATTAGCACTAATCAAGCAAGTAGGGTTGTCACATCGCTACATTGGTGGTCGAACAAAGTTGAAGAAATTAGAGAAGAAGATTTGGAGAATCATTCCGTTTGCGGTGTTCTGGTCGATATGGAAATTAAGGAATGATTGTATTTTTAACAATGCCCAACCTAGCTTGGAAGAGCTCTGTGATTTGGTCAAAGTGAGAATTACACTATGGATCAAAGCATCATGCTCAGGATTGTTATTCTCAGTGAATGATATTATCTTTAATATAGATCAAGTCAGAATTTGTTCTAGGTGAGAGGTTGTCTGGTATGTTTGTTGATTGCTGTATGCTGCTGATTGTTCCAGGTGTATGGTGGTCTGATTTTCTGCTGTATATTGCTAATTGCTGCTATGTGGTACATGGTTTTGGAGATACTGTAGTGGTAAATCTCTTGTGTACATCTAGGAGATACTGAGTTCTGTGATGGTTGTCTAATATACTACTGTGATAGTGAATCTCTTGTATGGATTCTAAGAGCTGTTGAGTTCAATGTTGAGGCTTGCTCTGTTATTGTTTTTTGGGATATTGTAGTGGTGAATCTCTTGTGTAGATCCTAGGAGTTGAGGCCTGCTCTGTTGTTGCTGTATTGTGCTTAGTGCAGGGGAACTGCAATGCTAATGCTGCTGGTTTGTTGCTCTGATGCTGCTGCATGTGCTATTTTGCATTATGAACTGATGGGGTTGGTCTGTGATCTACCAGCTGTTGTGCTCTGTGATGGCTGATGCTGCTATGGTTGCTGGTGTTCTGTTGTTATGGTTGCTGCTCCTATTTCTGCTACTATGGATTGTTGTTTTGTTCTGTCTAGTCGATGATCATTCAACTTGGATGCTGCAGCTGTTTTTATCTATTGATTGTCTTGTTCTCTTACTGTTTGCTAGTTTTAGGTTGTATTTTTTAGTTTAATTTTGGTTAACTTCTACTTGGGTGAGGTTGGCTTTGGTGTTTGTGGTTGGTTCCTCACCAACTCTCGATGGTGTGCTAGTACATGATTGAGCAGTCTTATTGGTGCCAACCTAGTTGGGATTGATTTGGCTCGCTATGATGCTTTTTGCACTCATCCTTTTCTTTTCTTTATTGATGTATGTGTCTTCTTTTTAATCAATAAAGTTCCTTTTCTTTACTGATCAAAAAAAAGTTGGCAATGAAAACAATCACTACAAGAATTTTCATTTTTTGTGACTAAATTTTTAGTCGCCAAAAGTCAATTTTTAGTCGATTTAAGGCCTTTAGTGACTAAATTATTTGGTCGCAGATTAGTCGCGAAGAATTGTCGTGAAAGCTAACTAGCGACTAAAATTATTTTAGTCGCCAAATGTATTCAATTGTCGATTAAATTTTTAGTTACCAAAATGTTAGAAATAAAATTAAATAGCACATTTTCGGTGACCAATTTTTTGTCGCCAAAAGCCTCGCTATTGTTAATAACTAAACATTTAGTCGCGAAAAAAGTTTTTAGCTACTAAATATATTAGTCGCCTAAAGTAAATACTTGTGTTTTGGCTACTAAAATTTTAGTTGCCTAGAGTCAAATTTTTTTGGCTACTAAAGATTTAGTTGCCTAAAGTCCCACATTTTTTGCTACTAAACTTTTAGTCGGCAAATAGTTATTGTTTTGGCTACTAAACATTTAGTCGCCTAAACTCCCATATTTTTTGCTACTAAATTTTTAGTCGGCTAAAGTGTTTTTATTCTTCGGCTTTTGTTTTTAGCTACGAAATATTTTAGTTGGCAAATGTTTGATTTTCTTTTGGCTACAAAACTTTTAATCTCCAAATGTTTGCTTTTCTTTTGGCTACAAAATTTTTAGTCACTAAATGTTTGATTTTCTTTTGACTACAAAACTTTTAGTCGCCCGAACTATTTTCCCAATTTCTTTTTAACTACTAATTGTTTAGTCGCTAAAAACATGATATTATGTTTTATCGCAAAATTATAATTTCTCCACAACCTGTCTATATTCCCTACAACGTATAATACGTATATAAACAAAATGATATATATACTATCAATCATTCCATAATCTGTATCCGTATACAAAAAATAAATAACTTTAAATGTCAAAGTCCATACAAACTAACTATTATCCAAACTAAAATAATAATTCCATACAAAATATAGAATCATACAAAAATCAAAGCCCTCTCAGATACAAAAATTACATTTACTACTATGTGAAATGACTATTTGGCATAGTACAAATTACCATCGTAATCGCACTATGACAAAATGTGATGTATGTACCACGACAAAAGTACATCTATAGACCATGACAAAAGGTCATATATGTACCATGACAAAGGTCATATATATGTACGACGATTGAAGGTAATCTATGTACCATGCCAGTAATTATCTGTTGGCTGCCAAAAGTTTTCTGTATCAGTAATAGTAAACTAGACAAAAGCCAGGGACGACAAAAGTATTATTAGTTCTATACAAACATAAAATTTCTTCGCTATACACCAAAATGGAGTATCCACAAGTCCACGCAACAAAGCCATCTACAAAAAAAAAAAAGAAAAAAAGAAAAAAAAAAAGAAAAGAAAACATTAGAATTGGTTACAAAATATCAATTTAGTCAGCCATAGGGAACATGTTTTAACATGTATTTAAGGTAGAACGATTTAGAAATGTCTTCTTTGAAATAAAAGCATATATATATATATATATCATGCAATATTTATTCCAACAAACTGCACAAGCAATCTATTATATAATTTTTTCATCCTATAAATATACAAAGGCAATTATTAGAATATGTGGATGTTATTTTCATAAAGTTGTCGCTCTTTAAACTAAGTGTTACGTGTTTTTCGACTAAAGGTAAGGCATTTTCGGCTCTAACTCCCAACCTATGGGTCCGAAAATTTTTTTGTCTGTTGTCACAAGTCCTCTTTGTCATAAGGAAGCTGTCCATGACAGCCATACTGTGGTTCGGGAGCTATTTTGAATTTTTGATCCACGCCATTTTTCGATTAAGTTCAAAGCATTTTCGGGTCTAACTCCAAGCCTATGGGTCCCAATTACATTCCGTCTATTGTCACGGGTCCTAATTGTCATGGGAAAGCTGTCTATGACAGCGACATGGTGGTTCTCAGGTAGTTTTGAATTTTTGCCCTGGAATACCCTTTTTCGACTAAGTTAAAGGCGTTTTCAACTCTAACTCCCAATCTACGAGCCCAAATTACATTCCGTTTGTTGTCACAGGTTGTAATTGTTACAACTCAACCCGCCCCCATAGGTTTAGTGTCGTAACTGGCCAGTAATCCTTGGATTACCAAAGGCCCTTTAACATAATAGCATATAAATATGGGGCTGAGAAAGCAAATACATGAAATATACATAGTCCAACGAGCTGTGAAGACATACATAAGACTGATAATTTTGAACTTTCATAACCATACGTGTGATCAAAACAAAATGCAACAATTATGTCACTTCATATATACACAACAGAAAACTTGTTCGCAAATCAAAAGGAACAAAAACCTTTACATCCCCAATACACATCCACGAGGCTTGACTCAAACCGGAACCTCAAAAAATGAAACTCCAGGTCCTTAACTCTGAGCCTAGTCACATGCTTGATCACCTACATATGTAATATAAATAGTGAGCGGGAACCCAGTGAATAATAACAAAGTAAAGGGTTAAATGAATGACGTCCCGTAATTAAATCCGTACATAGAACCAATTCATATTTGTGTTCTCATTCAATGCGTATACAAAATTCAGAAATCATGTTTGATCATTCATAATTCATCCGTTAGCGCTAACAAATCATATACAGAACATCATAGATCATACATGTCAATTCCATAGAGGAACCTCCGACTGGGTAAGGATAACTTGCCAATTCCATAAAGGAACCTCCGGACTGGGTACGGATAACTTGTCAGTTCCATAAAGGAACCTCCAGCCGGGTACAGATAACTTACCAGTTCCATTAAGGAACCTCCAGTCTGGGTACATATAGCATACTTGAATCTTAACATTAATGTCATAAATGTTTGCCAAGGCAGACAATCATTCATAGTGTGAACATAACATTTCATAAAACAAATCTTATTTCATATATAGAAAATAATTTAACTTGAACATAACTTTACTAAGTCATCACTCACAGATAACTGGTGGCTCCAAATAGATGAGTAGAGTAGGCAATTCACTTAACATGAGGCGCGTGACCTACATAACATGACAGATACATCCATTGAAACACACGCTCAGTTTGTACACAAATTATTTCATTTGTTCTTAATGTGTTTCTAACATTTATCCTCATCATAGTGTCTTAATCTTGGCCTAGGAATGCCTAGGATGGAATGAGGATAAAAAAATGTACTTGAAAACATTTTTTCAAAACTTGCTGAAAATAGGGTCCACGCTCGAGTGTGGCTTTCTTCGATTGAGCGAACATGCAAAATGTGAGGGTCCGCTCGAGCGCAATTTCCTTTGCTCGAGCGGTCTGCAAACTTTGAAAAAGTACTGGTTGCTTGTTTTTCTCGCTCGACGCTTACTCGAGCGTAAGAGACATGCCTTCGCTGCGTGAATCATTGTCGCCCAACAGGCCGCAAAACGAAGAACTTTTGGAAGATGCATTTCACGCTGAGCCAATCTTGGTCGCCGAAATGAAGTGTAAGATATAGAGTGATCGCCGAGCGTGAATCGTCGCCGAAGGCTGGAAGCAAAATTCTGGAATATCCAGAATTGCTTCCAAGCTTCAAAACTCAATCTTAAAACATCAAGCTCAATTTTTCTAGGCCAAAACTTGAGGAAACATAGAGAAGCTCATAAAATATCATGAATTAAGGATCATTTCAAGAAATCATGGCCTATTAGCTTGCCAATTGTGCAAAAATTTAACTTAAAATTTATGAATGTTCCATGAACATGACATGCATGAATTTCTTTGAACTTAATCTTCTCAAAACATAATCAAATGCTACAAAACAACATGAAACTTGATGATTTCCCAAAATTAAGGTGAATTCAAAACATGCATGAGGGAATTCTTGGAAATTAAACTCAAAATATGAGAAAATATGCATGCATGCATGGCATGGCTCAATACTCTTCATTTCTAACTCAATTCTTACTTTAATCATCTCAATTCTCTAGAGTTCATGTATTACACTTCATAGTTGCTCAAACAAAGGGTTGAATTTTTATCTAAACTTGTCAAGATGAGAGCTAGGAGTTTAATCCTTGAGTTCCTAAGTCCAAATTCACAAGTTCTCTAGCAATCCTTATAATTGAGCTCAACTTCTCTTCTTTCTTCCTCTCTCACGTTTTGATGTTCAATTAAGAGGAAATAGAAGTGTAAAAACAATGTGTAAGAGTCAATGAAATGGCCTTATATAGGCTTGACTAATAAATTCATTAACATGGGCTTAATTGAACTTTAATCATTCTAATTATTTCATTCCGAATCGAATTTTAATTAAACTTACCACAATGTTCTAAAAATTCCAAATAACAAATAAATCAAGTCAATTTCTGAATCGAATGCCAATAAGGCCTTCAATTCGCAAACTGAATAAAAACATGAACATATCTTTATACGTTAAACAGATATAAACACAAAATAATGCAATGCACATGTAATCAATTCAGGATTTCTTCTTAATTACTTGTTAAGAATACTTAAGCATGAATTAGCGCTAATCATGGGTCGGGGTTGTTACAGTAATTGTCATTGGAGAAGCTTTCCATGAAAGCCACGCAGTGGTTCAGGGGTTATTTTGAATTTTCACGCCCAGAACACCCTTTTTCGACTAAGTTTAAGGCATTTTCGACTCTAACTCCAAGCCTACGCATCCTAATTACATTACTTCAATTGTCACAAGTTCTATTTGTGAAGGGAAAGCTGTCCGTGATAGCCACATGGTGGTTCGGAGGCTGTTTTGAATTTTTGCCCCCGAAAGGCCCTTTTTCAACTAAGTTTAAGGCGTATTCGGCTCTAACTCCCAACCTACGGATCCGAATTACATTTTGTCAGTTGTAACAAATCCAATTTTTCAATGAAAAGTTGTCTGTGAGAGCTAGACGGTGGTTCGAGGGCCGTTTTGAATTTTTGCCCCTAGAACGCCATTTTTTGACTAAGTTTAAGACGTTTTTGGGTCTAACTCTAAGCCTACACATCCTAATTACATTCCGTCAGCTGTCACAAGTCCTATTTGTCAAGGGGAAGCTGTTTGTGAGAGCCACATGGTGGTTCGGGGACTGTTTTGAATTTTCAACTTTGCAACGCCCTTTTCAACTAAGTTTAAGACGTTTTCGGCTCTAACTCCCAACCTATGGGTCTGAATTACATTCTTTTTATTGTCACAAGTCTTATTTGTCATGGGAAAGCTATCCGTAAGAGCCATGCGGTGGTTCGGGGGCGAACGCCATTTTTTGACTAAGTTTAAGGCATTTTCAGGTCTAACTCCAAGCCTACGCGTCCTAATTACATTCTGTCAGTTGTCAAAAGTCCTATTTGTCAAGGGAAAGCTGTCCGTGAGAGCCACATGGTGGTTCGGGGGCTGTTTTGAATTTTCAACCTTGTAACGCCCTTTTTCGACTAAAATTAAGGCGTTTTCGACTCTAACTCCCAACCTACGAGTCCGAATTACATGCCGTCAGTTGTCAAAAGTCCTATTTTTCAAGAGGAAGCTGTTCGTGAGAGCGACGCAGTGGTTCAGGGGTTGTTTTGAATTTTTGCCCCTGAAACGCCCTTTTTCGACTAAGTTTAAGGCATATTCGGCTCTAACTCCCAACCAATGGGTCTGAATTACATGCTGTTAGTTGTCACAAGTCCTATTTGTCATAGGAAAGCTGTCCGTGGGAGCCACATGGTGGTTCGAGGGTTGTTTTGAATTTTCAATTCCTAACGCCCTTTTTTGACTAAGTTTAAGGCGTTTTCCGCTCTAACTCCAAGCCTATGTGTCCGAATTACATTCTGTCTATTGTCACAAGTCCTAATTGTCTTGGGGAAGCTGTCCATGATGGCCATTTGATGGTTCGGGTGCTGTTTTGAACTTTCCTTCCTAGAACGCCCTTTTCTGACTAAGTTTATGGTATTTTCGTCTCAAACTCCAAGCCTACAGGTCCTAATTACATTCCATTTGTTGTCATAGGTCTTAATTGTCATGGAGAAGCTGTCTGTGACAGTCATACAGTGGTTCGGGGGCTGTTTTGAATTTTTGCCCTAGGAACGCCCTTTTTTCGACTAAGTTTATGGTGTTTTTGGCTCAAACTCCAAGCCTACGGGTCCTAATTATATTTCGTCTATTGTCACAGGTCCTAATTATCATGGGGAAACTGTTCATGATAGCCATATGGTGGTTCAAGAGCTGTTTTGAATTTTCACCTGGAATGTCCTTTTTCAACTAAATTTAAGGCGTTTTAGGCTTTAACTCCCAACCTACGGGTCCGAATTACATTTTGTCTATTGTCATAAGACCTAATTGTCATGGGGAAGCTTTATGTGTGAGCCTCACAGTGGTTTGGGGGATGTTTTGAATTTTTGCACTTAACACCTTTTTTTGACTAAGTTTAAGGCATTTTCGGTTCTAACTCTCAATCTATGGGTTCGAATTACATTTCATCTGTTGTCACATGTAGGGTAGGTTACATAAATCCTTTTCCACCATATCATATAATCTTATTACATAGGATGTTGTAAATGATTAGAAATTTACTTTAAATTAAACAAGTTCTAAGAAATAGAATTTACATCTCCAATTCATGAAGCTAGAAATGTTTTTTAACTAGCAACAAATGTGAGTATCTTCTTCTTTAAACATCATACAAAATTAGAGAATCCAAGTGTCTAAATTAGGTATAGGTGTCGAACACATATCCCACACCATTACCCTTGTTTTATACGGTGGACATAAGGGCACATTGAGAGAAGTAGAAGAGTCCATGTGACAGGTACTAAAAGTTAACCAATTTGAAAAACTTAGTTATTCTATTACCATGTTGAAGTGCTATTAATCATAACTCTCAAACAAACCTAGCATAATTTGCAGCAAGGGCATTTAGATGGTAGACACAATCATCCAGTAACCCATCACTACCCTACAAAACAGCAGAATTAACCAAATCATGTCAACATGATTGAATTCTTGAAAGTGAGTACTTGAAAGATATTGAGTTCTTGAAAGTGAGTACAACTATGCACACATAATGGATTAGACTCATAAGAACGAGTAACCAACATTAGTACAATTCCGATGATAAACGTGTGGCATGTATCAAAGAGCAAAGCACTCATGAAACTTTGTGAATTTGTCAAGCCAAACTGAAGACATTAAACCCTCTATCAAATGTCCACCAAGAACAACTGGTTTAGTTTGGCATGACTTTTTATTGTTTGACTCATTATTTAAAGAAGAAGAAGAAGAAGAGGCAAAATGATAGAAAAAGTCCTTAATCAAGACAAAAATGTCAAGAAAGCCAAATGTGAAAGAATGCAGTTTGCAAATAGAGTGAGTTCAGCAATAAGAAGACAAAAGTAAATCATCAAGAATGTGAAATCTAATACAAGAACCTAAATTTCTAAAAGGACTAAACCAATATTGTGTTATACTATCTTCCCTTTCCTTTCCTTTCCTTTCATTATTTTTATTTTTTAAAGTTTTTTCCATCGCCAAAGTTGTCATAGTCTCATAGAGCAAAGGTGGTTTGTAGACTTGGCACAAAATAGACAAATAATATGGAGTCAATTGTATTGATAAGAATATGTAGTCAATGATGCAACCAACAAATTGATTATAGAAATAAATATCATGAGGATGAGACCATTCATTAGAATCCTAAATGCCGTGAAACTAGACAACAAACATTTTAACAGCCGTAAAACCACTCGTCATCTCAAATAGTACAAGGACACACAACACCCTAATTCAATTTCTTGACAATGCCTAAGACCCTAGTCAAAAATTGCTCCCTGAGCGTCCCTCCATTCAAGATAAAAGAAATTTTACATAACCGTAGTTGAAGTAGCCAAAGGGGTAAAACTTGAAGAAGTTGTGGAAAAATCAAGAAATGGTGGAGGTCATGGATCAAATAATCTATTGCTTCTTGTGGTGAAGTAAGGAAAATAAGTTAAAAATCCAAGCACAGCATGCTCTCTTTTACTACAAAAATATTGAAGACTGTCCTAAAGTGAAACAAAAATAAGAAAAAGATATATTAAACAAAGGCCACCTGAAAAACAGGAGGCAAACAATATAGAATCATAAACAACCTTAGATAGAGATGCTTACACTGATGTTAAACTTTTTCCTAATATGTGTACAGTAAAATCCCATATATGTTCCCTAGATATGTTCCAACTGTGTACGATCTAAACTTGTTTTAATTTAAATTATTTTTTAAAATTCAATTATGAAGAATGATACAAGGGGGCAGAACGAAAAATAACAAAAATAACTTAACATTGGACTCCATTACTCAGTAAATGATATTGTGTATAATCTTAGGTAGATAATCACTAGGTTCTGTTTGTGTGGAAAAAATATATCTAAACTACCTAATAAAGCAAACACCAAATTTAGTTTGGTGTCCTAAAGCCTTACAAATTTTACACCAAACATAATTATCTTCTACTTTTGTCTAGGGATTGAGTTCTTCTTCAGATGGTTTTGGCAGAGTATCCACAGCAATAGTACATTCCTAGATATATGAAAATAGATCAGAAAACGTAAGAAAATTTTAAATCAACTGATAGGTAATATATGTGGGCAACAAAGAGGCATGCAACTGTGCCTACCTCAACCTTAATAGACTTTTCCTTCTTCTTTTTAATAGGCTTTTCATCATCAGTTGTAGTCCTTTTCCCAAGTAATGCATATAAGTTTGCATCTATGAGTTGCTATTCTAAAAGACAACAAAGAAGTGTAACTAAAAAGATTATTGAAATACCTCAATAAGCCTTTGAAATTATATCATCTGTTAAAAACTAAGAAAAACATTTCATGTCAAATATATATACTACTATACATAAATGATACCTTGACAATCTTTAGGTTAGCCCAAGTCTCAGATCTTCCGTGACATGACCATACGATTCACTAACTAACAATATCACAATTCAATGTGTTAATTTGAATAGAGAAAATTACAAGGGAAGTGTAAACTGTTAGATTGCAAGCATCAAGAAAATATGGGTATATATGATTTGTTCAGATTCAGATTCATTTGCACGTGAAAGCCCATTATTCCTTCATTCTAGTTTAGATCATACATACAAAATTTAATTGGTTGAGTTATTCGTTTCAAAGGAATTCTGAAGTAATATGATTTGACAAATCAAGAACACTTCCCTCCATATAAAGCACACTCAAAATACCCTATTCTATCCATGAGTAAATTTTTAGTTGCCTATGTGTTTCTAGACATCCTATTCTATCCATGAGTCATACCATTTATCACTGGAACCCAACTCAAAAATGGCAGGGACTTTCCAAATTGTTGAGCCCACCACTCAGCACCTAAAAAAGAGACAAAATTAATATTATAGTGAAATATAGCTATAAGAATAAAAACTCACTACAAGAAAAAACACATTCGGCGACCAAATTTTCCGACTAAAGAATTTGGTCGTTGAAAGTATAGCTTTCAACGACTAAAAAGCATTAGTAGCCAATTGTGAAGCTTTTTGGCGAAAAAAAATTTAGGAGCCAAAAGTCTACAATTGGTGACTAAAATAAGTTTGGTCGCCAATTATATGGGTTTTACCGACAAAACATTTTTAGTAGCCAAAGTATAGTTTTTGCCGACTAAAAAAAATTTAGTAGCCAAAAAGTCAACAATTGGCCACTAATTTTAATTTTGGTTGCCAATTATGTGGGTTTTACCGACTAAAACATTTTTAGTAGCCAAAGTATAATTTTTGCCGACTAAAAAAAAATTTAGTAGCCAAAAGTCTACAATTGGCTTACTAATTATAAGTTTGATCACCAATTATGTGGGTTTTACCGACTAAAACATTTTTAGTAGCCAAAAGTAAGTTTTTGGCCACCAAAAAATTTAGTAGCCAAAAGTCTACAATTGGCTACTAAAAATATGTTTAGTAGCGAAAAGTAGTCTTTTTTAGCGCGAAAGTCTCTTCGGCGACCAAAATTATTTTGGTTGCTAAAAGTTAAAAAAAAAAAATTATTTTGCTACTAAATAATTTATTTTTACATAAATTATGTCAATAAAAATAATTATTTTTATACATATGCTTTTATATTAATACGGGTCTGTATACTATATAATTAATATATATTACATATATAATCATGTGGTGTTATAGAGGCGTAGTGGGAAGTGTGTGGTGCATAAGGTTTATGGCGTGGGAGGTGGTTGGTGGTTCGAGTCTTCATAAGAGCGGATGCAAAGCTTAACAATGACTTATTTTTTTTCACGGATGAAGCTTTTGGCGACTAAAAATGTTGGTCGCCATTTGGTAGCTTTTGGCGACTAAAGATTTTGGTCAGTGATTCCTTGACTATTGGTGACTAAAACATTGGTCGGTGAATGTATGATTTTAAAAAAATATAATTGACTATTGGTGACCAAAATTTTGGTCGCCAAAACTTGCTTTTTGCCAACCAAAGGTTTTTTAGTCGGCAAAACCCTCCAAAACCTTTCCCGACAGGGTTTTGGCGACAAATGTAGCGACCAAAATTTTTTGTCGCAGAATGGCTTTGGCGACCAAAAAACAGACAATTGGCAATCAATATTTTAATAGCTAAAAGTGACTTTTTTTGTAGTGACCTAATCAACGAATGAGTTTTTTTTTTTTGAAACCTATTAATTGGTTAAAATATTTATGTCTATAATGAGTGCCTTAAATATGTGAAAGGGCTACTTATCAATGTATATATATACAAAAGGGTCATACCAACTATAACTGTAAAGAAATGGACCACATATATTAGCATCAAACCCTCCATAAGCCTATTTATTGTAGGCAGAATAAGGGTGTTAGTGAAATAGCTACACAATGAGAAAAATATTAATAACAATAAAATAAATGGCTTCCCATTAAAAGAAATCAATAAACTAAAAGCAAAATGTTATAATCGTAAGTTGAATCAAAAGCAACAGCGTCAATGTCAACATGTAAATTCTCCATCATCAAATACTAGAGCAATCTAAATGGGTTCCTTCAAATATTAGAACAATCTAAATGGGTTCCATTGAAGGAATTCAAATTTAGGCCTTCAGAACATAACTACTAAACCAAATCATTTATAGCCCCTTGAAGAGGCAATGCACACAATACATTACCTTGTTCATACTGCAAACTTGTTCACCTTTTCATGTATTAAGGAATCATTTGAAAACTGACAATTAGACAAAATCCATATTCCTTTGCAATTCCTTTAGAAATGGAGAGATAACAAAATGACTTCTATGCAAGAATGAATCATCAAAGTCTCTGATAAGCCAAAATGTAATGAAATAGTATTAGGTGGACCACTTACTACTCCCATGTTGCACAATAAAATGGAACTACTGAAATCACCCAAAACTAACAACTAATATTACTAACTGATGTCTACCTGTAAATATATATATATATATATATAGCCTAAGCGCACCTTATAGTCTACAATAAATATGATGATATAAATAACATTTTAAATTAAGGGTAAAATATTCATTACAAATTGTTAAAATTAAAAAATTGGAATTCATCTCCTAATCTTCCCTAATTTTCACTATGACTTTTCACTAATTTTCCCTTCCTTTTTTTTTTTTTTTTTGTTTGGGGGAGGGGGGTATTGGTCAATAGCAAGATTGAACCCTTTGTTTGAGAATTTTTGCATGTACTTCATATATTGGTTGCATAGCTCTCAACTAAATGGTTCATTAATGTTTTAAAAATCGACCGTGAGTGAATCGGAAAAATGATGGGTGGATGGGTCACCGATTCAACCGCTGAATTGAACCGAATTGAACCGTGACATCATAAATATATTAAAATTATATTTAAATAAAGATATAAGTAATAAAATTAAAAATTAAAAAATTAAACAATCTTAAATATTTCTCCTAATACTTTTTTACTAAAAAAATATAAAAATATATTTTAAAATATTATTAATTTTAATTTTGAAAGAAGAAATCAAATATTCAATATTCCCTCCATATGATTTTAATTCAAATAATTTGATTGAAAGAAGAGCAAAAATTTTGGAGGAATATCAAAATTTTAAGTTTTCCTCCAATAAATTTGATTGAATCCCATATAGATTTCTTGAGTTTTTTTGAAAGAATTTTTTTCCTATAAATAGGTAGAGACTTTCACAATAATTTCAAGCTCTCAATGAGATTCCTCGAGAGGAGACCCTTGAAAGAGAGTTTTCAATTAAAATTTTCTTATATATATATATAAAGAAAGAAAGAATAAAAATAAATAAAAATTTGATTTTATTGACCCGGTGAACCATCGGTTTAGTACTAGAATAAAAATTTGTTCGGTGGTTCAACCGCTGGTTTTCCTGATTCTCTCAAAATAAACCGGTTTTCTAATTTGAACAGTTTAGTGGGTCTATCCAGACTGGAACCCTGACCAATCGACGGTTCAACCAGTCGAACTGGCCGGTCCGATCCGACTTTTAAAACCTTGGGTTCAATTATAACTTTGGAATATACAGTTCTCATATGGTGCACTAATAAAGAAAAATATATAGAAAACATAATGTAAGCAATTGATTGTAAGCAACTCACCAAAATTAAAACCTAATGTGGTAATAAGGGCCTTATTGCAGATCAATATTGAAACTGACGAAACCACTGATAGACTCAACGCACCAACGGTCCCAAGCTGAAGCCACTTGCTCTCAATTATCTTCTCTCTATCTTTTCTCCAATCACAACAACTTTTTTTCAATCTACCAACAAAAAAAAAAAAAAAAACCTATATTTCACAGGAAATGAAAAAAGAAAATTACAAAAGAAAATCTAAAATAAATTACAAAAAAATCATAACTTGTTCTAGATATGCTCGAGAAAAGCACAAATTCGAAAGTGAAACGAACTCAAATTTTCAAATTAAAACCAAACAATGAAAAACCAAATTGAAATCAAGATATTTCACCATTCATTCAAAGTACTAGATCGATCCCTAAATGAATGAATATATGGAGAGATTTGAGAGACTTGCGCTTGAGCTTGATCAATGTATGAGAAAAATCAGAGGCTTGTGATTGCGTGTTTATGAATATCTTCAGAGCCAGTGTAACCACTAAACTACATATATATATATATAACTAGTATGTATCAAATCACCATTGACAAGCAATATTTTAAGGTGAATTAGATCTCAGAAGAGCAGAATACAGAGAGAGAAAGAGAGAGAGAGGGGTGAAGAGCCTGACTGGCATTTAACAGAACTTCTAAATATATCCCATAATCGAATCAGAATCGTACTCTCCATTTTATTTATTGTATGGAACAATGGAGCATAATACAGATCATGAGTCATAATGTACACAATGATCGAATTTACCACTTGGAGCAACAAAAGTGTGGAATTAAACACAACTTGGAGCTCATATCTGCTTCAAATGTAGAAAAGAGTAAAACCCTAAAATGATTTTATCAAAATCCTACAACATCAATTATAAAATCAAACCCTAGATCCGCGATAATGGGGGAAGGGGAGAGAGAGAAAGAGAGATAGAGAGAGAGAGAGAGAGAAACGTGAATGTGGATGAGAAAGGGAAGCCACAATGGTGACCGACGGTAGTGAGAGTCACAATGGTTAGCAGTGGTGGCTGTTAGTAGGGATGGTGAGTATGAGAAGAATGAGAGCAAGTAACTGTAGGCTTTTGTCTGGGTGTAGGTAGTGTAGACACTGATGGAGAGATAAAAGAAGGGAGAGAGGAGAGAGAGAGAGAGAGAGAGAGAGAGAGAGAGAAGAAAAGAACCCCTATTCGAAAATATTGAGAAGAATTGGGCGCCGACCTTTAAGGTTTCCAACTAAAATCTTATATACCTTTAGCGACTAAACTTGTTATTTGTCGCCAAAGGCTAATTTACAATGATTAATTTATTTAGTAGCCAAACATTTAATTAACAGTGACTAATGTTTTAGTTGCCAAAAGTAACCATTTTGGCGACTAAAGGTATTCTAGTCATCGAAAAGAAATATTCACTGACCAATTTTTTTGTCAACAAAAATAAAAGTGCAATTTATACTTTTTATTTAGTGACTAAATTATTTTAATAGGAAAAAATTACCTTACAACGATTAAAAATTTTTTAGTCACCAAAAATGAATATTTGCTTACCAAAACTTTGGTCGTCAAAGTTTAATAGCAAACATTATACTAGCTTTTTGGCGACTAAATTTATTTTAGTAGCCAAAAACTGGTATATCATGACTAATAAAAATTTTAGCAGCCTAGAACGTGATCTAATGCTGACTAAAAGAATTTTTAGTCACCTATTGTGACATATTTAGCGACTAATTTTTTTTAGTTGCCAATAATTAAGACACAGATACTAAAAAAAATTAGTAGCCAGAAACCATATTCAATGACAACCAATGTAATTTTTAGTCACTTATTCTACAACTTTTGGTGACTAAAAAAAGTTTAGTTGCCAAATTTAATTGTCAAAAGTATAAATTGTTATAGTGAATTTTAAAGCATGTTGAATCTCATAAAACGAATTTATATAAATTAATCCACCATTTAATTTATACAAGATACAACTCATTTGACAAAAAGGAATTATTCTATACTCATAAAACATTTTTAAATGACGCTGCAAATTAAATTAATGTCATCATTTAATATTGACGCTGCAAATATTAATGCAAATTAAATTAATGGGCACCAAATTGTTTTTCTCTCCCTTTGATTAATTTCCACATTACATTACTATTGATAAGTAGATAACTCCATAAAAATATGACTCTGCATACACTCTCTCGGGTTACTTTTTCACATCACTTGTTCACTTGTGTTCTCTTTTCTCAATTGGTTGGATGGGTCTGGTTATACTGGGGGCTAAGTCTTTTTATTTATAAGGTAAATTATATCGAGCTGGTTTAAGATTTGAAGAAAATAAAATTGGTCATATAATTTGATATAATATAATTATGTCGATCTTTTTTTAATAAGGTTAAAAAAATCATAATTAATACAGTTGATATGAAAATATAAAAACATTTCAGTGTAAAATTATTTTTCTAACCATCTAGCTGATATAATTATTTTTAAATATTTTCAGTTCAATGTAATTTTTTTTTTCAAAAAAGTTCTAAGAATGAATAGTCGTGTGTTGAATCTCAAAAAACCCAATGGGACAATTGCAATGTCGTCAAACCTTATTAATAGTTTTGTCATCTGTGGTCTCCTAGGGGCTGTTTAGATTTTTATTATTTTTTATTGAAAAAAGAGAGAGTAATATTTTATTAATAAAATCTATACTATATATTAAGTAAACTAGGATTTTTAACCCCGCCTTGTAGAATCTCCAATCTCTTAATTTAAATTTTTGATTTTTGATTTAAAAAAAAAACTTTAGCATTTATTAACTTCTCCCAACCTCCAAATCTTACCATCATAATAACACTTTAATGCATTAAGAATAAGCATAAAAAAAATTCTTTGAAATCCAACACATGAATTTCTTGAAAAGTTCTAACACATACGATTATTATCCCTCATAATAACACTTTAATGTATTAAGAACAAGTATAAAAAAATTTTCTTGAACAGTCCAACACATATGATTATTATCAAAATATTAATTTTTAAAATAATATAATAAAAAAAAAAGACATTTAATTCCTTGAAAATTCCAACACATGTGATTATTATTAAAATATTGAATTTTAATATAATATAAAAAAAAAAGACATTAAAAAATTATAATTCATATATATAGATAATTGTAAATATAATCCGTGCATAGCACAGGTGATGTGCTAGTAAAACATTATAAAGAAAAGAGCGAGAAAACTAGAAGGATAAAACGAAGAGTTGGGTTATGGTGTGCAACTTACACCTTACACCTTATACCTTTTGTGAAAAATTAAACATTACACTTACACATTTTTTGATGTTGCACACCATATGCAACTCACTTACACCTTACACCTTACACCTTATACTTATACTTATACTTACACCTACCCCTTACACCTTTTGTGTAAGTGGCACATAATGTGCACTTGCAAACTTAAGAAAACTCCTAAAAAGAAAAACATTTGAGAGTTTTAAAATATGAATTTTAAAGGAGCTCTGTGGTTTCCTAGGGGCTGTTTGAATTTATTTATTTTAATTTTCACATTATTAAAGTTTCAAAATTATAAGAATGTATAATCGCTGAGGATAAAACCCACCCACAGACGCCAAAAGAAATTCAACAGAAAAGCAAAAAAAGTTACCAAGTTGAACTTAAATGGGCCTACTTCAAAACAAGAAATAACATATTATATTTTGAGTAAATTACGAACATATCTTCTCAGATTTATCTAAATTATAAATTATTTTTTGTAATTTTAAAAATTATATTATATTTCTAAAGTTTTAATTTTATAACAAATAAATCATTTTATTAATAAATTATCAAGTTAATTAACAGTTTTTAATATTGTTAAAATTTTATTTCAATTAATAATTCAAATAATTTTATAATTGTATAGGTGAAGCTAAAAATTTCACTTTTTAATTAATTACTAAATAAAAAATTCGACAATGAGGCATATGTAATTTTTCAAATCATAGAAGACAATTCATATTTTAAATAAACCTCATAAGATATATTTATAATTTACTCTATTATTTTATATGTTCACTTTAAGGTTTCCTTAAAATGAAATTTTAAAAGATTTTCAAATATCATGTTTGTGATAGCAAATACTATTCGCACACATGATCCATTCAATTATGGTCTCTTTTGGAAAGTCAGTTATTTTAATTTTTATCTATTTTAATATGTTAAAATTTTTGTATTTGATAAGAAGGTTAGATTTTTTTATAGTTGGATGTGATGTTTGTGAGATAAAAAAAATAATTATAGATTTAATGTTACATTTTGTCTTATTGATTATTTTGATCTATTTTATCTTTTTATGAATTTTAGTATAAAAAAAAACCCCCAAATTTGGCTTCCCAAACACTGCCATGGGCTGGATTTCTGCAATAAAGTGTTACGTAGTGAGAAACCTACAAGAAACATCCAAACAATCCCTGATTTTATTCCCAACTTGTATAATGAAATTTGAAAAAAAAAAAAAAAAAAAAATGAAGTTGGTTTGGGTCTCGAATTTAATTTGAAAAAAAAAAATTAAAATTAATGGACGTTGCAATCTCGAATTAATAGCATAAACTCCAGCTCACTAGAGATTGAGTAGAGGAAACCATAATTGATTCCTGTTGCATATTTTCAACTTGGCTAATATTTTCAACTTAAACAACCATTTCTAAGATAAACTAATCGTTGTGGATTTGGCACTAAAGGCCAAATTAGCATCACTTGGTTCCTTCTTGAAATTATTCTAAGCCTCTGTTTTCTAGAATGAATCTTTCATCCAAAAGAAAAAAAAAGTATGAGGCCAATGGGTCACGATTAATTATTTATATATTTAAACTGTGTTTGACGATTGAAATTATGGAAGTATTTGTAGAGACAAAAAATAAATAAATAAATAATAATAATAAGAAGAAGAAGAAGAAGAAATGAAAAGCTGGTAGTGTTATCATTTTCTGTTTCAATTTTGAGGAATATATGAGAAACTTGTTTAAAGAATTATTTTTGAAAAAAAAAACCCCAAATTTTTAGAATTACTCAAAAAGTTGATTTCCACTTATCATGTTTAATTTATTTTTATTGATATAACTGTGAAAAAGGAAAAACAATAAAATTATAATTTTTTTTTTATTTAATAGATAAGAGAGTAATTGCAATCATGAAAAATATTTACATAATCAAACAGACCACTAGCTCATAATAATTAGAAAGTCTAACAATCAATAAACAAGCGCAGCCCACCAAGTCCAACAACTAATCCATCAAGCTCAAATCCAACAACTACAAACAATCAACTCCCATTATAGAGGAGAAATGAACCACCACACCACAAAAGGTATTAAACTCTTCTCTATAGGATTTGAATTCCAAATCTCACACCATATCCTGAGGCTGGACCCAAATATATAGACAGCTGTAAATACGGAGATTCGAAATTTGAAATTCGAATTCCCGTCCATTACTGTTCATTCACACGGAATAACCCTCACCTTTGCTTTTTATCCAAGCAAAATCACCGCGATCGTGACACGTGGGTGGTCAGGATATGGCCACGTCTACTCACACCACTCACACCAAACAGTGATTACTATTTGGTGTGAGTACGGATTTAATCTCCGCCTTACACGTCACCATCCGTACGTCCATCGACGGGTGAAATTGCCTAACGGGTACAATTTCAACAGGGGGCGCTACTAATATTATATATAGCGCCCCCCCCCCAGCTGGTGTGACCTCCCCCTATATAAAGCCTCGACTAACAACATTCACACCTGTGTAAATTAAGTGTTAATCACTAAATAAGCTAAATAATGCCTCGCCAAGCCTCTTTCCGTTTTAATGCCAAGAATGTCTTCCTCACCTACCCACAATGCCCATGCCCAAAAGAACAACTCTTAGAACTCTTCCAATCTCTCCTCCAACTAGCCTGTCAGCCATACTACATACTTGTCGCAAGGGAGCTCCATGAAGATGGAAACCCTCACCTTCATGCCATGGTTCAATGCACGAAGAAGATCCAAACCTCCAAACCGAGATTTTTCGATCTCACTGGAACCAATGGGAGGATCTACCATCCAAATATAGAAAAACTCCACTCGCCAACAGCAAGTCGACAGTATATACAGAAAGAGGGCGAGTTTGTCGAATGGGGAGAATTTTCATCTAAGGGGAAAAGTCCTTCGAAAAACAGAGACGAACTCTGGAGGGGAATACTTGGCGAAGCAGAAACGGAGGAACAATTCTTTGCTCTCTGTAAAGAAAGATGTCCCACTGATTACGTCACAAAATATCCCTAATTAAAAACATTTTCCAGGGATCATTACAAAAGAGAGAGGCCCCCATATACTAGCCCTTTTAATTCATTTCCTTTCTTAAATGAAGAAGTAAAAAAATGGGCAGAAAATAATATTTTGTTTGTAAGTCGAAATTGCGTTCAGTACGAGTTATGTCAAAATTGCTGTCTCTCCGTTTGGAGGGAAGACGATTTCCTTATATTAGGGATACACAAAAATAATATAATCAATTTATATACTGACGAAGAACTTTCCTCCTCCTCTGATAACAGGAACCAGAACAGAGGACCATCCGCCCAATCTCCCTCTACCTCGAAGGACCCTCAAGAATAGGCAAAACCGCCTGGGCCAGAAGCCTCAGACGACATAATTACTTCTCCGGCAGAATAAGTTTCAAGGACTACGACCAATACGCCGTCTACAACGTCATAGACGACATCAAATACTCGACAGTCCCTACCGAATTAATGAAGAATTTAGTAGGATGCCAAAGAGATTTCCATGTATTTGTTAAGTTCCAACCAGATCTCACTATTAGAGGAGGAATTCCTTGTATTTTATTAACAAATGGGGACAGTAGTTGGTTAGATGCAATGTCCCCAAAAATGAGAGAATGGTTTGATGTTAATGTAACCACCGTCATGATTAATGAAAAATTTTATTAATTTTATTTATGAAACCGCTCAAAGTTTTATTTAGTTACTACATTTCCCTTATCATCAACTATTACATCTTGAGTCACATCACTATTTTTTACACTGATGATTACATTTCGTAAAACATTAGAAAATTCTGCTGGATCCCTAACAACTGATCCTCTACGATCAACTTCATCTTTGCTAACACCAACCTCTGAAATCGACGGGCCAGGATCAACATCAATAGTGTCATCACCACCTCTGCGTACATCAATCTCTGACAAACTCAGACGACTTCTGCGTTCATGAATAACTGAACCACTTTCCCCAAAACCTCCTAACAACAAATCTCTTCGCCTCTCCGGTAAACCAACAGACGTAGTCCGTGTCAGAATCGGAATGGCCTTCGTTGGAGGACAATGCCAAACATCAACATTATCATTAGTATATTTTTTAGATAACACAACAATAGAGGGGGCCCTCATTTGCGAATCTTCTGGCATGTCACTCGTAGAATACTTCAGATACCCCTTCATTTTACAATACGTAACCCCCCTTTTAATATTGGAATTTTCAAGTCGGTACTTCACCATCCATGGCACCTGTTTGTCGTTAATTGAACAATAACCATTCCCATAGTAGACTAACTCGCATTGACAATCTACTAGGAAAATAAACCACGCCTGCAAACTGTCATTACTGTCTAACCTCCGATCATAAACATTTACTCTGACCAACCCACTAACATTGGGTGCGCAAAGGGGGGAATATTTTATCAATATTTTATCAACCTTAATACTTTTTTATTTGTATCTTAACCTCAATTGAGAAAATAAATTAGGCAACGCAAGTTCAATACAACTGAAATCACTTGCTGAAACACCTTCAACAACCCCAGCTTTTATATCGTCCACCTCCATTAACCTGAACATTACAAATAAAAATACATCAAATTACAATTCTAAACAGTTTTAAAGTACATTTGACTCCTTAAAGTGATTTTGCATTCCTTTCCACTAACAGTAGCAGCCACTAAATATATGGCACCCTTTTGAATGCTTCCAACATTTCCCAACAGCGTATCTTTGTAGTCCGTCCAAACATCAACTGGGAAGAACCGGTCTACAACTTCTATCCCGTGACGAACGTACTCTTTGTCCTTGCCACCGACGAGCTTGAATCTCATTTTCTTTAGCATCCGAAACCGGTCGGACTGGTCAGGATCAACAATCCAGGTCTCAGGATTACCCTCGCCAACTCCAATAAATATCTTGTCAGGAGTAGGGACGGAATCTGACAGACTATTATCACTGATGACAAAAAACAACACGTGGTGGACCACAGCTTCGTCCTTAGCATCTTGTCCCAATTGAACATTACCAATGAATTTGATACCCTTAACCACGATCTTGTCTGATTGACGGTCAGATCTCTTATTACCCAACTCAATACCATTAAGTAATCTTGACACACCTTTATTATCAAACTTAACTTCCCTTAATTGTTCATCGTATAGCTGTAATTTCCTTACTCCCCTCTTAGTCTTCTTAATAAATCGGGAAATATTCTGAACATACCGTCTGCGAACATACTGGGTCTTAAAAGGTGCACGACTACGGTAACTACGCCTATATCCACTGGCCGCCGGTGTCCTTGAACAATAACCATTCCCATAGTAGACTAACTCGCATTGACAATCTACTGGGAAAATAAACCACGCCTGCAAACTGTCATTACCGTCTAACCTCCGATCATAACCATTTCAATGTAATCCATTATGTGCCAGTGGAATCATCGAGGATTGAACTTTGTTTCAGTGTGTTCCTCCAAAAAGTCTTGCTCGAGTGATCTCTAGAACTAGACGGAATCAAGCCATAAAAGTTATTTTTAGACGGTGTTAGCCATTTAATCATGTATTGATAAGTTATGGATTCACAAACAATTAGGGATTGAAATTTACATTTTTAACATTAGGTACGATTCGCCTAAACTTGAAAAGTTTAAAGTTTATATATACTATCACTCGAAAAGCTGGGCAAAAAGAGTTAAACCTGAGACGTTAGTATAAATATGAAGGAAAAACCAGACAAATAATGGGGAAATTGCACTTTATTGCAAGTTTTTAAGAAAATTAAAAATCAGTAAAAAAAAATTTATCGATTTTAATAATGAAAATTATAAGTTTTTCTTTGAATTTATAAATATTTTATAGAAATACCACTGATTTGCATTTTGCCCACAAATAATACGCTTAGGGATGAGAAGAGAATATTGTAAGGGGAATTACATCCCAATAATGCAAAAATATATAAATTAAAGGGGAGCAACTCCCACGATTTTGAAGTCACATCTCACCATACAAGGAGTTGCACCTACGTTTTATAAATTTCTTTTTGATCTTCAAGCCTGCATTGTTATTTTTGCAGTATAGAGTTATTTTCAAAATTTGATTAAAAGTTAATTTTTTGATTTATTTTAAAAAAATATATAAAAAAATAAAGAGATAATATAACCTAAAATAAATTAAAATTTAAATTTAACTTTTAATCATCTTTCTAAATTAGTTCATAATAAGGTGTCAGAAAGTCTTGTGATATATTATTGGTTATCTTTCTTTCTGTGCCACTAGAAAACAGAGAATTTTATGAGGCTTTTGTTGTGGTATGTATTGTATTGTAAGACCAAAACAAAGATAGAGAGACACACAATACATGCATTCACAAAATCTCCAAAATTTCATCTACTCTTGTCGGGGGTACAATTTTTGTGAAGGACAAGATGTGGTTAAGAATTAAATAATTTTAAAAAAATTAAAATTATAATATGTATTTCATATGTTTTTATACAATTTTTAAATATTTTAGGTTGAGTTTGGTAATTATCTTTTAGCAACTTTTTATTGATATTTTTTTTTTGTTTTTAATATTTTTTTATTTTTCAATTAAAAAAAATCCTTTTAAAACCTACTTGACTAGACAGACCTGAGACAAGTTTAGACAAAAAAATTCTAAAAAAATTTAACTTTTTAATTTTTGTTTTTATCTTTATTTTTAGTGAACATTTTTTGATTTTTTTAAAAAGAAAAAAAAAAACTTTTTAGATCATTCTAAACTGAATGGACCTAAAAAGTAAAAACTTTAAATGCAAATTTAAAAAAATTTCACTTAACACAAGAATTATGAAAAAAGTGAAATTCTAATTTTACGAACAACATTATAATTTTTAAAAAACAAATAACACAGAGCACATATAATAATATATATATATATATATAAAGTTGTAGAAATTGAGAAAGTAAAATAAAATAAAAATAAAGAAGACAGAGGGGCAAGCACAGCTGGCAAATGGCATTTTCCTGAGTTTTGGCGGGGCGTTGTAGGACCACCTGATTGTTGCCACATAATATTGTCTCGTGGATGTAGCACGGGGTGCTCTTTTTACACTTATCAATGTTTATCTCATAAATTAGCCTTCGTTTGACGTGTCTTTTTTGAATTTTTCAATTAAAATAGTTATAAAAAAATAAAATAAGTTAAATAATTAATAAGATAAAATATTATATTCAAATCATAATTTTTTTTTTTTCTCTCTCGTACAAGTTAAAAAAATCAAAAAAATCTATCTCAAATGAAAATTTTTAACCCTAAACTAAAAAAAGTCAAAAGTCAAAAAATCAATCCACATCCTAAACAAAACCTTAATTTTTAAACAAAACCATTTAACTCATCTGCATATCTGATTCAAAAATTAATTTTTAAATGAAAAAAGTTTTGTTTAAAAATCAATATCTAGTTTAAAAATTATATATATGAACCGAAATGATATGTAAAAGTAGAAATAACCTCAACTTCATTCTATTTTGACCGTCTTTGTTTCTTCAAATAATTTGGCTATAGATAACCCCAAAATGAGGTATACTAGTGTAGTAGGGACTACACAAGAAAACAATGACAAAATGTAGTAGGGACTACATATGAAAATCCAAAGGACACACATAATGGATGTAGTGATTAATCCACATTAGTCATGCTTAATCACTTGTTTTATTATGATGATTTAAATTAGGATAAATTATAAACACGTCTTTTGAGATTTACTTAAATTATAAATTATCCCTAGTGGTTCTAAAATTTATATTATGTTCCTAAGGTTTTTAATTTCATAACAAATATGTCTTTTTATTAATAAATCATCAAGTTAATTAACAATTTTTAATAATGTTAAAATTTTATTTCAATTAATAATTTAAATAATTTTATTATTGTACAGGTGCAGTTAGAAATTTTACTTTTTTAATAAAAATTCTAATAGGTAGGTATTTGTAATTTTCCAAACTATAGGGGACAATTTGTATTTTAAGCAAATTTCAAGGAGTGTATTTGTAATTTATCCTATAAATTACTTGTTTTGTAAATTTTGTGTATATATATATAAAATTTAAATAACAAATATAATTTAAAAAATACTGTTTTAATAAGTATTATTTATTTTTCCTGAATATATATATACATATATAACAACAATATATAACTGTGGAATATTAAAAAATTGAATGCTATATTCGAAATCTCATAATGTACCTATCAATTAAGGAAAATGTTTGAGGGCCATAATTTTTGTGGTCACAATGGCTCAAAACTGTCAAAACGACGTCGTATTAAGTGAAAAACATGTCAAAACGACATCGTTTTGACAGTTTTTAGCCATTATGGCCACAAAAATTGTGACTTTCTAACATTGTTGATCAATTAAACAAGAGCAATCACCAAAACTATATTCATTTGAGAAACTTTATGATTCATTCTGAATTTCAAAGGGCTAACTAGCCATAAAACTTTAATGTGACTTGCTTGAAGAAAGGAAGATTAAATGGGTGTCGAACCCGTGGCTTGGTTTTGTAACCCAGCAGGTTCGAAACCAGCTTACAATCAATCAACAATAGTCCAAGTCATGTCATTTTCAAAGATCCAATGACACACCTCAATTTTGCCTGGACCCGAACCCAGAGCCAGGAAAGCTCCATGACCCGCACTCCACGAGGACGTATCCAAGTGACAGATGGCAACTCCATGATTGATCTTGGCCTTCGATTTTGGATCCAATAGATCCGCTTCATAGACCCGAACCTTGGGAACCGAGTGGCAGTAATACAGTAAGTAAGGGAACAAGCTTTGATGACAAGAAACGGACTCGGTGACTTTCCCGCCCTTGATTCCTTTGACCGATCCGATCATCACATTTTGCATTGACCCATCGGTGTTTTGAGTGGTCCGAACCGCTACGTTCCGACCTAAGACCGAGATGACGAAATCGATCAAGTCCTCGGCCGAGCCCACGCATCGCTTGGTCTCGCCCGGGCTTGGCACCCGCTCGCACTCGCTCAACGTGTCCGCGAGTATAGTCTCCATGGTCGAGTTCTCATTCGCATGAAAGATTTGCTTCAAGTCAGAGAGCTTCGATGTCGAAAACGGTAATTTAGTCGAAATCACCCTGGGCAAAAACGACCTTTTCGGCATTTTATCACGAATGTCCGGCATTGGCATCACAGTCCCAACCTTCATCATCTTCTCCCTGAAAAATTTACCCGGCTCCACCCATCTATTTACGAATTTGCCACTGTCCATCATTGATGATCCAGCTGAGCTCTCATTGAGATATCTAGCAAACGAGACACCCTTTTTCTTATCATAATCTGCGAATGTATTGTTGACTCCGTAGGTTTCGAACCCAATTTTCTGACCCGACCCGCCTTTTCCATACCCATTGAACTTGTCTGTACCTTCGTTGAACGATTGTCCATAGTTCATAAATTTCACAGTTCCTGAATTCGAATTCTTCGCATACGATTGAAACGAATCATCACCGACATTCGATTTCTCTCTGTAATTCATGAACTCGTCAATGGCGGCATTACCACCATCACCATAGTTCTTGAAATTGTTCTCAGGTACATTCCCATCAGACCCATAATTCGCGAACGAATCGTTGGCGCTATTCGCAGACTGTCCATACCCATTGAAGCTCGAACCCATCACATTCGAGTCCTTCCCGTACCCACTGAACCCATTTCCAGCTCCATTACCGTCCTTCCCGTAGCTCGAAAACGATTCAGACCCGGAATTGGTGTCGTCGGAGTACGAATCAAACGACTCTTTCCTGCCATTTCCGGCGGCGGAATAGGAAGTGAATTGGAGATTCGGGATGTTAACAAACTGGTTGTAGTTCGTGAACTCGCCGGTGCCGCCGGTTGCGGCGGCGCCGTAGGTGTTGAACTTCTGATCGACGACGTTGGCGTCAGGAGCATAATTGGAAAACTTCAAATCGTGTCCCGCCGAGTCACGGCCGTAGCGCCGGAACGAGTCGACTGGGAGGTTATCGCCGTCGGAGTAGTTCTTGAACGAGTCGACTCCGCCGGGTTGACTCGTCCCGTAATTGGTGAAGTTCTTGTTGAGGTAGACGGCGAAGTTAACGGCGTCATCGTGGTTTTCGAGACTGGGCGATGAATCGGGGAAACAGAGGAGGTTGGCCGAGGAACAGAAGGATGGGAGGTTGGTGGAGAGCGAGTTCTGAGCGGCGAGTTTCGTGAAAGTCGCCGATTCGACGGCGCTCATTGGAGAGGCCTTGTTGAGAAGGAACCAGGGTTTGGGCAAGTCGTTGGAAATCTGTTTTTTCCAGTACCGAATCAGATACGCTTTAGGTGTAAATGGGTTGTCTCCGCTTAACACCGAACCGAAATTCTCTCCGGTTCCGGCCAAACCCACCTACATTGGGAAATTGAAATCCAATTAACACACAAATAATTGGAATGCGCGCGCGCGCGCGTGTGTACATGAATAAGAACACAACAAGAAAGAAAGAAAGAAAGAAAGAAAAAATTGAGATTGGAAATAAAGATGAATCTTACCTTGAAAGATGAGAGTAAGTAGAAGTAGAGGAAGATAGGGCTCATATGCTTAAGTTTGTGCATTGTTTTTTAGTGAGAGAGGGGGAGAGGAGTGAGATAAGAATGTTGGTGGGTTGGTTTGGCTGGAGGCAGAAAATTTATACTGATAACTTGTGAGAAATAGGAGGTTTGTTTTGAAGGGTAGTTTTGGAATTAATTTATTTAGAAATACAAAAATTGATTACAAATCGAACACAATTGATTTATAAAAATGTAAGACTTAAATTTATTTGAGAAAATTGTGTTCAATTGTGTTTGACTTGTGTTTTTCTGGAGTTTTTCTTTTGAAATTGAAGAGGTTATGAAGCATATTTGCTTTTGTTTTTGTTGTTTTTACTGTTGAGATTTGCTTTCTATTAGTGTTTGTAAGGGAAGTATAACTGGATTTGCTTTGCATTATTCAACAAAGTCTTGTTCTTTTAAATAAGGTAAATTATTTATCTCAAAATAAAAAAAAAAGAAGGTAAATTTATACCATTTATTATTTTTTGTGTCAAATTAGTTTCTTTAGTTTTAATTTTTAATGTTTTACACTATATAAATTTAATCCAATTGATATGAATTATTTAATTCAACATAAATCATGAGGAATTAGAGGAAAAGTGATATAATTACAGTTACAACAATCAAATTGACACACACACACACACAAAATAAAAAATAAAAAAACCTGAATAATTTGCCTTAGAAAAACTATTTTCCTATTATTTTGAATTTATTTCTCAAGCACACCTTCTTCTTTTTTCTTCTTTTTTTAAGTGACTAGAAAAAAAAATCTTTGAAATTGTGTTTTGAAAACACTGAAATCATGTTTTCAAACCCTTAATTTCAAAGTCGAGCCATTAAAACACAACTTCACAAAACAGTATAAAATTTAAAAAAAATATATATGTTTTAAATCGTGGTGAGTGTAGTAAAAAAAAAAAAAAAACATTTGATTTCTATTTTCATGCCGCAACACAATATGCATGCTTACTAATTTCACCAAGTAAAATTATTTAATACCTGTAAGAAAATTTTAAATTCATAATAATTGTGTGTATTTTGAAATTAGTTATATAGTTGCACCAAATCTGATCGGGCCGAATTTGAATGTTCATAAAAAATATATATATATCAACAAAGGTGAAAGATTCATGCCATTAAATCTAGTTCGATTTCTCTATCATTTATTTTTCTGTAATAATTTTAATATTTAATTTTATTATAATAATACACATTAGTATAGTATCTAATTCATTCGAGTAAAAATTAGTATCTAATTCATTCGAGTAAAAATTAAAATAAAATGACATAATGACTACACACTAAGAAAATAATTTTGTTCATAAAAAATTTATCTTTGCAGATTTTTTACATCAAAGTTTTGAACAATATTATTAGTGATATCTCAACACTAACAACAGTCCTACAGGGACAATTCTATTTCTACACACCTACTTATCTCAGTGTATACACTTAATAAAATTTTATTTTAATAATATTTATACCCTAAAGTAAAATGACTATAATATATATCAAAATATATCTTTAATATTATATTCTAATTTTCTCTATACACATCTTTTTAAAATATTAAAAAAAAAAATCTCAATGTACATGTTTTTAATAAAAAAAAAATCGTAATTTAAAATGTAAAAGACAACTAGTCTTATTGTTGCATCAAGAATCAGAAATTATAAAGCTAAAACCCAAATTGTTGTTTTCTTTCTATCATATCAAAAATCTCTTTCAAATCTCTTTTTTGTTATTCTTCACCTACTCTGTGAAAGTGTTTCAACTATTAATGAAAGTTTTGTTCTTGTTCAAAAGAGAGAGAAAATAAAAAATAAAATAAAAAAGGAAAAAAGGAAAATAAAAGAAAAGGAAAACAGTTAATTGAAACAGAATTGTACATGTTTTCAGGGATTTATTATCATTGCGATTCAATTGTTAGTGATGATTTGTTAGCAGAATGGTCTGTTGAGGTGATTGGTGTAATTGAGTGCCTTTGTGTTTGTATTGATTTTGTGTTGCTTTGTGAAAGTGTCTCAAATGTTAATGAAGTTTTGTTTTTGTACACCTAGTAATCTTTTGTATTGATTTTGTGTTGCTCTGTGAAAGTGTCTCAAATGTTAATGAAGTTTTGTTTTTGTACACCTAGTAATCTTTGATTTCATGGAGAGAAAAACAAAGATATATCTCAATATATACATACATATATTTACACATAAATTTTGAACAATGTAGGATGAAGACTATCATAATGGAGTCGTCACAACTAGTAATCTTGTTCTTCTTTGAATGATGGGATGAAGGCTCTCTGAACAATGCAATGGGATGAATACATATTCACAACTAGTAATCTTGTTATTCTTTGATTACTATCAAAAATTCTATGAAGGCCCCTTGTGGTGTTCTGAACAATTGGGACAAAGACTCTGTAAACCCATGTAGTTGGGCTATGATAACACATAAAAAGATTTCAAAATGGATGGGAGATCCTCACCTTCAAGAATACAATTGAGAGTTTTCAATGGAATTGTCAAATTTAGGGTCTTGGAGATATCAATAAGTCTTCATTGTTTCTTTAATGGATCATTTTCATACATCAGATGTGTAGAAGAGAGCTTTCAACTGAATGGGTAAAGGTGTGTGGAATGAGAGTTTAGGTGGTATGTGTGTAAGTATATGAGTTAGGATATAATTGAAACATAAAATGTGTGGAATGAGAAGAATAATCAATAATCAAATTAATAAATGTGCACACTGAGAAATGATGTGCGCAAAGGTAAGTAGGTGTGTAGAAATAGAATTTTTCGTCCTATAGTGTGTTTTTAACATTCTTTGATTTTTATTAGAGTAAATTAACAATAGGTTTGCTTTTCAAACTTATTATCCATTAAATCTTATTGACATGACTCAACTCAGGAATAATATTAAGGTAAGGGAACAAAATGAGATTCATAATTTGAAATGAAAATTTTAGTATGTTAGGTTATTTTTTAGTGCTACTATTAGCACCTCATTAATTATTTTGAATCCCCACTTATAAATTATAAAATTCTTAAAATTTCTTTTCTCCCTCCAAATAATACCAAAATTATATTTGTCAAAACATTCCATCTATTCAAATGCACACCCCTACACCTCAAAAAGCCTCTCTCTCAAAACTCTAACAAAACTTATGAATAGTGGAACCTCTCAACACCAGTGGAAAAATTTTGTGGTGATTAAAAAGTTTTTTCTTTACTTCATTGTGAGGTTTGTCAATTTGTTTAGTTTTTCTGTTCTATTACATCCTTTCATACACACAACACAATCCACTTTCATACTTCTCTGATTGGTTTTCTATCATTCATCAATGGCTTCACTATACTTTGTATGCTCCCTGTGTGAGCAAAACTGGGCAAGATTTCACCTACGGTTAACCACCTAAGGATAGTCCAATCTCCTTTGTTTGCCTACTTCTACTGTAGCTGCTTCGGTTATTTATTCTTAAACAAATAAGAAATGTTCAGTTTCATGTTCTCAAACAAATAAATAATGTTTGGACCTGTGTTTTCGAATTTTAGTCATATGTTCGGGAGTTCAGTCTCGAAAAAATGACGAACAATTTTTATTATTTTGCCATTTTTTTAAGAAACTTACTCTTACAAGACCAATCTTCTTTGAGCTAAGAACACTATCAGAATTATGAATCTCTTCTGAGCTTTTATTGTTATACTCCTCTCGTCTCTTGGAGTTGTGATTGTTGAAAAAACTTTCATTCATTATTATTGCCGGAGAAGTGTATGTAATCAAATGGTTGTTACCGTTACAACTGAAATATTGCCGCCAAAGAGTTTTTAAGGTTTTGAGGGGGTAAGTTTTTAAGGTGGTATTTAAAGAAAATAGATGGGTGGTGATGGATGTGGATACTCTCACAAACTCTAACTCATGATGTAGTGGGTGTGTGGATTAATTATGAGATGAGATTTCTTAAAATTATTGATGTCGTTTTTAGTAAATTCATTTGAGGTTCTTATTGTAATAAAAATAAATAAAAAATGAGGGGTCTAAAATAATTGATGGGTACTAATAGCAACATTTTTACTTTTTCACTTTAACCTTAAATTTTTTTTCCCACTTTGACCCTTCATTTTTTTTTCAATTTATTTCAAAAGCTAACTTATGTCTAAAATTAGACAAAAAAAATAACATTTTGATAGCCACGTAATATAAAAATATTTTATTATATATAACTATTAGACTTATTTATTTTGATGATTTATTTAATTATGTTTTAATTTATTTGAAAAAGAAAAATATAATCAAAATTTATTTTGTCCCATTATTTCTCACATAAATCTTTATCCTAAATGTTGTTAGAACGTATTTAATATTTGATTAAATCAGGAGTTCAAACAGTACAAAACAAAGGTTCAAAAGATTCAAATGGAAAATATTCAAATTAGTAATGATGGAGGGAAACACACCCCAAACCCTTATGAGAAGCATCACTAAATACAGTATAATCATCCGTACCTGAAGGTAGGGTAAGAACCGGTACAGTCACAAGTCGAGTTTTCAACTCTTAGAAAGCTGATTTCCTTTGGTCAGTCCAGTCAAATGACATCCCCTTTTGAGTCAATTGTGTCAACGGTAAGGCAATTTTGGAGAAATCTTTGACAAATCTTCTGTAGTATCCAACTAATCCCAAAAAGTTTCAGATTTCTGTCATATTTGTTGGTCTAGGCCAGTTTACTACTGCTTCAATTTTCTGTGGATCAACTGAAATTCCATCTTTGCTAACAACATGCCCCAAAAACATAACATGATCAAGCCAAAATTCACATTTAGACAGTTTAGCAAAAAGTTTCCATTCTCTTAGGGTCTGTAGGGCAAGTCTCAGATGATGTTCATGTTCTACTATACTTTTGGAATAAATCAGAATGTCATCAATGAATACAACAATAAAGTCATCGAGGAATGGTTTAAAGATTCTGTTCATGAGGTCCATAAATGCAGCAGGTGCATTGGTAACTCCAAAAGGCATAACTAAAAATTCGTAGTGTCCATACCTCGTTCGAAAAGCAGTTTTATCAATGTCTTCTGGTTTAACTTTCGGTGATGATACCGGATCGAGATCAATCTTAGAGAAACTTGAGCACCAGAATCGTCAAATAAGTCATTTAACACGCCGTAATAGATATTTATTTTTCACATTACCTTGTTTAATTCACGATGTCGTCTGAGTCTCGAAGCCATCTTTCTTTTTCACAAATAAGACGGGTGCGCCCCACGGTGAAGTACTGGGCCTGATAAACTTTTTATCTAACAGTTCTTGTAGTTGCACTTTCAATTCTTTCAGTTCAGTCGGAGCCATTCGGTAAGGAGCTCTAGATATTGGCTGTGTACCCGGAATCACATCAACGGTGAACTCAATCTCCCTATCAATCAAATCCCCTGGCAGATCATCTGGAAAAACATCTGGGAACTCTCTGACTATAGGAATACAGTTCACATCAGTAGGCACAGTTAATATAGAACAGAAATACCCCTTACATTCCTTTCTAATCAATTTAACAGCTTTCACAGATAAAATCAAATATGGGGGAGGTACCACTCACTTTCATTAAACACAAATTCAGGCAAACCCGGTGGATGGAAAACTACTTGTTTCGTTACACAGTCTATGGTGGCATGATATTTCGTTAACCAGTCCATCCCCAATATTACATCAAAATGATCAATGTTCAGAGGCAGTAAGTCAATAAACAAATGTGCATCTCCAACAATAATTTCACAAGCATGGTACATGTATGCACAAGTCATGGATCCCCCAACAGGTGATAATACAGCTAACAGATAATTTATGGCTTCTAAGGGTCTATTCAATTTTCGCGAAAAGGCATGCGATACGTAAGAATGTGTAGACCCTGAATCAATCAGTATATATGCATTTTGAGTACAAATAGAGATAATACCTGACACTACGGTCTCGGTATTTTGAACATCTCCCAGTACTAGGGCGAACACTCGGCCCTGCCTCATAGGCTCTTTCCCGGTAGCTTTAGGGTTCGATTTTGGTGCAACAGTTGATGCTGCCACGCTTGGTGTAGCTTTGCTATTGGCTCATGAGTAGAGGGGCGATCTTTAACCATGTGGCCCACCTTGCCACACCGTAAAGTGCTCCAGATATTTTGTAACAAACCCCTTTGTGCTTCCTGCCACACTCAGAACAGGGTGGTATGAAACCACTCCCTTGGCTGGGGCTAGTTGTTGACCCCGTATTCTGTTTCTTGTTCAATGGGTTATGCTTGCCTTTCTTGAACTTGAAACGCTGCCTTTTTACCACGTCATTCAGACGCTGGTGTTTCAGTTTTCAGTGCCTCAATGTTCGATTCCGCCATCAAAGCTCGGTCAAGAACATTCACATAGTTCGGTAGCTTCAAAACATTAATTTTGTCTAGTATTGCAACATTCAGACCACTTTCAAACTTTCTGGTCTTCTTGTAATCAATGTCTACCATGTGTGGTTCATATCTAGCAAGCTCGGTGAACTTTGTTTCATATTCAGCAACGGACATTGTGCCCTGTCTCAGTTGTTCAAATTCAGTTACTTTTCTGTCTCTAACACACTGTGGGAAATATTTCTCGAAGAAGGCTCCTTTGAATTGCGCCCAAGTCATTACCGTGTTGTCATCATAGATAAGCATCCACTACCTTCTAGCTTCTTCTTGCAGAGTAAAGGTGGCCAACAGTACTTTATGTGCTTCAGAGCACGGAAAAACCTCAAACAATTTTTCTATTTCAAGAACCCAAGCTTCAGCCTTTAACGGCTCAAGGCCTCCCTGAAAGGATGGCGGTTTCATCTTGCTGAACTTATGGGTGAGAGCAATTATGTCCCCATCATTAACATTGACATTCTGTTCCGGCTGTACCGGAGGAGGAGGTAAGGGTTGTTGGTTCTGTTGTTGATCTAATCTTTCAGTTATTAATTCCGTCATTCTCTCCAGTCTTGCCATTCTTGCCTTAGAGGATGAGGATTCAGATTCATTTGCAGTTCTTGCATTATCCATTCCACTATAAGTAGTTATAGCAATTATCAACATAAGTAGTTGCATACTTAAACAGTTTATCACATTAGCATTTATTCAGTCATGTCATAGCCACACATTTATCATGCTCATGCAATGCCCTAATCACTTTTCTAGGACACGTGTGTGCGGTATAACTCGTGGTAAGTATCGCTCTGATACCACTCTGTCACGACCCAAACCCACCCCTATGGGTTTAGCACCGTAACCAGCCAGTAATCCGAGATTACCGAAAGCCTACTTAACAGTAATACAGTAAAACAGAGTACAGGGGCATGGCGGAAGCCAAAACAGTAATTAAACAATGTCCAATGAGCGGTGACAGTCTGTATGCAAAAAGACTTTTCATACATATATATATATACTCAAGATGTAACAAGATGCACAATATTTACAAACATCTCGTAATGGGACCAAATCCCTATTAACGATTCAAGATAAAGGCTATCAGTCTATACAGTCATACAAAATAGACACAGAGACAGGCGGGGGAAATAAAAACACCCCTAAGCCATAGCTTGACAGGCTCGGAACCTCGCAATGAGACACAGTGGTTGGCTTGACAAAAACTGGAGTTACCCCGACGCTTCTAGCCACGGTCTGGTACCTGTTCACCTACATATATATATATGAGCAGTGAGCTAAAGCCTAGTGAATAACATAATGCATAAAGAGGTTTAGAATGAATGTCCTTACAGTAATGAAAATAGTTCATTGATTCAGTATTTTATTCATTTAGTCATTCAATCATATGTGGTACATCCATTAGCATAGCAGTACAGTAAACAGTAGGTCTAAAAAGACTGAACAGTACAGTAGGTCTTGAAAGACCAAACAGTCAATGATGGTCATCAATCAGTAAACAGTAGTGGTTCCAACCAGAGAATCGACAGAGATCTCTGTAACAGTAACAGTAAACAGTAATTGCTAAGGATGCCACAATACAGTTAACAGTATCGATTCAGAAAACATTCCAGTTAAACAGTCAGAAAACATTCTCAGTTGAACATATCTTTACACAATTGTTACTCACAAAGTTCTGGGCTACAGTAGAGCTAGAGCACGTCTCCAGTCGTCAACCCTACACAGTTTACAAAACGAACACACACACTAAGCTACACAGTTGGGAAAGATGATAACTTAATCCCTAATTGCCTCGGTGTGTTCTACATCTATATCCTTATTAAGATGCCTTAAACTTGGCCTAAGAATGCCTAGGATGGAATGAGGATACAAAGATGCACTTAAAAGCATTTTTCAAAATTTTCAGAAAATAGGGGTCTCGCTCAAGTGTGGATTTCTACGCTCACGCGGACATGCAGACAAAGGAGCTCCGCTCGAGCGTGACTTCCGTCGCTCAGCGATCGTAAGCTACAATGAAAATATCGATGCCAAAATCCACGCCGACGGGCGCCGACCGCCGGCGTGAGGCACAAGTCCTCGCTCGAGCGTGAATTCTCTTGCTCGAGCGGACTGTAAGCCCATGCAAAGTACTATATGCACGCATTTCACGCTCGAACGTCACTTTACTCGCTCGAGCGGAAAGCATGATCACAGAGTGTACGCTTGAGCGTGGAGTTCCTCGCTCGAGCGTGGGTCCAAAATTTGGAAATTCCAGATTTAAACCTCAAGCTCAAAACCAAGTTTAGATGCATAAATTCCGATCCTCTTGGGCTAATTTTTTGGAAAACATTTGTAAACACATAGAATAACATGTTTCAAAACTCAATTTGTAAAATCAAGGCCCAAGGGTAGTTTAATTAAACTGATTTCAAACCAATTTTCAAGAACATGATCTCAAATGAACATGCATGAACTTTAATCAACTTCCAAGCTTCAAAACATGCTCTAATGAGCCAATTCTTTTCAAAACAAGATGAAATCATGGTCTACTCTCAAAACATAGACATGCATGTGAGGAATTATGAACTACAACCTCAAAACTTCAATGTATATTACATGCATGCAACAATTAAGCTTCATGGCAACAATTTAACTCCAATTAATGGCCTTAGGCTCTCATCTACCATGAATCATGCACAAACTAACTTGAATTCATAAATAAGAAGGTAGTCACTCTACCTTAAGTCTTCAATCACAAGTCTAGAGGCTCAATTTATGCAATAAACTCTACAATTCCTTCAATTTCCAAGCAACCCACAAGATGAAGCCAATTTCTCTCTTAACTCTCTCTCTCTCTCTCTCTAATTTTCGGTGGGAACTCAAGAAATGGCTGAGGAAATGGGTTTGGTCAAGTGTTGCACATGTGATACAAAGTTCTAGCATAGTCCACTAACATGGCATTATGGTAAATAAAGCAACTTGTATAATTTAACTTATTTTAATCTAATTTAATCATACCAAATCACACTTCAGATAAATATGCCATAAATTCACATAAATTATGATGGTCCTAAAACATCAATCAATTTCTGGTTCGGCCGCCGATAAGGTCTTCAATTTGTAGTTCAAACATAAAAACATGAACAGATAATCAAACAGGCAACAGATAGAAATGAAATATGATAGATATACTTAATCAATTTAGTTTCAGATTCCAGTCAGTCAGTCCAGTATTTTTAATCAGTTCAATTACTTATCATAATCAGTCTCAGTTTAGCAGTAATCGGTAGTTTATCAGTGATCATTGACGGGGGTTGTTACAATTAATGTACCTAAAACTGAAGATGAATGTGATGAAAGAGATCATAAATTATTGCAAGCCAATACTAAAGCCAAACTCACCCTTGTTTGTGGATTAGACTCTAAGGAATATAATAGAATTTCAAGTTGTGATTCAACAAAAGAAATTTGGGACAAACATGAGGTGACGTATGAAGGTACAAACCAAATAAAGGAATCTCGTATTGATATGCTTGTTCATAGTTATGAATTGTTTAAAATGAACTCTGATGAATCTATTTCAAGTATGTTTACTAGATTTACTGAAATTATAAACTCTTTGAAATCTCTTGGCAAAACTTATACTGACAATGAGTTGGTAAGAAAAATTCTTAACTGTTTACCAAAGAATTGGGAAGCAAAGGTCACCACCATTATAGAAGCCAAAGATCTCTCCACACTTGGATTGGATGAGCTTATGGGTTCCCTTATGACTCATAAGATCACCATGAAAGGACATGAGGATGTTGAAAACAAAAACAAAAAAAGAAGTGAAATTGCATTCAAAGCCTTATCAAATGAAGAAGAACATGAAAACTCCAGTGAGGATGAAAGCTATGCCATGTTTAGTAGAAATCTCAAAAATCACTTCAAGAAAACAAATTATGGAGGAAGAAGACCTTTCAAGAAAGAGTACAACAAAGATAACAAGAAAGAGCCTATTATTTACTATGAGTGCAAAAATCCTGGACATATAAAGATGGATTGTCCAAAGTTGAAGAATCATGGAAAAGACTACAAAAGAAACAAAAAGGCCATGGTAGCAACTTGGGGAGAAAGTGAAGATAAAAGCTCAAGTGATGAAATTGAAAATGAAGTAACAAACTTATGTCTCATGGCTCTTGAAAATGAAGACTCTACTCAAAATGAGGTAACTACTCTTTATGAAGAACTTGAAAGTGCATTCAATGAACTATCAAATGAATTTAAAAAAGTTTGTGCTAAAAATAATGTGTTGAAGAAATCTGTTGCATCTTTATCTATTAATGTAGAAGAATTAAAGAAAGAAAAAATTATTTTGAAAAATTATTTTGATGCTATCTCTAATGAGAAAACTACTTTAAAAAACAATGTTGATAATTTAACAAAAACACTTGAAAATTTTGTAAAAGGTAGAGATAATCTCAATATGCTTATTGGAAATCAAAGATGTGTTTTTGATAAAGCGGGTATTGGATATGATCCTATTAAGAAACAAAAGAATCTCAATACAATTTTTGAAAAGGCACCTCTCTTGACACGCCCTCATATTACTTGTCATTATTGTAGAAAGAAAAGCCATTATATATCTTATTGTCCATTCAAAAAGAATATGAACATGGGAATTAAAAAGATTTAGATTATTAAAGGATCTAACAAAATTAATCAAGAAGGACCCAAGAAACTATGGGTACCAAAAACCAACACTTAATTGTCATCTTGTAGTTTTGCTTTAAGTCCAAAGCTAAAGAAGAAAAGTGATACCTTAATAGTAGATGTTCCAGACACATGACCGAAGATAAATCATTCTTTATTAAATTATCATCAAAAGATGGAGGATTTGTTACTTTTGGAGACAACAAGAAAGGAAAAATCATCGGTATTGGTAGCATCAGTATTTCTCCTAACCCTTCTATTGAAAATGTTTTACTTGTTGATGGACTTAAACATAACCTATTTAGTATTAGTCAATTATGTGATAAAGGTAATCGAGTTATTTTTGATAAATCACATTGCACAATTGAAAGCACAAATGATTATACAGCTTTATTCGTTGGTAATCGCCATGATAATGTTTATGTTTTTCATCTTAATGATCTCTATGTTAGTGATGTTAAATGTTTATATGTTAATAATGAAAATAGTTGGTTATGGCATAGAAGACTTGGTCATGCTCATATGAATTTAATTGCTAAACTTTTGAGAAAGGATTTGGCCATTGGACTTCCAAAAATTAAATTTGAAAAAGATCATCTTTGTAGTGCTTGTCAACAAGGAAAACAAACTAAAACATAAAACATCATTTAAATCAAAATATCATATTTCCATAACTAGACACTTACAACTATTGCATATGGATTTATTTGGTCCCTCAAGGACATCTAGTCTAGGTGGTAAACACCATTGTCTTGTTATTGTTGATAATTATTCAAGATTTACATGGGTTATGTTTTTAGCACACAAAGATGAAACCTTTACTTCTTTCACAAAACTCTGTCGTAGAATTCAAAATGAAAAAGGCTTTCTGATTACTAATATTCAAACCGATCATGGTAGAGAACTTGAAAATGAGAAATTTGAATTGTTTTGTGATGAGCATGGTATTGGACATAATTTTTCAGCACCTAGAACCCCTCAACAAAATGGTGTAGTAGAAAGGAAGAATAGAACTTTAGAAGAGATGAATAGAACAATGCTTTGCGAAAATAATCTTCTTAAATATTTTTGGGCCGAAGCCGTTCACACCGCATGCTACATTTTAAATCGTACATTAATTAGACCTATTCTCAAAAAGACTCCTTATGAACTTTGGCATGATAGAAAGCCCAACATTAGTCACTTGCATGTTTTTGGTTATAAATGTTTTGTACATAATAATGGTAAGGATAACTTAGGTAAATTTGATTCAAAATCTGATGAAACAATTTTTCTTGGATATTCCTTAACTAGAAAAGCTTATCGTGTTTTTAATAAAAGAACTCTTGTTGTGGAAGAATCTATATATGTGGCATTTGATGAAACTAACATCTCTGCTTAAGAGCAAATTGTTAGTGATAATATAGATTTGGAACCAAATGTGGAAGATTCAAGTATCTACAAAGAAGAGAATCAACCATGTAAGTTAAACAAAGAGATTGAACAACCTATTATCCCACCTCATGAAGAATGAGGAAACAATGATGATTTGCCAAGAGAATGGAAGTTTGTTCATAATCACCGTAAGGATTTAATCCTAGGTGACCCTACAAAAGGTATTGAAACTCGCTCTTCACTTAGAAATATTTGTAGTAACTTCGCTTTTCTCTCACAAATTGAGCCTAAAAACTTTCAAGAAGCCGAATTCGATGAACATTGGATGATAGCTATGCATGAAGAGCTTAACCAATTTGAGAGAAATAAAGTGTGGGAACTTATGCCAAAACCTAAAGATCATACCATTATCGGTACCAAATGGATCATTCGAAACAAACTTGATGAATCCGGCACAATTATAAGAAATAAGGCTAGACTTGTTACACAAAGATACAATCAAGAAGAAGGTATTGATTTCGATGAAACTTTTGCTCCGGTTGCTAGATTAGAAGTCATTCGCATATTACTTGCATTTGCATGTTTTAGATATTTCAAACTTTATCAAATGGATGTAAAAAGTGTCTTTCTTAATGGTTTTATAAATGAGGAAGTTTATGTTAAACAACCCTCAGGTTTTGAAGATAATGTTTTTCCAAATCATGTTTTTAAACTATCAAAAGCTTTATATGGTTTGAAACAAGCACCTCGTGCATGGTATGAACGATTAAGTAAATTTTTGATTGAAAATAATTTTTCTAGAGGAACAATTGACACAACACTTTTTGTTAAAACTAAAAATGATGATTTACTTATTGTGCAAATATATGTGGATGACGTTATATTTGGTGCTACTAATGAAACCTTGTGTAAGGAATTTCCTAAGTGTATGCAAGATGAGTTTGAGATAAGCATGATGGAGGAGCTAAATTATTTTCTTGGGTTTCAAATCAAACAATTTAAGGAAGGAATTTTTATCAACCAAGCTAAGTACACAAAAGAACTACTCAAAAAGTTTGGTATATATGACTCAAAAATAGCTAGAACACCTATGAGCACATCCATTAAGCTAGACAAGGATGAAAAGGGCAAGTCCATTGATCAAACAAAATATCGAGGTATGATCGGCTCACTTCTTTATTTAACTGCAAGTAGACTCGATATTATGTTTAGTGTTTGTATGTGTGCTAAATATTAATTAAATCCTAAGGAATCACATCTCAGTGCTGTTAAAAGAATTTTTAGATATTTTGTTGGCACTCAAAATTTGGGACTGTTTTATCCTAAAAATGTTACATTTGATTTAATTAGTCACTCAGATGCCGACTTTGCCGGATGCAAACTTGATAGAAAAAGCACCAGTGGCACTTGTCACTTTCTTGGTAACTCATTAGTATCTTGGTTTAGCAAAAAGTAAAATTATGTTGCTTTATGAGCAGCCGAAGCTGAATATATAGCTTCCGAAAGTTATTGTGCCCAAATACTTTGGATAAAACAACAATTGGAGGACTTTGATTTGCATTATGATCATATCCCTATTAAATGTGATAATACTAGTGCCGTCAATTTAAGCAAAAATCCGGTTCAATACTTACGAACAAAACATATTGAAATTTGACATCATTTTTTAAGAGATCATGTTCAAAAAGGGAATATTGTACTTGAATTTACAAACACCGACAAGCAATTAACGGATATTTTCACAAAACCCCTAAGCGAGGATCGCTTCAATTTTATTCGTGGCGAGCTTAGAATGTCGATTTCTACTTAAAAAGTTTTGTTATGACTGTGAAACTTGAATTTTTGTTACAATGATATATGTGTATTGCTACATTGATATGGAAACATTTATATCAGTTGAATGCTCTCAAGTCCTTCATACATTTATTCTCCTTAACAGTTTAATATTCTCAACTGTGTAATTTTTTTTTTTTTTTTTTGCATCTTCAGGTAAAATTAACTTTGCATACATTGATTTTTTTCAAACCCTCATGATATTTTTTTTTACATTACAATTCCAGCAACACTAACATCCCATTAAGTTTAATTTCGGCTAGTATTATTTTATTTTAATTTTTTTTTATTTTTTTTATTTTGCTATTAGGCTTAATTTCTTTTATTTTTATTTTTTTTTCATTATTATTTTTTGTTTAGGCTTAATTTTCTTCTTTTTTTTTTTCTGCTTTTTAATTTCATTTTTCGGTACTTAAACATAAAAACAAAAACAAATTAAAATAAAAATTTTTACATAAACAAAATAAAAATAAATAAATAAACATTCTTCATTTTCTTTACGGCCACATGCCGATCAAAATAAACATAAAATAATAATAATAATAATAATAATAATAATAATAAATAAAAAAAAAAAACAAACCCTTCATTTTTTTTTTCTCGGCCATACGCCGATCTTACTTACTCGCCTCTTCCATCGTTTTCTTCTTCTTTTTATCACCCTAGGCGACTCTTGACACCCCTACCCTTGTGTTTTCGTTGAGAGCGACGACTCCCCGCTGACTATCAAAGGCCAAGAACGACGTATCTCCAAATCGGGCCATGGAGGTGGTCTTCCGTTTAACTTCTTTATTTTCGGCCTTCAGTGCGCCTATTTCTGCTCGCACATCCTTGTACATGCGCTAAAGCAGAGAGAGTTGGATGTTGACCTGATGGAGCTCACTCGTCCTATTCTGCAATCGATGAGCCAATTTTGTGACTGCCGTCACCGTCTCCATACAAGACGTCAGTGTGAAATGATTGACTTCAATGTCTGATTGGGCTGCCATGCTTTGCTCAATCGACATCATAGGAAGGTTAGGAAGAGGAATGACAGGAAGAGTAAGAGTCGAGGCACTCAGCCCAGCAGCGCTTACAGGATCATTCAAGTCTAAAAACAGAATGAGGAAACGAGATAAGGAAGCCATGGTTTAGCGGTGAGAGGTATAAAAGAAATGAGTTGCGAGGAAATAGAAAAGAGTGGTGAATAATAGATAGAAGAGAATGGTGAATAAGAAAATAGAAGTGTGTGTGCTTAAAAAGAAGGCAAAAGAGAAGAAGACAAAGAGGAAGAGGGAGCCAAGGCGCGTCCAAATTGAGGCCTGCTTTTGTTGGCCAATGACGCAAAAGCGAGGACGCGTGTCCGACGCGATTTTCGACGGAAACGAGAGAGGCGTGCGAATCATATATTTATGTATATATATATATATGTTTTGAATTGTATAGATGCTATTTATCACTATCATTTTCCTCCTCCTCCTCCAGATTCTAACCTATGATTTCCTTTTGATAATGTCATAGGGGGAGAAAATATACGATTATTATATATTATGGTATTATTTTCAAACTAATCTGATGTTATGTATTTATAATTTAATATCTTAGTCTCATATCATGTCTCTAATTAAAACTTATTTATTATACATGTGATAACCTATGTATTTAGAAATGAATTCAGGGAGCATGACTTGAGGGGGAGCCTTTCTTACTCCCAAATCAAATCAAAACATTAGAAAATATACGATGTTATGTATTATTGTATTATTTTAAACTAATATGATGTTATTTATTTATAGTTTGATATCTTAGTCTCATATCATGTCTCTAATTAAAGCTTATTTATTATACATATGCTAACCTATATATTTAGAAATGAATTCAGGGAGCATGACTTGAAGGGGAGCCTTTCTTACTCCCAAATCAAATCAAAACACCATTGTGTGCCATCATAAAAAAGGGGGAGATTGTTAGACTTATTTATTTTGATGATTTATTTAATTATATTTTAATTTATTTCAAAGAGAAAAATAGAATTCAAAATTTATTTTGATGATTTATTTAATTATATTTTAAATCCAAAATTTATTTTGATGATTTATTTAATTATGTTTTAATTTATTTGAAAGAAAAAAATATAATCAAAATTTATTTTGTCCCATTATTTCTCACCTAAACCTTTATCCTAAATGTTGTTAGAATGTATTTAATATTTGATTAAATCAGGAGTTTAAACAGCACAAAACAAATGTTCAAAATATTCAAGTGGAAGATATTCAAATTAGTAATGATGGAGGGAAAGATATTCAAATTAGTAATGATAGAGTTACAACGGCTATAAATTCAAATGAATTGTTCAAAAGGTTCAAAAGATTCAAGTGGAAGATATTCAAATTTGTAATGATGGAGGGAAAGATATTCAAATTAGTAATGATGGAGTTACAACGCTATAAATTCAAATGAATAGTTCAAAAGGTTCAAAAGGTTAGTGGAAGATATTCAAATTAATAATGATGGAGTTGCAACGGCTATAAATTCAAATGAATAGTTCAAAAGGTTCAAGTGGAAAATATTCAAATTAGTAATGATGACTACAACGGCTATAAACGGTTATAATTTTCATTATATATACCAAAGCCTCTAATGTAAAACAAGTTACAAAAAAAATCTGAAAATATTCTTTAATCTATAATCACTCACATCTATTCTCTGAAAAATACTCTGAGAAGTATTCTTCAATTTTTGTTTACATCCTCTCTCAGAAATTATACACTGAGCCTTATAGTTTTAAGCCTATCTTTCTTGTGTGAGGTTTACAGTAAAATCAAAACTTCATTTTTATATCTATCTTTGAGAGATAATTCTTGTAACTTTCTATGAAAGCAAAAACACATTCTTTTCAACCTTGTAAGAGTGTAGTACACTCAGTGTTCTTGACTTAGAAAGTCTGTGTAAAATCCGTGGAGGATTGGTCCATTTGTAAAGAGGTTGCTAGCACCCCCGTGAAGCTAGAGCATAGTGAAAAATCGCAAGTGAAGCTTGAGGAGTGGACGTAGGCCGAGTTGAAGCCGAACCAGTATAAATTTATTTGCCTCTTTCTCCCTTATCTCTTTATTTTATTTAAATTGTTATAGCTATATTTCACATTTTCACTAAGTTGAAATCATTAACTGACATAGTTGTTAGAACACTTGTTTTTAATTATTTTTATTTCATTAACTATATTTATCTATTGTGCTAGTCATAATTTTTATTAGGGTATTATTAATTTTTAATTGTAAAAACTTAATTCACCCTCCCTCTTAGGTTGTCTTTTGGGTAACAATAACTCACATATTGACTCAAATTTGAACCCCAATACATGGTTTTGAAAACTGGACCGGACCGGACCAGACCGAACCGACCTATTCGAACGGTTGAACCGTCGACCGATCAGGATTCCGGTCCGGATTAACCCTCTAAACCGTTCGAAGGTAGAAATCAGCCCATTCAAATAGAGCTGGGAACATCGGCGGTTGAACTGGGGAACCGGTTGACCCGGAGACGGTTCGTTGGGTTGTTGAAATGGAAAATTTTGATTTTTTTTTTTTATTTCTTCTAACTTTTTTTTATTCTTATTATATGTAAGAATATAAGAAAATTTTAATTGGAAACTTTCTTTCAAGGGTCTTCTCTTGTGAAGAATCTCATTAAGAACTTGAAATTATTGTGAAAGTTTCTATCTATTTATAAGAATAAAATTCTTCTAAAAAAACTCAAGAAATTCATGTGAGATTTAATCAAATGTATTGGGAGGAGACTTGAAATTTTAATATCCCTCCAAAATTTTTGTTCTTCTTTCAGTCAAATTATTTGAATTAAAATCGTATGCAGGGATTATTGAAAATTTGATTTCCTTTTCCAAAATTAAAATTAATAATATTTTAAAATATATTATTATATTTTTTAGTAAAAAAATATTAGAAGAAATATTTAAGATAATTTAATATTTTTAATTTATAATTTTATTACTTATAATTTTATTTAAATATAATTTTAATATATTTATTACGTCACGGTTTGATTCCGGTTCAACTTGATGGTCGAACTGGTGACCTGTCCACTCAATCATTTTTTTAATTCGTTCATCGGTCCAATTTTTAAAGGGTAATGCTATAGTGTGCAACTTACACCTTACATCTTTTTGTGTTCACTTACACTTTACACTTACACCTTTTTTACCTTGCACTTACACCTTTTGTGTAAGTGGCACATGGTGTGCAACTTATACATTTCATTTATACCTTCCACTTACACTTACACCTTACACTTACACCTTACACTTACACATTTTGTGTTAGTGGCACATGGTGTGCAACCCACTTACACCTTTTGTGGGTTGCACACCTAAGAAAACTCCATTTTTAAAACCTTACCTTAATATAATAATATATTGAAATTTAAAGGACCATTATTAGCGTGTAGCATATAGGCCCTAGTAGGTAATACACTAGCTAATGTGATATTTTTTATTTAGTTGGTGTTTGAGGTACACTAAAAAAGTATATTTTTTTTTATATACATCTACTTATTTAGGTTGCATTTATCAACATCTCATTTTTACCTTTCTATTCACTTTTTCTACTTTTCTATACATTTTTTTTTTTATAAAAAGTTACGGAGTACATTTATTTAGAATATCTCAAACCATCCTTAATTTTGAACAAAGTTAAGTTTAAGAGTAAATAAGAAAACTTAAAACATAAAGAGTTGAAGTGAAAAAAATAAATAAATTCAAGAGCTAGGGTGAAAAAATTATTAAATATATATATATATATATATATAATATAATATAATATATCCAAAATTTGAAATCTAACTAATTCAATTATAGAATCGAATATAATCCTTGCTCATAAAGTGACCCTCATTGAAGATGTGCATCGCAAAAAATTGAATTGAAAAATATTTCAAAGCTCTAGAGTATGCTCTAATAACACGGCAGTTGTGTGGGACTTATCTTAATATTTTGGCTTGATTTTTTTGTTTTTAAAACTTGCCAACTGAATAAAACTGTTAAAAACTTTATTTTTAGAACTTTAAAAATTGAGTTCGATTATATAATTTTATTTTGTGCACGTACAAAAACTGATTTGAGATAGAGCACGGGAACAACTTTTTGAAGTTACAGTGACAGTTGTATGTATATTGAGATGGATGACAGTTAACATTGTGAAGCCGCGTAACGAACACGTGGCGGCTAGTCATTGCCTGTATGTTGCCCTACAATTGGATTCGAACGCGTTTGGTCTCCAATAATCCTTTTTCGTTTGTTTTTTGTTTCCAAGTTTTCTCAAACTTTTTGTGAACCCTTTTCTGTCTCTCTCTCTCACTCACTCTCAAAAGATTTGCATTATTAATGAGATGATAAAAACACTTGTAGCATCAATGCTAGTGACAAAAGCCCGTGACAATGGCTCCATTATTAATTTCTCCATGGATTTGAGGGTATTTTTGGAAATCAAGATATAAATTTAGAAATTTATGCTCAGAATTTATTTGTAATTTTTAACATAAAATTTAAATTTATTCTATATATAAATCTCAAAATAAATTCATTCAATCTACACAACACATCTGTATTTTCAAAAAAAATAGTACCCATTTTCTAGAGAATAATGTTACATCTACTTAAAATTTTGTTAATAATCCTACTAAAAGTATCTATGTTCAAATATCATTGAAGATTTAAATATTGTTATTTTTTGATGACTAATCACATTGGGCCATTTATATTTTTAATAAGACTTTTAGTAAGATTATTAGTATGTGTAGATTAAATTATTCCTTTTGGAATCATAATACTCACCTATTTTGATTAGATTTGACAATTGTTTTTAAAAAATTTTTGTCAACTTTTTTTTATCATCAATGATTTTCTTAGAAAAGATTTTACTACAAGATCGACTTAAAAAGTTAAAAAGACAAAAATAAATAAAACACTTTCTTTTTTGTTGGCTTTTTTAGATTAAACTGACCCGAATAAAAAATTGACATAATTTTTTAAAAAGTGCAAGATAAAAATTTAAAAAAAAAAAAAAAGCCACATACAATAACAAAACAATTAATATTTAAAATAAAGCTCACTAAAATATCCTGATATAAACAAGTGAACTACCACATCTACAAGATATAATTTGTGGCATTTGTGTGTTTTTATGATATTATTCAACAATTAATACTACAGTTTAATTGCATTAATTTGTTGGGAAAATATTCTTACAAACCACGAAATTTGAGTAAAAAACAATTCCCAAAAAATGAAAATAAGAAATGAAAAAGATAACTAAACAAACCCTTAACTTTTGCCTTAAGATGGACTGAAATAAATAAATAAATTAAGTTTGAAAAAAGCTAACTAAAAATAAAAAAATTACTCTTAGAATGGTTTGTATGGTATGCACTTCATAATTTTTTTACAAAATTTCGTAACATACAAAAAAAAAAATGTCAAAACAAAAATCACAGAGTCTCATAACAAAAATAAAAAAAGCATCATAATTATACCATTCATAACTTTGGAGTGCTTGCCATAAATTTACTATTTGTTACTTTTCTACAAAATATTATAACACATAATAAACATTCATAAATTTCATCACAAAAAATTGTAATTTTCTTACCATGTGCACATTTTTTTGAAATGCCTTTTCTATCTAGTAATATATATGCTTTCCTAGTTCTCTTAAAAAAAAAAAAAAAAAAAGAAAAACCTGAAGTTATTTACTTTGAATTCGCCGCAATAGAGCATATTTTTACCGGATTTTTTTTTATAAATGGGTATTAAGTTGGAAGTTGAAAATAATATCAAATTATCGATTGTTTGGGGTGTCCTAAATAAGTGCACTTTTTATTTTTTAGACCAAAAAATTGAGGAAAAAAATATAGATATTTGGGTTAACTTTTTGACTTTTTATGAAAAAATGTGTATTAAAAAATTGTATAAATTAGAGTGTAGGAGAAAATTAGGATTGGAAATTGTACAGTCGTAATTTTTGACTTTTGGTGAATAGTATAACTTTTTAACTTTTTGTGTAACTTTTTTATTTTTTGATTTTTTTTAACTTGTCAAACTTGCTATGCACATTTAATTTAACATATTTTTATTAATTTTTGTATATTCTTTACACATAATATAATTACCCAATAAATGTATAAACACTGTATGGTCTCATGCACGCCGTGTTAGTGAGTCACCTTGGGTTTTAAAGCTCATTGTCACTAACTTGAGTTTTGTCTTATTATTGTTCTTCAAAGATTTGTGGTTTCACATTTTAATTATTAATTTTTTTTTGAAGAACATACACCTTAAATTTTTTATTCTATTTTAATTAATAACTTGTCAATTACGTAAATTTGATTTCATTTGGGTTGGGTAAATATTATGGAATAATTGCAAAAAAATGAGATCTATGCAAAGTGAGAGAGAAAGGGAAATTGTAGTTTTGTAATTTTATAAAAGATTTTCACTTATTTGCAATTCCTAGTAACTTTTTATAACTAGTTTTTTTTTTTTTTTTTAAAAAAAATTAACAATTGTTCTAACTATTATTTCAACAACAATACTACCAAAACGACTAAAAAAATCGAATGTGATAAATATTAATAAAAGTAACTTATCACTTTAATAAAATGACAAAAGATATTTTTTTTAAAAATGATTGAGTTTTTCTCATGTTGAGATCTCAATATGAGAAAACTTGAGGGGTTTATAGAGGTCACTATAGGTTCCGTTTCGATAATCCGAATAATTTATTTTGTAGGACCCTCAATATATATTATTCATGAAAAAAGTTAGTTCGATCCAATAACCGTAAATTTTTTATTTTATCTCATTAGTAATGATATTTATATAATTAATAGTCAATTTGATAAATTTTTTGTTTTAAAGTGATAGGCCCATCATGTTACCAAATCATCCTGTAATTTTTTTTTGTGTGCATATTTTACTATTTATATAATATCACTCCAATATAAATAGTAGTTCACTCTAATTATATAGATTTAATTTAATAAGATGAACGATTTAAATTATGAGTGCGAAACGTGTAGTCATTCAACTATATTGTAGAATCAACAAAACTACGAACACAAAATTAATCATAAAATTAACTACATAAAATAATTTTAACCATACAATTTTACTGAGAAATTTTTATTTTTGAGAAGCCAATTCCTTCTTGTTATTATATGCACAAAAGCTGAAAATCAGTGTGATTCCGCGTCTAATGAATGAACTACATTCAAATGATTTCAAAATCAGACTCGTGAACCTATCAATATTTTGTAATTTAGTCCTCACCTGTTGGCCTTTAGGCTTTGTTTGGTTGTGGTTACACAATTAATTTATTAACTAAAAAAACTTTTTTTTGTTTAAAAAAAATCTTAGTTCATTGGACAAACCTATTTCCTACCAAAATCCCATTTTAAAAGCTCTAAAATATCATTAAAATATATACGAAATAAATTATTTTTAAAAAAAATTTATTTAAACAAGTTAAGAGTTAGAAACGATCTATTCAGAGATGTAGAGCAACTTGTGTTGGACAAATGGTCTCCATGTGGCCAGGACTCTGCGCTACCAACACTTGTGTTTTTAAATTGGTCATACAGATCCTCAAACCTCTCTCTCTCTCTCTCTCTCTCTCTCTATGAGACGCATACACACACGTCAGTCACAACACTGAAAGTAAGTACCTTTATAAGCAATTGCACCATGTGTCACTTACATAAAAAATATAAGTGTAAGGTGTAAATATAAGTATAAATATAAGGTGTAAGTGTAAGGTGTAAGGTGTAAATGGGTTGCATATGGTGTGCAACCTCAAAAAAGGTGTAAGTGTAAGGTTTAATTTTTCACAAAAAGTGTAAGTGTAAGGTCTACGTGTAAGGTATAAAGTGTAAGGTGTAAATTACACACCATAACTAAATCCATATTTTAGATGTTGTGTTGTGTTAGAAATTTTTGTGTGGCTTGGAAAGATACAAGTATTAACAATTAGAGTAAAATCTCTACTTACTAAAATGCCTATTTAGTCATTCAATTGTACTAGGAATACAAAAAAAAAAAAATTACACAATGGGATGCAAATAGTAGACAAAGCGGTGAGATTTATATAATTCTTATCATTTGTCTCTCACATTATGTTTATTTTTATATATTCTTGGACTTTTTGCTTCGCATTTTACCACTAAATCATGTGTGAAAAACTAAGAGAGTGTCTCTTTTTCTTTCTTTTTTTTTGTTTTTTTTGAATGGGAGTAAAATTCATTATGGATAAGCCAAATAGCACTTACAATGAACTCTATATCTACACAAATAGAACTTACTCTAAATAAATGAAAAATGAGCAAAGAGGCACACAGACAAAGTCATAATAGTATCAAAGACATGATCATCCAAAATCCTAACCCGTACTGCAACGTAGAAGCAATCATGAGAGATCATAAGAGTCTCTTTTTGTTTAACAGATATCAACCACTCTCTCGTATCCAAATTGAAAAGGGAGAGGATTCTCACCTATGTATCCACTATGTCGTATCATGGATCCCAACAATATCTCTAGTCCACTGTGTGAATAAAAAGTGATACTCTTCCAATTAAAAATAGTTAGAAAGATTGAGAATTATCTTGTCGTAATTCCTTGAGTTTATAACAATGCTAGTCATACATTTCAGACGATAAAGCCCACTCTAAAGATGTTGCTCTATTCACATTAATTCATTTATAATTTTTATGATTAATTTTGTGATCGATTCCACATCCATATAATATTACTGTAATAATATTGATATACATGTTTCTTTTGGCATTGGACCATAGTTTAATGTCTGTAAACAGTGTGTGGAAAACTAGGAGTATCTCCTATTTTTGTAATAGCATTACAGATTGAAAGTTTGAAACATGCTCAGAGAAGTGGAGATTCATTTTGTGATTATTATGTCTAGGATTGAGTTTATAATATAATTATTGTACGGGAAAGAAATTCACCTTCTCGTATAATCCTGTTGATCAAGTCTGCGCTCCTCCGTACGACGTTGCTTTATCACCTGAAAACACAAACGTGAGCTAGCCGGCGGGTGTGTGCCAGAAACCTTTTCGATGCCTAAGTCAGTAAGCTTGACAAATAGACAAAAGCTCTGTGTATTCAGAAAACAAAGTTGTGTTACCTCTCCATAGGTGATATTGGTGAGCTTTTATAGGTTCCGTGTGGCACAATCCAAGTAGGACTCTTACTACTCCATGTAGAGTCCTGCTAGGATTCATACTCTTGAAGGATAATGCTTATCCTCCAACACCCTCTTCACTGCTTTAACCAAGTGAGATGGTTTTGCCATGGCCGAACTACTATACAACCGAGCTAAACATGACTATGCTTAGCCACAGAATAGGCCGAACTATCCTTAGTTCAGCTCCTCCTTTACTGCTCTTACTCCGGCTTCTCATGCTCAACCATTGTGTGGTTTAGACCGAGCTAACATGTAATAACCGGTCCAACGCTAAGACCGGTATAACTTCAATCTTCCTCCGAACCGGACTAACTTTCCGGGCTTGGAACCGGACTAACTCCGAGGCACCTACACAACCGGAGTAACTCATACGGCCATGTTACTCAGCCCTTCGCAGTGCAGCCCAAAACGGCTCATTACTTAACTTGGCCCAATTTATCCATATAAATTACCCTCTCAATTGCCCCTTAATTCTATCTGCGCAGCATGATAAGGATTACCTGATTATAAACCGAGCTAAAGTTTAGCCTATCCAGCCGAGCTAAAATAACTATTTAGCTTTTCCAGCCGGGCTAACACTAATCTTTAGAGCCGAGCCACACTTAAGCCGAACTATCCTTATCCGGTCAAAGTGTCGCTTCAATCACAGAAACTGAAACGCTTCCCTTTCCAATGACACGTGGCAGGTTCTGATTGGTCTTTCACAAATTGCCACGCTACCAGTACTCAAAAAATTTGAACAGTTCCCGCCATTAACTCTGTATCAAAACAAAAACCCTTTCGTATATCAAATCATTTCCCTTACTATTCAGCCTCTTCTCTCTCTGAACTTCCATTGCTTTTCCATCCTGCAACTCTTGAAGCTTGTGTTCTTCGTTGGTGCTGTTGCTCCTATCTCCAGTTTCATCTTCTTCCTCTGGTAAGCTTCTGTTTTTGTTTTTCTTCTTTCTGTTTTCGTTTAATCCATTGTAGTTTGTTTCGCGTGTTTTCGCAAAACACATTTCTGTTTTTACTTTCCATTGGTCTTGTATCTTCTGAAAAAAAATCTTCATAAGAACACTATGAATATTACGAAGCAACCAGTAGAACGTAGTTTTGATCCATAAACTTCTCCCAACCGGACTAAGAAACTGTTTATGCTGTATGTAGACCTTATTAAGTCATAACCGAACTAGAACTTGCGAACATACTAGTAATTTAAGTCATTATCTTCCGATTGACCTTAGCCGAGACAATAGCACTAAACTAAGTTTTGAACTTAGCATTTTAGAAGCTTTGACCTTCAACCGAGCTAAATCTTTGGGGCTAAGCCAGCTTTCTTAGTGTCTAAACCGAACTCAGAAAGCTGCCCCTAGAGGCTTAACCGAAGCAACAAACCCCGAGTTCAAATTGAGAAAACCTTCTTGCTCAAACCGAGCTATCAAACCCTCTGCTAGACCGTGCTAACAAGCATATTGTTAGAACTGAGATAAGCTTGTAGCATCCCCTAGCCGAAGTAGGAGTTCTTTATCTTTGTTTTGTTTTTACAGCACGGTCAACGATCTGTGCTTAACACCTTGTTTTCCACTTTGCAGACTTTGGTTGCCAGGCACTCCATCTTGCTCAACCGAGCCATCGAGCACACGCTTTTTCAACCAAGTAATTTATTCATAATTTATAAAATAAATGGGGAAGTATAGGTTTTGGTAGAAACCCCTGTGAGGCCTTACCAATTCGAAAGGACTATAAGATACCGACGACGCACCTTACCCTAGCCAAACCAAATACCATTCCATAGGGAATGAAGGCTTTGTACCCTTTACCTGCTTTCAATAATAGAAACCGACTAAGATTCCAGCAACAACCCTTAATTTGTGAGTTTCTTAGGCAAACCAGACTATGCCCAACCCAACTCTCCACCAACTCTTACCGAATCATAATGGGAATAGCCGAACTAAATCGCCAAGCCGGTCTAAACCTCGGTCTGGCCGAACTGTTCCACCAATATTCCTTAGGTTCAAAAGAGGATGGGTGGGTATACTATTTAAGAATACGCCGCCGACGTGAAAAAATAATTAAGGATACACCGGATAAAGACTTAAACGACGACGATTTTTTATAGGTCTCTGGGAATTTTGAAGATCATCAAGCCCAGATTCCTGGCCGACGTATAAATTGGAATAAAGGGATACCTGGTATAGTTACTTCGGTTTTCCATGCATTCTTATTTTTTACTTCGGTTTCTAATTTTAGACCGGACTAACAGTTGTCTTCTTCATGCAGACTCAGCCCATATACACTCATTATACAGCCACCCCAACCTCGGTACTCTACGTGCCGCACTACGGATTGAAGAAAGAAGTTGGGCTAAACTCCTCAGCTTTGAGCCGACATACCGATACACCGGTCGACGAAAAGCGAGAGTGACCGACTTCCTTTTAGAAGACGCGCCAGAACCGGACACTTCCTTGCCCCAGATCAACCTAGTGCCTCTCACCGCCGAACAATAGATGGCAAAGAGGAGCAGGCTGAAGGCCCTTTTGACCGCAACAACTCCAGCCGATGTACAACCAACCGGCCAAACCACTGAGACCGTGGTGGCCCTTCAATCCCAACGGCCGTCGTCATCTCGCCCAAGCAAACGTGCTCGGAATATCCAAACCAAGCAACGGCTTGTGGGCCGAAGGCAGATTATGTGCCACCAAGCCCTCAAGCCTTCGACCAGCGGAACCGGTCAGGCAAATCGCCTCCTCCTCCAAATGGGTTCCTGAACTGACCTTCCAGGACCGAGCTATCATGGATTCTGATTCGGTGGTCACTGAGAAGGACCACTTGATGGCTTTCAACTTAGCCAAGAGTGTGTGCCTTCCCAAGGACATAGAGCACCATTACAAGCAGCTCAACACCGAACTAAAGTCCATTCGATCTTCAACCAAGTCCATGATCCTGGTAAATAGCTAACTTTTTCTCCGTAATTCTTCCAACTTTCAGTTCGGCTAAAGGAAAACTTATTACTCTTTTGCAGGCCATCCAGAAAAACAATGTTATCCACAGGAGAGTGATGGAACTCAGAAGAAACACAAGGGAAGCCATGGCTGAGGCCGAAGCAAAGACGGCCGAGCTAGAAGAGGCCAAAAAACAAATGGCCGAACTACAAGCAAAGAACGGTCGACTGACCGGTCTAGTGAATTCAGCCGAAGCAGAGAAACAAAAGGCTGCCATAGAGCTGAAAGATAAATATTTGTGCGAACTGGCGAAGATTGAGAAGAAGAAAAATGCCAAGATAACTCAGCTCAAGGAAGGCATCAAAGGAGCCGAAAAGAAAGGCTTCAAGAAGGCTGAGGAGGGCTACACTCAACAGTGTGAAGCCGCCAAAGACCTCTTTTTTAAGTGCGGCTGGAGGGCAGCGGTGGAGAAGCTCAGTTGCGGTCCTGAGACCGAAGCCTACCACTCCGGCCTACTGCATACCGAGCTCCCTGGTGTAACGCGTCCGCGGGGGACCTCGCTACAGTTCGGACTCCCTTTGTTCGTTGCGGTTCTTAATCTGAACCAAAGAGTCCAACTCTGGCAAATCGTTTTGAGAAAAACAAATTTTGAAAAGAAGTGCCAAACATGGACTGCTTTGCCAGATACAGAGTCGCCACCTAAATATCTTATTTTGGGAAATTTAGGAAACCCTGACTCGGTGCCAAAGGCCACATGTCCGTCATCACCAAAGTTACCTCGGCTCGGGAACTTGGGTACGATCGGGGAAGGTCAGCTATGAGCACCCCCTTTCGCCCGGTCCGAAGACCGGCCTCTACTAACCATGATATCCGATTTTGAAAACGTTATGTGTTCTTGTTCCGGTTATTAGCCTAGAATTACTATGTTATGCGCACATCAAACAAGTATAGACTAGATTGTCCAATTTGAAAACAAGCGTTGCATATCCATTTGTTTTGAAAATGCTTTGGAATTTGCTACTCGCAAGTAGGCTAAAACACGGATTTCAACGAGTTTTTCCAACTCAAACAATCCAACCTTCACTCACAGGCAATCAAGCAGTTATCTCACATAAGCAGCTAGCCTCATGGTAATCATGCTGTTATGGCAACATTCACACGCATGCGATATGCTAAAGCGTAAATACTTACATCGTACTCCGTGCCAAAACAATAAATTGGTTAGCGAACATGCATGTCCTAGTTCATGTTAAGCGGCTAATGCAACACATACAGGATGCGATTAGGATAGGCTCGGCAAATCCTAAAGTGGCATGTGAAGTGCTACAACTATCACGTATTCAATTTGGAATTGAAAACACAATGCAATTTGTATGATGTATCGAGCCCGGTGCATGCAAGACAAATGCATGGATGCACGCATGCTATCATACTATTATGCTAATTTAAATATGCCCTAATCTACCATCACAAGCAGGTAAATAAAATGGAGAAAGAAGTGGAGGTTGGAAGACATACACACCACTCACACTTATTACAGATTCGCCCTCGCCCAGAGGGACTAAAAGAATAATACAAGTTAATTAACTACGCAAGCTAATTAATAATTACAAATTGCCTAATTAATTAACAACTAACTAGACTAGGAAAAACAGTAAATCGCCTCGGGAGGAGAGCCTGATGCAATGCATGCTCGGGTCTTGCCCGGAATTGCGCTACCATGCATAGACTGCCTCTGTTTTCCCTGCTATGCCCTTCTGCAGACTGCCAAAATCTCAGAGATGCTTCTTCAGATACTGGGGATCACCACCGGCTGAGTAGAATAGCCACCGGCAGTGAATAGTGGTCATCGGCACAATATGCATCCATCGGCTGATGATGTACTGCCGGTCGGCACTGAATACTGCCGGTTGGCAAAGAATGCCTACAAAACCTGCAACTCACAGCAGCAGAGGGCAGAACTTGCATGGCAATACAATTCAAGCAATGTATGCACCAATCATGCCCCTTATCATGTTTGTGACTCAAAGGGGCATGTGCCTCGATTCTCGGACCATCAATCACGCATTTCCATGCATGATGGCCCAAAGAATCAAGCATGCACTTTCATGTCAAATGAAATGCAAACTGAACAAACAAATCAAGACCCAATTCCTATCACCAAATCAAAGAACAAGGCATGCATGCAAGATGCAATGCAACCTAGGCATGCAAGCTAAGGATGCAACATGGCATGGCAAGACACTTATGCAAGCATACAAGCAAACATGAGGCAATGTAAACTAATGAAAAGATGGACTTAAACATGATTTAGGCAGCTCTAAATGGGCCTAAAACAGTGGCCAAAATGCCCAAAAATGAAGGCTAAACACACATGTACATGTGCACATATTATGGTCCAAACCTTAAGCATTAAACAAGCAACTTTCAAGCACACTTAAAAGAGGCTATCATGGACAATTAGCATGCAACATAAGCTCTGAAAATCATGCTAGAATGTGGTGCCAAACCAACTCAAATGAAGCAAACATTAGCATGCAAATAGTCCAAATTCTTGAAGTAAGTCAAGGAGGCTTAAACCATGGCTAAGCCAACCAAGCCTCACAAGGCCAAGAAGGCTTAAAACAAGTTCAAGGCAGTCCTTGAATATGCAAAGGGGACCCTTAGATGGCATCTAAATGGCTCAAATTCAATAGCATGCATAATGGCTAAAACATGGAGCATACAACACAAGCTTTTGAAGCATCAAAGAGGTGTCCAAGGCAAGCATACAAGCACACCAAAGGGACTGAAATGACATGCTAAGTGGTTCCAAACCACTAAATTAATGCAAGCAATGCATGCTACACATTCACCTACTTGAAGCATACAAGCCATAATACAAAGGAGCTACATAATGCATGTCAAGATCGACTCAAACAATTATGGACAGACCTTAAACATGGTAAAATAAGCACAAAACCTTCACAAGGCTAAACCTAAAATATGCTAGAACAAAGGCTAACAACCTAAGGCATATTAAGGCAATAACAAGGCATTACATGGTAGGTATGCTAAGCATGCATGGTGTGCCAAAACCAACTTAAAATCATGTTACATTATGACAATATAAGCATGAAAAACAGCCAAGACATGATCAACAAAAGCCTAAGCTAGATGCTCCCTTAAGAGATCAAGAATGGTCCTTTTCAAGGACAACAAGGAGAGGGGTGGCCCTCCCCTTCTTGAGACTTCAAGGCACCATCTTCACCACTGAAATCCCTCAAGATTTCAGTGGTGAAGAGGCCCAAACACCAAAGTCCCGAAACTTGCACAAAATAGCACAAAAAGGATCCTTACAAGGCTTAAGAGGGGTCAAACTCCTCCAAACCACAAAACACCCTTAACAAACAATCAAGAGGGCTTAAAAACAGAACTTTTTTATGTTATACACTAAGCACAAAAACAGTTCTAAGATAGGTAGAAAAGCAATGCAAAAATGGGGAATAAAAGGGAAGTTTCTTACCCTTGAAGACCACCTTCACAAGCAATGCTCCAACAACCTTCCTTGGCTTAAATCCAGCTCCAAAACCCTAAAACAACCCTCCAAGGGTCTCAAGTCCAAGAGATGGTGTGTTGGTGTGTGTTTGTGAGCAAAAGTAGGACCAAACACACACTTATAGAGATAGAATATATATCTAACCCTAACCCTAGAACTCAAGCTTTACAAAAGCTGTCTAAAATGTCCAACAAGAGTCTAACCCTTGGCCAAAGAGAAGAAGCTCTCCTATATAGGCAATTCCCTCTTGTAAGGCTTACAAAACAAGCTATTCAAGAGGGAAATCCCCCCATACACGTGTATGGAGGGGAATGGGGTGGGTGCCAGCTATCACAGCTGGCACAAAATATCTACAAAAAGTAGATGAACAATAGTCGGCTGGCCAAAATTGTCATTTTGACAAAATTGATGGCCGGTCGGCCAAAAAGAGTGCCGGCCGGCAATATACATTGCCGGTGGACACAAACAACTGCCGGTGGCCTCTAGCCATGGCCGGTGATGTGTGGGGATGCCTCACAAGGCATTCCCTGCCCCACCAAGGCAAAACACAAGTGTTTGGTGCAAAACCAGACACAAAACGGTCGAGTTCGGAGATCCTGAGGCAAGGCGCGTAGCCGAGACCTCCAGGAACTCTAAACGAACACAAACATGGATGATCACCGAGTGTTCAAACGGTGACGTCCAAGTCTTGAGGACGGTCAAAAATGGGGTGTCTACACTTGGCGGAGTATGCTGCTACCCTTCAGTAGCAATTTCTAGAAGGTGAAGGTTCAGGCTCTGGCGAAGATTCTGATTCTGAGGATACTCCGGTTGGTAATGCGGACCAGTCAGGTCGAGTGGAGTCCACGGTGGAAGACCTAACCATTGAATAACCAGGTGAAACCGTACTTCAGACCGAAACAACTCCTGTGACTGTAACCGAGCTACCGCCTGAGACCGGTCTTCGTGCAGATGCTGATGTAGAATTTGATGCCGAAATTGATGACCTTTTCAACTGATTATCTTTTTTTCTTTCTTCTTTTTGTTTGAAACTTGTAACCGGGTTGCGGCCCCTCAGTTGTACTTTGTTTTGCACTTTAATGAAAAAATCTTTTTCTGTGCTCCAGCTCTTATTTCGGTCTTGTTCTGTATGTTTGTACTTGTAATGAATTGTCAATGTCTACTATTGCTCCAACTGTTATTCCGGTTTGCATGCTTGCTTTCCTAACTGCTATTTGAAATATTTCTGGGCCGACATACCGTATTCCGGTTTTAGCTATCTAGCTTACTAGCCAACCACTCTTTAGGTGATGTCCTTACTTCGGCTAAAGAGTACCCAAAGTTGGTTTAATCCAGCCAACCACTCTTCAGCCACCTTTACTTCGACTGAAGAGTACAAAGAGTTGGTTTAATCCAGCCAACCACTCTTCAGCCATGAACTTACTTCGGCTGAAGAGTACAAAGAGTTGGTTTAATCCAGCCAACCACTCTTCAGCCATGAACTTACTTCGACTGAAGAGTACAAAGAGTTGGTTTAATCCAGCCAACCACTCTTCAGCCACCTTTACTTCGGCTGAAGAGTACAAAGAGTTGGTTTAATCCAGCCAACCACTCTTTAGCCACCTTTACTTCGGCTGAAAAGTACAAAGAATTGGTTTAGTCCAGCCAACCACTCTTCAGCCATAAACTTACTTCGGCTGAAGAGTACAAAGAGTTGGTTTATTCCAGCCAACCACTCTTCAGCCATACACTTACTTTGGCTGAAAAGTAAGAGTTGGTTTAATCCAGCCAACCTCTAAGTTGGTTTTTCCAGTCAACTTAGAATATAGTGTTTGGTTATTCCGACCAAACATCCTGCAGCCTGGATCCTTATCCTGGGCTTAGGAGGGGTGTTGGTTTAATCCAGCCAACCTGTAAGTTGGTTTTTCCAGCCAACTTAGAATATAGTGTTTGGTTATTCCGACCAAACGTCCTGCAGCCTGGATCCTTATCCTGGGCTTAGGAAGAGTGCATAGTTGGTTATTCCGGCCAACTATGTGTATGATGCTCCTAACTTACTAAAGCTACTTTCTACTAAAAACAATTATGCTAAAAAAGAATCGACTTGTTTTATTGAGAAAGTAAAAAATTACATATACTTAAAAAAAAAGAAAAGAAAAAAAAAACTAGAAATAAAACAACTTGAGATTGGCAGTGTTCCACGGCCTGGGAACTGCTTTGCCGTCATTATCTTCCAAGTGGTATGCCCCTTTGCCTGCTAATCCAACCACCTTGTAAGGTCCTTCCCAATTAGGCCCCAACTTGCCATCTCCTGGAACCAAGGTGTTTCCCATCACTTTGCGTAGCACCCAATCTCCGATCTTGAATTGCCTTGGATGTACTGTTTTGTTATACTTTCTGGACAACTCTTGTTGGTAGGAGGCGATGTGGACCAATGCACTGTCTCTTCTTTCTTCCGCAAGGTCAAGCTCCAATGCTATGGCTTTGCCATTTAAGTTTGGATCAAAGTTTTCGCTTCGAATTGTGGGGAGGCCAACTTCTAATGGGATGACTGCTTCCATGCCATAAGCTAAGGAGAATGGAGTTTCTCCTGTTGATCGTCGAGGCGTGGTGCGGTAAGCCCATAAAACATGAGGGAGCTCTTCTGCCCACTTGTCTTTCGCTCTTTCTAACATTTTCTTCAATCCATCTAAGACTACCTTGTTTGATGCCTCTGCCTGACCATTCGCTTGGGGATATGCCGGTGTAGAATTGTAGAACTCTATCTTGTACTCTTCACAAAAGCCTCTGAAAATCCTACCGTCGAACTGAGTGCCGTTGTCCGAGATTAATGCCTTTGGTATGCCAAATCGAGTGATGATATTCTGCCAGACAAACTTCTTCACATCTTTCTCCTTGATTGATGCCAAGGCTTCTGCTTCCACCCACTTTGTGAAGTAGTCGGTTGCGGCAAGAAAGAACTTCCTGTTGCCTGGAGCTATTGGAAGTGGGCCTACTATGTCCAATCCCCACATTGCGAAGGGCCATGGACTAGTTAGAGGTAGAAGTTCTCTGGCAGGTTGGTGTATTTGGTGTGCGAATTTTGACACTTTTCGCACTTTTTAACATACTTCTCTGAATCCGCTTGCATGTATGGCCACCAATATCCTTGTGAAATCGCTCTATATGCCAATGATCTTCCTCCTTGATGGCTGCCACATACACCCTCGTGTATTTCAAACAGGAATGCTTCTACTTTGCTGGGGTGAACACACTTTAAGTAAGGTCCTGAAAACGACTTCTTGTATAATGCCAAGGATGGAGAGAGCCAAAATCGCTACGACTTTGCTCTTATTCTGTTGGCTTCTTTCTTTTCTTCCGGTAAGGTGTCGTCTTTCAGGAACAATATAATGGGGTCCATCCAAGACGGGCCTAACTCTGCACAACATACCTCTTCTACTTCTGGGTCTTCAATGCTTGGTCTAGGGAGGTAGTTGATTAGTAGTGGGTGAGGGATGGAGGTATCTGCCATTGAGGCGAAGCCTGCGAGTTCATCTGCTCTGCTGTTTTCTTCTCTGTCGATCTGTTCTATCCTCACCACTTCAAACTTCTTTATCTCTGTTCTGACCAATTCTTGGTACTTGGCCATTCTATCGTCCTTTGCCTCGTAGTCGCCAGATATTTGGTTAACCACCAGCTACGAGTCGCTGTAAACCATTAGCTCGGTGGCCTTCATGTAGAATGCTGACTTGAGACCTGCTAGAAGCGCTTCATACTCCGCTTCGTTGTTTGATGCTGGGAAACCAAGGTTAATTGCTTGCTCCACTACTAGGCCGTCTAGAGAGATGAGGACTATGCCAAGTCCTACTCCATGCCGGTTAGATGCTCCATCCACGAAGAGCTTCCACATCTCTCCAACGAACAACTTCCAGCATGTGGAGGGATCAGATGATGCCTTGGAATCTTCCATGTTGCCGGTGTTTTCTTTAAAGTCCATGCTTGTTGTCCATTCCTTATTGTCTGATTGTACCAAGTCTTTATTTGTTGGTGAGTCCTGACTTGGTGTAGCATGGTTTGCTTCTTCATTCCTTTCTTTACTCTGGTCTGTCTTGGGACCTGACTGAGTAACCAGTACTAGGGGTTGCGTTATTCCGACGTCAACTTCCATCCCTAGTTCGGTTGTTTCAGTTAGGTCGACTAGGCAGATGTGATGACTTCCTGGTGTGAATTCTGCGACAAAATCTGCCAATGCTTGTGCTTTTATTGCGATCCTGGGTTGGAACTTGATGTCGTATTGTCCAAACTCTACTGCCCACTTCAGAATTCGTCCAGAAAAGTTCGCCCTTTCAAATAAAGTCTTTAAAGGGAAGGCTGTGAGTACAACTATGGTGTGAGCCTGAAAGTAATGCGACAACTTTTTTGAGGCCATCATCAAGGCCAATGCTAGTTTCTCCAGTGGTAAGTACCTTGTTTCAGCGCCCAGTAATGTCTTGCTTACATAATAGATAGGAAGATGTTGGATTCCTTCTGCGCGGACCAACACTGCACTGATTGCGTATTGCGAGACTGCTAGGTACAAGAAGAGTTCTTCTCCAGGAATTGGAGTTACGAGTAGTGGTAGAGAAGACATGTATTCCTTCAAGCTTTCCAGAGCTTGGTCGCATTCGTCGTCCCATTCAAATTTGGCTTTCAGAGCATGGAAGAATGGTCGTAGTCTGTCTGACGACCGGCTTATGAATCGATTGAGCGCAGCGACCATGCCGGTGAGATGTTGTACTTCCTTTACTAAGTTCGGTCTCTCCAACTCTTGAATAGCCTTGATCTGGGATGGGTCTGCCTCAATACCCCGGTTGGTAACCAGGAAGCCCAGGAATTTGCCAGATCCTACTCCGAAGGCGCACTTTGACGCGTTGAGGCGCAACTTGTGTTTCTTCAGGATCTCAAACATCTCCCCTAGGTCCTTCAGATGGTCATTCTCATCTTTGCTCTTGACCACCATATCATCGATGTACGCCTCCATTGTTTTGCCTAACAATGGTTCGAACATCTTTGTGACCATCCGTTGGAATGTCGCCCCTGCGTTCTTTAGGCCAAAGGGCATGACCTTGTAGCAGTATAGTCCTTTTGGCGTGGTGAAGAATGTGACCTCCTGGTCTGGTTTGTGCATGGCAATTTGGTGGTAGCCTCTGTATGCGTCCAGAAAGCTAAGTCGGTTGTGCCCCGCCGTTAGGTCTACCAATTGATCTATTCTTGGTAGAGGAAAGCTGTCTTTTGGGCACGCCTTGTTGACTGTCTTGTAGTCGACACAGACGCGCCACTTGCCATTCTTTTTTGGCACCACGACTGTGTTGGAGATCTATCTGGGGTAGTGCACCTCTCTGATTGCCCCAGCCTCCAACAAGTTTCCTACTTCTTCCGCCACTATCTCGGCGTAGTAGAGTGCCGATCTGCGGGTGCGTTGGATGATTGGTCTGGCAGATGGGTGGATATTGAGTTGGTGGCAGATAAAGTTGGGGTCAATGCCTGGCATGTCGTATGGTGTCCAGGCAAACACTTCGATGTTGGAGGTCAAAAATTCCAAGACCTCCAATCTCTCGGTGCTGGATAACGATGAACCGAGCAAAAAGAACTTATCCGGGTTCTTTTCGTCTATTCTTACCTCCACCAAGTCTTCCACCGCTTTCTGACTAGCTGCTTTGCCAACGTCTGCAAATAGTTCATTACTCTCTGGTTCCTCCACCGAATGAACGTATCCTTTGGCAGCGCGGCTGCCATTCACCGTAACGAAGCACTGCTTCGACATGATCTGATCTCCATAGACTTCTTTTATTATTCCGGTGTCGTTGGGGAACCGCATCACTTGGTGGTAGAAGGACGCCACCGAGCGCATGGCATGCAGCCATGTTCTGCCCAAGATGATGTTGTAAGTGGAGGGGACCTTTAGCACCCAGAACTCCACTTGTTTTGTCACACTCCCTGTTCTGACTGGGAGGATTATTTTGCCGACGGGCCATTTTGGCATGGAGTTGAAGCCGATCAGGGGAGACACGGCAGGTGCCAAGTCTTTGTCCTGTAGCTTCAGTTGTTTAAATGTTTCGTAGTACATGATTTCACATGAACTACCCTAGTCAATCAGAATCCGTTTGACGTCAAAATCCTTGATTCGGAGGGTGACGACCAGGGCATCATTGTGAGGGCAATATATCCTTGTCAAGTCTTTATCCGAAAAAGACATGACATTCTTGACCTCTGTCTTCCCCTTCTTGATGGCAGGTTGGGCACTTAGCACTTCTCTCAAGTGCTCAGCCTTTTTAATTGACCCTCTGAGCTCGCACACACGCTCAGGTTCGAAGACTCCATGTATTACATTGATAACGCCTTGAGGCGGGGCGTCGATCGGCATCCCGTTAGGGTTATTATGGTCCTGGGGGACTGGTTGCGCCCCTCCTTCAATGTATTTATCTAGGTGACCTGCTGCCACCAACTCCTCCAGATGCTGCCTCAATGGCGTGCAATTTTTAGTGCGGTGCCCCTTTTCTTTATGGAAGGTGCACCGTGACCTGTCGTCGTAATCCTTCTGAGCCTCGCCTAGCTTGGCTGGCCACTTGACAAAAGGCTCGTCTTGAATCTCACTAAGTATTCGGTAGATCGGTTTCTTGAATACCGTGGTTATGGCAGTGCGGACTCTCAACCATCTTTTGTCCTAGTTTTCTCCGTTGTCTCGTCTGCCACGTCCGTTTCTGTTCGGATGGTCTACTGCGTTAACCTTTGCCGAGGCCCTCTTTTCTGGTGCTGCGGTCACGCCAGATTTTGCTTTGGCACGTGCGCCATCCTCTTCCACCCTGATGTGCTGGTGCACTCTTTCCATCAGGGCTTCCATGGTGAGGGGCGGTGTCATGGTAATAGAGTCCCTTAGTCTGTTCTCGACTGGAAGGCCTCTTTTGTACTATGCAATAGCGAGATTGGTGGGGCAATCCCCAATCTGATTGAAGGTCTCCCAGTAATGACTGTTGTAGGATCGTAAGGTTTCCTTGTCACCCATGTCGATGGAGAGTAACTGGTCGATCTCCACCGGGGTTTTAGTGTTTGTTCGGAACCTTGTTACGAATGCCTCCGCTAGTTACGCCCAGGAGGCTATGCTGCCCTCTGGAAGTTTCTCAAACCAAGTCAGGCCTAGGTCGCCAAGGCTCGAGGGGAATAAGATGCACATCAAGGTCTCGTTGCGTCGATATACCGCCATAACCTGGCGGAAGTGGCTCAAGTGTGAGTAGGGGTCTGTCTTCCCTTCGTACGTGGTGAATTTGGGCTGTAGGAAGCCTGAAGGAAGAGGCGCGTTCTCAATTGCTGGGACGAATGATGAGGTTTGCAGCCTCGCCAATGCCTTGTCCATTGGTTCGCAAGCCGGGTGCAGTAGTGGCATTCCAACCTCGATGCTTCCATGCGTCCGAGGAGCCAATCGCTGTAAGGCAGATACTCTGTGTGGACCGCGCGCCCTGGCGTCCTCCTTCTATCGTGCCTTCTCTTCTAGCACGGATCGTAGGTCGGACGATCTGGGCAACTCTGTCTGTCTAGACCTTGTCTGGTGCGTATGTGAGGGCCAATATGTGCTTCCCTCGATGTATGATCTCTCAGATCTCGTCCTCACAGATCTGGAGTGACGAGTTCTGGAAGATCTGGACTGTGTATCGCCTGTCCTGAGGCTTCTGTTCTCTGCCTGGAAGGGTGTAGTATTCCTACTACGACCTTCCGTGTGGCGAGGGGGCGTCTTGTTTGTGCGCCCCTCTCCTGTCGCCACTTCTTTTCCTTTCACCTGGCGTTTGAGAGATTCCATGTCCGCCGCCATCCGCCGTATCAACTCGTCTTGTTCCCTGACGCGATCCTCCAAAGTTTGAGGATCTATCCTTCGCCGTTGTTTTTCTGGGTTTTGCGAATGAGAGTGATGGGGGCTGTTAGCCCGCCTTCTACCCCTCGTATCCCTCCTAGAATTTTGTCTTTGCGGTTCCAGGCTTGCCATGGGAGTAACCAAGGGTAGACCTTTGCGCCTCGCACCCCTTCTGGAGTTTGTCCGTCAAGGGCGGACTGTGGTAACTCGTCGTTGTTCGCCATTGGTTTTAAAGAAGAAAAGCTTAATCAAGATGTTTTGTTCTTGTCTGGTTTCCTACAGACGGCGCCAATTGTATGGGAAAGAAATTCACCTTCTTGTATAATCTTGTTGATCAAGTCTGCGCTCCTCCGTACGACGTCGCTTTATCACCTGAAAACACAAACGTGAGCTAGCCGGCGGGTGTGTGCCGGAAACCTCTCCGATGCCTAAGTCGGTAAGCTTGACAAATAGACAAAAACTCTGTGTATTCAGAAAACAAAGTTGTGTTACCTCTCCATAGGTGATATTGGTGAGCTTTTATAGGTTCCGTGTGGCACAATCCAAGTAGAACTCTTACTACTCCATGTAGAGTCCTTCTAGGATTCATACTCTTGAAGGATAATGCTTATCCTCCAACACCCTCCTCACTGCTTTAACCAAGTGAGATGGTTTTGCCATGGCCGAACTAGTATACAATCGAGCTAAACATGACTATGCTTAGCCACAGAATAGGCCGAACTATCCTTAGTTCGGCTCCTCCTTTACTGCTCTTACTCTGGCTTCTCATGCTCAACCATTGTGTGGTTTAGACCGAGCTAACATGTAATAACCGGTCCAACGCTAAGACCGGTATAACTTCAATCTTCCTCCGAACCGGACTAACTTTCCAGGCTTGGGACCGGACTAACTCCGAGGCACCTACACGACCGGAGTAACTTATACGGCCATGTTACTCAGCCCTTCGCAGTGCGGCCCAAAATGGCCTATTACTTAGCTTGGCCCAATTTATCCATATAAATTACCCTCTCAATTATATACCAACATTTCTATGCAAAAAGATGCTTCTTGTTTGGCTCCCCAGAACTCTCTCGTAGGAATCATCCGTTAGACTATTTCACAATCTTAATGAGACAATACAGAATTAGATATAGAAAACATATGAATGAATTATATTTACAAAATTTAATAGTGAAATTCATTTTTCCAAAAATCTCATATTTATTCATAAATATTCTTGATTGATTCCGTATTTGATTTTTGTATTTCTAAATTTATTGTAAATTAGTACAACTCATGTGGTTTATCAATCCACTCCCGATGCTCTGAGTTGATGCCCAAATTGGGTTTGCCTGCGAGAAGTTAATTAACCAAATAAATATCACTTATATCTCTCCCCCCCCCCTATATATATAAATAAACAATATGTGCATGTATATGTAGACATATTGACGACAATTATATATATATATATATATATCCCACTAGTTCTTGATATAGGCTCTCTTTCGTTTCATACATATCAAATAATTATTAGACATAATGACTATAAAAAATCAAACTTTTATGATATTTTTATATTTTATGTAGAAGCGTTTCATGAAATTTAAACTTCTAATTTAAGATGATTATCATGACTAAAATTATCATTTGGCTAACTCCATGTATACAAATACTTCCCAGGCCCGTTTGGGAACCTTCTTATTTAGTCAAAAAATCAAAAAGTTACTAAAAAAGTCAAAAAGCCAACAATCCGTACCAAAAAATTAAAAATTCTCTTTTCTCTCTACTTTTTGCACATCTTTTCGTAAAAAGTCAAAAAATTATCTCAAACATACTAATTTTTTTTAGCTCATATTTTAGCCAAATAGTCAAAAAATTACTAAATTAGCCTGTTCCCAAACGAGGCCTCAATATATTTCATACATTGACCACACATGAGATCTTCATTTTTTTTTTTATCAGCAATTTTTTATTTTTTATTTTTTGTTTTTTTATTGATGAGCACATGAGATAGGCATAGTTCAATTTGTTTGACCTCTGTTTGTATAGAGGTAATCAACATTAATAATCTTATAAAATCACTATATGCAGATTAATTTAGTCATGCCAATGATAATAATAAAAAAATAGAAGATTTTTATAATAATGTCCTTTTGAAGATTTTTTTTTTTTATATTCATTGTAGGTTTTCTGACACAACAAGAAAACTAGTAACGTGTTTGTTTTCTCAGAAAATTAGGGAAACTATCTCTATCACTCTGAAAATTATTAAATACTTCCCAATTATCTACTTAAACAAGAAATTGTAACACTTATTAAGTTGGTTATCACTTGTTTCTCAACTTTCTAACAAATATAGGTCAGCAACATATTTCACTTGTAAAAAATTTCATTATTTTTTTAATTAATAACATTGTATAAATAATATCATATGATAATTTCTGCGACTGCTAAATAATTAGCTGTATAATTGGCTCTCAATGAGAAATTAATAAAGATTTTTGTGATGACCTCAAAGTTTTGATTAGATTCTGAGAATCTCACATGTGCAGTCATTTTCTTCTTAAAAAAAGCCAATTGTGATCTGAATTTGTATTATAGAGAACCCTAACAATTATGAAAATGAATTTACATTATCATATTGCTTTGGGGTTTCTTTAGATGACCAGAACTTCAGAATATCTCAGTGAAGTGTCTCTTGTTAGAGAGAGAGAGAGAGAGAGAGAGAGGAATCAAGATTTATCTGTGAAACAAAAAAGAGGTCTTGAACCTTCAATAATACAAATTAAAAATAAAAATAAAAAATGGGTTCATAGACAAGAATACACTATTTATTTATTTATTTTCAATGATAACAATTGTAACTAAGTTTAGTGAGTTCAGTTATTTAAAAGTTATATTTGTTGTTTTTTCCATCTCCAGATTAAAGACCTGCAGAGTAGAGGAGATGAATTAAAGTTCACTACCATTATACTCTTCCCATGCAAAATTCAAAATTTGGGACCATGCAAGTTTGGAGTGTTTTGATGTACTGAAATGTTAGACCTACAAAATTAAAACATTATACTCTTCCCATGCAAATTCAAAATTTGGGACCATGCAAGTTGGGAGTGTTTTGATGTACTGAAATGTTAGACCTACAAAATTAAAACACAGAAAGCGTAAAAAAATAATGTATTATATGATTGAGATTTATTGAGATTTTTTTTAAAATGAAGTGCGCAAAAAATAGTGTTTTGATGTTTGATGTACAGTATTCATTGATATCTATTTTCGCTCCATTTAATTAGCGGAAAATATTTTTTGAAAAATCTTTGTTGCATTTTTTAATGTTTGCTACTATGGAAAACGAAAATCAATAGAAACGTTTTCCAAAACAATGAAAATAAATTTATTTGGGTGAAAATATTTTTCACTTTTGCAAGTTAAAAAACATTTTTCATATTAAAACTTACCAATGCCACGCCACCATCACCATCACCATCACCATCACCAATACCAATACAACCACCGCCACCTCCACCGCCACCACTACCCTGCACCCTTGCAACCACCCCCTCCACCTCCTCACCACCACCACTACCATCACCATAATTGCCATCCCACTGTCTCCACCAATCCACCACCACCACTAATACAATCATTACTAGTACATTAATTTTAACGTTGCAATAAACAAAAAAATAAATACTCATTTTTATGCAGACATTATTCGAAAGAAGTTTTTCGCCAAACAAACAAAACGATAGCTGATGGTGTTTTTCTGTATTTAGGATCAAATTGCCCAATCCAACTACAATTTGATGATATAAACACAAATCTTACTTGCACTAGATATACATAAACTATTTTATTTAATTTTCATTGTTAGACTTGTCTTTTGATTGTGGTCACAAAAGTTGAATGTTTGTATAATTCAACAAAACAGAAAACTGACTACTCTCAAGGTAGAGATGATCTTGTGGGTGATATAAATTAAAAGGAGTTGGTAATATTTCAAAATCAGATTTCCATAACAAAGAAAAAGAACAATATGTGATTGCATGATTATATTTACTTCTTTTTTTTTTCTGTTGTGGGTTGCCTCTATGAATTGCCTTCCTTTAAAAAATACATTGGCACATGGTCTGATAGATATGGATTGATCAGAAGACATCAAATTATTACTATTATTCCGGTAAATTGGCGTGACAGTGGAGTTGTTCTTTTTGTTTAATTTTAGGACGCGTATTTTAAATATCAAAATTTTATTACTGCAATGTTCTGTTAATTTGAAAAATAATTTGTCAACAAACTTGTTTGCGAAGCTTTTTTTTTTATTATCATGTTTTCTCTATCACCCATGTGGCATTTGGAGAAGTTATGATCTGTGAAAGGAAAGAATTTTTACGTCTAGTACTATACAAATTAAAAATATATACAAAACTTTTATCCAGAGCAATGGTATGACAGCATTGGATCCTATCATTTGTAAAAAATTATCAATGTGGCTGTATTGTCAAGAAAATTCACATCATCTTAATATGAAATTTTGTGCAAATTTTCTATTTGTCAATAATTTTTTATATAATAAATTGGTTGTTTGTTGATAAAAAATATTTGTCTTGTCAATGTATGGCATATTTAAGAGATGAGGCATAATAAATCAATGCAAAAGCATACTAACCTCTCTTGATTAAGGATCACGTAGCCACAAGATGTCACCGAAATCCCTCATCCACATATCTGCAATGTATGATATGATGAGAATCTCAAAATATAATGCCCGATCAATCATGCAATGAGACTGAGATTGTATTGAAATAAATAAGATTTTAGAGAAGGAGATTTTGTGTTGAAGTTGATTGATGTAAGTAATTATGCTTCTCTCTTGATTGCATTTTTTTTAATACAATTTGTACTACTTTATTCATCAATTATTTTTTTTTGCTAGTAAAAAAAAAAAAAATCAATTAAATATGAGTTGTAGGGTTACCCTCCTATGGAAGGTGAAAAAGTAGTACAATAATTCAGAAGTGCGGACCTAGGCTTCATTTTTTTTGGCTGTAAAAAACCCTAGGACTTTTCTTGATGTCATTTTGAGACATGCATGGTCAACCCTCAAGTTTATCATAGCTCACGAGCTTTGTCCAAGCACAGATAAATGCCCTACCAGTATGAATGAAGGCCATAGAAGTTATAATACAGCAAAACTATGAACTCAAAAAAAGAATAATAATAATAATAAATTAAAAATTACTTTAAAAAAAATAAATAAATTAATGGTCTATATTTATTATGAGTATAACTCACATTCGGCTAACTTTAATTAAATTCACATTATAGATACTTTTGAAATAAAATTTAAGTTATAACATTTTCGGTGATGATATGATGTATTGTATAATTCATTCATGAAGTGTCAGAACTTCAGGTATTAATGAGTGGCGAAGTATCATGACAATAGATAAAGAAAACAAAACAGTACCTCACCCAATATTAATAAGTAGGAGGAATGAAATGGACAACACTTCCAACCTAAGATTATGGTTGTGGAATAACTGATAGGGAGAATTTATTGATCAATTTTTATTTTTTTGTTATTATGTGGAGAAAATTCATTTTAATTGAAATAACTCAAAATAATTTCAATTTTTATGGATACGCAAGTCGATGTGCCTTGTGTAAGTAAAAGTGTGAAGTGGGGCTTTCACAGATTAATTTGCATCTTAGTAAAAAAATATAATTATTTATAATTATTACCACTATAAAGGATTTTTTTTCCTATCTATTAAAAAAAAAAAAAACATTTATATGGACTTGTACTATAATAAAAGTGTATTTATTTTGAGATATTAGTACTAAATTGTATTTTTTTTTCTTTTTTAATCTTGGAAAAAACTGTGTAGCTGTTGGTTACATATTTTGTATAGGCCAATCACAGTTCAACACGTGATAGGATGAGGACAATACGGGAAGACAATTCAAATCTTCAATCGTAATCATACACGTAACAGTTAGAATTGATTATTGTGGATCTGCATAGCACTAGATCAGCAAAGAGAAGTAAGATGACGTGGCTTTAACAGTTACTCATATATTTGAATTCAAAATTAGGAAAGAAGCCTAACTGCAGACATGACGTAATGGAGTTAACTGTGAGAAAATATAATCAGCGATCATGAAGGGATGATTCGATGGTTAGAAACTCATTTTAACGGTTATCATTAAGAAGTATAAATAATAGAGAAGGTCCCAGAAAGAAGCCCCAAACTCAGATCCAAAGAATCAGTTTTTATCTACTTTATTTCCCTTCCAGATTACAGTTCTTATTCTTTATATTTTATGTACTTCAAATTCCTGCAATGCACTGCATTTTGTTTATAGGAGTAGTTTCAAGTAGTTTATTGCTGTAAACCTCTACGAGACTGTAATTTGTTGCTACAAACCTCTACAAGACTGAATTGGATCATTGTAAGTTTTTCATTTTTATTTAATGAAATGCTACAATTGCTCTTCATTTAATTGTTGTTTGCTTAATTCTCCTAAATAAAGCCACCAGTAAAAGTCCTCTTCGTTGAGACTAAAAGAATTAAAACACAATCGTCTAATAATTGGTTGGCAAATTAATCTTCTGTAAAGACTGATTGATCCTTGATGGAACGCTTAAAATTACAATAATAACCTTCGAAAGCCACAAAAAAGCAAACATATATTTTTGACACGCCTAGTGGGACTAATTGAAATGGCTAGACGTAGGAGACAATGAGAAAATGAACGCTTGGAAGAAGATGTGGAAGAAGAGGTAGAAATACCTAATCTAGAGGATAACGTGGTAATACATCATGTGGAAGTACCTGTCTTATCAGAATCTATGGTCGAACAGACCAGCACTTCAGAGCAAGTACCACATGTTCAAAATATTGGACGAGGCCATGGAGTTGGACCATCCACTATTCTATCTACTCAGCCAATAAATCCATGGGGAGGCCTAGTAGATGCCATGGGACAACAGTTAATGAACACAATGGAAAGATGGGCAATATCCTTTATGGATCAAATGAATACCCATCAACCAACTGATGCAAGGCATATGGAGGAAATTTCAAATATCCCTCAGCAAAGATTGGCTAGAGATAAACAGCCTATGCAAAATAATGGACATACTAATGGTCAAATTAGTAATCAAAACTATGAAAGACCATCACCTCAGTCTTGGTATGAGCCTCTTTCGAGGCTTGTGACAAATCGAAATGCCTCATTACTTAACAGTGAAACCGTGCAAATTGGTGGATCTAGGCCAACACAAGAAAATTGCATAAGGATGTTTCCAAATCCCATGTTTGAAGCCATACCTGGTATGAGAGGATTCACTAATCCTTTGTTCGAATTTGTAACCGGGGGGTTAGAAGGGTTTCCTGCAACTGGAAAAGACACAACACCTATTCCAGCACCTTTCGCAGGATAGGCTCAGAGGGGTCACCCTTTCTCTCAACAGCAGCTAGCACCATAGGGACAACCAGTTCCAAATATACCTCCCTATGGACCAAGAGGACCTCAGGCACAAGGTTTTCCACTAAATCTTGTGTTTGTTCCTCCAGTGGTGATTCAACAAGCACAAAATATGGTCCCTAGGAACCAAATTATTGATATTGTGAGAGAAATATGTAGACCTATGGCTCGGGGGGTTCAAACTCCTATATATAGAAAATCATATCCAGAATAGGTAGATAGGGTACATGAATACCCAAGCGGGTTTATAATACCAGACTTTACTCTTTTTTATAGAAATGGAAACCAGCCAACAATAAAACATATTACTAGGTTCGCTGCCCAATGTGGTGAATTTACCAATAATGATTACATGAAGTTAAGACTGTTCCCAAATTCTCTAACTGGGACAGCTTTTGTATGACATATTAACCTTACTGCTCTATCCAAACTTGACAACAAATGGAGGAGTCATTTCATGCCCAATTCTTCCAAACGGAGCCAGAAGTTTCTATGGTAGACTTGGCAAGGTTGAGTCAAAGGCCTGATGAGAAAATTGTTCAATTTATTGTTAGATTTAAAAGAGCACAAAAAAAGTATAGAGTCATTCTTCCAGAGCCTGAATTTGTGAGATTGGCTTAAAATGGCTTAGAGTTTAGGTTTCGAAAGAAGTTTGACTCAATTGAGTTTAGTGACTTAGTGGAATTAGCGTATAAGGTGTCTAGGTATAAATCATTACTAGAGGAAGAACAAGATTGAAATAATGCATCATACAAGACATATTATAGAGATTCTAATTATGAAATTGATGTAGTAGAGATCGTAGGGAAAGAGCCTATGATCTATAAGGCATTAATTTATAAGGACATTACAATAGACCAGCAGTTTAAAAAGAAAGACATTCATAGGAAATATTCTTTCGATTTAACAAAGGCAGATAACATTTTTTATTATTTGCTTGCTGCAAATTTCCTAAAACTACCAAAGGGGGTCAAAATTCCTTCCCTACAAGAACTTAAAGGAAAAATGTATTGTAAATAGCATAATTCTTGATCCCATTCAACTAAAAACTGTATTGTTTTTCGGGGACAAGATCCAAGAGTAGATTCGAAAGAGGAGTTTAAAATTCCCAGCTAAAATAGAAAAAGCCATAGGGATTGACACTAATCAATTCCCAGAAATTGGAGAAGTTGCAGCTAATGTTATTGTGCCAGACTTCTAGAACTTACCAGACTTCCAGAAGTTATCCTTGAAGGAATTGGAAGAGGTTAATGTGCAAATGTATGTTACCAGCTAGACTACTGTTAAGAAATATGCTAGAAGTTCACCAGCTGATGGACAAGGCTTTGTAGACCAAAGGGAAGACTCTGATGAGGAGGCACTGGATGATGACTCTTTAGAGGCAACTGTTATGCAAAGAATGTGTCCCAGATGCAGGTTGAGCTATAAGTGGTTGAAAGGGCTTCCGATTGATAGGAAGCAGTATTACAAGGATGTGCAGAGACGTCCTAAACCAACCAATGCCTATAACAAAAGGCCATATCCAACTGGTACTAGGCAGCAGCCATTCATGGCTGAGCCAACAGCCACTAGAGTGTACACCAAGGACAAGAGACCTCTACATAAATTCAGACCACCCAACTATTATAAAATGGAGGGCAATCATCCTAAGAGGAGACTTGAAGTGGGTTCAAGTTATGGGATTAAAGCCAGAGATTGGCCCCCTAGACCAGCCTCACACAAAAAGAAAAGTGGTCACCTTTATGGAAGGCCTGAATTAGGCCCAAAACAGGGAGTCAGGGCCAAGCAGTGGCCTTCACAGCCAGCTTCGAAACTGGCTTCAAAGGAAGAAAAAGACAATTCGACAACTGAGCTAGTGGGGTCATGGGTACTTGGAGTTCTAGATTGGTTTGTCATACAGAACAAACCTAGGAAAATGTCTACCCAAAGAAATGTTGTTGGAGACCAAGGTAGGATGGTTAAACCTCCCTTGGTGGCTCCAAATAATTGGGTGTTACTAAAGCATCCAAAAACAAAATAACCAAATATAGTCCCAGTGATTTCTAGATCCCAAAGGAGGCAGATCCAGCGAAGGTACACTTAGTACCAGAAGGATCTGAAAGAAAGTGGGGAAAGCTTTTCATTGGTCTAGCCAAAGGGCCAGATAGAGGGAAGAAAAAGTCCAAAGTTAGATCATAGTCCAAAATCGACTCCTCAAGACAAAAGGAGTTACAGCGGAGAGCAATTGGCCAAAGTTCACTCCGAACTGAAAGCTAAAGAAAGATCCAATTTAGCAAGAGTGGAAAGGGCTTTGATGGAAAGCGATAGTGAGACAGAGAGAGAAGTTGGCCTAGGCCAAAGGAAGGAGATGGTTGAGGAGAAAATGTTTGAAGCCTTCATGGCTGAACAGACATTTTTGGTCGAAAAACTAACAAAAACAGACCATTCGAAGGAGGTCATTAGTATAAAGTGCCAGAATGCAACATGGAAGATGTTTCTGAAGTAATTAAACAAGTTGGCCTGGAAAAGAAGCAGATACAGTCAATGGTCCAATTTGGCTTGTTTCCTCCAATGTCAGTGAATATGGTGCATATACTACCACAGAAGTTCCAGGTTGAGGATGAAAACCAAGAAGGTCAGGACATTGACCCAATTCTAGTTTATAGTGAGGACTCTCAGGTTAGTATGGTGCAAGACGAATCCGAAGTGACCACACCAATGGAAACTAGAGACGAGAGTGAGGAAGAGGTGAGTATTAACTTTTCATATCCTTTTGAATATCCTACGACATCCATGACACAGTATGTCAAACCCTTGTATATCAAGGCCTTCTTTGATGGGATACAGATGAACCAGGTATTGGTGGATAATGGAGCAGCAGTAAACCTGCTTTCGAAATCTTCCTTGAAGAAACTAGGAAAAAGGAACCCCAAATTAATCCCAACCACCACAACCCTTGCTGATTTCACTGGGGACAAACAGATGGCTCAGGGTATTTTGCCCATCAACCTGAGTGTGGGAACTAGGGACTGCATAACGGCATTTTTCGTTATCGACAGCAATGCTAAGTATAATGCTCTACTTGGTAAGGATTGAATTCACACCAACAAATGGGTGTCTTCCTCTCTACATCAGAAGATAATGATGGCCTTGTGCAATGGAGAGACAGAGGAGATCAATGCAGACCCTCAACCCTTCATAGCTTGTGCAGATTTTGCAGAAACCAAATTGTATACTAAATGAGTGACACCACTCAGTATACTAAGAAAACCTGATGGATCAGCCGAAGTGATGGCTGATGAGGAATTAGCACACCTAAAGCACTTAGTTCAAGAAAGTGCTGATGAAGAATTTGTCGCCAATGATGACAATTATGCATGGTTGTAGGCAAAAAGATAGAACCTAGGAGGCCACATCTTTGGTTTCAATTAAGTTCTCAGTATTGGACGTAAAATCAATAGTCCAAAAGGTGCAAGAGCAAGAGAAAGAAGCCATGGTAGTTGGCAAGTAAGTGCAGCAACAGGTCAGGTTTTTGGCCTTTGATAAATACTGTGTTTTGGACATTAAAACAAAAGTCCAGGAGATACAGGAAGAAGAAGCCTTATGGACAGACTTTGTCTGTGAGGAAAAGTGCAAAGATGTTGAATCAAAGAAACTAGGAGTAGGACAAAGTAAGGAGATTGCTTCGAAGACAGAAGAAATCAAAAAAAAGCATCAGTGAGCTCTCAGATGCAAGACCCCTTGGAAGAAGTGAACTTAGGGGAAGGTTCTATACAGCAGCCCACCTATATAAGTATTTGGTTAAATGCTCTTAACAGGGACCAGTTGTTGGTGGTTTTAAAGAGATATGAAAATTGTTTTGCATGGTCTTATAATGAACTACCAGGATTGGATAGGTCATTAGTAGAACATAAGCTCCCTATGAGGCCTAATTTCAAGTCATACAAGCAAAAACCAAGAAGGATGAGTCTTGAAGTGATTCAGAAGATCAAAGAGGAAATTCTTAGGCTCCTCAAGGCAGGCTTTATTAGGACAGCCAGGTATGCTGAATGGCTATCCAATATTGTGCCTGTAGTTAAGAAGAATGGTAAAATGAGGGTATGCATCAATTTCAAAAACCGAAATTTAGCAACTCCAAAAGATGAGTACCCTATGCCCATAGTAGATTTATTGGTGGACAGTTCAGTAAGGCACAAGATTTTATCAATGATGGATGGGCACTTTGGTTATAACCAAATCTGCATTGCAGAAGAGGATATCCACAAGACAGCATTCAGATGTCCTGGGAATATTGACACCTTCGAATGAGTTAAAATGCCATTTGGTCTGAAGAATGCCGGGGCTACATATCAAAGGGCTATGAACACTATTTTTCATGATCTCATTGGAGGATATTTAGAGTGTTACATTGATGACATTATAGTAAAATCCCAATCCATGGAGAAACATTTGTTTAACTTGGAAACAACTTTTGAAAGAATACGAAAGTTCAAGTTGAAACTTAATCCTCTCAAATGTGCTTTTGGCGTATTAGCTGGAAACTTCTTGGGCTATGTAGTACACAAGAAGGGAATACAAATTGATCAGAACAAAGCCAAAGATATCATTGAAGCCAGGCCTCCATCAAATAAGAAAGAAGTACAAAAATTTCTTGGACAGATTAATTTTCTTCAAAGATTTATTTCTAACACTGCAAGGAAAACTAAAGTATTTTGTTCCTTATTAAGGTTGAAAGATGAAGAGGATTTTGTGTGGACAGCAAAGCATCAAATTGCTTTCGAAGGAATCAAAGCCTACTTGGCCAAGCCTCCAGTGCTGATGCCACCAAAGGGTGATAAGCCCTTGAAGTTGTATATTGCTGCGGCAGAAGATTCACTGGGAGTTTTTTTAGCCCAGGACAATGAAGAAGGCAAAGAGCAAGCAATTTATTACCTTAGTAGGTTTCTAAATTCTCGTGAATGTATAAATTCAGCTGTAGAAAAGATGTGCCTTGCATTGTATTTTGCTGCAATGAAACTAAGATACTATCTTTTACCTACAACTGTCTTGGTAATTGTAACCACAGATTTGGTTAAATATATGTTATCTAGACTTATGTTGAGAGGAAGAATTGGCAAATGGATACTAGCTTTATCAAAATTTCATCTAGAATATGTCCCCCAAAATGCAGTAAAAGGACAAGTTTTAGCTAATTTCTTGGCAGATCATCCATGTCAGACAGAAAAGCCAAGAGATAATGGAACTTGGTATGGTTAGTGTTGAACCATGGCAAATGTGGTTCAATGGATCAAAAGCCAATGGTCTAATTAGAATTAATGTGGTGATTAAGTCACCACAAGGAGTAGAAACCACACATAGTTTCAGAGTGGATGAAACTACTTGTTCTAATAATTAAGCTGAATATGAAGCTTTAATAATGGGACTGGAAATACTTATTGGATTACAAGCTCATACAGTTGATATTTTTGGAGATTCTCAATTGGTAGTTAACCAGGTGAAAGGAATTTTCAAGTGTCAAAGTGCAAGCATGTTGCCATACTATATTGTTGCATTACATTTGCTTTCTCAATTTCAGATAGCAAATTTGACTTATGTCCTAAGATTGTTGAATAATAAAGCTAATGATATGGCTCAGAAAGCTTCAAATTTCAAGAGAAGGGATAATACTCAAATGAACATAAGCCAAACAACATATCAAAAGGTAATACCACCCTTAAATAAAAGGAATGTGGTCTTAGAAGTCAATCATAATAACTTACAAGAACAAAATTGAAGGCATCCAATAATGCAGTGTCTAGCTGGCCCAACTTCGAAAGCCAGCAGAAAAATCAAATTGCAATCTATGCAATACATAATGTATGGTAATGCTTTCTACAAAAGGGAAGCAGACGGGTTATTATTGGAATGTTTAGGCCCAAAGGAAGCATTGACAGCCATGGCTGAGGTTCATGAAAGCATCTGTGGTGCTCATCAGCCTGGTGTGAAGATGATATGGCTGTTTCGAAGACATTCCTACTATTGGCCAACCATCCTTAAAGATTGCATAGAATATGCTAGAGGTTGCCAAGCATGCCAAAAGCATGGCACAATAAGACATGTACCTATAATTGATCTACATGCGATTGTGAAGCCTTTGCCGTTTAGAGGATGAGCTATGGATATGATGGAAAAAATACATCCACCCTCTTTGAAGCATCATTGTTTCATCTTAGTAGCCACAGACTACTTCACTAAGTGGGTCAAGGCTAAATCATATAAGGTTGTAGACCAGACTAAAGTTATTGGATTCATTAAAGATCTAATCCACAGATTTGGCATCCCTCAAACTATAACTGTTGATAATGGGACTATATTTGATGGGAAAATGGTGAAGTCTTTTGTAGCAAAATTTAGAATTAACCTTATTAATTCTACCTTATATTATGCACAAGCCAATGGTCAGGCAGAATCATCCAATAAATCCTTGAAGAAAGGAATACAGAAAGTTGTGGAAGACAATCCCAGGGATTGGCATAACTTACTGTTGGATGTATTATAGGCATATAGGACTTCTCCAAGATCAAGTACATGAATCACTCCTTATGCTCTGGTATATGGGCATGATGTAGTACTACTTGTAGAAATTAACATCATGTCTTTGAGGGTGAGATGCCAGGATCAGTTAGTTCTTGAGCAGTACCATTAGAGTATGTGCTTGGAATTAGAAAACATGGATGAAGCTAGAATTCTAGCATTAAATAGCATTCTTTTCCAAAAGAAGAAAGCAGTCAAGAACTATAATAAGAAGGTCAAGCACATTAGCTTTGATGAAGGTGATTTGGTATGGAAGACAATACTCCCAATAAGGATTAAAAGCCATAAGTTTGGCAAATGGTCACCTAACTGAGAAGGACCATATCAAGTTCATAGAGTCTTGCCATGGGAAACATATCATTTGAGAAATTTGAATGGATATGTACACTCCAAGAAAATTAATGGCAGATATTTGAAATCTTATTAACCAACCCTGTGGGAAATACAGGAAATATAGTAAGTACTAAATGATGAAAGCATGAAAACACTCAAATAATAAATAAAGATTTTATTTCATAATGAGTTGAATACATGCAGTCATAGATTGGCTAAAAAATCAGTACAATGTTTCAACTGTTCCTTTACAATTGACTCTCTACTCTTAAGAGATGGGAACAACTGAATGGCTGTAGCCATCTCCTACTTTCGATCAGCCAGTCCTTGGTTAGTAATCTGCAGCTTGGTGGCAATTCAATCTAAAGCCAGGTTGACTGCTGTTAACTCTTCTTCAAGCTGAGCTTTCTTCTCTAATAGTTGGGTTCAAATTATGAGACATAGGAATGTTGTTCCTTTAGTTCTGACACTTCAACATGTATCTAGGAAACAAATCTCTGGTCTCTCAACAATTTCTCTTTTGCAACTTCGGCAACATGGCAGATGTTGATATAAAAGTCAATGGTAGCTACCGCCTAAGATAAATGATTTGGAATAGTTATGCTGGATTGCTCAACAACCTTGCAACACTAGAGGAAGCCATTCTTGATTATAGGCCTTTGCAAGGCTTCAAATGAGATCCTCGAAAAGAATGTCAGCAACTCCAAGCAGCTATCCAAGTCTAATGAAGGCAAGGAAGTCCTACTAATGGAGGAAGAGCACTCAAAAATTTCTAATAGAGAATCAACTAGGACTAATGGCTCAGTTTCATTGCTAGCTGTTGGAGTGGTGGAAGGCATGTCCAAAAGACTAGCTAGCCTAGCCTCGAAGATGTCCACCTCATCTGTTGACATGGAGCGTGCAAAAAGGACTCTGGTAGAAGAAAGAGATTATTACATAGGAATAGGAGAAGAAGGTGAAGCATCCCTAGCAATCTCCATAACTTTGGCTACCAATAAGTCAAGAGAAAATGAACTGGAGCTAGATAAGATTAGTGGATAAGGAACTGGTGAGCTACCAGTGTCTTTTCTGTAGAAATCAGCTATCACTGGAAATGAAGTAATAGCTGGAATTTCCTCAAGGGGAGAAGGAGCAACAAGGTTTAAAGAAAGAACAAATTGAGTAGAGTTGAAGGATAGAAGAGGAAAGTATGGAGTTAAGCCGAAAGATAGGGATGTAGGAATGTTAAAGGTATAAAGAATGTAGGACCAGGGAGTGAGAATATTGCTTGAATTAGCTCCACATTTTGAGGTCTTTCAACTTTAGATGAAACTGAAGGAGTCCTTATTGAAGGAGAAGGCAGAGTAGTTGTTGCTACAAAAGAAGAAATACAAAGTAATGTTAAGTCTCGGTACCAAGAATTTGAGAAAGGAAAGTGGAGACACAAAAGGAAATTACTGGTTTCAGAAGTGGTGGCAATGATGGGAGAACTACGAAGGGAATAATGCTGAGCAGTGTGTTGCCTTTTTGTAGTTTCTCTTTAGGTTGTATCAACAGCAGCAGCTTCATTCCTTAGTAGTTGTTGCTGCCGCCTTTTTTCAGCCCTCTGGAAAACAATTATTTCTTTAGAGTGTTCCTTTTCCATTGTTTTGGCAGTTGCCTCATGAGTAGGATCTTCGGCCAAGTCAAAAGCAGAGACGGTTATCTTCTTTCTCTTTTTCCTCTGCAGTGGTATTTCCTACTCTTTCTCTATTTCTTTCTCTACAATCTGAGACTCAAACTCCTCAGGAGTGAGTAGTAGTTTTCTTTTCTTTCTCTACTGGTGTTTATCTTTGAAAACAGCCAGAGCTTCAGCTTTCTTGGAAGATTCTTCTTGTGATGACCCTACACCAAGTAGTATGAATATGAAGAAAACAAACAGAAAATTCTGAAATGAAGGAAACCTAAAATTGCATACCCTTCTTCGAAGCAGCTTTGGTAACTCTGGAAGGAGGGAGTGAGACTGCAGGAATAGACTCGATAGCTGTAGAAAGAGAGGGACTGGTCCTAATTTCTTTTGGTTTAGCCTTAGAAGGCACACCTAGCCCTATTAGTAAATCATGAGGATGTGTTGCTAGATGCACTTCCATATTGACTGTCCACCAATTTTGAAATCTTTTTAAAACTAAGCCAGAGGGGAGGAAAGGGGTAAATTTAAACTCGCTAACATCTTTCAACAGTTTAAATGTTGCCTCCTCTAGTTTAGGTTTGGGTACTCTTAGGTCTCTGGTTGTAAGATGGATATTTGAGAGACTGCAGAGTGGAATGAGAATTCCTTGGGTAAGCCCAAATTGCCTGGCAAACTAGGAGGGGCAGTATACCTTAGATATGCACTTATAAGCTCAACGGTTTAAAATACCAATAAAAAGTTCCCTCGGCAACAAAATAGAGGCCCACATATCCTTATGCAATTGGTTAGAACACTATCTATCAACCAAGATTGTCCTTGGCTAAATCAGTCCTTTATTGGCATCGAAGGAGTAAAAGAAGATGGCAAATGGAGAAACAGGAAGCTGGTGAAAAAAAGTAAGATAGTAGGTGAAAGAAGCAGGATAAAGGGCAATTCTAGCATACTTTTCTCCATAAGTGCTAGGGTCTTGAACTAAGAACTTCAAGCACTTGGGATGTAAATCAGTGAAGTATGCAAAGAGCCAGAATTAAAAGCACCCAGAGGGGACCTCCCTGGTTGATATCAAGAGGTTTCTCACAGAATTGGGAGCAGGCTCTATAGATATGGCCTAAAAGATAAGGGGCCAAGGCTATTCGCTTCTTCAAAACAAAGGCCTTCGCAAGTTGGGCAAACTCAGGCATGATTCGTTGAGATGATGTACAAAAGAGAAATTTACACAACCAATATAAAATAAAGGAGAAGAGCTCTCGATCACTCATAGGGCCCTGTTTTTTATTCTCAGCCTTTACGAAGTCACTAAAGAAAGAATTCAAAGGTGGAAGAGAAAATTTAACCGAAAGGTCTGGATAGCTAGATGTAAAGTGAGTACTAAGTGGTGAAAGCCCCAAGAGATAGCAGATATCAAGAACGGTGAGGGCCATCATACCACACTGAAACTGAAAAAAGTTAAAGGCCATATTCCAAAAACAAAGAGCGGCAAGAATCAAAAAAGGGTCTTCAAGAATGATAAACCTGGAAAGACGAAAGGCATCGAGAATACAGAGCTCTTGTAGGTCCCATTCTCTTGCATGCACGACCCTGTCATACCACTCCTCCCATTCAACGCTCAATGTTGGCCAGCAATAATGAGGTCAGTTCACCCTCCAATTTTCCCAATCAAGCCCCCTTTCATAAAGAATAAAGTGGTCCTCCAAACGATGGTACAAAACGGGAAGTTGGGCGGGAACCTCTTGAAAGATAGGACTAAGGACATATTCTTGTTTTTCGCTGTGGTTAGGAATAAAGAGGCGTCCGTCTATGGCACTCGATCCACTAGCTTTAAATTTAGCAATTTCTTCCTCAATACATCTTTTCAAAGCCATTGTTGGGCTTATACGTTCGCCGGTTGGTACTTTCAAGGAAGAAGACTCCATTGGTAAGGAGCAGCAAGAAAGAGAGGGTCAATAGAGATGAAGGGTTTGTGTGTTAGGCAAATGAGTGAATTGAAAGCACGAAATAAAAAGGGTTTTTAAATCTTTCCGTCTGAAAAAAATATACCCAATCGTTTTAAGTGAATTGAATTCATAAAGAAGTGTTAAAGGTACGGATACGAAAGGTTTTCCTCAATGTTGGTAATTTGGGAGGGAAATGTATCTCAAATACTAATGTTGGCTTCAAAATCAAATGTTTGGCTTCGAAGCCAAGTTATGGCGCCAAAATCAAGTGACAAACAGCTTCAAAAGCAGAAAGTTAACTTCGAAGCACATTCCACACCTAAGGGTGCAAGAATGCCGAGGTATTTGTTTACTTCAAAAAGATTAAATACCTGCTTTTAGGTTTCTCGATGAGCGTAAAATCTTTCGAAGCAAAATTTTGAAATACCTTACAGTTAGAGTTTGTTTGTTCTAGGCTTCAAAACCAATAGTTGCTTTAGTAATATACAAAAAGAATCACTTTTTTGGAATAAAACAGTGCAGGCCTTAAAAGAAGTTTCCATATGTTGGAAAATATAGACTGTTTGTTCGAAGCAAAAATTAGTTGATGTAAAACTGCTTGAGTGTATTAACCATATGTTGGAGAATTGGATATGATCAAATCAAGTTTCGAAAGACAAAATTGTTGAGTTCGAAGCTCTAATTCTAAAAGGAGACCTAAGGCAAAAGTTGTCAATTATATTCCATATGTTACGAAAATTCAAATTGGGTTTCCAGTATTTCATTGAGTATGATCGAATTAAGTTTCGAAGGACAAAATTGGTGAATTCATAGCCCTAATTTTGTTTGTTTTTGACAAATGGAGTAAAATCAGACTATACCAAATAAAGAGAAAATATCTTAGCTTTATTAAAACAAAAGCAATTACATCAAAAGCTTTTTTTGGCTACATATTCAAGTTCATTAAAAATAAGGAATAGAGTAAATGACAAGGTCATGAAATTTGTTCCAACTATGGTCAATGAATTTCTGTTCCTTTTTTATTCTATTTTTTATCTTCTCCAGGCTGGGCTACTGAAGTTGATATGCTCTTACTTGATAAAAAAGTTTTTCGGCCTTTATTTCAAACTCTGTTTCTTTCAACCCTTGTTCTATCTCATCCATGTCCAAGTCATCCCAGTATGCAGAGTCTTTATTCTTGAAATCATTATATTCATCGATGAGGTTTTTTGCTTCATACCAGGTATGAACTCGACGGGCTGAAATTTGGTCCAAAGATCAAGTGGTGGCCACAGAAATTTGATGCCAATCAAGAAGCAGTGGGAGTTGGTCTAAAAACATTTGGAGTTCTGCTTGGGCGATGGGGTTGAGGACATAACCCCGAGTCATAACATCACAAGCTCATCGAAAGTTCTTAAGAGAAACATCATCTTCGAGAACATTGAAGGGCAAGTGAGAAAATGCCGCAAGTAGAAGTTGAGCTTGATATCACTGAAATTTAGTAGGGTAAGATGAAGAGCTATAGGAGAGAATAAACTGGTCCTCAAAAAGTGTAAGTCTCAGTTCCTCCATCTAGTGACGGTTTTGTGAAAGAGGAGGTGCAGGAGTTTCCATCTCGAAAGAATGAGGGAATTGGGGGTTGCTAACAATATCAAGCCAGTCAGAAGAACAAAGTTTTGCCTTCTGGGCTAAGAATGATGGGCTATACCTTTGAACCTCTTCTGGATGACGAGTGGCTTGTACTATCTTCGTAGGCATGAAAGATGTGTACCATGCTATAAGTAAGTTGTCTTTTAAACGGCGTCAGCGGTCGATGGGTACATATGGGTAAACCAGCGAACTCCGAGCAAAGGGAGGGAAAGTTAAAGGATCAACAAATTCGACAAAATGATGATTGATTCACTCTCTTAACTTAGACTCCTCAGGTTCTGGCCAGCTACTCTAACCAGAAGCCCCAAAAGAAGAAGAAACTGCAACCTCATCCCACGCAGAAGGTTTTGGGTCAGAAGAAGAGTTTCCAATATCCATATTTGCAAAATTTTGGGTTAAAGAATTATGGACAATAGGTTCATAATCCAAAGGTTGATAGTCTGCAAAAGCTTCTATGACTTGAATATAGGAAGGTGGGTAACGGTGGCTAATCAATGCATGAAGGTTCTTTCGAAGACGAACAACATTATCAAACAACTCTTCATATGCTTGATCGATGTAAGAAAAGGTTTGCTTGGCTATGAAAGCTGTACTAGTTTTTTTAAATACTGAGATAGTGGGAATGTTCAAAGGATAGAAGAGAATTTAATACAAATGTTTCATTGATGAATGACGGTTGCATTTCTGAAAAATGCAAAGCCCATGCACGTTCTAAGACGTGGATAAAACACCTTGATCCACTAATATCACCAAGTATTGGATATATTAGTGCGGGGAGTAATGTTGGCTACATATTATGTACAGGCCAATCACAGTTCAACACGTGGCAGAATAAGGGTAATACGGGAAGACAATTCAAATCTTCAATCGTAATCACACACGTAGTAGTTTGTATTGATTATTGTGGATCTGCATAGCACTGAATCAGCAAAGAGATGCAAGATAACGTAGCTTTAACAGTTACTCATATATTTGAATTCAAAATCAAGAGGGAAGCTTAACTGCAGACATGGCGTAGTAGAGCTGATTGTGAGGAAACATGATCAGCGATTATGGAGGGATGATTCGACGGTTAGAAACTCATTTTGACGGTTATCATTAAGAAATATAAATAGCAGAGAATGTCCCAAAAAAAAGCCCCAAATTCATATCCAAAGAACCAATTTTTATATACTTTATTTCCCTTCCAGTTTACATTTTTTGTTCTTTACATTTTCTGTACTTCAAATTCTGGCATTGCATTTCATTTGTAGGAGTTGTTTCAAGTAGTTTGTTGTTGTAAACCTCTACGAGACTGTAATTTGTTGCTGCAAACCTCTATAAGGCTGAATTGGATCATTGTAAGTCTTTCATTTTTACTTAATGAAATGCTACAATTGCTCTTCATTTAATTGTTGTTTGCTTAATTCTCCTAAACAAAGTCACCAGTAAAAGTCCTCTTCGTTGAGGCTGAAAGAACTAAAACACAATCGTCTAATAATTGGTTGGCAATTAATTTTCTGTAAAGATTGATTGATCCTTGCTGGCACGCTTAAAATTACAATAATAACCTTCGAAAGCCAAAAAAGCCAACAGCAGCCTAGTATGTTTGGTTTGAGTTTTTTGGATTAAGTTTTTTTAAAAATTGAGGTTTTTGGTTTTCGTGTTTTTTTTTTTAGTGAATATTTTTAAATTTTTAAAATTTAAAACATTTTTTTTTATTTTTTTAGATGCACCTTATTTAGATGTATTTAAAAAGTAAAAAAATTATGAAAAAATATTTTTAAAAATTAATAAATACATAAAAATACAAAAAAAAAATGTATTGAATTCTCGTTTTTTTTTTTTTTTTTTTGTATTTTTGATATTTAGTAAATTTTTAAAAGGTTTTTTTCACAAATTTTTTACTTTTTAGGTATATTTATGTTAGGTATGTCTAACAAGTAAAAAAAATTGCTTAAAATATTAAAAAAATCAATAAAAACAAAAAAAAATACGATAAACAAAAAAATAAAATTTTCTGAAAAATGTTTTTAAAAAAATAAACCAGTTGTTGCCAATTTTCAACTCTCAACTTCCTAGTAAGGTACTTAGAATATTGTAGGCTGGTTATATATTCTAGCATAAACCTAACAAGTATTCAGAAGAGCACTGATTGGCACCCCCAGTGGGGGTCGACCCCCAGTGACGTGGGGGCGCCCCACTGGGTAGAAAACTATTTTTTTTTTTTTTTTTATTTTCTGACCAATCACCCACAGCCACGTGGGTTGGGGGTCGCCCCCAGCTGGGGGTCGCGCGCATTAACCTATTCAGAATTTATCTAAAAATTTACTTAGAAAAGCAATACAAGATTAAAATTTTACTCTACTAAAAATAAATTTAGACTAGAGCCTACACATTGATTTGTGGATAAAATTCTCAATACAAACTACAAAGCATTGCTCATTATTTTTAAACTTCTTCAACTCAAACTCTACATATAGCACATTTGTTTAGGCCATACAGATCTAAATTAATCCCATCCTATGCGATTCTCATTTCTTTGCCATTTCTTCTTGAATCAATCTACGTTTGTTTTGTCTCAGTAAAAAATAAATAAAATATGGGCCAGCTTCTCTCCAGTCTGGACTAGACGGTGTTGTCCAGCCCTTTGGGGCTCACTACGGGTCGTGTTTTGATAATTTAAACCGTTCAATGTGTAGAACTCGTCGAGTACTATATGTCTGTAAAAAATCAGGTTGATCGGATAATCCGAACCGTTCATATTTTATGATTTATTCAGTATATTATACCTGTAAAAAATTAAGTTGATCGGATATCAGAAAGTATGTGTTCGGAAAACTGTTTATTAAATTATTTAAAAAATAGTTTTTAGTTCAATTTTTCGAACACATGTTTTTTGATATCCGATTAACTTGATTTTTTACAGGTATGATATACTGAATAAATCATAAAATATGAACGGTTCAGATTATTAAAATTGGGCCTAAAAATAGACCTGAAGGCCTGCAAAGACGGGCGCAAGGACGGAGGCTACAAGGAGAGGATGCTGATATGTCTTTGTGACTCAAATGTACAATCACTTTATCCATATTTGCTCTTATAGTTTTCTGCCCCCTTCTCTCTCTTTTTATTTTTTTTATTTTTTATTTTTGCAATGGATATATTAAAAGAACCTTCAATGTCTCTCTCTCTCTCTCTCTCTCTCTCTCTCTCTCTTTTTATTTTTTTATTTTTTTATTTTTTTATGGATATATTAAAAGAACCTTCAATAAAACCTCAACAAAATATCATTTACAATACAAACATGATTGGTGCCCCGAATATAGGGGCACTAATGCCCCGAAATTGCCTAAAATGGAAAAACAGGAAAATAGTCAAGGCAAAAAAAAAAAAAAATCAAAACTGGAAATTTCGGGGCTTTAGTGCTAAAGTTTTTAGTGTTAAAAAACATTTCTCTTTACAATAATATTACATATCCAAAATATATATTAAAGATATCAATGTGTAATCTAAATTTATACTACTCATCAACCCCACAAAATATTTGTTGAATCTCCACCACACTTTCAAATTCTGGACAAACTCATTGGCTATTTTTCGGGGACAAGGTAGTTTTGTGGCCAACCTACTTCTACATACACGCCTATTTGAAGCCCCTTTTTTTCTTTTTTCTATGGCGTACTTGAGACACCCCCACCCTTCACCACAAACAATGTTTCTATTTGCACAGAATTTAATTATAAAATCAAATACAATTTTTTTTTTTTTTTTTTCCTGTGTAATCTAGTTTATGTGAAAGGATTTGTATTTGATTATGTAATCAATTTTTATGCACTTAACATTTTTTTTATAATAAGACATACTAATAAACCTGTCTCACTAATAATGACGTGGTCATTTTTATGCACTTAACTTTTTCTACAACAAGACAAGCTAATAAACTTGTCTCACTAAGGCCTCGTTTGGGGAGTGGCTATTTTAGCCAAAAAGTCAATTAAAACTAGTCACATCACCTCTCTACTTTTCTGCACATCTTTTCGTAAAAAGTCAAAAAATAGCTAAAATAGCATGTTCCCAAACGAGGCCTAAGGTTTAGGTTTTGGTATAAAAAAAAAATAAAACCACTCAGGTATTAGTGATAAAAGACCTTGTTTTAAGACGAAATTTGAGTGAGTTCACCTTTTTATAATGTTGTAGCTATCTTTATTGATACACTTGCTTAGCAAGTAACTACTGTTTTTTCAGATTAACTAAGGAACTTGTTTTAAGATGAAATTTGAGCAGGTACAACTTTTTCTAATGTTGTACCTATTGAAAAAGTGAGTTGACTTTTTAACTTTTTGATTTTTTTTGACTATTTTAATCTAGGGTTAAAAAGTCTGATTTGAAAAAGACTGAACTTTTTAAACTTTTTTATGAGAGAAATTAAATATGATATTTTATTTTATTGGACTATAAAATCTATTTTTGTCTTTTGTGACTATTTTAACCCCCCAAAAAAAAAACCCAAACCCAAACCCAACCCTCTTCCCAAACCATGCCACGTGGTTTGCATGGTTATTTCAAACTAACCCTCCCTATCGTAGAGAAATTCTGCACCAGTCAAAAAAAACTAGAGAAACCTTTTTTTTTTTTTTTTTTTTTTGTTTTACAAATGAAATGCCAATCAACAACAAAAGATAAAAATGTCTGCAGGATTATGTTTTTTGGGAAAGATATTAATGGTATAACTCATAAACTAGATTATTTCCAGATTGTCCAGATAGTGAAAAGAAAGTAGAGGCTGAAGAGGAACAGAGAAAATATTCAGCAGACAAGAATCATATTGATGAAATTAAACATGTGATAAAAGCAACTAAATTTCATGACATTAATCAAACATAATCAAAGAACAACATGGCTCTCCAAAAACAAATAGAAATTGAACAAAACAAAAGTAAATTCGAACAAGAAACTGTTTTCTTAGCATAAGGTCCCCACAAAAACTACAATACTCGAACCAAATTTGGAAAGCTCTACTAATTGCCTTCAAATTTGCAATTGTGAAAACAAGTTAGGTCGAATTGTGGCAGTAGGAAAGTAAAGACCAGCTAGAAGTCACTACATAACGACGTCCACACGTTCAAACTCGATCAGGGACAAATTGTTATTTTCTTTCACAGAGAAATTAGCAGGCTCAGTGACTTCAACACGACCTGACCTGTCCACTATAAGCTTCATCGATCCCTTGAACATGTCAATTTTCGCATTGTGCAGGTTGATTGTAGCACCCTCTTTCATCAAGTCCACTGGACAAAAGGCATATCCGTGTAAGTAATATACCATATTGAATCAATAAAAATCAAAATATCAACCGTGTCCATGTCTGTGCACAAGTGTGATGAACTCAAAAAACAATATAAGGCCTATGAAATTGAGGCACTGTGAGTCCCAGAGTTCAAACCATGTATACTGAAAGTAGCATAGTTTTACATTTTAATGGAATAGTTTTGAGTGCTTTTATGTTATTTTCTTAACCTAACGGTAATGAGAAAAAAAACTGACGCCCAACAAGGTTCACACTGGCTTAAGCATTTCACCCAACCTCTTTCCATCCGGAAAAAATGTCTTGCTGACCCACCAACATGTCTCAAACAAATCAACAGAAAAGCTCAATTTAAGGCCATACTTTCACATATATCAACTTCTTGCATCCACTTCTTTGAGCAAATACTAATAAGAGTTCCAACGACACAATTTAGCCAAGGAATACATACAATTGTATAATATTACTTACAATGTTGAACTTGACTCATAGTTACAGAACCATGCACCAAATTTCACATCACTGCAAATTTCTACTGTAAGCGCATCAAGCTTGAAATGCAGGACTTGAGATAGGGTTTTCTAGAAGTTGGACCTGAGAAATCTGATTTTTAAGCTTCTATTACCTTATTTCTAGTAGATTATTGGGAGTGTCTGGACCTTGAGATACATGAATTTCTTGTTAAATTACACATGGCTTGTCCAGGTGGACCATTTTCAAGAAGGTTCTATTACTGACATGTTTACTTCAAATGTAGGTAATGTATGCCAAGCAGTTCCTAATAGTTTCACATCTCGTCATATGGAGAAATACCAATGTTTTTTGAGATACAGCTGAAACCAAATGCAATTTTTATTCCTTCATAAAGAATAATATGATCTTAATAAAACAGTCTGGCTTGGAAGTGATTGGGAAAAACAAATTTCAAAACTATTTTGAAATTGGACTTCACATCAAAAGTTGATTCTCCTCTCCTCCTGGCTCTTTCCCAGTCACCTATTAATCGCGTGTAAGTCCCAATTTTTTTAGATCCCTAGAAAAACCCTAAGCCTCATAAATACATTGCAAAACTTATTTTTTTATTCAAAGGCATCTTGGCTCTCCAAAATGTCATATATGTTTTGATTTACATTGAGCAATGGCTTCAAGCTTCAATCCTCCTTCCACCTCCCCAGTCTACATTTGCAAATTTTGTTAACAACAATCCATTCTATCAACTCAACAACCTTTTAGTGGTCACATCACATTTGACGAGAAGAACGTATCAAGTTAAGAGTAATACTACAACACAAGAGAACAGCTTTCAACAGAAACCAGCTTTTTTCTTGAACTCTGAATGTTAGTGGGTACGACTAGACTTGCAAAAAGATTCCAAATATAAATAATTAGTTAGGATTAGTTAGGGGTCAGTTAATCTAATTGAGGCACCCCGTGATCATTGCTTAACTTGCCTCCGCAACTCATTATTTTGACCTCACCACACCATTTAATATCCAACACAATATCCTAGTTACCTAATTGTGAAGGCGCAACAGTTTCCTTGCTCAAAACCCACATAGCAATAAAAGACCAGAGAATGCAACAAGAGTTGAATTGCATTTGAGAAGCTTGAAGCTTCTAGCATGTAACCAGAATAACTCATTAAAATCCTTTGAAGATGAGGCCTTATTGTATTACACAATGTTGAGAAACAATGCTAAAACGCAATTGGCCATTTTTACCTTTATAAACTGCAATTCCATATATTTATTATATTTCACAGTTACAGATATCATCCAACAAACAAAAAATACATTAAAAAAATTGGGTACACATAACACATGATGTATGACATGTATAGAGAATCAGAGATATCATTGGGGGACAAAAAAAATAGCATCAGGAAGATAATATGGAATAAATATATAAGCTCAATCATAAGCAGTTTGTATCAAAGCACAAACCTTGATCATTTCTGGCAGTGAAGATAATCATTCCTGTCTCATCACCTACCAAGCATTCAGCAAGTCGCATTTGGCGTCCTTGATTTCCATTGGCACGACCCTTAGGCAGTATCGTCTTTGAATTAACAACTTTTACTGTGAGATTAAGTCCCTCAGCTTGAGGGCGAAGTTGCTCAACTTTTGTGAAAACTTTCTTTTGTTCATCCATATCCAACAAAACCCTTTTGACAAAAACCAATGTATGGAAAGCTAATCAGTAAAACACAAAGATGTACCTCCTTTAGAACAAAAAGAAGCAAGCGAATCCTAGTATGCTTCACTTTTGAAAACCACGGGCAAATAAAAAAGTTTCAACTACTATACACAATCCATATCATAAGAAAAGCAGCAATTTTTGTGGTGTCAGTTACGAACAACTGTGGTTGTGTTGTAGTTATGAAGGGGCACACCATAAGAAAAGTCTTACTTACGAACCATCCTGATTACATTACAAACTGATTTCATGTTATAAATTATGAATTTTTGTTACGAATCTATGAAAATAAATAAAAACTTCTTTCAACAGTGAATTTAAGATCTAATAGATATATATATATATATAATCCCCAATTCAGATTGAGCCTAAAATAACAATGTGTCCGAATTTATCTTTCGAAAACCAACAATCAAACAAAGGTTAAATACATTTAAATAACATACTGAGATAAAAGTACATGAAAATTACTAAATTTATCAAGACGATTAAACAAACACAATCAGTATTTCATCAAGAGAACATAAAATAACTAAGTTTCCTCAAAATCATTAAAGTTTCAACCGATCAAATCCAAATTGAAAACATCATTCGAACATCAATATATAACAACCAAAGTATTATCATAGGTAAATCAAGATAATGAATCTGAATTTAAAATTTGCATAATAAAGAGCAAGGAAAGGAAATCTATTACAGAGATGAAAAGCGAGAGATCAGGCGGTTTCGTTGTGCCTCGCCTGAGTCGAGGGCGAAACAGATCTGTGTTTTAGAGAGAGAGAGAGACAGAGAGAGAGAACACGCTTGATTAGGATTAGGTTTAGGAGTCAGGGCCTCGTTATGTCTAAGGAAAATATTGCAAGGAAAATGATTTTTTTTTTTAATTAAATTAATTGATTGAATGATGTGATAATATTATTTTTGAAATAATAAATTATTTTTAAAAAAATTATTTAAAATGAATGTATATAAATATATCATATTATTTTATATAAATTTTGTATGCAACTTTAATAATTATATATATGATTCGTATATATTAAATGGAAAATGGTTGAGAGCTCGACAAATTGGCTCGAATTTTGGCTCGAAAGAGAAGAGAGGGGAAGAGGAGGAGAGGGAGGGCTAAATCTCGCTCTGCCGTCTCATCGCGATTGCCCTCATCTACGCCTCTACCGGTCGTCTGCCTGACCCATCCGCGTCTGCCGATCGTCTTGTCAGCCCCTGCCTACTCGCCTGCGCAACCATGCCAGATTCTCCTCCTCCTCCTCCTCCCCATTTTATGGCCCCTCCTCCCTCCCCCCCCTCCTTCCTCCTCCTCCCTTCTCTTCTTCTTCTTCGTTCTACAAAACCAGGAAAAAAGAAAAAAAAAAAATCGACACCAAAACGACGTCATTTTGGTGTCGAGCCAAATGTCGAGCCATGAAATTCAGGCTACATAGCATGATCGATATTAAATTAAGCTTGATAAGAAAAGTTATTTGTGTAATAATTTTAAGTAATTGTAAAATGTTGTTGGGTATGCTAGAAATGTCATGTATTATGAAAATACAACAATGTTACATACTTCTAAAAAACATAATTTCACAACCCTCATTTACCTATACTTGGTCTAGGAAGGAAAGAAGAAAAAAAACAAACAAACATAAAAATACATGATTAGTCCACATCATTTTGAAAGTCATGGGAGTCCCCAACTTTGGGAGTCTCAATCATTTTTTATGAAAATAGATTTTGCAAGTAACAGATTTAAAATAGGTCACACCCATAATACATGCACTCCATTAATTTACATTTTAAAATAGTTTTTTTGGGTAATTTTTTTGAATTTATAAAATTATTGTTAATATTCTATTTTCAAGGGTTACAACACAGAAACAAATTTGGGGACTTGCTATTTGTTCACACAATTTTTGAAGGATTAACGCTCCGTTTGGTAAGCCTCTCAAATTATAGTTTCACTTATTGATTTGAGTGTGTTGTTTGTTTTGAGCTTTCAAATCATAATTCTACACCCATTTGTCAAAACTCAATTCAAAACATAATCATTACTTTTCAAAACTCATAACCAAACACATAATTCAAAACTCTTTTCAAAACTTCATTCAAATCCATATTTTAATTTTTTTAATATTTTTAATATTTTAATATTTAAATACGTTACTATTTTTTTAATTTTTTTGAATATTTTTAAATATTTTAATTTCAAAATATTACGATTTTAATTTTTAAAATTTTAAAATATTTTATAAAAATAAATTCAAACTCGATTTTATAAAAATATTTTTAAATATTTTAATTTTTTTGTTATGTATTTGGTTACGATTTGAGTGTAGAATTGTAAAAGTAGTATGGAGTTTCGAGTTATGTGTTTGATTATGAGTTTTAAAAATAATTTCTTAATTAAGTTTTGTTTTATGTGTTTGATTATGATTTAAGTGTAGAGTTATTTTTAAATTTAAAATATTAACATTTTAAATTATTTAAATTTTTTGAATATTTATTTTAATTTTTTACTTATTAAATTTTTTAGATTATTTAAATATTTATGATTTAAATTTTTTAAATATTTATTTTGAAAAAAAAAATTATTTCCTTTGTAGTATTTTCAATTAAAAAATTGATTAATATTATTTTCTGTTAATAATAAATTTTTTTAATTGAATTTTAAAAGAATTTGGTTATGAGTGTTGATCAAAATTTTCAATAGTGTGAAAGTAGTGTGTTTTGTTATAAGTTATAATAATTTGAATTAAGTTTTGAAAACTCTTTCCAAAACTTATAACCAGACAAATTTTCTTACTTCACATGTCAATGATCTAAATAAGTGTACTTTTTGACTTTTTATGAAATATGAGTTGGGTTTGAAGTGATGTGGTAGAGACGTAATGTGACTTAAATAAAATGATGTGACTTAGATAGGATAGTAACTTTTTTACTTTTTTAATGTACCCCAAACCAAGCCTCAATTCAACACTCTATTCAAAAATCATAACCAAACAAATTTTCTACACTCAAATCATAATTCCACAACTCACAAACTCAAAATACAACTCATACTCTTAAATCATATTTTCAAATTTTCTACAAAACTCTACCAAACGCAACCTAAGTTTCTTGCAAATTTAAATTTGAAGGTGAGAGAATTGGAAGGGATCGTGGAGCTAATCACGGCTCATATTTCTATAATTTAAACCGTTCATTTTATAAGACTCTCAATGTATATCATTCAAAAAAAAATTAAATCAATTTAATAATTATAATATTTTTATTTTACTGCATTGGTTTTCGAAAAAATAGACAAGAAGTATGCTCATGCTTAGCTTGACTTAATTATTTAATATAAGAATATTTAATTTTGATTTATACCTTAATTTTGGCATAAATGTGAATTGTATGTCAGATTTTAACTAATTAAATCATTTTGTTAATTTTTGAATTATTATAAATTAAAAATAAATATTTTTTTTTTTTACTAACATACTTGCACCTTAATTTTTTAGATTTTACCATGTTAACGTAATGTATTGTACCAATATTTGTTCTTGTATTCGCACTTCATAGCCCACGAGATAGAAACAGTAGTGATGTTTTTGGAGGTGTATGAAAGCTGGTTCATTGGAGATTGTTTCAACCCAATATTGTCATAACCTATTGATAATATTGTCATAACCAAGAGATTCTCCATATCCTTAGTTGTAAAAAAGGTAAGTAAGGTGGGATGGTCTTTAAAATTGACCTCAAGAAAGCTTATGATTGTATCTCTTGGGATTTCTTCTTCACTCCCTTAAAGAATTCAATCTTAACTTTGATTGGATCACCATCATCATGAACTGTGTGTTCAATGTCAATTCTACTATAATTTGAAATGGGGAGACCCTACCTAGCATTACCATGGGGAGAGGTCTTAAACAAAGGGATCCTCTCTCCCCCTATTTGTTTGTCCTTTGTTAAAGAAATTGAGAGAGATTGAAAGAGCAAATCAGCTCTATGTTTGAATGTGTATTGAAACCAAAATGGAAGCTCCATTATATAGGAGTCATTTACATGACAAAATGATGAAACAAATGAAATATAAAAAGGAAAGGCCACCAAAAGCAAGAGAAAAGAAATTCATCTATCTGGGCTAGGCTAGCAGCATCTATACATATAATATTTTATCTATTAGCAGCTGTATACATATTAATATATTACATAGTAACATATTAAATGTATATTACATATCTAGGTACGATCTATTATATATATATATAATATACTATCTATTATATGTATCTATATGTATCTTAACAGCCCCCCTCAAACTCAAGGAGGACAAACATCAACCAACTTGAGTTTGAAGACAAGGTCAACGAAGCGGCCAGGAGAATGAGCCTTGGTGAAGATATCAGCAAGTTGATCAGCAGAAGAAATCGGATGGAGATGGACAGTACCATGAGTAACGTGTTGCCGAATAAAATGCCAGTCAATCTCAATGTGCTTGGTACGATCATGAAAAACATCATTGTGAGCAATTTGAAGAGCACTGTGATTGTCACAAAAGAGGGTAGTAGCGCCAGAGGAAGTAACACCCATGTCAGCAAGAAACCAACGAAACCAGAGAAGCTCCTGAGTAGTATCAGCAAGAGCACGGTATTCGGCCTCGGTATTAGAATGAGCAGTAAGAGATTGTTTCTTACTGCGCCAAGAAATGAGAGAATCACCCAAAAAAAAGCAAAACCCAGTAGTAGAGCGGCGGTCAGTAGGATCGCCATTAATCAAGATCGAGAAAGCACGTTTGGAGAGAGGAGCGTGCGGAATAATGAAGTCCATGAAACATGGTGCCTTTGAGATAGCGAATGATACGAACTAATGCAGCATAATGTGAGGTACGAGAAGCCGACATAAACTAGCTGACAATATGGACAGCATAGGCAATATCAGGACGAGTAACAGTGAGATAGACAAGATTGCCAACCAGCTGACGATATAGGGTAGCATCAGAGAGAAGAGTGCCATCAAGAGGTGTAAGACGACTCTGAGGTTCCAGGGGAGTGGAGGCAGTCTTGCAATCCGTAAGACAAAGACGGTGAGAAGATCGGATGTACTTAGCCTGAGAGAGAAAAGTACCCGTGGAATCATGGAAGATTTCAAGACCCAAGAAATAGCTGAGAGGACCAAGGTCTTTCATCTCGAAATGATGGCTAAGAAATTGTTTAAGATGAAGAATACCATTGATATCATCACTTGTGATAATCATATCATCCACATAATGTAACAACCTCGCATCGACTTGGTTAAACCATGAATTATCTCTTGATTCTTGCTAAAGCTGATCGATAATGACCGATAAGTGAATGGATGAACCTCGAATGCAGTGAATGGGCAAGCTGAAATTGAATAAGTTGTCTGTTATATTGCATATTGTATCTGTTTGCTTGAATGATTATCTGTTTGAGTTTATGTGTTTAAACTGCTAATTGAAGGCTTTATCGGCGGCCGATTTAGAAACCGTTTAAAGTTTTAGGATCAGTAGAATATTTCTGATTTAATGGTATATTTAGCTGAAAATTGATTAGGAATGGTAAAATTAGATTTAAACGAGTTAATTGAGAACTTTGACTTATCTACCATATTGCCACCTTAGTGGGCCACTTAGAATATTATACTAGGCTTCATTACATGTTGATCAAAGCTTCTTCCTCAGCTCATTTGTGCCTATTAGCCGACCAAAGAGTTAGAGAGAGGGAGAGTTAAGAAAAATTGGGTTCAATTGTTGAATTTGCTAAAGAACTTGTGGAATTGCTAGGGAATTGGTATATTTGAGCTTACTAGACTTGAATCAACACTCTAGGTAAGGAATTCATTGTTTTATTGTTGTCTTTAAGCTTCATCTTGCATATATCATGGTTATAGAGAAGTTAAGATATGAATTTGCTCATTCATGTTGAATTAAAACTCCATTGTTGCATGCATGCTTGAATTGATGTATTTTGAAGTTAAATTCTTAAAGAATGATACATGCATGTTCATGTCTAAGCTTTTGTCCATGTTTTCATTTGGTTTTCAAAGATTGAGCTCATTTGAGCATGATTTGAAGCTTAAAATTGTTTTGAATACATGCATGTCATGTTTGAGCATTGCTCTTGAAAATGGTTTGAAATTGAGTTTGATTGAAACACCCTTGGGCCTTGATTTCTTAAATTGAGCTTTAAAACTTGTTATTCTATGTGTTTGAAATAGTTTTCCAGAAAATGGGCCCAAGAGGATCGAATTTGGAACATTGAAACTTGGTTTGAAACTCAGAGGTCGAATCTGGATTTTCCAGAATTTCAGCTGAGGAAGTGCCGCCGAAAGGGAATTCATGCTCCCAAAGCATCTTCTTGGTGTTTCTGATCCGCTCGGCGAGAGTTTCACGCTCGAGCGGGGAAAACGCGCATCCAAAGATCTTGCATTGTGCATCGGCCGCTCGGCGGGAAGTTGACTTCGGCGGGGACCTTGGTTATTTGTCCGCCGAGCTCGGGAAGTTGACGCCGAGCGAGGCCTGTTTTCTGAAAATTTAAACGATCATGCACATTTTGCATCCTCATCCCATCCTAGGCATTCTTAGGCCTAGTTTAAGGCATCTTAATGAGGATTTAGACATAGAACCACACCGAGGAAATTTAGGGATTTAATTATCACCCTTCCGACTGTAAACTTAGTGTGTGTTCTATTTGTTAACTGTTTAGGGTTGGCTCCCGGGGACGCGCTCTAGCTGCTATTAGCCCAATCTCTGTGAGTAACAGATTGTGTAAAGATATGTTCAAATGGTTATATTTTGAATACTGAACTGAACTGTTTATTGAACTGATATCGTTTATTGAATGAATGTATGTCCTGTATTTCGAACTGTATTGTGGCATCCTTAGCACCCACTATTATTGATCGTATTCTGAGCTCGCTTGGTTTCCTTGTGGAACCATACGCTTTGATGGCCATCATTATTGTTGGGTCTCAAGGCCCGGTCCTTTTGGACCTCATCGTTTATAGGCTAATGGATGTACCACATATGACCGATTGATTGAAATCTTGATTGGTCAAATATCTTGAAAGATTGAAATACTGTATGATGAATTGATTTCATTACTGTAAGGGACATTCATTCATAACCTCTTTACACGTTATGTTATTCACTGGGCTTTAGCTCACTAGGTTCTCAACAACCAGACCGGAGCTAGGAGCGTGGGATTGGTCCCCAGTTTTGTCAAGCCAGCCTATGCGCCTCACTGCGAGGTTCCGAGTTGCCATGTTATGGCTTGGGGTGTTTTTGTGTCCCCTATCGGTCTCCTTACTGTTTTGTACCATTGTATAGACCGTTTACTGTTTTACTGTACTGTCGTCTAGGGATTTGATCCCCGTACTGACTACTTGTAAATGATTGTATAGACTGTATATGGATTGTACTGTTTTGAACTGTCTGAATGCATAAAAATGTTTTTGACATACAGATTTTCACAGCTCAATGGACACTAGTTATTTCTCGCTTTGGCTTCCGCCAGCCCTCAGACTGTTTGATTGTATTATCGCTCAGGCCTTTGGTAATCTCGGATTCTTGGCGATTCTGATCTTAAACCCATAGGGCCGGGTTTGGGTCGTGACACATAAAGAAGAAGCAAAGTGGTCTCTTGAGCAGTTTTGCGGATAAAAAGTGCAGTATCATAAGAGCTAGAGGTGAAACCACAGTCTTGAATAGTAGAGCTGAACTTGGCAAACCAAGCGCGGGGAGCTTGTTTGAGACCATATAAAGCACGCTGAAGTTTGCAGACTTTATGAGGTGGATGAGTAGACCCAGAGGGAGGTTGCATGTAGACCTCCTCAAGAAGAACACCATTAAGAAAGGCATTTTTCACATCCATTTGATAAAGATCCCATTAATCGGGTAGTAAGAATCGCAATGAGGTCACGAATGAGGAGAGACGAGCAATAGGAGCAAAGGTCTCCTCATAGTCAATACCATATTCTTGGTTGAAGCCTTTAGCAACAAGGCGAGCTTTATAGCGCTCAATAGATCCATCAGAACAAGTTTTGATTTTGTATACCCATTTACAGCCAATGGCAGTCTTGCCAGGAGGAAGATCAACAATGTCCCAAGTGTTAGTTTTGTCTAAAGCCTGCAATTCATCAGTCATAGCTTGCTGCCAAAAAGGATTAGAGCGAGCCTCTCGATAGGAGGTAGGTTCATAAGTAGAAAAAGCAGTAGAACCAACAATAAAGTCACGAAGACGAGTAAAAGGTTGGATTACTCGGTATGGTCAAGCAGGAGGAGGAGGAGCTAGAGGAAGAGACTCAACAGGAGGTGAGGAGTCCGAGGGAGCAAGATCAAGACCATCAGAACGGGCAGGTGCTTGAGAAAAACCAGTAGGCAAGGCAGTCTCGAGAGAGTCGGGCATGGGCAGTGGAAGAAGCTCATCAGAAAACAGATCTGCAGAAGGGTTAGTAAAACACAGAGAGGGTGAGGGAACGGATAAACGGAATTGAGAGAGAGAGGAAAACATTGTGTGTTCCCAAAAGACCACATTACGAGAGATACGGAGGCCGTGAGAGAGGATCCCAACAGCGATACCCTTTATGTTCAATACCATACCCCAAGAAGCAACAAAGGCGAGAACGAGGTTCAAGTTTGGTACGTTCATGAGGTTGGAGAAGAACAAAACAGGCAGAGCCAAAAACCCGAAGGGTGTCGTAAGGGGGACGGGTGCCATGTAAATGCTCAAAGGGAGTGTGATTATGAATGACCGGTGTAGGGATACAATTGATAATGTAAGCAGTAGTGAGAGCGGCTTCACCCCAAAAATTTTCCGGACAAGAGGAAGAGAGAAGGAGGGCTCGAGTAGTGTCAAGTAGATGCCGATGTTTCCGTTCAGCACGGCCATTTTGTTGGGACGTACCTGGACAGGAACGATGAGGTTGAGTACCATGACTCTGAAGAAAGGAAAGAAAGTCAAAATCTTTATATTCCATGGCATTGTCGGAGCGAAAAATCTTAATAGTTTTAGAAAATTAGGTTTTAACCATTGCAGCAAAATTGTAATAAAGTTGTTTGAGCTCAGAGCGATTTTTCATAAGAAACAACCATGTAAAACGAGAAAAATCATCTATAAAAACAACAAAATAACGTCGCCTCCATAGTAGGAGTAGGAGAGGGTCCCCAAATATCGAATGGATGAGATCAAATGGAGAGAAACAGAGTCACTTTTATTAAACGACAAAGCGAGTTGTTTGGCAAGTTGACAGACACACAATTGAAAGCATCGAACTTACAAGACCCAAATGACCACTAGAAATTAAAGACTTCAAAGCGACCAATGAAAGATGGCCTAAACGATAGTGCCAAAAGTCAAAAGGAGGAAATGGTAGAAGTGGTAGAAGCGATGATTTGAGAGGAATCCGGAACATGAAGATGGATAAGTTCGTAGAGACGTCCACGCTTACGGCCTATCCCAAGAGTTTGCCCGGTCCGAGGGTCCTGCACCAAACAACCAGTATGGGAAAAGGTAACAGTTAGACCATGCTCACATAATTGACTAATGAAGATAAGATTTAAAGTGAGAGCAGGAAAAAGATATACATGGGATAAAGATAAGTGAGAGGTGGAAACAGACCCAACATGACTTACAGACAGAAGAGACCCATCAGCAGTATGGATAAAAGGAACATGAGGAGTCGAAGAGAGAGGAGTAAAAATAGTAGGATCAAAGGTCATGTGATTACAACAAGCGGAGTCAAAGTACCAGGAAGTGTTACCTGCGGTGGTAGACAAAGTAGTAGATGGAGGAGTACCGGAATGCTGCCAAAAATGTTGAAACATGGCTTCAACATCTGTGTGAGAGAAGACCGGAGTAGAAGGATCTACAGGGACAGAGGAAGGTGAATCTTCGAAGGCAAGCGGTCGTGGAAGCGAGCATGGTTTTAAATGGAGTCCCAGAACGGTGAGAGTTGCTGCGGAAAAAATTCCCGGTGGAAGGACCATGGCGAGAGGCACGAGTAGGATTGCGGAAGCAATCTTGTTGGAGATGACCAGGGCTAGTCTTGTTGCAAAATCGACAAAGACGAACAGGACAATGAACCAGAAGATCGAGGGAAGATTGCGGTTGTGACAGTAGTTGCAGGCAGTGGACCGCTGTGAGGAAGGCGGTGAAGGAGAACTCCGAATCTGGGGAGTAGCAAGAACAGAGTCCACAGGGTGCGGATGGAGAGTACCAAACCTGGTTTCCTCTGACAGGAGTTCAGAAATGGCTTGCTCAAGAGTGGGTAAAGGAGTGCGATATAGGAGAGATGCGCGTACGGGCTCAAAACGAGGAGTGAGAGCCATGAGAAACTGAACCAAGCGTTGTTGGTCACGGTAGGTAGTAAACAAGGCAGCATCCTCAGTATGAGGCCATGGAGGCTCAGAAAGAGCGAGCTGATCCCAAACAGAATACATTTGGGAGAGGAAATCATTAATGGTCTGAGTTGTATCTTGGCGCATACGGTGAAGATGACTCAGAAGCTGATATTGGTGAGCAAGACCAGTAGTCTGATAGCGTTCTTGTAAAAAATCCCAGATGGCCTTGGCTGGAGAGGAAGCAGAGTCAAGTTGGAACCTACCAAACTGAAGGCTTATCGATGTAATAAAAGTATTGCGAAGCCAGGTGATGATCTAATAGTTTTTACTATCCCAATCTTCCAGTCGGTCGACATATTTGGCAGCGGAGTTTGGGGTAGCGGATTCCGTGGTTGCTTGGACTGGTTTGCACACATCTCCAATGATGATACGCCAAAGTTTCTTGCCTTTGAGGAAGCCAGACATGGCTTGTGCCCAAAGGACATAATTAGTCCCGTCAAGAATAACGGAAATAGGGTGATTAGAGGAATCCGGGCGATCCATGAGGGAAAAATAGCACAATCGAGGTAGAATCTGAAAAAACTGAGGTTACCGGTGAATTCAAAATGGCCGAAATTAGTGGGAAAATGAGTGAAAGAACCCAAAATATGACCACAGAGGCACGAAATTGAGCAGTCAAAGTGAGTTGACCGTTTTGGTCAACAAATTTGGTCAAGGGAGATGATGCGTCGCAAAGTGGCGACGCCGTAAATACGCGGCGTATGTTAGCGAAGAAGGATGCGCGGCGCCGCGATAGCACGACAAGAGGCGATGTAAGAAGGGCGCGTGGAGCGCGTGTGATGCGGAAGGCGGAAGCAGGCAACGCGCCGGTCACAAAAACAGCGCGTGAAGGCGCGTGTGACGTCGAAAGAGAATGAAATTGATGGCGTTGGAATCGTCCAGAGGAGACAAAGTCTCTGGTGTGGTAAAAAACCGTATTTTAGAGATGGACGAAAATGGGATGCAGATGAGATGCAATCCGCAAACAAAAGAAAAAAAAAATATGTTGGGAGAAGAGGCTAGGCAGAACACCTGTGCTCTGATACCATGAAAGAAATTGAGAGAGATTGAAAGAGCAAATCAGCTCTGTGTTTGAATGTGTATTGAAACCAAAATGGAAGCTCCATTATATAGGAGTCATTTACAAGACAGAATGATGAAACAAATGAAATATAAAAAGGAAAGGCTACCGAAAGCAGCCGAAAGCAAGAGAAAAGAAATTCATCTATCTGGGCTAGGCTAGCAGCATCTATACATATAATATTTTATCTATTAGCAGCTGTATACATATTAATATATTACATAGTAACATATTAAATGTATATTACATATCTGGGTACGATCTATTATATATATATATAATATACTATCTATTATATGTATCTATATGTATCTTAACACTTTGCATGAAAAGTTTATCCAACATGATTAGACTTAAAACTGAAAGTGGTAAATGAAAAGGCCTCAAAGCTTCTAAGAATGGTCCCTCCATTTCCCATTTGTTTTTTTGCTGACGATTTGATCTTATTTGCTAAAGCTAATAGAAGCAACTGTGATTGTATCATGGAAGTGCTCTCTGATTTTTGTGATATGTCTAGTTAAAGAATTAACTTTCAAAAATCCAAAATTTTCTTCTCCCCTAACATCCCTAGAAGAGAAGCTCTTCCTCTTAGTTATAGGTGTGGCATATCTATTACCAATGACCTAGGTAAATACTTGGGTACCCCCTTTGTTCATGGTAGAATTAGCAAAAACCACTTGAAAGACATTATTGATAAAGTGGCCAAAAGACTCTCTGGTTGGAAAGCAAAAAATTTGTCTTTAGCAGGCAGAACCACCCTTATTAAAGTTGTCACCTCTTCCATGCCTAATCACCTCATGCAAACCATGGAAATTCCAAGGAAAGTCTGTGATCAAATAGATAGACTGAATAGAAACTTTCTCTGAGGAAATACTGAAAACAGGAAGAAAGCCCATCTTGTTAACTGGCAAAATGTGCGCAAATCAAAGAGAAATGGGGGCCTAGGAATTAAGAAAACCAGATACCAAAACTCAACCCTTATTTCTAAGTTGGGATGGAAATTGATCACCAATTCTGAAGAACTTTGGTGTAAAATCTTGAAAGCTAAATATCTCAAGAACCACTCTATTTCTAAATGGCCCACTAAGATAAGTGCATCACACATTTGGAAAAGCATTATAAGAAATAAGGATGTTTTGAACAGGAATATAAAGTGGAATGTTGGTACAGGGGACAACATAGCCTTATGGACAGATTGGTGGAGTGGGAACCAGCTTTTGTATATCACAAATCAAGGACAACACATCGACATCACCACCAAAGTTAGTTCTATTTTGGACGAAGAAGGGCATTGGGACTTAACCTCTATTCAAGACCTTATAACCCAGCAGGACAAAGATGCAATTCTCAGTATATACAAACCAAGGTATGTAACTTTCAGTGACACGCGTCAATAGAAAGGCACTAACAGTGGCAAATATACTATAGTTGTAGCCTACAAACTATTATGGAAGAAGATAGAGAGGAAGTTGACTGGCAGTTGTTATGGAAAATCAAGGCTTCTCACAAACTTAAGAGCTTTCTTTGGCTTGTCATGCATGAGAAGCTCCTTACCAACCATATAAGGCTCATCAGGAACTTATTACACTCTGAGTTATGTCCCAAGTGCCAAGCTAACAGAGAAGACATGCATCACCTTCTTAGAGGCTATATTAAGGCCAAGGCAATTTGGCTTCAATTTAAAAACATTGGCTGGTGGCAGCACAACATCAACACTCATCTACAGGACTAGATCAAAGCAAATCTGAGAAGCAAGGAGCAAGTGAATAACATTCAATGGCCTATTATATTCTTGACAGCACTCTGGGGCATTTGGAAAAAGAGGAATCATGAAATGTTCGAAAACCTTTCAAAGCCTACCCATATCAGTGTTACTTCCATTTTTAAACAAGCCATGGAAATTTAGGAAGCCTTCCATAACATCCTGAACCCAAATTTTAGAGATCCACAACTAATGATGTGGTCTTGTCCTATTGCAGGTAAACTCAAGCTGAATACGGATGGAAGCTCTAAAGGAGACCCTGGACAATCCAACTATGGTGGACTGCTTAGAGATGAAGTGGGAACCTAGGTGTGGGGGTATCATGGCTAGTTAGGCAACTGTACAAGCCTGGAAGTCGAGCTGTAGGGCGTCTACAGAGGTCTAACCATTATCATGCAAAAGGGGTTGACCAATATTGATATTGAGACTGACTCTCAGACAGCTATGGAGCTTATTCGTAACGGTGCTGAGATGAACTCACCCTACAGAGCACTCATTGAAGATGCAAGCTTTCTCTTAAGGAGGTGTCAATGCTCAATCACAGCCATTCCCAGGGAAGCTAATAGCTGTGCTGATGCCTTGGCCAATCTAGGAGTCAACCAACAAGAGCTCACTATCTTTCTAGATGATCCACCTAACTCCATCTTTCCTCTGTTAATCACTGACATGAGGAATGACAGCTCTAGCCGGGATTAAATTCCCAAACTCTGTGTGCCATCCTCTTTTATTTTATTTCATATGAATCCAAAAAAAAAAGAAAAAAAAAAAGAAGATTGTTTCAAGTGCCTATTGAAACTCCACGCTAAAACTAACATTAGTAGCATAGGAGTAGTACCAAGATGTTGATTGGCTCTAGCAGAACAGGTCTTTCAAAATAATTGTGAAATTTCTTTGATTCTTGAGAGAATCTCCTCTTTTGGGAAGATAAAATCTTCTTCTCATTCATTCATTCATTCCATTGACAAATCATGTTGAATTGATGACACAATTCTCTTAGCCTTATTTGATTCACATATATTTGCACTAAATACTTTCGAGAAAAATAAGAAGACATTATTAAAATTTCGAAGCAAAGAATCACACAGAACACTTGTCTTTGCAATAGGCTCGGGTTCAAAACCACAAGTAACCTGATCGAAATTATAATATAATAATAACCCAAATTACACATTATGTCACCTGGCTTTATTTTCTGCCAAAAATGTGTTGTTGGCAAAAACATGTACAGCCTTCAGAGCAATACAAAGTTTTAAGAAAATAAAGTGGAGGAGAGAGCGTAAACTAAACATGAAAACACATGGATACTGATGCACACAAATGCAGATTAACAAGGAGTGTAGCCATAGTCAAGACACCATAACTCAAAAGAGCCCTTAACAAAGTCATAGTGTCCTCCCTTTATAGATATTGTTTTCTTCGTCACAGCTTCCCTCACAAATGGATATGTCAATAGGTTTCCCAGTGATACATTCACAGCCTCCTGCAATATTTATGCCCAAAAAAAAACAAAGAGTTAATATAAAGCAACTTTTTGAGATTTACTTGCCACAAATCGGTTTAATTTTTGGTTCACTTTATAAGTTTGCTTATTTTTTGGCTTATTCTTGCTTTTAGTAAACGGTTCTCAATTTTGAGTATTGAATATATAGCCCTTGATAGAGTGCCAAAAAAAGATCCATATAGCCGAACCCACTTGATTGGGACACAACTCATAGAATTGACACAATGTTTGATTATTACCTATTACAAGAGCTTTGAACTCAAATCAGTAATACAGAGGAAGAAATATATGATAGCTTACCTAGTTAGTCAACAAGGTGGTGGAGCTAATACCAACACTTGGGATTTCATTTTGAAATTATCATTGCTTGATATTACTAATCATAAGTTGACTTATAAGACCGTTTAACTTGGAAACCAAAACTATAACTTCTGCTAAAAGTACTACCCACAATGGTACTGTTAGATGTGGATCTTCTTTGCCCAATCTCTGTCCCCTGTCAAATCACACAGGATAGAGAGTTCGGAGACAGAAGATTCCTGGCCGAACCTTGGGTATATTACATTCCATCTTTGGCTTTGGTGCGTAGTCCCTGGTTTAATGAGTTTACAATTAATTATCAGTAAGGGACAGTGAAGTGGGTACACTTACCTTCTCACAGTTCGTGCACTGTTCAGCGAAATCCAAGCTGCTGTAATCCGCTTTCACCTTGGCCCGAGCAGGCAAACAGATTTTGACCCAATTCTCTATAAAATCACTGCTAGTTCAAACACAAAATGAGACTGTCACTGAAATAACTTCATTAAGATGAGATTCTCTGAGCTATGATAAATTACTGCATTGCAATATTTGCATTCCATCAGTGATGAGGCTGATCTCCCTCTTAATAATTTATTTATTTATTTATTATTAAATTATTTATTTATTTATTATGTGAAGTAAGCTATGTAATTTATAATCAAACTATTTTATACTTTTAATTTTTAATTTTTCAAGCCTCTATAGTAGAAAAGACCAGAATCCATTCGATTGATGCTTTCCTAGAGACAGACTAAAGTCGTAGACCTGAATGACAATGAATGTCTAATTTGATATAGTGAGCGTTTGGGAAGTAAGTATTTTTTAAGATTTTTAGTTTTTTAGCTATTTTAATAAGTTATTTTAATTTTTGTGTTTGGAAAGATTTGATGAATATTTATTTGAATTGTTATATTGAAAAATGTGTTTGAAATGATATTTAAAATTGAAATGACAAATTTATCCCTAATCTCATTTTTTTCGAAATTGATGTAAAGGGGCAAAAGTATAATTTACTACCAGTGGGACAGCCGAAATGGTGACAGTGGTAGGCCGCAGTGCCACTGACTGTAGGCTGCCAAGCTACTTTTTTTTTTTTTTACAAAAAAGACTTAGACTCCCTTTTGAAAGCAACCCCCACGACCCCCTCTGCCTTTCATTGGTCGAACTCACCAACCCCTATGTGTGTGTGGGGATGGTAGGGGTGGGAATCTAAGGGGATCTGTATTGCCAGTGTTTTTTTTATAATATGAGTCAATGGTTTAGTTACTGTTCAAGGCTAAAAGGCTTTTTTTCAAACTTAGCCTACCTCACGCCTTCCCAAACACCGCCTAATTCTTATGATATTTGTAAATTATTTTTTACTGATTGACCAAAAAAATCGAACATTGGTGAGAGGGATTGTCTAATACAACAGCTTCTTCGTAGAATGGAAAAAAAAAAAATATATATATATATATATATATTACCTATGCACTAATCATAAAAATAAAAAATAAAAAAAGAGAAGAATTGCAATTCCACTGTATTGGAGACGGCAATGCCAATTACCAACTCCTCTGCAATAATTTGACATTTTAAAAGATCATGCTACCACAGCATCCAGCCCAGACATTGAGGGATCAAGATTTCGCAAGTTTGGGTTACTATAAAGGGGGAAATTTGAACAAAGTACTTTATAATATTATGGAAAAGTCTATTCTTACATGAAAGTTATACAGAAAATGCATTCATAATAATGTAACAAAATTATTTTTTTGAAATTTAGAGCCATCTTGACAGGTGTTCAATCTTAAAATGAATCGTACAAGAATAATGCATGAATTTTTCATTTATACTTATGAAATGGTCCAAAATTCTCCAAGTGGTTTTTTTTCATCTAAAAGTTGCCTAGTAGCTTTTAAATTCGTTTGGATGCCCCCAGATAGTGTGGAACTATATTCTCATTGGCACACAAATGTGATTAAAGAAGACAATAACAATGTTGTCAAGAGCCATAAGAAAAGTTACATTCACACAGGAGAAGAATCTCTATTTGGAATTTCTAAGAAGTTGAAAAAAATAAATTAAAAATGCTCTTGGAATATGCTTATACTTCCCAATACCAGTACAAATTTTGAAATTTAAAAAGATAACTTACGTAGCAGTGGTCCCATCATCTGGGATAGACATGAGGCCCTTTATCCCTCCACAACGACTGTGTCCAATGACCAGAATAGTCTCCACCTGCAGCATATTCTCTTAATCAACATCAACTAAAAAAATTCCAGCTAACAACGGTCCATGAAGCATTTGTTAAGGATTAATTAGTTTTTTTAATTAGAATTCTAATACACTTTCACATATGCCATGTTCTTTTGTAAGTTTTTCATATATTTCAATACATTTTTTATGGATCAACATTAAAATTTAAACCATCACCCGATGGGAAGTGATTAGCATTCCTCCACAAAAAAAAAAAAAAAAAAAAAAAATTAAACAATACATTGAAGGTTATCAGCTTCTTGCATCTGTTTGGTTGTGTTTTTGTTGTTTCTTTTCATTTTTATTTTTCAAGTATATTTTTTAAATAAATCATCTATTTTGTTTAAGACAAACGTCATAAATGAAAAAATTATTAGTATTGGATTGATTTAATTTTGTTTCATAAATGAAACACACGAGAAATTTTACAAAATGATTAATTGAATTATCAAAATAAGACTCGTAATAAACCTTACAAATCCGAATAATTCTTCAAAGTTAAAAGTACTCCAATGCAATTATAGCTTATAGAGTACTACCAATTTGTACCGTAGGAATCATTAAATTTATATTAATAATAATTGGTGATCTATATAAATACTTTATTCGTTCCTAATAATTTTTCCAATATCAGATAGTAACTAATCATTAAATAACAAAGGCATTAACTTTGGAATTTTCTTTTAAAAAAACTAGCCTATCACTCGTGCTATGCACGGGATAATTATAAATATTTATATTTGTTTTCATTTTTTTTAATATATAAATTAAATACATGGGGTTTGACTGAGGAGTTTGAAAGAATTTAATAGTGTTTATTTATTTATTTAAGAGGCATTTACACAATAATTACATGGGTCTCTTGGGGATGCAAAAAGTAAGAAATTAAGATTTCATTTATTGTGTTATTCATTTAATAAGTGTAATTATTATAAATTAAGTGTTTATTGTAATCAATAGTGTAATTATTACAATCTTTGAACCAATCACCAATCACCAAGTCAATTTTTTTTAAAAAAAAATATTAAAAAATCAGGAATTTAGGATTTTTTAATATATAAATTAAATACATGGGGTTTGACCGAGGAGTTTGAAAGAATTTAATAAGTGTTTATTTATTTATTTAAGAGGCATTTACACAGTAATTACATAGGTCTCTTGGGGATGCAAAAAATAAGAAAATTAGGATTTCATTTATTGCGTTATTCATTTAATAAGTGTAATTATTATAAATTAAATGTTTCTTGTAATCAATAGTGTAATTATTACAATCTTTGAACCAATCACCAATCACCAAGTCAATTTTTTTTAAAAAAAATATTAAAAAATCAAGAAATTAGGATTGACATGTTGGAACTTTCACAAGCCTTGGGTTTTAAAAGACCCTTTTGCTTAATATATAGAAGTGCATCACTTTGGAATTTAGGTGGGCATATGAATGAGTTGGGGTATTAGAAGCGACAAAGGGTAGTGTGTGGGGTTAGGTTTAATGACTCGGCTTTGTCACGTTGCCATCACTACCTACAAGAGCTCCCATCGCCAAGGGAGCCACCACTAGTATAAAGAAGCAGCTAACTTAGCCGTGTGAAGGCTGTGTTTGGTTTGCCTTTAAAATTATGATTTTAAAGGTAACATTTTTAAATTATTTTTTAAAATTCATAATTAAATACACAATTTAAAATTATTCAATCCTCAATTTAAAAATTAATTTTAAAGCTCATAACCAAACACACAATTTGAAATTTTTTTCAAAACTCTTTTGATGATATAGTGTTAAAGATGGTTTAGTAATGGAATTATTAAATTATTCTTATAAAAAATCTAAAAAAATAATTTCTATATTTAAAAAATATCTTAAACAAATATATATTTTTTTTCAAATAACAGGCTGCAATTGCAATTGCCAAAAAAAAATTTTGCATAGTTCCGGTCAACCGGCAGGACGTCTGGGAGGATGTCCGGGCGGACAACCGGGTAAACCCAATTTATTCTTTTCAAAATTTAAAATTCAAAAATTTCTTTCAAAACTCATAACCAAACAAATTTTTTTTTACAAAACTCAGCTCACAATTCCATACTCAAATCACAACTCTAAAAAAATAATCACAATTTCAAAATTAAGTCAATCGCAAAATATGAAAAATGGCTGAGACACTTAAAATTATTTTTATTAATATGGTTGATAAGTGTTAAATTTTAATTTATCAAATATTTTATTATATATGGTCTAACATTAATGTCATATCATTAAAACTGATTTAAGAATAGTAAATTAGGAAATGTAGCATGACTAGTTGTAATATATTCTCACCTTCAGATGCAACACTGCATATTCAATTGCTGCCCCCATTCCTGAATATTTTGTCTGCATCAGATAATCAAGCAAGTCATTCAAAACAGCAGTTATATGATTGGAAACATTTTGACCACTTTGACATTATTTCAGCAAAATACTAGGTTTTGGCAAAAACTTAAGACCGAATTATAATTGTGATTGTCATAGTTTGTTTGTGTTGCTTTTTTTTTTTTTTTTTTTTTTTTTATATTCTTATAGTTTTAATTTTGTAAATTTTGTTATTTCATTTTTTGCATTATATTAATTTAGTTTATTTATAACATCAGTTACAGAAATTAAATAGAAAGCATGTGTAAAATTATTCATTTAAAAGAGGATAGACCATTTAAAATTATATGCTAACCCCTTAATTATTTTTAAGAAGAGTAAAGTGAAAATTCAAAGATAAATTTGATAGGGATGCTCGCGATTCAGTTGCGGCCTGGGAACCTTTAATCCACCATCCGTCCAAAATTAGACAGATTAGAGAAAATCAATCCGCAACCGTTCGTCAGATTGATGAATGCGGATTGAACAGATTGACGGATGGATACGAATCAGTTTAATGTACATTTTACAAATTTTCAACATATCATAAAACCTATCGACATAAATTTTTTATTTTTTGTTTTTATAACAATCCAATCTGCCTTATTAATAATGAATAAAAATATGGATAATAATCCAATAAACCTCTATCTTAACAATGACTACAAAAACTCAAAAGAGATTACCGGACAGTTGTTTGAGAGAAGCTGTCCAAATTCCAAAGAGCAAAGAGTATATACATACATACCCAAGTGTGTGTATATATATATATATCTGTATTTGTGTATAGGTTTAAAAAGACAAATAAATAAATAAAAAGTAATAGAATAGTAGATGAGTATTTTAAAAATAGAATTTGGTTGGAGTGTTCGCAGTTTGGTTGTGGCCTGAGAATCTTCAATCCGCTATCCGTTCAAAACTAAACGGATTGGAAAAAATCAATCGGTATCCGTCCACTTGTCATCACGCATCTGTTTAAAATGCAACGGATCGATTTGATTCAATCGGTTTAGACGGATCAGTATATCCACTAAGCACTTCTAAAATTTGATGCAATTTAAATTATATAAGGATTAAATTAACATAAAATGTAAACTACACAGATTACCAACAAATTTGTCCAAAACTTAAAAAGTGACTAAAAACGCTGAATTGTAAAAAACTACTTTTTAATGGTTAAAGCTTATTACCCAACCCATATTGTATCTTATTAATTTTTTAATTTATTTTGTTTTTTTAATTAACTAAATTAGTCACAACCATCTTGTGAAATGAAGCCTCAATGGTTTTCTTGGGAGGAATTTGTAATTTTTATTTCTGTTCTCACAAAAAGCAGCTTGTCTGCCTTTTCTCTAGCTTTTAATTTAAGCTCATGCCAAGCATGTAAGGGCCAAACAAAAAAAGCTTTAAGCCAAACAGGATAATTTTAAGGGGTACTCAAAAGAAGTCTAATAAAACTATATTAATGGTGGGGAATCATTTTCTTTATGTTAAAGGATAAATAAAAGGAACATTTCAAAATGAATATTGTCAATGATTAGTGCAACATTTTAAAATATGAATAGTTAATTAAGGTTTGTTTGGAGAACCTGGTCATATGGAGGGACCATGCTGGCAATGTTTCTGACAACAAAAGCCTCCCCTGGTTGGAAATCGAGGATATGCGAAGGGCAGACACGGGAGTCCGAGCAGGCAAATACCATAAACTGCATCAATTATCAACAAACATCACCCAAAAGAAAAAAAAGAAAAGAAAAGAAAATTCAAAGTATGCCAATTGATTGGAGATTATTTTTATGAGAAATGTTAGGGATCATGAAAAAATTTTCATGAAAATGATCATTAAAGATTTGTGACCCTTAGATTATCTTGATTAGTGTGTAGTGCTTCATTCTTAGTGTAATCGAAATGTCACAAATCTTTCATGATTATTTTCATGAAACCTAGCATTGTTATTATTTTTATACATATAAAAGAAATTACACCAAATTGGTCAATTATAATTCGACAACGAACTGACACAACATGCCATGGGCATAGCATAGTTCGTGCCTCCCAATCATGCCTCTTGATAGTCCATGGGCCTAATCCTTTATTTTGCGATGTTCTTTTGGTGTTTTTTAAGAATTGAAAGTACAGTACAAATATATTTAGAAAAATGCTCAGCCGCACTAAAAGTTTTACTAAAATTTTGGTAGAATTTTTGGATCTCTAACATTACTTATATATTTAAAGTAAATTTTTTAAATGCGTAAACAATACATTTTAAATGAAAATTAAATTACAAAAATTTGACCACAAAATTAAATGTTGATATACTTGAGATAAACTATTAATAAGTCCTAATAGTTGAACTTAATTTTCATCAAATTTTATTAAAAATAAATCCTAATAAAATTGTCACTAAAAATAATTTTTTGTAACGATTTTTTACACAGGTCGTTAAAAATTGACAATTAGTAACTTTTTTTGTTATGATTTTTATAAATTGTCACTAAAATTTATAATTAGTGACATTTTTCTATGACAAACTTTTTAAATTGTCGCTAAAAGTTGTAAATTAGTGACATTTTGTAACGATTTTTTTGAAATATGGTTAAAACATATAATTGGTGATATTTTTTTTTTTGATAATTTTGAAACTGTCGTTGAAAATTAACAATTAGTGATGTTTTTTAATAATATTTAATAAAAATATTTTTAATTATTATATGATCTATTGAACAATAAGTACACTTATTAAAACTTATACGTAAATTTCTTATATACTTGATGGGACAGTTATATAGTTGCTTACAAAATAGCAAACCTTTATATTTTTCTTATTAATTGATGTGTAATGAAATAATGAAACTTTAAAATATGACATAAGATCTATTTTAATAAAGATAATAAATGTTACATCATTCTTATTAATTGATATGTAATGAAATAATGAAACTTTAAAATTTGACATAGGATCTATTTTAAGGATATAATAAATGTTACATCAACAAATATTTTTTAAAAAAATTTACTTAGTTTGTATACTATTATTTTTAAGCAATCGGACTAAGGTCTAATGTATAATTGTATTCAAATAATTTATTTATTTATTTATTTATGGGGATAGAAATTTTATGTGGCTCCAAAGAAAACTTTTTATGAGAATAAAGGGTGTGCGCAGTACGATTCAAACGAATTGAGAGTAAAACTATAAATTAAATGATGGATTGGCAGATCGACAAATCGCGATTTGAACGGATTGACGAATTAAAAAATATTCTAATCAATTATCAAACATTCGTATAATATATAATACTAATTTGTAATATTTTTCATATATATATAACACAAATTAATTTTACTTAATATGATTCATATATATAACTACTAATTTTCAACAAATTTCATATAATAAATTTCTTTTACATTTATTTTTATTTTAATATTTTATAAGAGGTTAAAAAATATATATGCATTAATTATAGTAAAATGAAATAATTTCAAAAGCTAATTATAAAGTGCTACAGATTTAACGGATTGAGCCTTAATGTCAATGGAATGGGATAAATTTATAACTGACCTTGGGGCTCTGGCCTTTGGCAAGTTCGCCGTACAACGCACCATTTTTCCTGAAAAAAAATATATATATATAGAGCAACCCATGAACCCAATAAATGACTTCATAAATAAGGCGATATATGTAACCTGACAAGGTCCAATTCTCCAAATTTCATGAGTAATGCCCCCTTCTTAGTAAATGGTGATACAATTGTGGTCAGTCCCATAATGTCATTTCGCCCATGTATGTTGTTGATTCAGGTCCTTGTTTGGTACTTTATAGTTTGTAAATGAGAATATAAGGGATTGTTTGGATGATCTAAATAAGTGTATTTTTTATTTTTTTACGAAAAGATGTGTAAAAAAATAGAGAAGTGATGTGATGAAAAAAAGATAAAAAGATGAATTATATAGGGGATGGCAAACCAACCCTAAGTTGATATTTTTAATGACAAATATTAAGGCTTCGTTTGGGAAGCTCAACTTGAGGTTTTTTTTGGCTATTTTAGTCACAAAAAATAAAATAAGCTTTTTAATTTAATAAGACAAAACATCACATCCAACTCATAATTATTATATTCTTTCTCTCACAAAAAAGTCAAAAGTCTTTTTCAAATTAGGCTTTTTAGCCCCAAGCTTAAAAATTCAAAAAATCAACCCACTTTTCAAACGAATCCTAAATTCACAATTATTATGATGGTATTAGATAACGGTGGTGCTACATGCACTAACTAATATACTAATTAGTGTACAACACTAGTTATAATATTATTATTGACCCACTAATTAATTACATTATAAATATCAAAAACTTCTTAAATTATATCACATCATCAATTAGGCCAAGTTTGGGAAGACTAAATAAGTGCACTTTTTGTCTTTTTTGACTAAAAAATTGAGGTTGAAAATATGGATGTTTTGGTTAACTTTTTGACTTTTTATGAAAAAATGTGTAATAAAAAATTGTGAAAATTAGTTTTTAGAGGAAAATTTGAATTGGGAGTTGTGCAGCCGTAATTGTTGACTTTTGGTGAATAGTGTTAACTTTTTAACTTTTTGAGTAATTTTTTGGCTTTTTTGATTATTTGGGAGTACCCAAACAAGACCTTAGTCTATTAATTAGTACATTAATTGATACATATAGCATTATTCATTAGATTTTCCATCTCTCACAATGATGGAAGAAATTATTCAATGGTGAAGTGAAAGTGAAGGGTCCGGGGAGAGTTACAATGCTCTATTTAATTTGTAGATGATATGAAGGAAAATGAGAATGGAATCTAAAAATAAAAAAAAAAATGAAAAAGAAAAATTAAGAGAGACACAGGATCTATTTTTGGAAAAGTTTTAATTTGCTAAAGTTTCAACTAAAAAGATGAAATGATTGAAAAAATAAATTACATAATATATTTTAGATGCAGCATATAGCATGTATTGCACTTACAATGAAATTCACACATTTCATAATTTAGAATATTTTTCTCGAACATGCATTTTTTTTATTTATTTATAATTTTAATAAATCTTGTTAACATGTGTTCTTAAGTTAACCTCAAAGATTTGACCTAATAATCAAGACTTCCAATCTTAGAGTGTATTCCTTTTAAGGTCTCAAGCTCGAAATTTCCTGGGTGCAAAAAAAAATCTTTGAACCTGTCCATACCTAAACATATTATTAATAAAGTGTAAAATAATTAAATATTTTCAAAAAACAAATATTTCAAATTTGTTAATTGAGTCATAAAGTGAATCATTAATGCTGTGTTTGGTTTGAGAATTTGAGGAGGGATTTGGAAAAGGAAAGGAAAAAGTTAGGTGAAATGTGAATAAAATATACCTACATTTCACCTAGTTTCACACACCTTTTCCCTTTCCCTTTCCCTTTCCAAATCCCTCTCCAAATCCCCCAACCAAACACAGCATAACTAAAATCCTTTTGTTCTTTCCTTTTTCAGCTCCAAACAGAGTCTTACACATATTTTCATTTCTGATTTCCACCCTTTTTACGTGATTTCAAAGCAGAAAATGCAAATGAGAAGTCTGAGGAGCATATACTGGGAATCTCCCAAATTATCGGTGGCAAACAGAAGATTCCAAATACTTTTTAAGTACAAATTACGTACTCGAATTTCTCTGTCTTGAAATGAGCGAAACCGGTTTTGATTCTCTCTACCGGATTGAATGATTTCGCAGCAGTCGCCTCCAGCTCCGCTGTAATTTGCTTGATCTTCGCCGCCGCAACTGGCTCTAGATCACCTTTCTCACTGCACAGAAAAGAGAAAAAATTAAATGAAACTTTAAAAGTGATTACAAATTTTTGAAACATTTTATGATTTCAATTATTAATATTTATAAAATTTATTATTAATTTATAATTATTTTTTTAAATATTACTCATTGATTTTTTATTTTAATGTCAGTCCGTGTGGGACCCACTGAGGGTGACGTATGGTATGGTATGATATGGTATGATATGAGTTCGGATTCACGGCAGCTTTTCTCGGTCGCCGTTCTAGCAGCCTCCTAAAACGACGTTGTTTTGAAGGTTTTTTCGTTTTTTTTTTTTTTTTTTTCCCTTCTTCGCAGAACCAGAGGGAAGGGAGAGGAGGAGCTTCATATGGTCTTGCCGAGCTCATCGCAGGAGGAAGGAGGAGGAGGATGGGAGGGGCCGGATTGGAGGGGGCCATAACCACTAGGGGAGGAGGAGGAGGAGGAGGAGGCGGTGCAATCGCTGACGAGCGATTCGGCGGCGGCCAGGTGACGAGCTACGAGCAGCGATGAGCTGACCTAATCTGCGACAGCCGGCAGACGACGATGATGGCGAAAAGAAGAGAGAGAAAGCAAGAACGAAGAAAAAAAAAAAAAAAAAAAAAAAAAAAAATTCCAAAACGACGTCGTTTTGGAGGACTGATAGGAACGGCCGCTGGAAATAACGGCCGAGTATGGTATGGAAATCGAAAGGACATCTGTATGACACACGTCACTCCGCTAGTCGTTGTGATTCATGCGGGCGTTGAGATCCAATCCTCTAAAAAAATCAATTCCATTTCCGTGAAATGACAAAGGAGGACAGAATTTATGAGATAATTACGTAGATAAACCATGGTTGACTGTTAGAAGCCCAGTGGCTCTTTTCAGATGTGAATCCCGATGGATTAATGATATAGAAAAATAACAGAAAATTATAATAATTAGAGAAAGACAGAGAGACAGAGAGACAGAGACAGAGAGAGACACAACAGTACCTGAGAAGCTGCTTAAGTCCAGCAATGGCTTCCTCGTATGAATCTGTCGCCATGTCCTCTTCCTCTCTCTGCCAATTTCACAAAATTCAATTAAAAAAATTACTCCTACGATCATATAGATGCATATATATGTGTGTGTGCATATATATATAGAGAGAGAGATGTAAAAAAATTTCATCAATGAACAATATCTGCAAACGGATCGATTCCGAAGACTCAAAAACTGAGACCAGAGCCCGATCAGAAGCTACACTTTCTCGGAAAATTCTCTCTCTCTCTCTCTCTCTCTCTCTCTCTCTCATTAACTCAACGAACACGGCAGAACAACAAAATCACTTCCAAATTACTCAATTAACAAAATGAAATCATCAAAGAATTCGAATACGAAAGTCGCAGCAAAAAGACAGAAACAATTACCCCAAAAAAACAAAATCACATTAAAATACTCAATTCTCTGATGAATTCATCGAACACAAACTGAATTTTAATTCAAAAACCACCAGAAAAATCAATCGTTTTGCGGATGAAATAATTGGATCTTAGAAAGATCCATGAAAAAAGCTGGTTAAAACAGCACCTGTACAGACCTTTTTTGTTTGGTTCCTAAGAAATTTTTTCCGACTCTGACCTCTGTTTGGAGAATAAGCCACCTAACTCACACAAACACAGACTATATATACAAATATATAGATAGATGGTCCTAACCATGGTTAACTTGATTGATCGGACAGTTTATCAACGGTTTATCCAAAAATAGAAAACAAAAATGAACGCGTTTAGAGGGGCAAAGTTATGGGGTGTGGAGGGGTGTAGGATAATATGGTGAGCGTGAGGTAATCGACGGTCATGGTAGTGGGTGTCATGTTGCAATCAAATAATTGAGAGTGCCAAGTGATGTAGATCACGAGGAGACAATGATCGGGCGGTGTAGGACCAGTTCAGACAGAGAGGGCTGGTTTAGTAAACGGTTGAGATAAGCGTGCGGGTGCTTCGGTCAGCTAAGGCGACCCATGATACGGGCAAGAGAGCATGGGTCCGTTGAATTAAGGGAGGCGTTAACTTGTGTGCGGAAGGACTTGATTAGTTTAATTACTCCCCTGTTCCAAAATATGATTTTTTTTAGGGAATTTAACTTTTTTTTAGTAGTGTAATTTTATATTTAAAAAAAATTAATTTTTTAAAATTATCATTTGATAGTATATTTTTTGAAAAATATTAATATCATAATTATACTTTTTATATTGTTAATAAATTTAAAAGAATGGCGAAATGAAAAATTTATATTATTTTTGTACTTGATTTTTGAAAATGAACTAATATTTTGAAACAATAAAAAATGAAATAAGGGACTAATATTTTGGAACTGAGAGAGGCCTATTTAGGAATTATTTGAAATAATTTGAATAAGTGTATTTGTTTATGTTTTTTATGTAAAAATATGTGAAAAAACAGAGAGATGATGTGCTATTTTAGTGCACCACAAACAAGATCTTAGGTCTTGTTTGGCATATATTACTTTAGCACATCTTTTTTATTTTTTTATTTTATTTGTGTCATGTTACCTTTTATTTGGGTCACATCATCTATCTACACATTATACATCTTTTCGTAAAAGTTCAAAAAATATATTTATTTAGATTATCTCCAATAATTTTTATGTTGTGTTTGGTTGGAAAATTTGGAAAAAAAATGAAAAATATAGATGAAATGTGAATAAAATATACTTACATTTTACATAGTTTCACACACCTATTTCCTTTTCATTTTTAAATTCCTTCATAAATCTCTCAACCAAATACAGTGTTAAATTTATTCAAAAAAAAAAAAAAAAAGAGCTTTTAGATAATAATTTGATAAAGCCAAAATATATATATATATATATATATTGAAGTTCCATTATAGTCCTTTCATTGGTATATTATAATATTATTAAATTTTTGTCAAATATGTCATTTTCAAAATGTTATAATATGAGATTATTTTAATGTGTGCACAAGTCTTATTAAATTTTTGTTAAATGTGACAATGAGATATTTGTACATTATTATCTTATTAATTTTTTTTCAAATGTGTCATTCTTAAAATGTGACAATGAAACATTATTTTAATATTTATACTAATATCTTGTTAAACTTTTCTTAAATGTGTCGTTCTTCTTAAAATGTGACAATGAAACATTTGTACACTATTGTCGTATTAAACTTTTGACAAATGTATCATTATTAAAATATGATAATGGGATATCATTATAATGTGTACACTATTATCTTATTAGGTTTTCAAATGTGGATATTCTTCATTTGGAAAAATAAATAAATAAATAAATAAAAATAATGTGAAATAGGATTTATGGATTTATAAGATTATTGATGAAACTAAATGGTCTATATATGTACCAAAAAAGTAAGGGAAATATTAATTATATATATATATATATTGTTTTCTTTTTTTTTTTTAAATTCAAAATCCAAATACAGTCCCAATGATGATTAGTAGGAAAGTAATGATAATTATAGAGAATTTATTTACAAAATTTCTTGAAATGAATCATTACAAGTATGAAAAAAATTTATTCACTAGAATTTGGAAAGAAAAAAATGACGAGCTTAAAAATTATCTAAAAATAAAATGTATGGTGGTGTTCAATTAAATAGTGTGATTACAGGTTGCACTCTGAATGAATTTAATTCATACGCTGTGTTTTCAAATAATTTTTTCAAAATTCGTAACATTGTTATTAGAATTTTTATATAATTTTTTTAAAATAATAATGTACAGTGGTCAAATCTTTAAAACAAAAAGTATGATGTCATATTTATAAATGCAGACTCTAAAGCACCATTAATAAGTTGGTACACACTTTAAAAAAAAAAAACAAAACATAGCAACACTGTGGTAGTGGGTGGAGCCCACTGCCACATCATTATCCACTGTCACACCATTAATGCTAATATTAATTAGTGATCTAATGAATTTTTCTCATAAATGTAATCATACCAATAGACTTTGTGTCTTTCAATGAAACAACTGTAATAGCTTGCATCATTTTGTATTATTTTTCATTTGTATAAATATTTTTTACTTTTGATAAAAAAGTATATCGAGGGGAAAAAAATTGTTGGTGATGGGAATCAAATAAAGTGAAAGGTAGATTTAGTGCCTGTTTGGTAGAGCTTAATTACAGCTTATTTTAGCTTTCAGCTTAATTTAAGTTATTTTGATATGTTTGGTTTAGCTTATAGCTTTTAACTTATAACTTTTTGGAAGTCAATCATTTTTTATTCTTGGAGTAGCGGAGATGCTTTAAGAATAAAATTTAAATCACTTCTGTTGAAAGTTATAAGTATAAAATTTGTTTAGGCATATAAATTTATAAATCTTTCCCATAGCTTTACCAAACAGGACCTAAGAAGGTATTGTACTTTGAAAAATAACATTAAAATTAATATATATATATATTATCATTTAAAATTTGATGTTATGTGACTCACATACTAATGTTATTCGCATAAATCTTAATCAATCTGACTTTTGTTTCTTTCCCTCCATGTTGGTGGGGAATACAGCAACTTATTTGTCACGAAATGCACTTGCTTTCATAGCTATCGAGGTCACATGCCTAGCTCACTATTTTAAGGGACCGTATGCAATTTTCCTAGCATTATTTTATTTATGTGAATGCATGGCCAAAACCCAAAACCCAACATTGTCACTATTTTAAGGAGGAAAAATGATTAGTAGCTCAAAAAAAAGTGATTTGATTTTGGCTTGAATCGCAAAACGATGTCGTTTTGTGATTTTTTTTTTTTTTTGTTTTTCTTTTTCTTCCTTTTCTTTCTTTCTTTTCTTCTTCTTCGTTGAACACATTAGAAGAACAGAGGGGAAGAGGAGGAGAGAGGGAGAAAGAGAGAGGAGAGGAGAGAAGGGTCCCTCCTGTGCCTCCACCGCCGCTGATCGTCGCAGCATCTCCAATCGTTGCAGCAGCTTCGATCATCGCAGCAGCTCCGATCGTCACAGCCCCGCCACAACTCGTCGCAACCCTGCGTGGCCCCGCCTCCTCTAGCCCGATTTTGATGGCCCCCTCCCCTCCCCTCCAGTTCTACTTCTTCCTCCTCCTTCCTTCTTCTTCTTCTTCTCCGAATTCGAGCTACGAATCGGAACTCTTTAAAGAGTCATATACAAATTTTTTAGAAATAATTATTTTATTTACTTGAATAAGTACTGCTAAAAATTTATAATTTAAATATTTAAATTTATCAATAATAATGAAGTAAAAGAGTCAGACTTTATATGGTTAAGTGTGTCAAAAATCAATATTTAAATTTGTCAATAAATAAATTTATTATAAGTATAATTATATTATATAAATTTAGGGGGAATTACATCCCAGTAAGAGAAAAAAAATTTACACAAATATAGAAAGATGTAAGTCACACTTGCATTTCTACAATCTTTTATTTGCATCTCATTATAAAATCACTTACACCTAAAATATTTTTGTATTTTTTTTTTTTTATCTTTCATTATTTTGAAGTTTGCCCATAAATTTAAACATACATTATACATTTTATTTCCAGAGTACTTTATCATTTGATGTGACTATTGTAGGTAGGAACAGTTAAGAAGGGAGCATCTGGACCACACACATTGGATTGCAACTTGAACATAATGACAAAGATGGATACACCACATAACCAAAGTGAACCAATAAAGCAAATTAGAGTAAATTGTGATTCTATTTTTACAATGCTAGAAATTAACATTTTATATTTATAAATGTATCTATAATAATGTAATGAGGATAGTAAATCTCGTATAATTAAATGCATAATTAATCAAAAATTAATACTTGTCAAATCACATAGATTGAATTGTGAGAAAATTTTAAAGTTCTCAAATATTTTTTCTATTTTTAATTGACCAACCAACCATTTCGAAAAAACCTTCATACACGTGTGAATCTAAGACCACTCTCTTACAGATAGAAAAATAAAATAAAAAAATAAAAAAGAGATAGGAATTGGTAAATTTCAAGCCAAATTGTGGAGGTCATTTTGGGCAACAGAGTCAACTCCCAATCTCTACATGCATGCATTATATTTCTTTTTTTGGGTCTTCACATGCATTAATTAATTAATTAATTAATTATATATAGTAACAATTCAAAGTCTCGATTCTAATTGATTGACTGTGATTTGTGTAGAAAACAACAATATAGGTTGTGACTAGCCTGTCCAGAAGTTGACTACCCCAAATAAACATAGTTGTGTTTTGAGGAAAACTTCAAAGTTAGGAACTGAAGAAATTATTTTCAAGACATTGAAGTGAGAATTAGAAAATTAAGTAATGCAACTTGGAAAATGTAAGGTATAAACTTCTTAATCATCAAGTGTTTCATATATGTATTATATTGTTTTCCATTCCAATTCAAGATGAGAGCTTTTTTGTCTATGCAATTAAGTTGATATTTTGTGTACTTTACGTGACCAAGATAAAATTGTTCATGTTCAAGATATAAATAATAAAATTATTTAAATGGTGATTAATAATTGAACATAGTGATTGGAATATAGAAGAAATAAAAAAAAAAAAAGGTCATTGTTGGAGCAAACGATGGAATAGTTTTGGTTAGAGCAAAACCCATATTATAGTCCATAAGTTTCTTCCAAGTTGTTTGGTATTTTTATCTATAAAAAGATACAAAATACTATTTAATAAGGTGAATAAGAATATGTTGTTAATAATTGATACACCTAATTAGGAATAAAATAAGAATCTGAATCAAAAACACAAAAATTTACATGGTTTACCAAAGAATAAGGCCATGTACATGATCTAGAAAAATACTGCACTTTAAATACATAATATTAGGTAACAAGGCATAACTATAAAACATCAAAAATATCCTTAGTTTGCGGTTGAGTAGTTAATGTTCAGTATTTATCAGAATTCACGCTGCATACCCAACATATGAAAAGGTTTCTAGGGATGTGAGACTGATATAACTAGAAGTTTCTATATCAAGGATACTCTAGTGTTTTTGTTATAAGGAAATTCAAGAAGATTATAACACAATTGGAATATTTGAGTAAATGTTTTTTGGAAAAATTACTCATAAGTTCCATATTGAGAAATGATACTCTATCTAGTTCTGAGTGTTTTTTTATAAACCATTTAGTCCTTTTTTTACATCACAACATCATCATCAAAATAACATCAAACATTAAAACGTCAATAAACATCAAAAAAATCAACAAACATCAAACATCAACAAAATATCATCAAACACATCAACAATATCAAACATTAACAGAACATCATCAAACATCAACAAACATCGTCAATAAAATTATGAACATCATCAACAACAACAAACATTATCAAACAAAACATCATCACCATCAACAAACATCAAACAACATTCAAACATCATCACCAATATATTCGAACATCATCAATGGATTGATATATATATAGATATACCAATAGATTCATATATTTATTTATATATATAAATATATATTGCTGGAGAGTTTCATATATTTATATATATATATTCGAACATCAGCGTCTTTTTCCTTCAATTCAGGACCCAAATCATGTTTTTTTCCTTTGCCTTTCTTGGCTTTCTTAATCTCCAAATGGGTACCCAAATCTTCATCGATTTCACCCGAATCAAAAATGGGTTTCTCATCTCTCCTCTTCCTCTTCTTCACCTCAACAAAACTAGGGTTTTCATATTCACCATTCGTAGAGTTCTCTCAGATCATCTTTAGCGAACCAAACCCTAATCCCGATTTTTGTTGATCAATGGGTTTTCTTCGGAAGGATTGTGGTTGGAGAAGATGGAAACATAGGTGTTCGCTCGACATCTCCAAAAAAGGTTTCGAAAATCTTACCAGAACCAGAACCAGAGTTAGGATCGCCAGTGTTGGGTGGATCTTTGAGATTCTTTGCCATTACATTCGATTCGATGTCTCCTTCTCACTCATCACTGTTGCGAACCCAAATTCGAAACTTTCCCAGAAACTGTAGGGCTTTTCGAGATGCTAGTCATGGAATTCAAAGTCGAGGGATTCATAGTTGAAACCGCCCCCATCATTGTTCGAATCGTTAGGGATGATTTCAACGATGTTTGATTTTTTTAATCGTTTATTTTGATGTTTAATTGTTATTACAAAAATCGTTTAATCGTTATTTTGATGTTATTTTGATGATAATATTGTGATGTTTAGGTTCATTTTTTTAAAAAATAAATTTGATATTTGATGTTTGATGAATAATTCTAATGATTAATGGTTGAAAATTTATGTTTGATGTTTGATGAATAATGTTTGATGTTTGATAAATAATCCTGACGTTAAATAAGGTTTGATGTTTGATGAATAATGTTTGACGACGTTGGTGATGTTGAAAAATGGTTGAGTGATGTTGAATAATATTTGATGTTGGTGATGTTGAATAATGTTTGAATAATGTTGGTGATGTTGAATAATATTTGAATAATATTGGTGATGTTGAATAATGTTTGATGTTGGTGATGTTGAATAATATTTGATGTTTGATGAATAATGTTTGATATAAAAAGGCCTATAGTAAGCTTTTAGAGAAATAGGACCTATTAGTCTAACAAAAAACATTTAGGACTAAATGGACTAACATTTTCAAATTTGGGATTTATTAGTGTTTTTCCCATGTTTTTTTCCGTCTGCATTTTGGATATCTCTCCAAAATAAAAAAATAAAAAAAAAGTGATAAGAGCAATTACACACTTTTATTCATACTTGAGCAAGAAATTCAGAAACCTTACCGTCACCTTGCTTGAACAACATAACATGCACTTTCTGAGTTTTCCAGCCATGGTGACCTCTAGATTGCTCTCTCACCAACTGCTTTATAAACACACACACAAACGGAAAAGAAGAAGAAGAAGAAGAAAAGTGAAATTTACTAAAGTTGTATTGGATGTTGAAACATCCATGAGAAATTACAGAAGAATTATCATATGGTCATTAAAATTATAAGGAAATGATCATTTCACTATAATCCACATTCGTTTTACTAAACCAAACACTATCTCTTAGAAAATTATTAACTAGTTTTAGAGTATCATGTGATACTATTTATGTGACGTTGTTTGTAAATTAAAAACCACAAAATATACTTGGTGAATCCTTTCTTATTTTCCTAATTACAGGGTTCAACAATATTTTTCCGGTAAAGTTTTTAATTACGTCATTAATTGTAAACACTACATAAACACTATCATATGATACTTTAAGACTGCCGAATAATTGTTCTACAAAAATTTTGACTATTTTTTACTGATTCAAAGAAAGAAGGTAATCTTAACATAATCGAACTTAAAGAGTAGCTGAATAATAAAAATACTAACACAAGTGGGGTTTGAACTTTCAAACATGATTTCAAACAAAAATGGAGTTTGGGTCAAACAAATTGAATTCCCACTACCATTATTGTATTGCATTGACATACAATTTTAAACAATTAAAATTTTCCGTTGTTTAAATCGCGTATTACTCATGAGGTTGGGGTTCCTGACTCCCCCTTTGCCCTCTATGAAAATAATTCTTCCATGTAGCATTGATTGATAAAAATCTAAAAACACAAAATTGATTATAAAATTTGATATAATCCTTTCATATGAGGCGAATGAAGATATATATGGAGAGGGAGAGAATACCTAAGAAGGAGTTAGGACTTGAGAATTAGCTTCCCCAAAATTTGGAGAGTGAAGAATTAGGTACAGAGCTGCAAAAATGGAGTCTCATACACCATGTTCCAGTAGAGAGATGTTGAATCACAAATTGAGACACTATTAAGATAAAGATTTTTTTATTTTCTCAAAATTTTTGGGGATGGGATTGATTGATGATGACATGAACCATACTAGTCAGTCATCTCTAATAATAGGGACAAAATCAAAGAATATATATATATTCCGGAGAACTCACCAAGATTGGATAAAAGAAAGCGAAATGTGAATTAAGGAGTGCTTCATTCTCTTCAGATGAGAATCGCTTGTTGTAGATTACCTCATCTCAAGCTGTGTGCACTGGTTTACAGTATATAAAAAAAATTAAATAAATAAATAAAAGAAGAAATGATTCAAAGGCAAACAACCTTCTTTGAGATCAACCCACTGTACCAAAGTAAATTATAAAATTTACTAAAAAAATAAAAATTATTTAGATTTTAGATGGACCAAATTAAGATTATATAATTTTTGGAAGGACCAAAATGTTAATTTCTTGGGTAAATTACAATAAACTTCCAAAGATTTAGAGAAAACACAATTAATTTTATAATTTTGACATAACTGCATTAGATTTTCTTAGCGTTTTAATTCACATAAACTTAGTTGTATTTTCATTAGTAATTAGTTGGTTAGTAATATGAATTCATATACTTTATCTTGTTTTATCCTCATGCCTTGGTACCTACCACCTAACTAGTTCTAGTTCTAATACTTGCCCTTTTAATTTTACTAAAATAAAGGTCGATGTAATTATATTAAAATTATAAAATTTATTATATTTTATTTAATTTTGAAAATTTGTCCAAACTGTTTGATACAGTTTCAACTTATAACTTATTAGTTAAAAACAACTTAATAAATCAAAAAAAGTTGATTATTTTGAAAACTTGAAAACAATATTTTTGACTTGTGCAGTGCAGTATAGTTATCAACTTTCAACTTATCACCAAACAAGCCCTATATATAGGTTGTGAGATTTTACTCTACATTACACGTGTATTAAAAATTATGCCCATCAGGTTTAGTAACAGATTATTGCCTTGCATAGATTCATAAATTTCATTGCTTTTGTGCACAAAATTCATGTACTTTATACATTAAAGCATTTGTTGCCTCTGATAATCTCTACACAGATAAGTTCTCAAATTCAAAAGCTAAATTGGGCTAATCATACTAATTCTAAATGGTTTTTTCTCATGGAATTGGATATATAACCACCTTCCCAGTAGCTCGGTTTGTTTCAATGTAAGAGAAAGCTTCAACAACCTTGGTGAATGGGAACGGTCCCTTGGAATCAACCACCGGCTTCACCTTCCCACTTTCAAGAGCCGGATTTAGTTTTTCCAAGACAGCTCCGCTGGCAGTGACTACAAATCTGAAACCGGGTGGCGTGACAGCACCAGTTAGGACCACTACGCTGCCCCCTTCCTTCACCACCTTCACTGCCTTATCGCCCTGCCCTGTTATTACAGAAACAGAGAAAGTGCTTTGTTTTGTTATCAACTCTGTTTCAAAAATTAGAACGCGGAAAAGTATGCAGCAAAAAGAAAATTTTGTTTGACAACAGTAGCGTTACTTTTAGATATTACAAATGCAAACTAGTGTGCAAACGTTATATCTCATATGTGTTTGCCAACAACTAAATAAGTCACATTTTTGTGAACTTTTTTGTATTTAGTAAAAAAAAAATTCAATATTTTTGTCAAGATTTTTTACTTTTTAAGTTCTACTAGTCTAAAAGCATCTAAAAACTAATTCCTGTTAAAAAAAAATGAAAAAAAGTTCACTAAAGATGAAAAAAGTCAACAAATAAGCTGTTAAAAAGCAATTGACAAGCGCAACAAATATCACTAAGCAGAGCTTAAGTTTGGAACAAACTAGGAGACATCCTATAAGGTACTTCCAAACAGCATTTCTAGAACCATTGAAGGTAGAACAACAAACATGGTACTTCCATGACTATGACATGGTTTTCGAAAAGGTCAGGGTCACTTAGGCAATGTTCCGTGAGGTTAATGTCAAAGCAAATCCCGCTACCATATTTTATCAAATTTAGGACACTTTGTTTAGTTGTGTTTTCATTTTCTGGAAAACACAATACCATCCTGTATCTTAGTTTACTCAATTGGTTAAGAAATTTTTCAATTTTGCTATGATCACACTGATGACTAAGCAACATTTAGTTATAATGCGGTTGTGTTTTCATTTTCTGTTTACTTCTTTTTATTTTTTTTTTATTTTCTGGAAAACATAATATCCTGGTGTATCTTAGTTTACTCAATTGGCTAAGATATGTCAATAATGACATGATCACACTGATAACGACTAAACAACAATTATTTATCAACATTATGACTCAACCATTTACTTTAAGAGTCCGAGTCACAAATTGACTTTGCGATCCTTCGCTTCACCATTAGAGAAAAATCATATTTGAAACAATAAAAACAAAAAGAAATCAAGTATTATCTTGTTTTTCAAGGAAATTGGTAATTGTTATATAATCTTACCAACTGTATCGTAGACCACATCAAATTTCTCCGGTAGGTCTTCGAAGTTTTCCTTAGTGTAGTCAATGGCCAAATCAGCACCCAAGCTTTTCAGCAACTCCAACTTTCCAGTGCTGGAAGTTGCTGCAACTCTTGAGGCACCAAATACATGTTTTGCTAGCTGCCTCATTAAAAACACACACACAAATAGTTTGAGAAATAAATAACAAATGCATAAAATTGCAATCATCCAACTATATATCTGAGGTCTAAAGCTAATGTTGTTGTGCCAATTTTGTCAACTAGGTCATGTTTGGTTCGCAAATAGGATGAGGTAAGGTAAGCTATAACAAGGAGGGTATTTTAGTTATTTTGCAAGCTTTATCATGGAAAAAGTTGTCCTGCCTTCCCTCCGACAAAAATATTCCCACAAAATAATCCAGCATATGCAGGATAAAAGGTTCCTGGGATTAGTTATCATGGGTAACAAAATGTGAACAAAACACGGGATAACTTTATTGAGAGGAAATAGTCCTATACGACTGTGAATCAAATGTGGCATTAGAAGACATATATGAGATTTATTGACGAACTAACCCGATCGTCTCTTTTTTGATCGTTTGACCATGCCCTAATAATAATTGGGAGAATATATAGATTATCAATTCATGACAAAAATCTCAAGAATGTATAATTGATTTGTGGAATTATATGTGATTGCCAACTTGTTCGTTTGATTATTTCATGATGTATCAAAGCAGGCAACAGAAACTGAACTATAACAAAAACATACCTGAATTACAAGGGATCCCACTCCACCGGCACCCCCCAAAACGAGGATAGATTTGCCATCTGAAAACCCTGACCGTTCAAGGCCTTCATAGGCAGTCTGAATTGCAAGGGGAAGACCAGCTGCCTGAGCAAAATCAAGATTCTTCGGTTTCAGAGCCAATAGCTTCTCCTCGACAGCTGTGTACTCTGCAAAAGACCCAAATTGCTTAGGTCCTTCAAGTGCTTTCTCGTTTATGTTCCCATATACTTCGTCTCCTTCCTTTAGGCTCTTTACTTGGCTGCCGACTTTAACCACCACGCCGGCAACATCATAGCCTGGAACTGTCTGTACCACAACAAACCGTGTGTCATAGGTGAACTAAAAACCTCGGAATGGTGAAGCTTGACAACTCAACTAGCACAAACAACAGATGAATGAGTCATAATTCTTGACTTAAGAACCTTTGTTCAGCAATTAAATTCAAACAAAATCAACCATGGAGGATGCCAAAGCCACTTGGTATGCAAACTAAAAATCACACAGATCAAGCAGCTGGCGGAAATTCGGTTAACAAAGTTTCCACAAACAATATTTTTCCTTGTTCCACAACTTCCGGTCAAGGAATAGAAGTACTGATAAAAAAAGATTTATTACAAACCTAAGCATACAGTTTTGAGATGTATATGGCCATATATATTGATATCAACAATGCTACGAAACACAAAAAATGAAAGGTATGACTTGAATTCATCTTGAGTGACCATTGATCAACTCCATACACTTTATTAGAATGGGAAAATGAATCCCCATATCTATTATTCATGTTATTGAATAGGGGAATTGGTGGGGAAAGAAACAAAAAAAAAAAAAAAACGCCTCTATATATGGCAAACAACAGAATATTTAATGTTATGTACCCAGTTTCCTAAGTCTGATAAAATTAATATTTGCAGTAACAGGTTGGATCTAACACATTTATGGCTTTTATATATTCTTTAGAAAAATTCACTTTGCCTTCTTACATGCTTGTACCACTTTACCTGAACTATCAATTTTAATAATTACCCCTTTAAACTATTGCCATTAGTTCGCTCTAGTTAAAATCAATTAGTCAATTAGACTTAGTTCATGTAGTCTTAAGGTCTCTCCAAATTTACTATCTAAAAAAAAAGGTCTCTCCAAATTTCTAACATAGTATTGGAGTTGGGAGGTGTAGTCTCCGCCCAGTCAGGTCGGTTTCTCGTGTCTTATCCATTTCTATTAAGTATTAGCTCCACATGCAACCGGGCTGCATATATAGAAAATGTTAAAGACTTGTCTCACATCACATCTCTATGTCAATGTGGTTCATATAGTCTAAATGTTTCTTATACCTATAAGGTTAAAACCAATTGATTTTGGTTTGGATATGTTATGCAGAAATCAAATGGTTCCACACCCACAATCACACCTTGGCTTAAGAAGGCCATACCCACACAATTTTTCCAAAATGGCCTTTCATGAATGTTAGGCCCAAAAAAAAAAAAAAAAAACAAACAGTTCAGACAAATAATCAAACACATAGAACACAGGGATCAAATATACTATGCCCAATAAGATTACAGAGCTGAACTTCTCAACTCAACCGCACACCTCACAACAGCCCAAAACAGGATGCATCTCCAAAATTCTAACTCATTTCAATATATTTAAAAAAAAATACCAATAAAAACGGGAAAAAAGAACAGAAAATTAATATTCTAACACATTTCAATTAGGGAAATTCTAATGTACACCCTTTAAAAAGGTGTACCATATGCACCTCTCTTTTTCTTTAATTATAACTAATTTTCTTCCTTTGATATGATATTATTTTAATTATAACTCATGAGTTTTTTATTATGTCTCATGTTATTGTGTTGTATTTAGTTATGATATTTTTTTATTTTTTAATTATGAATACCATTTTTCTTTTATGGTGTTTCCCCTTCAAGGTTTATGGTGTTTCCCCTTCAATAAAACTCAATGAAAAACAGGGGGAAAAGAAGAGAAATTCACCGGAAGAGGCGAGTCGGAGGCCTTGAATTTACCCAATCTCCTCTTGAAATCAACAGGGTTCAGAGCAGCCGCAACAACCTTGATCAAAACCTGGTCATCCTTCACCGGAGGCACCGAAACACTCGAATCGACCTTCAAAACATCGACTCCTCCGTACTCTCCATAGACCCAACCCTTCATCTGAGAGGGCACAGAGGAGCTAGTGGTGGGTTCAGTGGAAGTAGCAGGGGCAGCTTGGGAATTAGCGGATACTCTGAGGGGCAAAACAGGGGATGATGGGGAACCCTTTTGGGAAGAAGTGGTGAGGCTTGTTTTGAGTCTGGTTACTGTGAGTTTAGAGACTGAAAATGAGGAGAGAGAATGTGGGGCGAGGGGTCTCAGTGAGAGAGTAGTGGAGGAGAGGATAGCATCCATTTTTCTTTTTTGCTCTCCTCTGTTCTGTTCTGTTCTGTTCTTCAGCTGCTTTATCTCTTTATATCATCAACCTCTGTGTTTCTTTGTATGGTGTTTGTTTGATTTTGCCCATGGTGCTGCCACCTGTCCTTCCCATCAAATTTATGCGCACACTAGCTGAGCCATCCTCTCCCCCATGACTTTTTTATTTTTAAAAAATAATTGTAAATTAGTATAATGAGAAAGTATAAGTGAAGTAAAAAAAAAAAAAATTATGTAAAAAATATTAGAGGTAAAAAAATATTTTATATAATGAAAATGTTGTGTAGTTGAATATATTCTGTTCCTCAATGGTTGATGTGTGATAAAAAAAATAAAAATACTAAAAATTCTAAAAAATTTATTAAAATTTCTATTAAAAATCTCACATGGTATCTACATGAAACTCACAAGGTGTAAAATTCACACCCATATAAGATATTTGGTAAAAATTTTAATAAAACTTTTAAGATTTCTACCATTATTCATAAAAAAATAAAAATAAATCAAAGTTAATCATCGTCAAATGACCTATATATCAAGTATAAAGTGACTTTTTTTTTTTTTTTTTAATCTCACTTTTATCTCCATAATAATCACTAAAAAAAAATCTATACTAGGTTAGTTTGGGAATATACCATACCCATTATATAAAGATATTTGTTTGAGGTGTCGAATAGTGGTGTTAGGGTGGTGTAGAAGGTTGACCGGTGACTAGGAAGGGTAGTCGGCAGGAAAAAAGATATAAGGAAAAAGAAAAGAGAAAGGAGAGGACGAGTCGATTGAGTATATTGATAAATTAAAAAATAGATTTGTATCTTTTTGTAATTTTATTTAACCCTTATTATAAATAAAATTGCTTGCTATGCTTATTTGTAATTGTTATACCTATGTTCCTATTATTTATTTGTAATTTTCTATTTATTTTAAATTATTTTGTACTAGAAACATGTAAAAATTTAAAAATATTGAATAAATTTCAGAAAAAGGTCATCTAATGATAAAAAAAAAAAAGAAGTTAATTCTGTTGGCTTTTCTCAACCAGTATATATATTTTTAAAACTTTCAAATTGAAGATCAATTTAAAAAATACGTGATAAAAAATTTAAAAACACTAAAACAAAAATGAACTAATAATAATAATAATAGAAAGCAAATTAACCTGAGATTTTGAAAGTATTTTAGAAAAATAACAATTGAAAAAGTAATTTCAAATTGACAAAGTCAAAATTAATTTGTACTCGATGCAAACAAACAAACAAAATTATTTCCCAAAATACAACTCTTATTTTCACTTACTTGCCCTTTTCCGGTTTACAATTTTTTCATTTTCTGAAAAAAAAAAAAAAGAAAAGAAAAGAAAAAAAGAATAAGAATAAGAATAAGAAGTAAAAATGACGAATATTACAATTTGGTACCTGGCGTGTTGGATCATCAGCGAGTCTCTCTCTCTCTCTCTCAAAACTATTTTGTAGATTTGTTTTCCAAATTTTTCTATAAGTATGAGCTGGTGATCGATTCAATTCCTCTAATTCTTGTTCTTCCTCTTTGAATTAGGAATAGAATTCTAGACACATGAATGAAAGAATCACTACAAAAATCTTCCATTTATATATTGCAGGTACAATTCTCTCTTAAACCCTACCTTCTTCTTCTTCTTCTTCTTCTTCTTCTTCTTCATTATCTTCTTGTTATTGTTGTGGTTTATATGAGATTGGCTATTGCATCTTCACTTGAAAATCCATGTATATTAAGCTGCTGTTATATGTATGTATTTCTGATTTCTGTGTATTTTTTAAACTTATTCAAATATCTGGTCTGTTTTGTTTCTAAACTCTTATGCTCTATTTGCAATGGTATAGAATGGAATAATCATTCCATTTGCAATGTATTTTTATCATTTTTTAAGTCAGCCAAACATAAGGATGGACAATTTGATGGAATGAGCATTATATTCCACTTAACCAAACACTACCTTATTACCAATGGTTCCTGGGACCAACTGTAAACTCGGGTTGAATTTTTTTTTTAATTCTTTGGAATTTCAGAGAGGCTTATTTGAATATTTTAGTTCTAAAATTTTTAGTGAACTTCTGGAACAATTTTTAATTATTTGTTTTTTCTATCTTTTTAGAGAGTTATCTATAATATCAATAAAAACCGGAAAAATTTCCAGAAATATTGGTTAGGAGGTAATTCATACTTCATCCAATCAAACTATTTGTCTTCTTAAAAATATGTCCGTTGCTCATCAAAACCATTTTAATTATTCTTACTGCTGTTTGGTTTACATTTTAGGTTTAGCGCTTCGCTTTCCTTCAGTTTACAAGCTGGACGACTCAGTTGATCTGTGAAAACTAGAAATTAATTTTTATTTATTTAATTTTTCTTTTTGGTTGAAATAGGGGATTTGAGGTCAAAATTGTCCTCAATTGAATTGCTACTTTTTTATTATTTGTTTTTCTTCAAGATATGCCTTTCAGAAGAAAAGATACCCTGGACTTAGGAATTGGAGTCTATTTTTGGCTTCTAGACTGCTTTGAAAGATTTAACAAATAAGAGGGGAACATTGATATTATCTCTAAAGATGGCCCAATGAGTTACAAACAAGTGCTAGAAAAATGTAAAGATATCATATTGCTACACACATGATGAGTAAGGGAACCTGATTCTCCTAACTATAGTCATCCCTTAGAATTTGTGCTTAGAAAGTTATGCTAGAAATTGAGCTATGTAATTTGATTAGAACATCCTAGGATAGGGTCTTTGTTCATCGATATCATGACCTTGTGATCTCCAAAACAACAAAACAATGTTACAATATTCTAATTTCATTTCAAGCTATTTCTTGTTAAACGTGGCTTTATTACCCCTCAAAGACTGGCATGGCAGAAGACAAAAAACGGAATGTGTAATTTTTCCTTGTTTTTCAATTGGTTCACTTTCCTATGATAGTCAAAACTCGTATATTTCTGCGTAAAATTATAATCAGCAAGTAGCTTTGGTAACTAGTATCCATGTTAAGCTAGTTTACCTCTCCTGCAGCATAGTCAATGAGAAAAGCCTTGGTCAGCATCTTCAGTGGATTTTAGCATAGTTGGCTCTCCAGTCAAGTCCCTTTGTTCAATCCCTTTTATGGCTGCCAGCTATTGTTTGCAGAAAGGCGTTCATACTGTTACACAATCTTCGCCTTCTCCTACAATTTCTTGTATACACAGCATACCACATGTTGCAGAAGTTTCACGTATCACAAGTGCTGATTCAGCAAGTTCTTCATCAGATAGATTGGCAGCTTCTAAAGTCCTTAAAGATGTACATATAGTAAGAAACATAAGAACTTTATATTGCTTTATTTGTATTGCCAAATTGTAACGGTATTTACGATTGCCAGTAATAAATCATGCACTTCTCTGCCATATATTCTTTGTACCAATTTTGCTATTCTGTGCAATGTTTTGTAGGAACTGTAAAGGTTCAGACTTTTATGTATTTGCTATGGATTCAAATGGTTAATTTATTAGATTTTTCTTTTTTCTCAGTCAGCACAATTGATGGAGGATTTTCTTGCACTTGCCAGAGACAACACAGACAAAGATTTGGAGACCTGTGGGGTTCTTGGTGCTTTTCTCGTGAGATTTTGATCTTGCCTGTACATAACATAACAATAACGCCAAAGTGAAACGTTTTATCATAGCAGTATGTCAATCCTCAAATGGCACCTGAGGCATTTGAGATTGCTTTAAGGAACAATATATTGCATGGCTTTATCAAACCCTTTTGGTTTTAGGTAACTACCTTATGTCGCACTACCATGAGGCATGTAACCTCAAATTTGTTTTATAAGATGGGTTTCTCCAAGTATGATTAGGATACTACCCTTATTAGAGTTTTTGACTACTCTAGACTAATAGGTAGCCATAAGGATTGTGAAAAGGCATCCAAATGGTGGGGTGAGACTAGGGTGGTTGATGAAAGGAGAAAAAGAAAAGAAAAGAAAAGAAAGGTTTCTATCTTGTTCCTACATAAGAAATGTTCTATGTGGCTGGCTAGCCTCTTGTATCTACCATTGCACATTCTATTATTCTTATTATCATTTAATTTTTTTTTAACGGCAGTGTGATTAAATCATTTTATTATAGATAACCTGGGTCTCATCCCTCCTCCAAATTTTCAAGTTTCTGTAATCACTTCCAGTGGTTCTATTACATTGATACTTCACTTGCTACTCCGTTAGCCAACATGTTATTGAATGCCATAACTATTTGAATTCTGTATTTTATAGATCTTGTTTGGAATTTTCCATGTCAGTTTCCGTTTACCGGTAAACATTTGATCTAGTATAACCCTTTAATTTGCAAAGCATTTAATGTGATTCACCTACATGATCACCATCAACATTTTTAATTTGTGCCTAGTGATCCTTGGATCTCTGGATGTACTTGTTGAAGCTTAATACAATTCATGTGACATTACAGCAGAAAGTTTTGGCGCGAGAGACAAATATATATATACATTTCCCTATTTTGTCGCTTAGCACTCTCTGTCTTCATGCATTATTTCTCCTCTGGTGTTGAGGTGCTAATAGGTTGAAGGCAATACTTTATTGAGTTATAAAACTAAATCTTGTTTCCTTCTTGTTTTTTATCCAGAAAGGTGGAACTTTCTACGTAACGACTCTGATAATACCCAAACAAGAATCAACTTCCAATTCTGTATGTTTTTTGGTCCTTATATTTATTGTCTTGGTTTAATGGTATATTTTCCTGCATTTGTTATTTTTGCAAGCTGCTGATTTAATTGTACTGATATATAGTGTCTGGCTCTAAATGAGGAGGAGATTTTTGCCATACAAAATGAACAATCCCTTTATCCTGTAGGATGGATCCATGTATGCATTTCAGCTCCTATCTCTTTTTTCTTTGATGGTCGCATCGTATTACAATTGTTTTGCTCTGCAGGATATATATATATATATATTCTACTACTTATCTGCACCAAGGATTGATAATGTGCTTCCAATATTTGGGAGGCATGAAAAATTCTAGGGCTCTGGAATCAATTACCACAAATTAGCATCAATAAAGATTGAAAAAATTGACTAATGACCAGTGAATAACACATGGTTCTTTTTAAGTGCTTGAATGTTTTTGGAGCTTTGGCATTGATCAGGACATTACTTTTCTTAAGGTTGTTAGAGTACAACAATGAAACATAAATAATTCATAATTGTGATCAAGAATGTAATTTTTTAGAAATGGTTTGACAGCTTGAATTTTATTGCATTAAAGAAACAAATTCACCAACTCATAGAACAAGCTGAGCCAGTGTCAGTGGCATCCACAAATAATGGGGCTTCACGTTAATTCAATTTCTGAACACAATCCTTGGTGGAGCTCTTGAACCAAGAACGTTTAATTGAACGGTGTGATGGAGTTTCCAAAATGATCTGATTTTCCCATCTGTGTTCAATTAAATGGTAGATTTATTATATTGACATGACATAATGCTGACTTAAATACCCAGAAGAAAAAATAATGTTGAATAAATGAAAATGGGGGAATGCATTACATGTATAGTAGGCCAAAAAGTTGATTATAATTGTCTATTCCGTTGAAGCGGAAAATGTCAGTTGTTATTCTGTCAACCCTCAACCAGCCTTGATATCAGATAATAACACAGCTAGGCTGCCTATCAGATAGAATACCAAGTGTCTGCCTCAGTTGGAATGCTTAACTTAAAAGGTTCTCTGATCTATAGCAACTGGTTAGTAGTGCTATTATATTTTACATTTAAGTGGAAACGACAGAAAGTAATTGCACTTCCATGAAAGTGTAAGTCGGAGCAAGTGAGAGTTGTGTCCCATGACACAACTTGCACTTGTAACTCCATGAAAGTGCAATTATTTTGAGTCATTCTCATTAAATGCATCTACACTTAAAATTATCTGCAAGTCAGGGCTTAATCATGGATTAATTTCATATTTGTTTTTGTTAATTGGTGAAAACTTCAATTTCCGTAAAGGATGTTGTCATACCACCTGTCTATTAGCAACAAAGTGGAAAATGAATTCAAACTTGTTATATTTCTTTCTTATAGTGGAGTAATCATAACGAATGTTGCATACTCATCCTAGTTGTGTTATCAGTTAGTTTTTCTTTTGTTTCTCCTTTCGTGCTTTAGAAACCTAATATTTTGTTTCTGTTATCAGACACATCCTTCTCAAAGATGTTTCATGTCATCAATTGATTTGCACACCCAGTTTTCATATCAGGTAAAACTGATTTTTTATTTAGCGAATGCCCTTCTGTCTTGGGAGAACCTGCATTTTTCATCTCGTGTTATACTCCAGGAAAAATTATCCTATATGAACTATGTGGGTCAATCAGTTGCAATACATTAGCAAAGACAATATGACTCGGCAATGCTAAATAGTAAATACAAGTAATAAATGGGAGAAAAGGGAGAAAAGGGAGCTTTAACTTTGAAAAACAGGAGCCCATCAGGGGCACATGCTGAAAACAAAGCCGGGAAATATTCAAAAAATACTTCTTAAGCTTGTCACTAGGTTCTTGCATATTGTACTAATTTGATTAATCTAGTCGGCCAATAGACCTGGATTTATGACTAGAGATCTCCATTATCTGCATTTTAAAAAATTTGGATAAATTACACTTGACATCCTATAGTCTGTATTTTGGGGCAAGTTTCACTTTCATCATTACAATTTCAATTGTGACAAATTGGACTTTCTATTTGATTTCAATTTACTTCCATTTTCCATTTGGGATTTGGTGGGAAGAACATAACTCAGGGCCACATGGCTTGTTTTGACCCTGTAGAGTGCACGTGGATCCTCAAGGAATCAATGTGGCATTGACAAGTTTTTGAGACTCACCCCAAACTACATGGATCTAAAATGTAACTTACCGTAAATTTGTAATACAATGATCTGTATCCACTGGGACACCTAAACTGACTGAATGTTCTATTCTTTTCTACACAAGTAAACTTGTTTGTTTCATTTTTTGCATGTATTACAGCTTGTTTCATCTCCTAGGAATAGATGTTTCCTCTTTTTGGTATCACTCTTTTATGTTTCCCATTCATGCTATGCTAAACTATGCCTTTTTCCGTATAAGAGCTATGGATGCAAGCTTTCCAATTTTGTTATCTCACATGCTCTTTAACTACCTTTCTCACTTTTAATTCTTCTTTTCCAGATGATGGTACCCGAGGCGGTTGCCATTGTCATGGCTCCCACTGATAACTCAAGGTATGTTACGTTTGCACAAAGCTGTTTGGTATTTGCATATGTGGATTTAAAAATTGCTTGGTTAGAGTTTTTCAAAAATACTTTTCAGAAAATTCTACTTTTTTGTTTTCCGTATTTTTTTGTTTTTGCTGAATTTTTTTAATATTTTAAGCAATTTTTAAAATTTTTAGACATACCTAACATAAATATACCTAAAAAGTAAAAAATTTGTGAAAAAAAACTTTTTAAAAATTCACTAAATATCAAAAATAATATAAGAATTCAGTACATTTTTTTGTATTTTTTTGTATTTATTAATTTTTTAAAATATTTTTTCACAATTTTTTTACTTTTTAGATACATCTAAGTAAGGTGCATTTAAAAAAGTAAAAAAAATATTTAAAATTTTAAAAATATTCACTAAAAACAAAAAAACACAAAAACCAAAAAACTCAGTTTTCAAAAAACTTAATCTAAAAATCTCAAACCAAACACACTAAAAAATTACATAATGGTCCCTAAAATATAGTACCTATTTCATTTGGGTTCCTATTTTTAATATGTGTCAATTGCATCCTTGGAAGAGCACATTAATTCAATGTGATCCCTACCCTAACTGCAATCTAAAAAACATACTGAAAATATTTATGTCAGCGTAGGGCCTATTTTGGGAAGTGGATTATAATCCACTTTTCAGATTATAACCCACTTCCTCTCTCACAAAAAAGCTGCTTATAAGCAACTTTTCATCAAAAAGTTGATTATAACCATCTTCCCAAAATAGCCTAAGTATTTGAAGGGCATTGGGAGAAATTTATCTCATTTCCCATCTAAATCAACCATGAGACACTAGAAATGCACATCCAAATCTTTGACTTTCATTACTGAAAGCCAAATAGGTAAATGTTTAATGCCTTTCGAGATTTGATGTGAGGCTGACGAAATGGCCTTCTGTTTTACAAATGAACCATAACTGGATTTCACCACCTTCAGTTCACTTTTGGGTATTGATATATTTCAGGGCCTATGGACTATTCAGGCTATCAGACCCCAGTGGGATGAACATCTTGAAGGAGTGCAAAGAGACGGGTTATCATACTCATAGAGAACCGAGCGATGGGAGTCCCATATACGGTCACTGCTCCAATGTCTATGTTAATCCAAATCTGAGGTTTGAAATATGTGACTTGCGTTGATGAAGCCGCGATCTGCAGAAACTCTGCTAGTTATATATGCATTGTCAAGCACGTTAATGTTTATGGTTGAACTAGCATGCAACTGCAAGAAGACTTGGAAGGTGTAATGTTTTTTTTCTTCACAGGTGTATTTCAGTAGTGAATCATCTACCCTAAGTATTTGTTCTCAAAATAAACACTGTATGTTCTCAAAATGAACACTGTATGGTTGAAAAGAGCGAAGTAATAGGGACCTGTTTATTTGTAGTCGGATCTCAATGTGATGTTTATTCTGTCACATGCCCAAATGAAGTGAATAATTTTTCGTTTGTTTCTCAAAATATATTTTTAGAGAAAAAATTTTAAAAATATATTTGGTTGAAATTTTTTTTTCTCTATTACACATCAATTAATCATTTTTTTTTCTTTTCTCTCTCCTCAAATATTTTTTCTCCCAAATTCATCTATTCAACTACAAAAAAATATCAAATCATTCCAAACTTTAAATTTTTTTTCAAAATATGCATCTAAATAAATTTTTTAATTTTCCAAACTCTCTCTAAAAAATTATTTTTAAAATAATATCTAAAACACTAATCAAACAATATTTTTTGGCAACAAGTCTCTGGCAATTCTCTTTAGACGTGATTATATGAGTTATGGGACAAGCTTTTTCCAGTTTAGTCTGAATGGACGTGAAATTTGTACTCTAGATGCTCGCTACATTCGTACTTTTTTGTAAATTAATGGTTTAAATTTGTTTACTTGCAAATCTAATATTAATATTACATCAAAGTAAAAATCTTTCGGTTCAATATTTATTGGGTTAATAAATAAACAAAATTAAATCTTTTATTTAAAAAAGTGTCAAACTAACACAATTTCAGTGTTTAAACAGTAGTCAGTATTGTCCAGACGGAGAGACGCCATTTTTATGAGATTATTACTATCATATAGACAAGCTCTTCAATAAAAAATTATAAGGCAAATTACATATACCTCTCTCGAAATTTAACTAATTACTAATTACAGATATTCCTGAGGTTTCAAAAATTACAGATATTTCCTGAGATTTATATTTTCATAGCAAATTGTCGCATGAGATTTATATTTTTATAATAATTTGCCTCCTAATTTATTATGCAACTATAACCTTCAGGGAGTATCTGTAATTTCTCAAACCTTAGGGGATATCTATAATTTTGCTAAACTTCGAGGGGTATATGTAATTTACCCAAAATTATATTATGACAATGGAGTGAAAGGCACAGCTACGTTTAAGCTATGTTTGGTTTTGGTTTTTTAACTAAAAAATTATAAAAGATGAAATTTGTTACATAATAACACAAAATGTTACATGCAAATCATAATTATTATATTTTTTTCACAGAAAAATCAAAAACAAAAACCAAACGAGGCTAAAAAATACCAAACTAAAATAACTAAAAAATCAACCTATTTTAACTCTTCCCAAATGAAGATTTAGTAAATTCTTCATTAACAATCTTTTAAATGATTTTCATTTTTATTTTTTTATTTTTGGCCGATTTGGAAAACTTCATTAAAAGTTAAAAAAATAACTTTTAATATATTTTGAATCACATTATTTTCTTACTTTTCTATACGTTCCAAAAAATTAACTTTTAGCTTAATTTTCAAAACAAATCTTTATTTTCCGTATTTTTTTGAAAACAAAACAATGAAAAACTCTCTTTTAAAGTTCTTCAAAAAAGAAAAGAAAAAGTAAATACAACCGATGAGCTACATTTGAATTTCTGTCTCCATTCAATAAGAATTGAGTGTTTTTGTTTTAGGGCACTCCCATACCCTTGGATGTACAAGTAATAAATTTGAGTACAAAATATGTAAAAAGTGCAAGATTAAACTCAAAAAAAAAAAAAAAAAAAAAAACTAACCAAGAAATACACCTAAACCCAGTCAATTTTCATATACAGACATCGAAAAAATATATATTTTAAATTTTTTTTGAATCAAATTACTCCAACCCAAAAATAAAATAAAATAATGAAGTTGTGCTTAAAACGGGTGTACATTCTTGCTTAAACCGCCATGTACGCTGGTGAAGAACCCAAACCCCTCAGGCCGGTACGGTAGGTACGACCGCCGCCGATCCTCCTCTCTCCACGCTCTGTTCTTCACATAATGCATCTCATGCGGCGACAACGGCGCCGTTTTCTTCCCCTTCTTCACCACCTTCCCTTTCCCTCCGGCGACCTTTGTCTCTCCGGCGCCGATCTTCTTCTCCGACGATCCATCGCTCTTCTTCAAATTCGCACCATTCGAATCTTTGTTCAAGAACACGAACGCGTCTCTTCCATCGCTACTGCTTCGATTAACGAGTTCTCGAAATCTCCAGAACTTCGAAAACCCGGTCGAATTGCTCTTCTTGCAAGCCTCCGCCGACGCTTCGACCGCTTTTCCGGTCCAATTGCAATACGGACCGGCCGGTTCTGCCGGTTCAGGTTCCTCTGTTCCGACGAAGACCTTCGGAGATCGACGAGGCAAATCGTCCGAATCGCTGCCGCAGAGAAGACTCTGGTCGAACAAAGGAAAAACCGGCTTGATCTGACCGTTCTGGAACGCATCGTCGGCCGAAATCGGCGATCCATCGGTTCCTATAAACGCAAACGAGAATTCCTCGTCGTCGTCATCATCATGGTCTTCATCTTCAAATTCTTCATCAGACGGTGCTGATTTCTCGATTAGGTCATTGAGTTTGATCTTGCCGCTAAAATCTTCGGAAACTTTAGCTCCGATTTCTTCAATCAAGGTTAGTTCTGATTCTTCTATCTTCGCCTGCATTTTCAATTCTTAGTATTCTCTCTCTCTCTCTAAAAGTATGGTTTGTTGTGTTTCACTCTCTAGAATTTTTACTTGAATGGATTTTGGTTCTAAAAATGTGTGGATTGGGATTAAATATGGGTTGTATGGTGGCTACGCGTTTGAGAGAGAACAAGTACGAAATTTGGGTGATGTTGGTTTAAACGGACTAAACTTTATTTGTTTATTATTTTTGGGTTGTTTGGGGGCAAAGAAAGTAATGAGAAAATGAGAGGAAGTGAAAGGGTTTGTTTGTTTGTTTATGGGTTCAGATGGGCATATATAGTATTTGGTATTTAACCTAACTAGTTAAGCATTAGAGATTACTTGTGTTGCAAAGTTTTGACCTTTGGTTTTGACGACGTTGTAGTTATTAGAACTTAAAAATTTCTTCATGCCTGGTTTGTCCACACGGCCACGTGTGTTAATCAGTTGAACTTCTAGAAATGTATGACTTTTATTTTTCTTTCATTTTTTTAATACGATCATTCCCAATCTATTATAATACTTTTCTTTTGAATAAATTTTTAAAATATAAATTATTTTATATAATTTAAAAAATTATAAATATTTTGAAAAAAAAAAAATTTAACAGAATTAATTAAAAAAATAAAATTCATAATCGTTCTCCTATATAATAATAAAATTATTTAAATTATTAATTGAAACATATTGATGATACTGTTCGTTTTCGGTGGATGGGCAAGACCGATCCAAGTTTCTTGGGTCCACGTCCGGATGGCGGAGCCCACCAGATGACCTGCAAGTAAGTTCAGTGGAGAACGGGGTAATCCCCCAGCGAACCTTCCGACGAGCAAGTTAACAAATAAGAAAAGAGATAAAGTATGTAGAGAGAGATTAGAGATAGAAAAACTTAACCTTCTTCTTGTCTTCGATGCTTGCTTATATCCTTTGGTAATCATTTTACTGTCCTTTCCGACGTGTCCCTCCTGTCGAAAGCCTGTGTTGTAGCTTGCCCTGTAAGGGTAAGGAGGCGCTGTTCTGACGGGGAGGTGTTGTTGTAATAAATGCTGTGATGGGTTGCATTAATGGTGATGTATTGTGGTAATAACTTTGCAGATCTTTGTCTGCTGATGTGGCCTGTCCTGCACCTGCCATATGTCCGAATGCCATTGGCCCTTCATGTTCAGTTGGCCTCCAGTTGTCATGGACTTTACCAACCGGGTTATGCAATGGGGTCCAAATGGTGGGCTTGGGTTTGTTCGTTGTGGGCTGTGACCTTTATGGGCCTGGCCATGTCACATATTTCTAACAACATTAAAATTTATTAATTAATTTCATAATTTATTAATAAAAGAAGGCATTTGTAATGAAATTAAAAATCTCAATGAGTAGAATTTAATTTTCAAAATCACGGGAAGTGATTCATATTTTAATCAAAACTTATGAGGTGTATTTGTAATTTATCCTTCTCTTTTCTTTTACTTTTCATTTTCAATACATAATATTACCTTTCGTTTCGGATGTGGTTAATTTTTTGACTTTTTAATTTTTTTACTATTTTAATTTGGAATTAAAAAATCTCATTTGAGATGAATTTTTTTGACTTTTGTTAGAGAAAAAATAAAATAATTATAGTTTGAATATGACATTTTGTCTTATTGACTTTTTAGAGCTAAAATAGCCCAAAAACACCTATGCCAAACATATAGCCTTAATATGAGCATTTTTTTTAATCACTAGTTTATGATTTATTTTAATTTTTTCCATAAGAAAGCATGATTATCTTAGTTTATGAAAGGTGAATTACAAATACATTTCTTGAAACTTGTTTAAAATATAAATTGTCTCATATAATTTTAAAAAATTACATTTCGTCCCTTTTAATAGATTTTAATCATCTCAAAAATATATTGTAATTAAAATTTTGATAATTTTATTGTTGTATAAAAAAATAATTAGGGAATTTATTTATTTTTATTAATTTTGTTAAATAAAATTTTTTGATAAGAGATTATTTGTAATTTCAAAATCACAAAGAAAAATTTGTATCTTAAATAATTTTTAAAAAGTGAGTTTATAATTTATCTTAATTTAATTATAACAAATGAATAAGTAATTTGGATAAAACATCGTGTGAAGGATATTGACAAGTGGGTGCAACACCAAGGAGTAGGATTTGTGAAAAAAATTTAAAAACTCACAATAAACTTGTTCTAATGACATCAACTTTTTAACAAACTTGAAAAACTTTAACCATTTGATTACTTAAATAGCTTGTGATAATCCGCTATGCACGGTATGTAAAAAAAAATTAATAATATATTTTCATACAAAATAATATAAATAGTTAAATTTTTATACGCAAATTATGAAAACAAAGAATATTAAAATTTACAATTTAAGTCTCACAATTTTATCACAATTTATTTATTATTTTTTAATTTGTCCCAAATTTAATCATGTAACTTTCTACCCCCTTGTTATAATTGCAAACTTGCATGAGTTTAACCCAAGCAATTTGAGTTAAGCTTAAAAAATTTTAAAGATTAAACAATATAGTTTTTAATTACGTGAGGATCTATACAAAAATTCAAAAATTCAAATTAAATTTAAGTGGACTTGGGCAGAAACACCAAATAATTTAAGCAACCGAAACAAAATTATATATATAAATATATAAATTATTGGCTAATTTATTTTTTTTAATAATAAATAAAATTAATTAAAAATTTAATATTAATGAACAAAAGAAAAAGCAATATAGTTAAGATTTCCAATAGAATTTTTCTTGAAAATATTTAAAATACATATTTTAGAAAGGGATCTTTGAAAGAGTTGTTTGGAAAGTATCATATTAGCTCACTTTTTTATCTTTTTATTTTTTTTGGTCACATCACATCTCTACTTTTTTTATATATTTTTTCATAAAAAGCAAAAAAGTATACTTATTTATCTTTGTTGGATCATATCACATCTCTACTTTTTCTATACATATTTTCGTAAAAAGTAAAAAAATATACTTATTTAGTACTTCCCAAACAACCACTAAGTTGATATTAAAAAATTTTACTTTTTATAGTGGCATAAATAATATAAATATGTTTTTTTAGAAATCCTTTTTAATTTAAAAATCACAATAAAATATTAAATACAATAAAAATAAATTTCTTACCAAATAAAAGTATTTGAAAAAAAAAAAAGGTAAGAAGAAAATTTAATGGGAAAATTAGTGAAATATCGCTTTTCAACCTTGTGTGGCAGGAGAGATCCCAGATACTTGTTTATTAACTAAGGTCTCTTAACATTTTCACAGAGAAATTTTACTCGACTAAAATAAATTTTAAATTTCTCTCATATGAGAAATCAGAGAAATTTTTCTATGAAAATTGAAATTTCTCTGAGTAAGGCAAAATTTCTCTGAATCGAATTTTTTCTATAGAAATGTTGACGGACCTTAACTACTATAAAAATATTGTATGTTTTTTTTTATATATATAAAATCTTAATGTCAGGAATCTTAAAAAAAAAATTCTCAAATTTAATATAGTATTTTCATTTAATTTGAAAATAATTCTAAATTGATAATAAGTTATCACCTATAACCCTCTTTTTTTTTAAAAATAAAAAAAGTTTAACGACCAATCACTTTTAATTAAAAAAAAAAACATTTCTTTCTAATTTATTTTAGCAAAAGTTATTTTTTAACAAATTGAGCCAAATATATCTTTATCTTTATTTTAATTTCTTTAATTGACAACTGAGATAATAAAAAAAAAAATTAACAAAATTCAACATATGTTTTGTTCTTTTGTTATTTTTTTAAAAAAAAAATTATATTAAAAAATACTATTGTTCAAGTCCTTATAGTTTAGAATAATTTAAATTTTTTATAAAATTTAAAACAAAAAAAGAAAAAATAATAATAGTGATTAATAATTCGAACACATATATTTAAAACAAATTATATTTAGACCAGTAATATTATGACACATCATTGTGACGCATGTGAATATTGATCTCATTCTAATTGTAGTAATATAATTTGAAGAAGAATTTAAATTTAAAATTTTATTTTATAATTTAATCAATGATGCAAAATTTAAAGAATGAATATTGATTTCATTCCAATTATAGTAACATAATTTACGTAAGAGTCCAAATCTAAAATTTTATTTTAAGAATATAAAATTAATTTATAGACCAATTATATTGTAACAAGTATTAACAAAAATTTAAAAAATAAAAAAAAAATGAGAAAAATGATTTACAACTTTCAACCTTAATGAAATAACAACGTTTTGGAATTATAATAGTATATAGATATGTAGATATATAGATAAATCATGGAATATATCATTATTTAAAGCTTATAAATTATAGCATAAATTATTATATTTAAATTAATGGATTACTTTTCATATTTAGTGGCCTTCAACTTTGAATTTTAAAATGAATTAGTATACTTTTATTTTTTATTTTATATATTTGATATACTTTTCATTTGAAAGTCAAAAATTAAGAGATATTAATTAATTTATTTATTTATTTATTTATTTTTGCTTAAATGAGGGCTATAGAGAATTTTTTTTAATTATTTAAAATCAAAAAATCAAAAATTTTAGTTTGAGACATTGAAGCTCCCATAAAATTTGTGATTAGAAACTCCCTTTTACTTATATAATATATAGATTTTAAAATTATTCTATAGGTCAATTTTTTTTGTATCAAAATTAAATGGCTAACATTATCGATAGAGATCACATATCTATAAAATATAATACAATTGGGCAGCTATTCCTAGCTCATGTCATGTATTGTATGTGATATATGTATGGTCTCTATACTAATCCTAACCAAATATATTTCATATATTTATAAAATATTAGGTTACATTATTAAAAAATGCCAATAACATATGGTTGCATCCATTGTGATCTTGCATTTATTCATGTATACACCTCATCAATGATGCAATTGATGTCCCAACTTATCATTTAAGATTCTGATCTTACCTTTTTTGAATTGAGTATCAATCAAGCTCTAGTATAAAAAGCCAAAGCAGAGACTTGAATTAACAATTGGCAAATAATTTATTCCTTTTATATTTTCTTCACAATACTTGTGGCCCAAGTTTTGTCACACATTCTAGAAAGCAATTTTGAGTTAAGCCAGAGTTCACATGATCATCTTTTGTAGCATATTAGCCAATATATTATATTTAATTAAAAAATTAACAATAGAAAGTCAAATCACTAGAAGTGCTATAAAACAAAGGGATCAACATTAATATCCCAACTTGGGCGTATTTATCCATATTTAATCCAAATAATAATGAGATTTTGCCTAAGTCTAATTTAATCCCAAGTTTTCTCACCCAAGTTCAACTTCAGTTTAATTAATTTTTGAATTAGGCTGAGAGTTGCTCCAAGAAACATAAAAAAGAAAATTATTGAAAGAGATTCAAGTCTTAATTCGAACTTCAATCCTCTTCAATAGATGGAAAATAAAATTTCTTCCAATTGTAATGCATACTGCAACATATAAGAGTGTTAGAAACCAAATATTTTGGCCTTTAAAACTGAAAATTTTGTTGCAAATGATATTTAGAGACCAATTTCTATTGTCATAAGTATAGTCGCTAAAAGGTCGTCCTGAAAAGTAAAAAACAAGGCTTTTTTAATGACAAAATTTTGAAAATGTCACTAATAAATAGACTTTTAGAGACAAAATAATTTGGTCTTAAAATGATTTTTTTTTTTTTAGATAAAAAATTTGGTCCCAAAAGGATAATAATTCATCATTAATGTTTAATTTTCGTTACTAAAAATATAATAACAACACTTTTTGCAACAAAAATATTTGATCCCTAAAAATAATTTTGTTCTTAAATTTTGGTCTCTAAAACCTTAATTTTTTTATTATGGTAATTATTCAGGTTAAAATTACATGGCTGTGTACTTAAGGTTGTTTAGAAAATGTTAGATTAGTATACTTTTAATATGGATTGAGTTTAAAGTAATGTGATAGACCGGTGATCTGATCCAAATAAAATTTGTCCCTTACCTCAACAACTGGACTCGGAAGGCGGTAACTAGTTTTGGTAAAAACTCTTCCAACAATCAATGGTTGTAACTTAAAAAAGATAATGTGTTAAAATAATATGTCAAACAAAATTATATTACTAATTGTTTGGATTGTCTTTGTCATGTGTCAGAAGAAAAAAAATACTAATTAAAAAAGTAATTAATTTATCAATTACTTATACAATAATGTTTGAGAGCTCGAAATATTGCTCCCCTGAATCCCCCTAAATAATTTTATCTGATCCAAAATAATTTTTTTTTCTTTTTTTTCCTCCATTTCTGACCATTTTTCGAGCTCAAACGCAGGGAAGAGGGAGAGGGAGAGGGAGAGGGAGAGGGAGGGAGAGAGAGGGAGAGCGGAGAGCAGAGAGGGAAAGAGAGGGAGAGAAGAGAGAATGAGGGAGACACACACACACACACACACACACAAATGGCCCTTGCATTCCGGCCGAGCGTTCGATCGTCGCAGCTCCGTCCGATCGTCACAGCTCCCTTCGATCGTTGAGCTCCGTCGATCGTCGAGCTCTGCTCGCTTCTTCTTCCTCCGCCTTCTCTCCTTTCTTTCTTCTTCTTTCTTCTTCTCTTCCTTCTTTCTTCTGCGTCTGATTCTGATTTTCTAATTCAAAAAAAAAAAAAAAAAAAAAAATTCGAACGACGAAACGACGTCGTTTCGTAATTAGGGGGATTCGGGGAAGCTCAATTCGAGCTCTCTAGCACGGTTGATTACTTATATTGGGTCAGACAGGTTGGTACACGTTTTGAAAATTTTTAGTTCTACTCTTTTTACTAATAACAATAATTATGAAAATTCACATGATAATACCTTAATATGTCTCTTGATTTTTCCTTGTGATCGTCATAAAATTATGAATTTTACTCTTTTTACTAATTGTAACACTTTTAAAATATGACGTGATAATGTGGTGTTTTGAAAAGTTGATGAAAAGTTAATTTTTTAACTTTTTTGATAATTTTTTGGACAAAAAAGTTGGCTCCTTTAACTAAAAAAATTAATTTTTTTAGTTAAAAAAAGTTTAAAAACTAAAAAACTCATTTTTTTTTAACTTCTTCTCAAAGTGTCCCAATGTCCTTCTATGACTCGGAATTGAGGTGTGGCAGTTGACTACGACCATTCACACTACGCCTACCCCGTAGAATAGAAAACTTCATTGGAGGTGACATGGAAGTTGTCAACGGTCAACCTTTCTTTTTATAGATTGTTTAATTAATAAAATGTGATTTCGGCGGTAACGCTTTATTACGTTTGACTGATGTTAAAGAGGTGGTATGAAACTACCGTTGATAACAACATCTTGTGGTATACGAGAACTTGGGTTTGTGATTTTTTTTATTACAAGATAAAAATTTTATAAAATTAAAAAAAATAAATACAAATAAAATATTATATCTAATTTCATAATTATTATTTTATTTTTTTTACAAATATCACATCCAACTACAAAAAAATTTAACTATCTTTTCAAATACAAAAAAAAAAAATTTCTAATAATATTCTATAATTAAAAAAACCTACATAAAAATTCACTTCCCAAACACTCACATTGTAAAATTTGTTTGGTAGTTTATGAGAGAATTTGACTGATAAAATCAATATGGTTGATGTTGTTGGTGGGGAACCACTCACGCCCACCCGACTAAGACCGCCAGAGCCCACCTAAGAGCTCATAGTTAATTGGTGACAAACCCGACTAAGGCCGTCCGAGCTCAGCCAATAGCTAATGGTCATATAAATAAATTATATTAACAGTCATGTCATTTTAATTTTTGAATTTTTTAATTATGACATATTTAATTTTTAATTTTTAATCTTATTTTAAATAGGGACAATTGAAGATATCATTACTTAATTTTAGAGGTAAAATTATCAATTTGATAAAATATAAACTAATTTGATAAAAATAAATGTCAAAAAAAATATTTTTAAAATTTTAAAATTAATTTTATCAACTAAAGATAAAATTATGTAAAATTGATAAATTTTTTAGACATTTATTTTTTTTAACCAAATTGATTTTTATTACATGTTTAGATGATGATCATATAATGGGTGATTGTTAGAATTTTAATGTGTAATCGATACATTTATATGAAATGTTTTTAATTTTGAATTTTTTGATTTAATGGATTGATTTAATAATGATATCAAAGTTGTCGCCATATTTGACTTTTGAAAAAATATAAACTAATAATAAAAATAAAAACAATTACCCATTATATGATCATAATCCAAACACATAATAAAAATTAATTTAGTAAAATAAATAAGTAAATGTCTAAAAGATTTATCAATTTTACATAATTTTATTTTTAGTGAGTAGACATAATTTTAAAATTTTTAAAATATTTTTTTGACATTTATTTTTGTTAAATTAGTTTATATTATATTAAATTGACGATTTTGCCATTGAAATTAAGCAATGGTATTTTCAATTGTCTTTATTTGGAACAAGATTCAAAATTCAAGGTCAAATGTGTCACAATTGAAAAGTCAGAGACCAAAGTAACACAAGTCTCAAACTATAAAGACCGTTAGTATAATTCGCCCTAGTTATAATAAAGGGATAATCGGTGATAAGTCAATTTTTATAAAAATATAGTATGAAAGTTTAAGAATTTATTTTTTTAGAAATAAGAAAATGATTAATAAAATTATTTAGCAAAAATGACAAAATATTATTTTTTTAGATTTTTTTTTTTAACCTCACTATCGTTAGATTAGATCACCGTTGGATCGTGATCACCGTTGGATCGTCACCAACACTAGAAAATTTGCTCAAGGTGGCAATTGCGGATAGTGGTGATACAGACAAATTAACAAATAGATAATACATGAATAAATAAATTTGAGGTGGCCGGTTCAGAATTACATCAATCTCTTTTGTTCCTAGAGCAATGTTAGGAATAAAAAATATTTTATCAAAATTTTACATAACACTTCGATGAGTACAAGACCTATATCTATGTAAGATTCACATTTATGTAAATATTTGATAAATATGTTGATAGAAAGAGTGTTTAATATTTAGATCGTTCCTAGGGCATAACAGAGACTTTCTACCTCTTCCTCAACATCTCCAATGAAAACCACCCAAAAAAACAAAAAAAAAATGATTTGGTCATTGTGGCAGCTGGTTTCATCAATCTTTCTCTCTCGCGAAGTTGAGAGCTTAGTTGACATTGTTAATTGTTGTGCTTATCTAGAAAAACTCATATAACACCAATTTGACCAAGCCCGATCCATTTTTCAACTAAATGTGAGTTTCTTCTAGATGTTTTATTTTTTAAGTATTTTTAATGTGAACGAGAAATCGTTTGTGAACATGGGCGTGCGGTCGTGCAGTTTATATGGGAGATTCTATAATAAACAACACATCTATGTCTTTGATTATAATATAATTATTGTGATATTAATTTATTATAATGTTAAGTATGACACATTTATAATATTAATTATGACTTACTTTAATCATTATTTAATTATGATTAAAAAAAGTCTTTATTTATTTTTTATGTGATATTTGGTTATGACTTTTTTTTTAGGAGCATAACCTGAAAAATGCAAGATAACTTGTCTTTGTGATGGCCAACATGCATTGTTGAGTGAAATTTCTCTGTTAAGTAGGGCTACATTGTAATCATATTTAAGTCAATTTGTTTAGAAGACTACTGAAAAGTTGCATTGACATTCTCTCCTATGAATTGGAAACTAAAATGCTAGTGCCACCAATAGAATGCCCACTTCAACCAAAACTTACTTGAGCAGAAAAATAACTGGGATTATTTGGTGGAGCATGACCTTTTCAATTGAATCAAAAGAAAAAAGAAAAAAGAAAATCTAGAACAAGCAATTGAAAAATCAGTAACAATGAAATTCACAATACTAGGCTAAAATCTCTCAAGGTTGAATGCGACAACTGATGAAGACACCAATATCACGCCTTGCTTTGTTGCCTCTTGGCCACTCAGGCAACTGCTGCAAACCTCCCTGTATTACTTTGATCCATTGAAGCCAAAGTTCTTGTTCTTGACTTGATTTGCTGCAGAACACAACCAGAATTACTCTTAGGACATTAGGATGTTGAATGAAGGAATAATGGGGAACACGACTAATCGAACCCAAGATAACTTATTAATAAACACAAATCTGTTTGTTGCAGTTATTCTAAAGCTGAAAAATAGTAATGTATAAGTGGAATCTTCAGAATAATCAAATTTTTTCAGCTGCAGAAATTACAGCAAATGGTTTGGCATAGAATCCTAAAATAAAAAAGTCATACTTAGCCAAGTTAAGCTGCATGCTAAAAATAAAAAGGGTAAATTACAAATACATCCCTTGAGATTTACTTAAAATATGAATTACCCCCTGTGGTTTGAAAAATTACAAATACATTCCTATCAAAATTTTTTATTTAACAGAATTAATTGAAAAAGTGAAATTTGTAACTGTTTACCAATACAATAATAAAATTATCTGAATTTTTTAATTAACATTATTAAAAACTTCTAATTAACTTGATGATTTATTAACAGTAGGATCTATTTGTTATGAAATTAGAAACCTTTGAGAGCATAATGTAATTTTTAGAACCACAAGGGTTAATTTCTAATTTAAGTAAACCTCAGGGTGTGTTTGTAATTTACCCCAAAAAAAAAGATTTTTTTCTTTTTACTACTACTAAACATTCATGAAGGACTTCAAATCCAAACTCGCACAGTTCACTTAGCTCAATCTTGAACTAACATCCATGAATTATTCATCATTAACAAACATGGCATAACTATCAGATCTTTATCAGGTTTGGCGCCAATGTCCCCGAGTTTTAAAGAATCATGCATTCTTGTGCCTTAAAATCAATGAAGTGTGCCTAACAATGTTGTCAATATTTTCATAATGTAACTTGTAAAAAGGCCATGAAACTCATTTTCAGACATTAACACACCGACCATAGCCATCTCAATTATGCAGCATTCAGAACTTTGAAGCCTAAATATGATAATTATAGCCAAACATCACATGAGAAGTCGTACCTTGTTTCTGTAAGATTTGATTACATCCTTTAGCAGCTCGTCCCCGGCTTGTTGCCTCAATCTTTGTATCAGTTGGCTGCGCGATAGCTTATTTTCCTGTTACCAAAAGCATAATTAAAAACAACAAGGACTGAAACGAAGAAAAAAGAACATACCACGATATCCATATGCAGAGAAGAAAATAAAAAATCAGAACTTACTCGGTAATCATTGTGGTATTTGGTAATCAAAACCATCTTTGAGCGAGGCAAAAATTTGGAAAGCATGGACAACAGAGTAGGAAACTTCATGTATGGCGAATTGGGTTTCAAGACAGGTGTTTGAATTCTTCCAAATCCTAAACAAATAACAGAAAAATCCAAATGCGTTAAGCAACAAAAAATATAATTAATTAACAGCAAAAACCAAATGAATTAAGGCAAACAAATCTTTAGAAGCATGGTTTTAAATAGTAGCATTAGGAGACCAATGAGTATAGGTCACATTGTAGAAGTCGTGAAATTTTTAAAGTCATTAGGAACTTCATGACAGTCGAATCTTTTATATGAATTGTGAATAGCTGTATCAACCATGAATCGACAACTGATATGTATCGTTTCACGTGCTTTTCATTCTTACTCGTATTTATCAGTATCAGAAGGTCAAAAAGTTGATACATACCGACCTATATGTAAAACAGAAGACTAGTTAGATTGCATACCTCTGAGAGAGGGAGCTCTGAAACTGACAATGTAACTGGGTAAAATGTGTGAATTCATGTATGCACTCCAAACTATATATCTTCTTGGTGATGAGAGATTATCAACTCCAGAATCAAATTCCTTAGAACTTGGTTGGAACTGTTTTGAACCAGCACGCACTTCTTCCATCTTCCCCAATATTACGTGGCACAGTAACATATGCCTTAATCCATCTTCATCCATAGGAGATGATAACAAACTACAAAAAAACACAAATTATTACAAAGAATGAGACATTGAAATTATTCAATCAACTGGAAAAAAGGGTATGCAAGTAACTGAAATTTTCAATGACAAAAATTGATGAGCTTGAATTGAATAAAACTGGTCGAAAATACAAAGGGGGGGAAAAAAAACTTTTTCTGGGTTTGTTTAGAATGGATACGGTGAAAAATATATATATTAAAAAAATTTAAATTTCTTCTACAATTCATATCAATATAGTAATTTGACTTTAAATTTTTTTCCCTTTACGGGGGCAAAAAGTACAGGAAAATTTGTTTTCTAACGAAAATAGTTAATGAGTATAAAAGGGTCCGTTTGATTAGAACAAAAATAGGATAAAAGTGCAATTTTTTTAGGTTGCATTTGGTTAAGATGAAATTTTTGAAAGAAAATTATAACAGTTAGCTATTTTCAAAAAAAATAAATTTTCTTGTTTTTCATAAGAAACTAAAACCTAAATTATATGAATTGTATAAGAATTTTTTATATATTTCCATCATTCTCATACTAAAAAAACAGACCTAAGAAGAGTTTCAAAAAAAAAAATTTCCCTCTTTCTTACATTTTCTACTACTTTCTTATACTTTTTATTTATACTAAAAAAGGCAAAATTCACTTTAAAAAAAAATTCTCATACTAAAAACCAAACCTAAGAAGAGTTTCATTTTTTTTTTTCTCCCTCTTTCTTACATTTTCTACTACTTTCTTATACTTTTTATTTATAGTAAAAAAAGGCAAAATTCACTTTAAAAAAAAAAATTTAACTTTACTTTTTACACCTTTTTTTTGGGGTTAAAATTAAAAAAACCATTCGTAAACACTTTGGATCCATTTGGTTTAGTTTTAGAATTATAATTTAAGTGTGAAATTTTATTTTAAGTTTTGAATTTTTAAATCATGATTTAAAAAGAAAAAATTTGTTTAGTTATGAATTTTGAAAATAATTATATATATATATTTTTGATTGATGTATAAAATATGAGAAAATGTGAGAAGAGAGAGGATAGATGAGAAAAAAAAAGTGGTTGATTGATTAATTAATAATAATAAAAAATAGAATACAAAAATTTTGAATGTAATTTTAAATTATATTTTAAAAATTTATTTGATTATAAATTTTAATCCAAATTATCATTTAAAATTTTAAAAAAATAAACCAAAGGCTACCTTCATTTTATTTTATTTTTCTCATCATATTTTAATATAAAAAAATCATTAAAGGACAAAGCTTTAGGCAGAGTTGAGTTGGGATTTTGGTTAGGATGTAACAAACCAAAGGCTACCTTCATTTTATTTTATTTTTCTCATCATATTTTAATATAAAAAAATCATTAAAGGACAAAGCTTTAGGCAGAGTTGAGTTGGGATTTTGGTTAGGATGTAACAAACTCAACTCAAATAAGGGCAATTTTAGAAATTCATTTTTAAAATAATTTTTTCACTTTTTATTTTAGGATAAATTACATTTGTGATATTTGTTTAAAGTATAAATTGTTTTTGTAATTTAGAAAATTACAAAACTTCTTTATTAGTATTTTTCATTTAAAAGAATTAACTTAAAAAAATAAAATTCATAATTATTCTCCTATACAATAATAAAATTACTTAAATTATTAATTAAAACATATTTATAACATTATCAAAAATTATTAATTGAATTGATAATTTATTAATGAAAGAGACTATTTGTTATGAAATTAATTATGAATAATTTGTATTTTAATCAAATCTTATATTTGTAATTTACCCTTTATTTTAGTAAAAAAAATACGAGAAAACAAAATCCTATCTTCCCAAACATGCCTAAATTGAAAGATTATATATATATATATATATAATCATATTTGTATTCTAATCAAAGGGGATGAATGAGAATTTGGGTGAATTGAAGCTTACCTATCAATGGCAAAATTTGCAGGAGAAAGATGAACCCCAAACCCATGAGATTCTCTGCAATTGCTAAACCCATGATTTACAATCTCACAAATCTCATCTCTCGAACCCCCAAACCACCCACACTTAATATTCCCATCGCCGCCTTCTTTCTCCGCCACCGCCTCCGCAAATATCCGAAAACTCTCCATCCTCGCTCGCCCCGTCAAGCTCGTATTCGAGTTCCTATGTATGGCAACAACGTTCGTGTTCTCCATAAACTGTCCCATTCCCTTGAGAAAGCTCTTCTTGATGAGTCCATAGTCTCCATTCCACTCCTCCACTCTGGTCAATCCATTCCGAGTAAAAACCCCAATTTTCTCGGAACCCAAACAAGGCGAATCGATTTCAGAATCTGTATCTACAATTTCTCTGTCGTCCACTGTCATTGAAACTTGATCTTCCAAACTAATGCGATCCATACCAATTTTTTTTCTTTATTTGTATAACGAAGAATCGAAAGTATTCACCCAAAAAAAAAAATCGAAAGTAGTGAAAATTTTGATGCGAATTTGAAGATTGAAGAGAGAGAGAGAGAGAGAGAGAGAAGATTGGGTTTGAAGTTGGTTTCGGGTTTTATATAGGCGAGTTTGCTTGGAGGAGAGAGAGAGAGAGGAAGATCGGATTTGAATTGAGTTTCCGGTTTTATGTAGGCCGACCGAGTTTGCTTGGAGAGAGAGGGAGAGGACCAACTTGTGAATACGTGTATGAGTACGTGTTTGTTTTCTGTACGTGTAAGCGAAGGAATGGGGAAAAGGCACCGACTCTAGCACTAATTCGATTCGGTTGCCGTTTGTGGCGCTAAACATAGCTTTCGTGCCGCCTTTTTGTTTTTTTTACAAGGAAATAAACAGAGTAGCCCTCACGCTTTTCTTTGCTTCCGGATTTAGGTTTGACCTGGTGAAATTAGTGTAGTATACTTTGTGTAATTAAATTATAGATAAACTAGAGGTGGGCACGTGTTCAATTTGTATTTGGATTGATAATTATAGGAGCAATCATATGCCGGTGGGATATAGTTTTTTCTTTTTTAATTTTTTTTTTTTTATACAAACATAAAACTTGCATCCTCATAACATTTTACTTGCATTCCATTGTAGAATTATTTGTAGCCTACATATTTTTTTGTAATTTTTTCTTATTCCCATTGTATTATAATTCTCCTATAATAGTAATTTGTAACCATTAAAGAGAATTAAATTAATTTATAAAAATTACCAGATTTTGAGAGCACTTTTTAAGAAAAAAATTTATGCAACATCAAGGTGTTTATTTTATAATTTCAAAGGATTAGTGTGGTAGTCAAGATTCGCACTTGGGGGATATTTATTTTTTTTATCAATATGATTAAGAACTGACTAATGAAAGGAGGAAGAAAAATGAAATTAACACAGCACTTAAGAGGTTATTTTGGACTTTTGAAATACTTACAACCACCCCAACATGGAAAGGTATAGAAAGTGGTATTTTGAAGAAACCCCCAATATAATATCCAAATAGGAAGTGCTCTAATAACTAAAGAAAATAAGAGCATATCTCATGCCATATGCGATCCAAAAAAAAAAGCTATGTGGATGGTTTTATTGTGATTGCTTACTTTCGAAGCAAGTTTTATTTCATTGAAATCTTATCCTTGAGTTGGATATGTGCATGAGTTGATCCAAAATATTTATTATTATTATTTTGATAATATAAACTCGCCAAACTTTAGATTTTTATTTAATAATAATATTAAATTTGATATTATCTCATTTAATTTGAGCCTAAACCTTCATTTGAATCTACTATTAGAGTAAGCATCTTCTACTTGTTTTCTAATTTTCCATTTGTAATTATTCAGTGTATGTTCTTTTTAACAGGTATCTTAAGTTCAATAATAGAGCATACTATAGAATTATAATCTTATAGACTATAAGGCCTTGTTTGGGATGTTGCAAATAATTTAAAAAGCCAAAAGTTACTCAAAAAGTTAAAAAGTTAACACTATTCACCAAAGTCAACAATTACGCAATGACAACTCTCAATTCAAATTTTCTTTTAAAAATTAATTTTTACAATTTTTTATTACACATTTTTCCATAAAAAGTCAAAAAGTTAACACAAACATCCATATTTTCAACCTCACTTTTTTAGTCAAAAAAGACAAAAAGTACACTTATTTAGTCTTCCCAAACAAGGCCTAAATTAAATAAATAAAAAAATGTAGATGATTTATGATTCCAAAAGCAAAAATGAGGCTTTGTTATTGTAAAGAACTTCTAATGTGATGAAATTGGAGTGATTTACCGCATTTTGGTCTCTAAATTACATCTGAGAGTAACTGATTAGAGACGTAAAAGAAACTAAAATCGGAACTGGACAAAATATATTCATAGATAAGATTTTTTTTAAATTATAGGCTCCACCTATTACAAATATTATAAAGTTGAGTAAATTCATACGTTTTCTATGACTAATTCTCTATGTGTGGTTTTGTTAGGATTAGTTTACCCATATGATAAATGTGTTTCATACAATTATTAAGTTGGTTTATACATGTATTTGGATTAAGCAAGTAGAGTTCGTAATCTACTAGAAACCTAATAAATGTAGGATTTGGTTACCTAATTATATGAAATTAGGATTTTATGGATAGACTATTATAAATAGTCATGTGACTATATGATTTCTTTGAGAGAGAGAGAGATTAAGAAGAGGAAAAATAGAGATGTAAGGGGTGAGAGAAAATACCGAGGGCACCGGATGAATAAGGGCTCAACTACCCTTGAGCATGAGATTCGGGTAGTAGTTTAAGTTTTGATTGTTTTGACCATCTCACATGTATTCTCTATTTTTATTCATAATGAAAGAGCTCCCTCCTGTGGATGTAGGCAATTTAAGTTGAACCATGTAAATCTATGTAATTGTTTTTATGTGCGTGGGTGTAATGCCGCTTGCGTTGGTGGGATGTAGTATTAATCCCAACAGTTTTTACATTCCTAAACATGGGTCTTGTTTGACAACTTAGCTATTTGATTAAAAAACAAATCAAAAAACTATTAAAATAGTAAAAAAAAAATCACTAAAAAATAAAGTCATACATACCAATGGTTCATATTTTTCTATACAACTAAAAAAATTAATTCCTAAACATATATTAACTTTTTTCTTTTGCTAAAAGAGATGCGTTAGGATCTTCTAGAGTAAAACCTTAGAATGATCTCTTAGAGTGAAGAGATCCAACAGCTGAAAATAAATCTCACCAAAACGTCATTTTGATGAGTAATTTGCAGGAAAAAAAAAGAAAAAAAAAAAAGAGCTTTAATCCAAAACATCGGAGGGTTCCTACAAATATGAAGCATGAGAGAGAGAGAGAGATAAAATTAATAAGAAGAACCAATTACCAGAGCTTCTGCTGAGAAGAAGGATAGACGACCTGAAACACGAGCCAAAAAGCAAAAAGCAAAAAGCAAAACAAAAAACAGTGTTGACAAGGAAGCAACACTACACTCCAACCTAACAAATCAAGACATAACAAGAAGCAGATCCTAAACTATGGATAAACTAAATAAGTGTACTTTTTAACTTTCTATGAAATATGAATTGAGTATGGGTTGGATTTGAAGTGATGTAGTAGAGAGGTGATGTGATTTAATAAAGTGATGTAACTTAAATATGATAGTGGCCCCAGACGTGTTTTGTTTTTTAATCTCATGAGTTTGGAATTACATTTTAGGCCTATAATGACAGGCTATACAGATTTGGCTCGGAAACAATGCTTCAATTCCGAAGCAGCCTGCACATTTCATATACTATATATATAGGGAGAGTACATATATTAGAGAAATGTTAGGGATCATGAAATTTTTTTTATAAAAATGATCATGAAAAATTTGTGACCCTTAGATTACCTTGATTAGTGTGTGTTGCTTTATTGTAAGTGTAATCCAAAGATCACAAATCTTTCATGACCATTTTTATGAAAAACTTTTCATAATACCTAGCATTGTTACATATATTATACATAAATTCATATTTTTAGATAAAAGATTTGAACATTATGTTTATTTTATAAAATAACACATAAAGCACTTAAGCTTAACACAGTGGGGCGACGGGACGCAGGGAGTAGCAGCCTCTCTCTCTCTTCTTCTCTCTCGCACTCTACTTTCCTTTCCTTCTTCCCGCCTTCTGCTATATCTGAGTATATGGAGGGAATTTCGAAATGAAATTTTTTTTTTCGACTTACTAACCAAAACGACGTCGTTTTGGTTAGTTTTATTTTCAGCCGTTGGATCTCCTCACTCTAGGAAATCACTCTAGGGTTGACGCAAAAGAGATAAGTAAAAAAATTAAGAAGTTACTACAAAAGTCAAACCCGAGATGGGACCTTATTGCAAAATGTATGGTCTACCAAAGACAGAACAAAGGGAAAACAGTGATAATCATATTTTCATATCATGTAGAAACAAACCAGGACTAAAAAGCAAAAACTAACATGATACACAAACCAGTTTTTGAGTAATAACTTACGATATTTTTGACTGATATGTAAATCAGAAAATTGTACAAAGATCTAAAAATGTAAGCATATAGACGTCTCTCAACTATTCCATTTTATACTCGTGTCAGCTTCTTCTCTTTATGGACACTCCATGGTGTACTCTTGAGATGTCTGGTTGTTACCTGTTAGCTTGATCAATGAATCTCTCAAACTCTTCTGTTGAACTTCAACCCCCAATTTGTTTACCTTGCAAAGCCAACCAATTCCTACGTCAGTATTTGTAGCAAAGACTGTCCTATGAACATGAATGCATAGAAACTGAATCAGTCCTTTTTGTTTCACATCAGATTTTAATCAAGTTTGTGACAATGGAAGCATTTATGCTCAGTTTGTTTTGACAGAAAATGTTTTCTAGAAGATATTTTATGCATTTTTTGGCATTTGGTAGATAGAAAATGAGAGTGAAATTTTCTGTGGTCAACAAGAAAACAAATTTATTTAGCTAGAAAATATTTTTTGAATAGTGAAAATATTTTCTGAACATACCACCACCACTACCACTACCACTACCACTACCACTGCCACCACTGCTATCACAACCACTTCCCCACCATTGCCACCACCACTATTACCACACATTAGTTTTATAGTCACAACCAAACATAAGAAAAACATGTTTTACCCAAAAAAAAATTATCAAAAACGCTTTAGATCAAAACAAACAGAGCATTAATTCACAGTTTTGGTTGTTATGGTTGTGTTCATGTTATAGCGCTAACAATGTTGTCCAAATCTTAAAGTTATGTTTAGATCAAGGATTTAAGAAGAGATCTGTAGAGGGAAAGTAAAAGTAAAATAAGAAGTGAAAAAAATATAAGCTTTTTTTTTTTTTTCCATTTTCTTTTTCTTTCCTTCAACAAATCTCCTTTAAATCTTTTATTCAAACACAGAATTAAAAAGACTCGGTAAAGTTCTGGGGACAGCCTAACAGGAACTAACGAATTCAAAATCACAACTCCCAAATTCCATGTCATCTTCATTGTTACCTCCACCTGCAGAATGTTCAAGACCTTGCCATTGAATGTGGTGACATTGGCATCAATCACTTGAAGTCCTAAAGAATTCACAGCCTCTATCAGCCCCCTAAACCCTCCTTGCTTTCGCTTGCACAACAACTTGAGCAAGAAATTTCTCATGCCAATCTGCTTTACTTCCACTTGCACCTAAGCGAAAATGAAGAATTAGTTAGTACAAATTTATAAGATTAAAGCCAAAATTTGAATTTTTTTTTTTTGGAGTTTCGTTTGCTCTTCATACCTCCATTTGTTCATTTTCATCAACAGTAGACGGATCTTGGTTGTGCTCAGTGGTAGCATTCAATTTTGGCATCTCCAACTCATCACTTTCCTCGTTAAATTTCTCTTTTTCCATCTCCCTGAGCTCATCCTGAAGTTTCTTCACCGCCTTCTGCAAATCCTCTATGTACTCGATTGCATCTCCAAGTATTGAAGCTCTATCCATCTACAGAAAGGTCAATAAAAGAAACAATTCAAAGTATGTTTGCAATTGAAATCATATTAAGTGACATGTGAACTCATGTAATGAAGCAAACCTTGGATATCTTGGGGACTAAAGAGCGTAGAGTAAAGAGCCCATCTTTAATCCGGTTTCTCCTCTTTCGCTCTGTAACCAAATTCTTTGATTGGTATTGTTCCCTTTCTATCCTCTGCTTAGATTTCAAACTATCTTTCTCAACCAAATGATTGGCACGCCCCAAAATACCCAACTCTTCTTGCGTTTTGGATGGTGGGTATTTTTCGATTGATTCATTCACCGACACATTTGGGGACACATGACTGGAACCAGAACAGAACGATGAGTGTTGGTTTGAAGGACTAGAACCAGTGGATGATCCTTCAAAGCAAGGATAGGTGGCGGGTTGTGATACCAGGGAAAGAAATGGGAGCCTAGGAATAAAACTGTTCAAGTATTCACCAACCAATGGATCATGGGGTTGTTTGCTTAGGTTCAAAGTGGTGGAATAGCTCTGTGCAGTTACGCGTTCTCGCTTAATATTGATGTTAAACTGAGAAGTAATGAAATCTACTATCTTTTCATCTTTTGGGATCTACAAAAAAATAATAAAGATCCATTCTTTCTTAATTTGAAAAGAACATTTTGGTTTCATGTTAAATAAAGATCAGAGTTATTCTTACGTGCTTTGTGCTAAAGAGCTCAATGAGACCATTAGCAACGGGGATCAACAGTTCAGTTCCAGTTGATTCCTGCAAAGAGGAAAAATCAGTCCTTCGAGTTAAACATGATTTGCACGATCGAATGAACCGATAACTCAAGATAGTATTCTTAACTTATGGTCATGAATTTAATAGCAACCCATTAATAATTTGTTCCAAAAAAAAAAAAAACTTAGTCAGGATAATGAACAAGTAGTTGGTGTGCATGAAACACTTCTGTTACCATTCTGATCAAACAATTTGCACATGTGAAAGCCTTGTGTCATTGGTTTCTACTTATGATTTGCTATTGTTTCTTTCAATCAAACAGTAATTTCAATTTTAAACGCATGTAAAAGCACAATTATATGTATATATATATAATAAAAATTAAAATTAAAAGAAAACAGAGGAAGATTTAAATACCCACATGCAAGTGATCACTTGAATTGGAGTCCTTGGCACATCTAATCCACCTTGCTTCTGTTGACATTACTACCTCCCCATGAATCCTGGTTTTAGTCCCACATTAGTACCTCTTAATCTTGTGGTTTTAGTCATAGAAAGTCCCATTCCAAGCTATAACAATACTGTCCATTTGGGTTAACAGGACCTACCTTAGAAGGGGTTGCGACGGATTAGCCCCAGGTGAACAATAAAGTTATGGAATTGTAATAATACTGTCCCTTTTGGGCTAACGTGCCCTTATTAGGAAAGGTGTCATGAGAGCTTAGCTCAAAATGAACAATATTGTTACTAGAGAGAAACAATATTCTCTGTTTTGGGCTAATGCGCCCTTATTGGCCAGGGGAGCGTGAGAGCCTAATCTAAATCGGACAATATTGTTACAACTTGGGATGGGGATGTTACTTAGAATAAGATAAGAGAGAGAGAGAGAGGGGGTACCCAGAATACAAAGCCATGGAAGAAGGAAAATGGGAAAGTTTCTCACAAGCCTTGGTCTTAGCAGAATGCTTGATCTTGCAATCCCTACAAAGGGGAAACAATTGGTGTTTCTGATGTCCACTTTCCTCTTTGACATTAACAAGCTCACCACCACAAGCACAAGCACCAGCACAGCAACAACCAACCCATTGAATGAACCTAATTTTAAGCAATGCTCAAAACAAAAACAAGAGATCGAAGCTAAAAAAAAAAGTACTCTGAGAAAAGACTAATCTATGTGTTTTGTTGAGACTAATCTTTATGTATCTATGTATGTACCTTGATGGGTCATTTCCAAGCTTCCAAACAACACAGTAGTCCCAGGTGTTGGACTCAACAAGGGGCCTAAGCCAATGCAATGCTGTTTCAAGAGCTGACATGTTTCCTCTCGCTCTCTCCCTCTCTCCCCAACACTTGCCTCTGTGTGGCCTTTTATATCAACCTATTTTTGACAGTGTCTGTGCTTGTGGGGATGTCTAGAAGACAAGGCTAACAAACTTTTCTATTGAGAGAATCCTCTTAGTCAGTTACCAAATCTGTGTCAGCAGAATATGACAGACACCCTCTCTCTCTCTCTCTCTCTCTCTCTCTGTGAATGGTTCAAAAGCTAGAGTGAAAGTTACTGATAACTGTAACATGGGCATGAAGGTACAGAGCCATGTTAAAGAAGAAAAAGAAAAATCATGAAAATTCATATTGAAGGAATAAAATGAATGTACAGCTTCATTTGAAGGAGGTACAAAGGGACAGCCTAGCAGGGGTTTGCAGTTTCCTAGTGTTTTTTTACTTCGAAAATTATTTCAAAATAATGCATGGACAAGATTTATTCTGGATGGCGTTGGCTTCTGTCCAGTCCTTAATCGGACTGGACCGTGTTGTTGGGTCCGTGGGGGCCCACACGGGTCCCGTTTTGATAATCTGAACCGTTCAATATGTAGAACTCGTCGAGTACTATAAGCCTGTAAAAAATCACATTAATCTGATATCGGTAGCTATGTAATCAAATCAAATTTTTGTCAACCGTTAATTTATTCACCGTTCTTTTTTTTTTATATACAAAACTGATTTGATCACATAGCTACCGATATCAGATTAACGTGATTTTTTATAAATTTATAGTACTCGACGAGTTCTACACATTGTGCCTGTTTGGAAGAAATTATTTACGACATTTCGACTTTTCAAATTTAAAATTTATTTTGATGTGTTTGGTTTAGCTTATAGCTTTGTGGAAGTCGAAATCAACTTATGCTTTGAGTGAGGCAGGAGATGCTTTAAGAATAAGTGAAATCGACAAATTTGAAAATTATAAGCTATAAGCTGTTTAGGCATAAACTATAAGCACTTTCCCACAACTCTACCAAATAGAACTATTAAACGGTTCAGATTATCAAAACGGGACCCGTGGTGAGCCTTTACTGGCCCAACAACGGTCGATCCGATTAAGAGGACCGGATAGAAGCCAAGCCCATTGTGGATGTATCCCACCACACACTTTTCCTTTTTTTTTTTTTGAAATACTTATTTTCTATCTTTTTATGTCATGTCGGCATAATTTGTAGAGTGAATAATTCTTTACTAGTTTCGGAGTGCATATAGTGTTGTCGTCTGTGTGGTGTTCTCAATCAATGACACAGTAGGAAATTTTGCAATAGGACAATACTTATGCACATTAGTGAGAAAGTTATAAAATAAAAAATGACTCGCTTAAATATGTTTTGAAACCACCTTATAACTTTCAGACTAAACTTCTCTCCCCTTAATGATCCAACTAGAGAGGTGTTATCTAAGTTTGGTGGGCCCACCCTACATCGATGACTTAAACCATTCTTATTGTGAGGCTTTTCAAATGTATAATTAGATTGATTTAACATCATTAATCACATAATCAAACGTTCATATTTTTAAGACTCATCATTTAATCATCTTATTACTAATATTTGATCAATTTAATTTTTTTGTAAGAATAATTAATTTAACGAGTCACACAAAATAAATAATTTTGATGACAAAAATAAGCCCAAAATAAACCACTAAGGACAAAACCCCATCAGGGTTGGGGAATATTTGTGCGATCAAAAAAGAGAATTCTGTGCTTTAATTATATATATATATATATTCATTTCATTTAACAATCTGGAATGTTTTTGGAAGAACCAACAATCTGGAATGTTGTACGTGGTAAACATTGGACTGTGAATCTGTGATGTTTATGTTTTTTGACATGGATAGGTCCATAAGGGCTACAGTCCACGGTGAACAACCCCAAACCCATCACTTAAGACCCATAATATAACCCGGCTGGTAAAGCCCAGACAGCTGGAGGTCAACTGAGCATGAAGGGCTAATGATATTCGGACACATGGTAGGTGCATAACAGGTCACGTCAGCAGACAAAGATCTGCAAAATTATTGTCACAACACATCACCATTAATACAATCCATCACAGCATTTATTACGACAACACCTCCCCATCGAAACAGCGCCCTCTTACCCTGTACAAGGTAAGCTACAGCACAGGCTTTCGGCGAGGGGAGCACGTCGGAAGGGACAGTGAAATGATTACCAAAGGATATAAGCAAGTATCGAAGACGAGAAGAAGGTTAAAGCTCTCTATCTCCAATCCCTCTCAATAGACTCCATCTCCTTTTTATTTGCTAACTTGCTCATCGGAGGGTTCGCTGGGGGACTACCCTGTTCCCCATTGAACTTACTTGCAGGTCATCTAGTGGGCTTCGTCATTCGGACGTAGGCTCGAGGAGCTTGGATCAGTCCAATCCATCCACCGGGAACGAACTGTATCATCATTTTTACTTTTATTTTTTTATTTTTTGCGCAAAACAACTACCAACTAAGAAAATTTATTTCGAAATATCTAAAAAATAATTGTGTAGTATAAATTTAAAATTAGTGAATGCTAAGTTACATTCACAATAAATATAGCTCATTGATTCACTTTTTAAATAATTTTGCTAGTTTTGTAGTATTGTTGGTTTTTGGGGAGGTAAGTTTATTTTATTTTTTTTTAAGTAATATTAGGATAATTATACAGAAAAAATCAAAGTGAAAAAATTGCCTAGAAATTTTCTTCAAGAAATAATGTGGGGTCCAAATTCAATTTTTATATAATGAGACCCACACCTACAATGATATCAACCACACAATATTTCAAAAATTTAAAAATTATCAATTTTAACTAGTAAATAGTAATTCCAATTAAACAATCAAAAATAAATTGACACAATAATTTTATGTAAAAAAATCACAATTGGAGTTGTGATAAAAAAATCACGGGCAAAAGTCACAAAACAATCCACTAAGAAGATATAAAAGAATTACACAAGTGTATTCTCAATTACTTAGCAAATTCCGCCCGAATCAAATCGACCCCAATCAATGTGCCCCTTCCACCACTGTCTTGATCTCGAAATTGTCTTGTCCAACGTTGAATCCACAACGCCGATGTTGAATCAACAACAATGAGCCACTCCAAAATCCACCAAAGTTTCAGGCCCAAATTTTCCGAAATCTACCAAAGAACAACTCTCTCTTTTTTGAATAAAACAAACTAAATAAATCATTTGATATAATCCACTCAATTCATGATTAAACTCTCATAGATATCAAAAGAAACAAGCAAAGAAGCTCCAAAAAAAAACACCCTAATATCTAAGAAGAAGATCTGGAAGCCGTAACCCTAAAGTCTGATAAAACCACATATTTATAGAAAATAGGGCCGCGATCTCCGCTTGAGCATAAGAATAAACAACTCTCAGTACTTTTGCAGGTGAATGAAATTTCTGAAAGGTCACGACCTCTGCTTGAGCGCAAGAATGGCCGCTTGAGCGGACAAACAACTTCGACTGCAATTTTACTTTTTGCTTCTGGGGTGCTGCTCTTCGACCCCGTCTGGGCACTGCCTCCTAGACCCCGGCGAGCTGACCGAGCAACTCAATCCCCAACATAGTCAGCGAAGTGGCAAACATGAAAGAATTAACACCACAAACTACTTTGCAAGGCACAATTTGGATTGGATTCGTATCTAAAAACTCATAGCCTTACTGAAATAAAAGTTAAACAAAATCACAACTGAAAATAATTTTGTCAATCAGAATTACCAAAAACAAAAATCTAACAATATTTTTTTGAATATTTTTTAAATAAAATTTTAAATCTCTTTTGATAATTATATTTAACTATTATGTAATGTGATTCAGATCTTCTAATATCTACTATATATAAAAGTTAATAACATTATATATCAAACTATCACATAGGGATGGCAATTTGAAACCGGCCCGACGGTGACCCGATCCCCTGACCCCGAATTCAGTGGTTATTCACCGAAAAATATCCCCTACGAAGCAGGGACGGTATGCAAAAATTCATTCCCGATGATATTCGGGCCTGGGACGATAACACATGTTTCAGCCCCGGCTCCACCCCGGCCCCGATCCCCGGCCCGATTTTCCCCAAAGCAATATATATATATATTATATACTTTCTATACTGTTTCTCTCTCTCTCTCTCTCTCTCTCTTTTATTTCATTTGTTTTTCATTTCACTGTGCGTTGGAAAGAAACCACTGTGGAAAGAAACCCATCTCAACGCATCTAATCTCTCTCTCTCTCTTCCCTCCCATATCTCTCTCCCTCGCACTCACTCAGTCACCGTCTCTGATCTCTCTGTGCTCACCATCTCTCATCTCTTTCTCCCTCTCACTCACTCACCGTATCTCATCTCTCTTTCTCCCTCTCACTCAAAGTTCCTCTGTTACAACTTACAAGCATTGAAGAAGCATCTGAAGCAAGCAGATCTATGATGATTGAAGTAGATCTATAATGATTGAAGCACATCCTTGCATCTGAAGCAAGCCATTGAAAAAGCAAGCACATCCTTTCATCTATATATATATATTATTATTTTTTTAACAGATCTATGATTTTTTTTGAAAAATCAGGATCTTTATATATATGGATTCAGATCTAATTTTTTTTTTTTTAACATATCTAAACGTTTTTTTTTAGATATAGATCTTTATATATATGGATTCCGATCTAATTTTTTTTTTTAAACATATCTAAATGTTTTTTTTTAGGATCTTTATATATATAAATGTTTAGTAGATGTATAATTTTTTTTTGGATCTGTGTGTTGGATTTGTTGAATAATGTGTTTTGGATCTGTGTGTTGGATTTAAATCTTCTCATTTAATGTTTTTTTTTTTTTTTTTTTTGGTCGGGGAATTTTCGGGGCCGGGGAACCCCGATCCCCGTTAGGGGACGGGGGTGGAGAAATTTGTACCATCAGGGATCGGGGACGGGGAGTGTGATCCCCAGCCCCGCCCCGCCCCGCCCCACCCCATTGCCATTCTTACTATCACATTTTAAAGTGTGTATATCATTTTTCCTTGGCCCAAGCTCAAATTATGTGGGCCTATAGACTTGGGCCTTAATATGATGTTTGAATCCCACTAACAAACATGGCCCAACTACAGAAGAGAATCGTGTTGAAAACAAGCGAATGGACAAGTTCGAGGCAAAAACGAAAACCTACATCCACAAAAAAACATACAAGTTCGAGGCCAGCGGTAGGCAACCTGCCTGAGCCCTTGTTTGACAAAAAGCTAAACAGGAGTATTATATTTTTTTTTTTTTTGTAACAGTAAGATAAAATAAATTTTTTAATTTAATAAGATAAAATGATATATTTAAATCATAATTTTTTTATTTCTCCTCTCACAAAAGTCAAAAAATCTGTCTAAAATGAGACTGATCTTTAACCCAAAGTTGAAATAGTTAAAAAGTCAAAAAATTAAAAAGCCAACCCATATCCCAAATGAATCTTAAATAACACTCATGAACATAAAAAAATATAAATAAATATTCATTTTTAATAATATATTACATACATTTTCATTAATTTATTGTTTTTAATTTTTGTTTGATATTTGAGTAAATTTACAAATTTGATAAATGAAATTTATTATTTATATAACTATTTTTTTTATACTATACCCATAATTTTCTCTTAATATTAATTTAAATTTGATTCTTTTTTTATTTTTCTTTTTTATTTATATAATCAAGTTAATCCAGGATGAATTTAGGTTTTGTTTGGTAAGGCTTTGAAAAGTTGATTCCACTATTTGATTTAAGTGTGGTGTTTGGTTACAGTTTTTAAAAATTGATTCCACACTCACTTTTGAAAACACATCTACCCGCTCATTCTCGCACATCCGCCGTTGACCAAAACAGTGTTCTTGTTTTTTTTTTTTTTGCACCTATTATTTTTATATTTTAAATAAAAAATATTTTCAAAATTTTTTAAAATTTTTTATGAGCTTTGAATAGAATTTTGAATTTTGTGTTTGATTATGAGTTCTAAGTTTTTGGATTAAATATCATATGTCACATCAAAATTTTCAAATTCAATTTAAAACTTTTCTCAAAATTCATAACCAAACAAATTTTTTACACTCAAATCATAATTTCAAAACTTACAAACTCAAAATACAAATCTATTCTCAAATCATAATTCTAAAACTCTACCAAATGCTACCCTCAAGTGTTTCAAATATTTGATAATCCAAGTTTCAACTTCATTTTGTAAGCTGGACTGCAAGTTGAATTTTTGAACATCCAAAAGTCTACATGGCTCAGCTTATATAATTCACCACACATTTTCTGAATGCTATTCTTAAAAAAAAAAAATCTGTGTACAGAGCATAACATTGTTGTTGAAATATCTCAGTTAGCTTGGGTGATTAGAGTGCCACATGAAATCTTTCTTCCTTAAATTTCTTCTTTGAACACATACCATATGAAACCAAATTGAAAATATTTACATTTTCTAAACAATTGCGTTATGAACGTAAAAGATTTTCACAAAATAGACACAGATGGATTCACACTTTCTATGAAAATCCCTCCTAAGGTAACAAAGAAAAAGAAAAAGATTACAATATCAAAGCCAGCTCTTCAGAGGGTAGAAACATGTTTGAGAAATTTCCTCTTCCTCCTCCCTCAGGCTGCACTGTACTGACCACCTATAATCTAACCTTCACCGGCAAACTTCGGTCCTTCACCATGAATTCCACCACCATTCCCAAACGGTTTGCCATTTGAAACTCCCTTATCGAACCCAAACTCTATATCCCCTTCTCTCCCATGGAAGCCATGGTGGTTCTGCTTCGGCAGCCTCACCTCCTTCTCTTTGGGCCTAGAATTATGGGCTTTCTGATTGTGGTTGTTGCGCTTGTTACAAAGGCGTCCGAGAAAGCAAGAGATGACAGAAATGACAATGACTATGGCCAGGACGATGAAAACCATCCCAAACGATCCGTTTGAGTGGGATGAAGGGTGTCTGCTGCTGCTGGTGGTGGTGGTGGTAGCGGTGTTCGGGTAAACCGGAACTGGTGGTTGTTGGGAAGACATGTTGTTGTGGAGATGAAGAGAAGAGGGAGGGGAAGGAATTTGGGTTTTAGTAAGGGTGTACTGTGTGGAGGTTCTGTTCTTTGAGTGGAGAGAAAGGTAGAGATGGGTTAACTCATTGGATAAGCAAGAACGTTGCCCGTAAGGGTGGGTTATGTGCAAGCAAAACTGGGTTCTAGCATTTTTCAAATATGCTTTGTTATGGACTTAGAAATTGAAGTGCTACGTAGAAATTGAATGGCTTTCATCACAAATTCAGTAATGTTTTGTTTGGTTGGAGGATTTGGTGAGGGATTTGGAAAGGGAAATGAAAAAGGTAGGTGAAATGTGAATAAAATATGTATATATTTCACATAGTTTCACACACCTTTTCCCTTTCCTTTTCTAAATCCCTCCCCAAATCCCCAACCAAACAAACATACTGAACACAAGACATACGTGATTTGACAATTTATCTGTATTCACTGATGGAATGAGATCAAATTCATTATGCCCAATCAAAATTATAAAGTTTTGAATTTCTCAACTCAATCTTTCTATAATAGTGTCACACTCTCAATTACTAAAATCTTAGTTGAAAAATACAATAGGCATTGACTCCAACTCCAGGCCTTTGCATTCCAATATGGTACAAATGTGTATAACAAAAATATAAAACACCTCGTAACAAAAATTATGACACATAAAATGAATAAATACTCATACGGGTATGGCCTCACAATTTATATGTACATAATTTTTTTATTCAATAACTTTTTTGTGTCATTAATCTGAAAGCACACAAACTAAATACGGAATTGAATATAAAAAATATATTAATGAAGAAGATTTTTTTAAAAATAAGTTCTACCAATAAAATCTTGTAAAATTATGTAATTAATTATTTTTGTCTACTTTTTTTTTGTATTAAATAAAGAGACAACTAAAGATATTCCTCAATGGTGCTTTACCGCGGAAGGAGGCATTTTCGTTGCGTTGTGTGCAGATAAAGTTAGATTTTGGCTCTTCTGTTCATTACAAATCTCAAATCCCCTGAAAAATATCTCCACTAACCTTCGCACTTCTTTATATTAAAAAATTAAAATTAAAATTAAAAAACCCAAATAGAGTAAAGAAGAAAATTTATTTAGAAAAATAGCTAAAAAAAATAATATCGTTGAATCTTCACAAAGCAATTGTAGATCCCATAACCCAAGAATTGAATCTACACCAAGGGCGGACTTAGAGTTGAGCATAAGTGACTACAGTCCAGTCTAAAATTTAAAAAATCTGTAAAAAAAAATTTCCCAGCCCAGTCTCGCCCCGAAGAAGGGCCAATAGTTTTTTTGTTTGTTTTTTAGATAAGCAGCCCAATAACAACTCAATACTTAGCCAAAAAATATATAGGCAATCCAATAGGTTTGTATTCGTTTAAAGAACAAATCTTGCAAAACAATTCTCACATCATCCAATAGATAGGCAGCGGCCCTCTCCGTCATCTCTAGCAGTTCCACTTTCGTAACGTTATGTGTGGGTAGAATTAACCAAGTATTTTATTTTGTTGGTTGAGAATGGATTTCATTAACAATGGTTTTGAAATTGTCTTTATGCAACAAATATTATATTGCTCTTGATTTTTTTTATAATGCTGCATTATTTAATGTTCTATATTGCTCTTAGTTTTTGAACTTTGAAGGAGTTTTTTTAGACATATATAAAAATAATGAAAACTTAAATAAAAATTATTGAGGATGTATATATAAAAACCCTAATATTTAAAATTATTGTGAATATACTCTGGTTTAATATTAAATAGGGCTAAATTTTTCTAAAAAAATTTTTAGGTTATAAATAATGGAACCTCCACACTCAAAAAATGAAAAACGTTGTTCTCATTCTATCAATCAAAATAGAAGTCTAGTAGTACAACATCCAATATTGTTAAAACCTCATTTTCTGATGTGCAACCACCTTCAATGCCTTCAGCAAATAAACCAAGCGAATTTGATTCAATTGTTATTGAACAGGATCCTGGTTTACACTTACAAATTTGTGAATATCCAGTTAATCAATGAGACGAGGTTAGATGAGCTTATGTGAACTTGGGGCCTTATCAACCTAAACTTGAGTATCCTAGGTCCTCATTTGGAAAACAGAATTGCCGATTTCAACATATTTGGTTTAAACAATTTTCTTGGCTAGAGTATTCTTCTTCAAAGGATAAAGCAAATTATTTTTCATGCTTTTTGAAAATTGATTTAGATTTTGTAATCGATGAATTCGAATCTTTAAAGACTCATCATGTCACGACCCGCTCCTCGTACCCCAGGGTTAAGCATCGTGATGGCCAGTAACTAAGGTTACCTCCGGCCAATTCTAAAACAAATTAATAAACGCAAGCGGAAGTAATTTTTAAATAAGGGTACCAAAATAATCATTGAAGCTTCTATTTTTATTACAAAATTTATTGATCAAAAAGGCCGATATTTACATATAAAAATATCATAAAATATCGTGTGTGTCTATTTCACATTCAAGATCTAAGACTTTCCAAAAGCTATTTTCTGAAAAATTGATAAACAACTATAAACACATGGCAGAGTGAGAAATATTATACCAAGAGTATAAGAGACACGAAATAACCATAGATCGTTAGTTAGGCCAAAACATTTACATAAACAAATCATTTAAGTAGCGTAATCAAATACGGTTATGTAACCACAACCACTTGCATCGACAACCATAAAGGTCAACATCTGGCGCACAAGTAGCCATGGTATTGTTACCCCCAGGCAAGGGCCACGTGAATATAAGCCACAGTATTGTTACCCATGGGCGAGGGCCACATGAATATAAGCCACAATATTGTTACCCTGAGCGAGGGCCACATGAACATATGCCACAGTATTGTTACTCCTGGCCGACGGCCACGTGAACATATGCCACAGTATTGTTATCCCTGGGCAAGGGCCACGTGCAGATTGGCCACGTGCAGATTGGCCACGAAGTAACCAAACAGAAGTCAATGATTATTTAAGTCCCCCAAGGCATGAGACTCCCGTGGTGGTACTTACAAAACATAATTCTTTATAAGGTCATAGCCAAATATTCTTTAAAATATAAACAAACATATCCATGGGTTTCCTTTTAAGCAAATAGGGTTCAGATATAAAATCACGTAATTGAAACCTTTATAAAACATAACTTTTATTAATATATTAATAAAACATACTTTTATAAAACAGATTTTGATAAGTCAAAACATACGTAAAATACATTTTGGTAACTCAAAGTATAATATAACTTATCTTAACTTTAATACCTTATTCTTTCTTTATACTGTCAAAAACCCTTTTAACTTCCACCATCTTTTTCTCTCTTTCTTTCTTCCCTTCTCTTTTCTTTTCTTCTTTCTTTCCTTTCGTTTCACGCTTCTTTCATTTTTCTTTCTTTCTCTCCAGGTGGTTCAACTCTCCCAATTTATAAGGGATTGAATTCGTAAGGCCCAAGAAACTGCCACGCGTCCCCCCTTATTAATTAATGGCTATACTAGATATAGTTATAGATGACTATACTAGATATAGTTATATTTATTTAATTCGAACGAAGGATGAAGCTTTGGAAATTTTCATTCAATATAAGAATGAAGTTGAAAATCAACTTGGTAAGAAAATCAAGAAACTTAGAAATGATAGAGGTGGTGAATATGAATCACCTTTTGGTGAATTTTGTAAAGAACATGGAATAATTCATCAAACCACCGCTCCTTACTCACCTCAGCAAAATGGAATTGCTAGAAGGAAAAATAGGACTTTAAAAGAAATGATGAATGCCATGTTAATTCGTTCTGGATTACCTCAGAACTTGTGGGGGGAAGCAATACTTTCTGCTAATTATATTTTAAATAAAGTACCCCGAAAGAAAATAAATCAAACACCTTATGAATTGTGGCATAGAAGAGTATCATCCTACAAATACTTAAAAGTGTGGGGGTGTTTGGCTAAAGTGGCTATTCCTAGTCCTAAAAAGACTAAGATAGGTCCTAAGACCATTGATTGCATTTTCATTAGTTATGCTAAGAATAATAGTGCATATCGGTTTTTGATTCATAAATCAGAACATACCGAAATGCATATAAATACTATTATTGAGTCAAGGAATGCATAATTCTTTGAACATGTATTTCCAAAGAAGACTGGACAAGAGACTAGTAATAATAAGAGATCTTTTGATGCTATTACTAGTAATGATCAAGAACATGATCAAGAGCAAGAGTTAGACCAAAATGAGGAAGAAGAACCTATGCGTAGTAAACGTGCTAGAACCTCAAAATCTTTTGGTCCAGATTTTCTAACATATTTGTTAGAAAATGAGCCTTTAACTTTTAAAGAGGTTATGTCCAGTCTTGAAGCTCCTTTATGGAAAGAAGCTGTCAACAGTGAAGTTGAATCCATCTTGCAAAATCACACTTGGAAATTGGTGGATTTGCCACCAGGTTGTAAACCTCTTGGGTACAAGTGGATTTTCAAAAGGAAAATGAAAGCGGATGGATCAATTGATAAATACAAGACAAGACTTGTGGTCAAAGGGTTTAGACAAAAAGAAGGTCTTGATTACTTTGATACATACTCACCGGTTACTAGAATAACATCCATTAGAATGCTAATTGCCATAGCATCTCTATACAATCTAGAAATTCATCAAATGGATGTTAAAACCACTTTCTTAAATGGTGAGTTAAATGAAGAAATTTACATGAAACAACTGTATGGTTTTTCGCTCCAGGAAAGAAAAGAAAGTGTGTAAATTGGTTAAATCATTATATGGTTTAAAACAAGCCCCAAAGCAATGGCATGAGAAATTTGACAAGGCAATGATGTCAAATGGATTTAAAATTAATGAGTGTGACAAATGTGTTTATATTAAAAACAGATAAGGGTTATGTCATTGTATGTCTTTATGTAGATGTTATGCTCACCATTGGTACTAATAATGACATGATTAAAACTACCAAGAAAATGTTGAATAAACATTTTGACATGAAGGACATGGGCATTGCTGACGTAACTCTTGGTATGAAAATTACCAAAACATTAGAGGGTTATGCTTTGTCACAATCTCATTACATTGGGAAAATACTTGACAAATTTAGTAAAGATGATGATCATCTTGCTAGAACACTGAGATGTTAATTTGTATCTTTCCAAGAATGTACAAGAAAGTATTTCTCAATTAGAGTATGCCCAAATTATTGGAAGCTTAATGTCACGACCCAAACCCGGCCCTATGGGTTTAGCACCGTAACTGGCCAGTAATCCGAGATTACCAAAGGCTCAATAATAATACGCTTAAACAGTATGTGTGGCTCAAGGAAGCCAATACAAGATATAACTAGTGTCTCATTGAGCTGTGAAAATCAGATGCCAAAAACATTTTTCATGCATTCACACAAGGCAACATTTTTCATGCATTCACACAAGGCGCCTATATACGATCTATCGCTTATATACAACCAGTCGGTACGGGAACCTAACCCCTCGATAACAGTGCAGTAAAACAGTAGACAGTCTATACAGTGGCACAAAACAGTACATGAGACAGACAGGGGAAAAACAAAACCCCAAAGCCATAGCATGGCAACTAAGAACCTCGCTGCGAGGCACACAGGCTGGCTGGACAAAACTGGGGACTAACCCACGCTCCTAGCTCCGGTCTGGCTGCTGAGAACCTACATATATATATATATATAAACAGTGAGCTAAAACCCAGTGAATAACATAATGTGTAAAGAGGTTATGAATGAATGTCCTTACAGTAATGAAATCAATTCATTATACAGTATTTCAATCTTTCAGTATTTCACCAATCAAGATCTCAATCAATCACCATATGTGGTACATCCATTAGCCTATAAACAAGAGGGTCCAAAAGGGACCGCCTACAGCACTCCAACAATAATGATGGCCATCAATCGATAAACAATATGGTTCCATAAGGAAACCGACAGAGCTCAGAATACCAATAACAAAGGAGTGCTAAGGATGCCACAATACGCTCAAATACAGACATACATTCATTCAATAAACAATATCACTCAATAAACAGTTCATTCAAGAATCAAAATATAACCATTTTGAACATATCTTTACACAACTGCTACTCACAGAGATTGGGCTAATAGCAAATAGAGCGCGTCCCCAGAGCCAACCCTAACAGCTTAACAAATAGAACACACACTAAGTTCACAAATGTATGATGATAATTAAATCCCTAAATTTCCTCGGTGTGGTTCTATGTCTAAATCCTCATTAAGATGCCTTAAACTAGGCCTAAGAATGCCTAGGATGGGATGAGGATGCAAAAATACAGTTGGAAGGTATTTTTCAAAAGTTGCTGAAAACAGGGGTCTCGCTCGAGCGAGCCTTCCTTCGCTCGAGCGAGCTTCCAAAATCAAAGGCTTCGCTCGAGCGAACAATCCTTCGCTCGAGCGAGCTTCCAAAATCAAAGGCTTCGCTCGAGCGAACAATCCTTTGCTTGAGCGGTCTGATGAAACAGTAAAAGTACTGGATGCTCGATTTTTACGCGCGATACCACGCTCGATTCTCGCTCGAGCGAGCTTACAAAACCAAAGGGCTCGCTCGAGCGAGGAATCCTTCGCTCGAGCGAGGAAGCCAAATCTGGAACTAAATCTGGAATTTCCAGATTTGTCTCCCAAGTTCGAACCAAGCATTCAACCATCCAAAACTCAACCTCTTGGCCCCAAATTCTGGAAAATACACTTAAACTCAATGTATAACAAGTTTCAAAAGCTAATTTGCACATGCAAGGGCCAAGGGTTGGTCAATTAAAGCCATTTTCAAATCCATTTTCAAGAACACTTCCAAAACATGCAATGCATGAACTTTAGTCCAAATCAAACTTCAATTCTTGCTCTAATGAGCTCAATGGCTGGAAAACAAAGTGAAAACATGGACTATGATAAAAACATGGACATGCATGTATAATTGTCACGACCCAAACCCGCCCTTACAAGTTTAGCATCGTAACCGGCCAGTAATCCTTAGATTACCTACGGCCTCTGAATAGACAAGCATATAATAAGGGGCTAGCGGAAGCAGAATACGAAAATATAAATGTCTAATGAGCTGTGTTGACTTACATGAAACAGAATAATTTTAAAACTTTAATTATACATGACCATAAGTCAACCGTACATTATATAATACCACACACATTACAGATTCTTAGGCACAGCCAACATAGTTAAAATTAAGTCCCAATACATAAACAGAAATTAGCAACACTTAATCCCAAGACACTTCGGGAACCTCCTCGTGAGGCACAAAGGCTGGCTGACAACAGAAACACAATCCCCCACAACAACTTGGGCTTCAACTCCAGAATGCTCACCTATATACATATATATACAAACAGTGAGCGAAAGCCCAGTGAATAATAAACAGAGTAAAGGGTTTAATGAATGAGTCCGTATAGATTTAGAATTATGATGCAACACATAGCATATTCATATTTGCTTAAACCATATACTGCACACGTAAGTCAATGCTAGCACTTCATCTCAATGTGAAACATTAAACGGTCAACTTGCCAGTTCCATAAGAACCTCCTGACGGCAAGACAAAACTTATCGCTTTTTGAGAAACCTCCTGATCGGGATGGCATAACCTATCGGGCCCACCAAGGAACCTCCAAATGGCACACATAACTTATCGGCTTCCTTGAGAAACCTCCCGACCGAACTTGTAAACTTATCAGTCCCATAAGGAACCTCCAGCCGGGCACATGTAGCTTGTCAGTTCCATAAGGAACCTCCGAACCGGGAACTTATAACATACTTGAATCATAGCATCATGTCATAAATACTTGTGGTTGTGGGACAATCATTCATAGTATAAAACATGATATTCCATTCAACAGATCGTATTTCATATACTGAAAGTAGTTTAACTTGAACATAACTTTACTAAGTTATTACTCACAGTGGGCGTTGAAACCGATAGGTGAAGCCAAACGATCAAACAGACTACGGCACACGACCTACAATCACAAAATACATAGCACCAACGAATCTTATCATTACACATGTACTTGGCCAACACGGCTTAGCTTTCATTACGTTGGTTCATGTTCATTCTTAACACATGGCTTAGAACACACACACCCTTGCAATCTCTTAGTGTGATTCATTCTTATTACAATGCTCAAGTCACATGCACACTTGCCATTCAATAACTCGTTACATTCTTTTCTTAGTGTGCGTTTCTAGCCCATAACCTCATTACTATAGCTTACTTAAGGCTTAGGAATGCCTAGGATGCAATGGGGATGTCAAAACATGCCTTGGAACACTTAGGCAAAATTTTCAGGATTTTAAGTCCTCGCTCGAGCTAAGCTTTCCTCACTCGAGCGAGCATGCAAAAATGTGTCTGGTCGCTCGAGCGCACTTACCTTCGCTTGAGCGATCTGTAAATTCCGCAAAACTTCTGGGAGCTCGAAATTTACGCTCGAGCAGACTTTTGGTCGCTCGAGTGAAGTGCACAATTTCAGAGTGGTCGCTCGAGCGAGATATCCTTCGCTCGAGCGAGCCTGCAAAAATCTGGAATTTCCAGATTGCATCCCTGTGTTCAAAACTCGAATTTAAACCTTCAAACCTCATCACTTGGGCCCCAAAGCTTGGAATAACAAAGTAAACTTGTAGAATATGAGAGTTTAAAGATTAATTGGTAAAACCATGGCCCAAGGTTTGTCAAAAACTCACAATTTCAACTCAAAACATGGTGAATGCTCAAGAACATCACATGCATGGACTTTCCTTGTTTCAAATCTCTTAAAGCATAATCAAACACCATGAAATAACTGGAAGCTTGCTGATTTGATGGAAAACAAGTTGAATGGCCAAAATGTAGAAGATGTTAACACATGCATGGAAGAAACTTTTGAAATCAAACCCAAAACTTGGAAATTTATGCATGCATGCATGATTTGAGCTACAATCCCTCCTTCTAAGCTCCATTACATGATTAAACCCATAATCTTCATGAACCATGCAAGATAACACTGAAATTCATAAATAAATGGATGACTATTCTACCTTAGATCTTGTTCTTGCTAAAACCTTGCTTAATCTTGAAGAGTGCATGCAAATCCTTGAATTTCTCCTTCAATTTGTCCGCGTCTCTCTAGAATTTCTCTCCCTCTCCCTCTAAAATGTCTCCTCAGATTTTTACACTAAGGGACCAACGAATTGAACAACCAAGAATAAGGCTCAAAGGTGTTGAAGAAATAAGCCACTAACATGGCAAAATTGTAATTTACGCCAACTATTTAATTAGCTTCATTTAATCTAAATTAATCATACCAAATCACATTTTACATAAGTATGCCATAAGGTTCTAAAAATTCCAATTAACACAATGGTATAATCAATTCCGGGTTTGGATGCCGATAAGGCTTTCAATTTACAGTTTTAACCATTAAACATGAACCGATTATTTGACGATCAACAAATAGACGACCAATTATGTTACAAATTATCTATTAATCCCATAATTCATTTTAATCACTTAATTAACATCCTTAATTACTGTTTAGCGGCTAATTACGGATCGGGGTTATTACAATAATTCTCCAAGAATTTAACTTCAAAATATGCCAAAATGACCATGCATGCAATAATGGGGCTCTACTTCAACAATTATGAACAAATTCATGACTTAATTGTACAATGATGCAAAAATCATGCAAAACTTAGCTCAAAGACAACAATAAGGAGATGAATGTCCTACCTTAATCTTGTATTCAAGGTGTGGGAGCTAGATTTGCCAATTTTCTACAAATTCTTCAAGTCTACAAGCCAATTCTCTAGATGGAACCCAAATTCTCTCCTACTCCTTCTCTTGGTTGGCTAGAGTGAAGAAAATGGCTGAGGAATGTTCTAACTCAAGTGTGTATAAGGTTCAATGAACAAGAATAAACAAAGCCCACTCAATGGCAATTCCGTAATTAAGTTAAACTTGACAATTAATTCGTTTAATCTAATTTAATCATTCCTAATCAATTTTCAGATAAATATATCATTAAACCATAAAAATTACACTGATTACAAAACACTAAACGGTTCTCCGTTCGGCCGCCGATAAGGCCTTAAATTGGCAATTTAAACATAAAATGCAAACAGATAAATCAATCAATCAAACAGATACCATATGCAATTCAATAGGTAAACTTATTCGATTTCAGTTTCAATTTCAATCAGTCCATCCAATACTTCAGTTAATCCAATTATCAGTCATTAGCGGTCCAGTTTAGCAATAATCAGTATATAATTCAGTGGTTATTCAGTAATCGGTACGAGGGTTGTTACACTTAATGTACTTGATGAACTGCACTCGCCCAGATATAGCTTATGCAGTAAGTAAATTAAGTAGATATACGAGTAATCCGAGAGTAGAACACTGGAAAGCAATTTTAAGGGTTCTAAGATATCTCCGATTTACTCATAACATTGGACTTAATTATACTAGATATCCAACAGTACTTGAAGGATACTGTGATGCAAATTGGATATCGGATACTAAAGACTTGAAGTCCACCAGTGGGTATGTCTTTACTCTTGGTGGGGCAGATCTTGGAAATCTTCCAAACAGACTTGTATTGCTAGGTCTACTATGGAATCTGAATTCATAGCTTTAGACAAAGCTGGGGAAGAGGCAGAATGGTTTCGCCACTTCTTTGAAGATATTCTAATTTGGCTAAAACTGGTGCCTGCTATATGCATACATTGCGATAGTCAATCAACAATTGGTATAGCACAAAGTCATATGTATAACGGTAAGTCACGACACATTCGTCGTCGACATAACACCGTAAGACAACTACTCTCTAATGGAATTATTTCCATAGAATATGTTAAGTCTAAAGACAATATAGCGGATCCACTAACCAAAGGGTTAGCAAGAGAGTTAGTTGAGAATTCATCGAGAGGAATGGGACTTAAGCCTATTAAATAAGAGTTACCACAACGGCAACCCAACCTAGTTGACTGGAGATCCCAAGATCTAGGTTCAAAGGGACAACCGAGTTGTGATTGACTCAGAAGGATCACTGTGGAGTCCAACTCCTATCAATTTCTATGATGAAATAAGTGATGTCTGCATGATTTAGGTTAAGTAATACTTTTAATGATTCTTATATCTAGGTAAACCTAGTGGAGTATGGCAGATACTTTTCATAAGAATCACCTATGTGAGTGTGAATCGGGCCGCTCTATAAGATTTGTGAAGGGCTACGAGTTTTTAGAGCACTCATGAAAGAACAGGTTGTTCAGGGCCAAAATGAACACAATAGTGAGAACTAAACTGTGTCTAGGAATATACTGTGTGAGTTCTATTGTCTTGGTTTACACAAATGGCTGATCAGTTCAAGACATCATGTTCACTGGTTAGCTAGTAAATCCGATAGTGTCTCACAAGGGAAGGTTCAAAGCCAAAAGCTACCTATCCTTTGAATATTTCCAATTTCTTAACTCTCTCGATTAGATCAGTTGTTGCATTTTCTCCACAAATTCCATTCATGGGGGATTGTTGGAAAATTGGTTTATATAAGGCATATTTTGGGCGACTTTGAGCCCAAAATAGAGTGGACCCCAAACGCCTTTTGGGGTGGGTTCAAGAGGTGACGTGTTCCTTGCGCGTGGCAAGTCACACGGTGAAGACTTTAACGTCAAAACCATTTATGAGTGAATAGGAAGTTGACGCTGCTTTTGGGTTTAACATTAATTTTTTAGATAAAAATTCTTTTGAATTTTTTTTTTTCAAAAAAAAATTATTGTGGGAATTTAATTTAATTCTAAATTTATTTTTTGGTTTCCTTAAGTGGTTTCTTAAAAAATGATTAAACTATTCATATATATATATTCAAATAGTTTAAATATATATATATTTAAATAGTTTAATATATATTTATATATTTCTATAGTTTTAATTAAATTAAGTTCCAAACAGTTGGTAAACTGTTCCACCACCACCAACGGATCCCTTATGTTTGAAAATTTGTTCAATTCAAACGGACAGATTCAAATTTTCAAATGGAACCTGTTCAAAACAGTGCCACATCTGTTTGGCATGTTTTGCACCTGTTCGTGATAGCACTTGTTTGCCTTTAAATACCTACTTTCAAGAAGTGTTTATGACCCGGAAAATTGAGTCTTGGAAATCCGAATTTTCCATCCGAAAAATCTGTTTGATTTTTGTCTTTTTGCAGTCCAAATTTTCCTTTTGCATTATTTCTTCATTCTAGTTTTAGAATAAATATTTCAGAGAGTTAGAACACAGGTTTGGTTCGCCGAACAAATTTATTTGAAGTGCTTCTATAAATTTGTGAAGATCATTGTATCCTGGGAGATAGACGCCATTCAACCGTAAGCACCATAGCGGGGCGAATCTGTCTTAAGGACAGAGTGTCACACACTCGACTTGGTCTTAAATTATTTATTCGGTTCAACGAAATAAATTCGATATGTTATTTATTTATTTTGTTTGAATTATTTCAGTTTATTTTATTTACACAGAAGATTGTTTCAACAAACGGCGTCAACCCGAAACTTGTTTTTGTCAAGCCAACTGTTGTGTCTCACTGCGAGGTTCCGAATCATTGCATGTTAGGGCTTATTGAGTGATTCAAATTCACCCTTTTGACATTTTGTTTATGTTTATGAGATAAAAATGTTTATTGAATTTTGTTAACTGTTTTTTTGGCAATGGGATTTAATTCCATAACTTATGTTTTGTTATGTACACATGTGTGTTATGGACTTAAGTGATTGTGTATATACCTATGTATATGAAAGTTTATTTCCATTAAGGTTCTCACAGCTCATTGGACGATGTATGTTATTATTGATTGGTTTCCGCCAGCCCTTTTATATTGTATTATTGTCATTATTGTTAAACAGGCCTTCGGTAATCACGGACATTAGCCTAGCATTTACGCTTAAACCTATAGGGGTGGATTTGGGTCGTGACACTTTTACATTGTGCTTCATAGTCTAGAACCAACAATTGGTGAACATTCCAATTGCTTAATTGTCTCATTGCCCAATTAGGCTACGCATTACGAGAATGTAACTTTTACATTCAACGTGAGCTTATATTTATGTTAGGTTGTTTATATTTGATATGAAAAATTGATCTGCTTTCTCGTCAAAGTATGCCAATAAACTTGACGCAATGACTGCTAACATGTAAATCCATCACATTCCATTTATGTTTCACAATAAATCAAGTTGATGTGAGACATAAGATATCACTTATATTTTGTTTCCTAAAATGTAGCTTTATCAAAGGTCTGATCACCAAACAAAACATTAATTTTGAAATTCAAATTCCTAACTATATAGATATAATCACAATCTATGGTAACATTAGATTTCCCATATATGGAATGTTAATTTTGAAATTCAAATTCCCAACCATATAAATATGATTACAATTTAAGGTAATATTGGATTTCCTATACATGGTATTACCATTAATTAGATTATTAAATAATAATATTGGGAGTCAATGCGTCAACAATAAACTCACAAGACTTATAGGAACTTGAATTTTTGCACAGGTCGTTTGTCAAATATACATTTTAGCCAAAAAGTCAAAAAAATTAATATAAATTGTCACATCACTCTCTCTACTTTTTTGCACATTTTTTTTAAAAAAACTAAAAAGTTACTAAAATAGTCTGTTTCCAAACGAAGCCTAACTCTTCTAAATAGGACTTATAAACAATTTTTCCTAAATTTAAATCACATAGTACACTTTTTATGTTTTTTTTTTAGAATAGACTATTTTAATAATTTTTTGACTTTTTCACTAAAATATGAGATGAAAAAATTAGGGTAAAGTACCAATAAATCCCAAACTATGATCTTGTGAACGATTTAGTCCTCTCTTTTTTTTTTTTTTTATGAATCCAAAAGTCTCATTAAAGTGGAAATTATACAAAATGGTAGTCACTTATACGTTTAAGTTTAATTTTTTAGGGATAAAATTGGGTTTCTCCAAAAATAAAATTACACATTTGGGCAATCTGCACTATAGAGGTTTTGAATTTTTCCTCTTTCTGAAACAAATCCAATATTACAAAGAAGAATGTAACACTCTAATGTAATACTCCAATAACGTAACACTCCAATGTAACACACTAAAAAATTTCTTAGTGTACTTTTTCCAAACGTAACAACATAACACTCTAAACTTTTTTCAAACGTAACATTCCAATGTAACACTCTAATGTAACACACAAAAAAAAAATTTAGTATACTTTTTTCAAACGTAATACTCCAATCAATGTAATCTCAAATGTAACACTCTAATGTAACACATACACACACCAAAAAAAAAAAAAAAAAACTCGTTAGTGTACTTTTTCCAAACGTAATATTCTAATCAATATAATCCCAAATGTAATACTTCAATATAACATACGCAAAAAAACTCCTTAGTGTACTTTTTCCAAACGTAATATTCCAATCAATGTAATGCAAACATAACACTCCAATATAACGCACAAAAATACTAAAAGACTTCTTAGCGTACTTTTCACAAGCGTGACACTCACAATTTGAAATTATATATTTGTCCAAAACTTACTACTAAATTTTTGTACTTTTTTCAAATGGTTCAAAAATCTCACATTTTTTTCTTACAAAGGTTACGATTGGAAAAAGTATATTAAGGAATTTTTTTAGTGTTATGTTGAGTGTTACACTGCTTCTTTTTTTTTTTTTTTTTCACAGTGTTATATTTGAAAAAAGTATACTAAAGAGTTTTTTTGAAATCTTTTATTGGAGTGTTACACTAAGGATTTTTTTTTTTGGCATGTTACATTTGAGTGTTACGTTTGAAAAAAAAAATTTACTACCGAGTTTTTTTTAAATCTTACATTTAAGTGTTACGTTTGGAAAAATGATACTAAAAAGTTTTTTTTTTTAGTGTTACATTTGAGTGTTACATCAAAGAGTTTTTTTTTAATGTTTCATTTGAGTATTACATTTGGAAAAAGTATATTAATGAGTTTTTTTGGAGTCTTACATTGGAATGTTACGTTTGAATGTTACATTGGATTGTTACAGTTTAAATTATACGTTTGCTCAAAACTTACTAATGAGTTTTTGTATTCCTTTTGAAATGTTTGAAAAATCTCATATTTTAAATAATTTTTTTAAATTTTACATTTGAGTGTTACATTTGAAAAAAGTATACTAAAGAGTTTTTTTTTTTTTGAGTGTTACATCGATGAGTTTTTTTTTAGTGTTTCATTTGAGTGTTAAACATATTTTAAATCTTACATTTGAATGTTACGTTTGGAAAATGGATACTAAAAAGTTTTTTTTTTTTTTTTTGAGTGTTACATCGATGAGTTTTTTTTTAGTATTTCATTTGAGTGTTACATTTGGAAAAAGTATATTAATGAGTTTTTTTGGAGTCTTACATTGGAATGTTACGTTTGAATGCTACATTGGAGTGTAGAGGTGCAACTCGGGCGGGCTCAACCCGAGCAACCCGAGCCCAGCCCGAGTTTTTTTAGGACTTGGACAACTATATCTTGTAATTTGGACGGGCCTGGGCAGATTTTTTATGCCTGAATTGTAATTCAGGCTGGGCTTGGGCAAAACCAATGGCCAACCCGAGCAACCCGAACCCGAATTGAATTTAATATATTATATAAATTATATAATATATATATAATTTAATAAATTATATAATATATAAAAATTAAGTAAAAGAGTTAGTCTTAATTTTTATTTTTATTTTTATTTTTATTTTAGTCTTCCACCGTTAGATTAGCATCTTTTATATCTACCCTTAGATTAAATCTAAAGAAACCCTATCTACCTTATCTCTCTCTCACAGACTCATTTGATTTTTTGTTCAACTTTGAAGAACTTTGAAGGACGATGGAGGCGAAACCCTGTCGTCCCTGATCTCTACCTTCATTCACTTCCTCCTTCTTCAGCCCTGGTAGATCCGCCTTAGGTAAGCTTCCTCCTTCTTTGTTCTAGCATCAGGAATATGTAACTTATTTATATATAAATATATATATATATAATCTGGGCAGTAGTTTTGATCTTCTTTTCTTAGTTTTGACCCAAAGTTTCCCAACACTACTATATTTCTGATATCATATTCTCATTTACTTAAAGGGAGCTGTGAAATAAGGGGTTTTCTAGCTATCCTAATATTGTGGTGGCACTTCAATGATGTGGACAAGGAAAGGGACAACTAGAATGGAAAGCTGACTTCGATTTACTCTACATTTATTCATGATTTTGTTACTGTACATCATTTTCTTGTTTCGTCAACTAAAACTATATCAAAGTAAGCATTACAAATGTTGTGTTCTTTCGGGCAATTCAAGCTAACCCGAGTTCAAAATATAAAAGCTTGGCCCGGGCTTGGGCAGCAATGCTCGGGTTCATGGTCTGGCTTGGGCGAGCTTGGACACTACCAAATACAATTCGGGCTGGGCTTGGGCAAACCTCCAACCCGACCGAACCCGCCCGAGTTGCACCTCTATTGGAGTGTTACAGTTTAAATTATATGTTTGCTCAAAACTTACTAATGAGTTTTTGTATTCCTTTTAAATTGTTTGAAGAATCTCATATTTTAAATAATTTTTAGTACTTTTGAAATGTTTAAAAAATCTCACATTTCAAGTCATTTCAAATAAAAAAAGATTCTCATATAAAAATTAATCTCAAATTTGATTCTCATAAATTATGTATCTTATCTTTCTAGCATAAAGAGAGGGGAGGGGGGAGGGAACATAATAGAAATAAGGGTATAATCTTAGATCTAATTTCTAAATAATATATTAGATCTCCTTTTCCAAAATCAATAGGACTAATTGTCTGTATGAAAAATTTTGGGACTAAGTGGATCATCATAAATTTTCCAAAAAATTAATATATTTGAAATGATTTTTTAGTTTTAACAAAAAAAACATACAAAAAAAATAAAGAACGAAAATCTTTAACTTTTTTTTGGCTATTTTGGAAAGATGGTTAAAAATCATCTTCTAACTTTTAATCTATTTTGAATCACATATAATCTCTAATATTTTTTACACATTTTTTAAAAAAAATTGAAAAATTAATTTTTAACCATCTTTTCAAAACAACCCTAATATAGTTCTTTATATTTTTAATTTTTGACCTTTTTGACTTTTGTTAGTTCTTTCCCAAACAAGCTTTAAACGTCATATAGTCTCTTTTTCTGAATCCAGTTTAAAAAAAAATAATAATAAATGAAAAAAAAAATAGAAAAGCCACCACCACCGGCAATTTGAAAGCGTACAACGGCTATTAACAGAACCAGCAATGCTACAGAGCTCCACCGGCAATTTGAAAGCGTACAACGGCTATTAACAGAACCAGCAATGCTACAGAGCACTAGTAGAGCTGCTCTAAAAGCAGCTCTACTAAAGTGGCATCCCATTTTTTTTTTAAAAAAAATTAAAAAATAAGTAATAGACAAAATAAGAAGAAGAAGACAAATTAATGTCCATTTAGAACTCATCTTTTAGAGGTCTAAATTATTTTTGTTAACGGAACACATCTCAAGGGAAGAACCTAAAAACCTAAAAAGAAACAAAACCATTTCAAACCAAAATCAAAGCTGTACAGTACCCATAACCTAACACCTTTCTTTCTCTCCCTCTCTCTCTCTCTCTCTCTCTCTCTATATACATCATCTATGTATAATCTATATGTATATATTGGTATATTGCTAGCTATCAAGGATGGAAATTCAACCCCTCTTTCTGTCTCTAACCTCACTCTTCTGTCTCTTCGTCCTCTTTCCACACTCAACAGGTTTTCTCAATACCCTTTTTTTCTTAACGAATTTTTGTCATTTTGTTCTTTTTAAGTTCTACTGTTTCTTACAACACCAATGTCACGACATTATAATTCGAAATTCGTGAAAACATTTGAAATGTGTGAATCAGTTCTGTATATTTTGAGTGTGGCATATAATAAATACCCTGTTTAAATTTATACAATAAAAATAAATTTGATAACTTTTTTTTGAATACGCAACATTTATGTTCTGACAAAGTTCCTAGAATAAATTACAATTGAGTTTCTGTAATTTCTCTTTTATGTTAATTTAGTACTAATAATTACAATTGCATCAGTTTCTCATTGAAATTTTAGAAATTAGATAAAAATTAAAGAACAAAATAGTTTACTATGTGATTAAGGTGTTAGCATCAAATTTGAATTGCCTATTTCTTTTTGAATCAATAATGTTAAAGAACACAAATGCAACTCACATAAATTATAAATGTGAGACATACGTACGAATTTGACGTCATATTAATCATTTGTCTCACAACTTTATCTTTTATTTTTATTCATTTCTTTTTGACTAATGTTATATGTATTAATTAATAGACTAACCGATGATATAATATAATTTTAGAGATTTTAAGTATTTGTAATTTAATTAATAGATGAAATTAATAATAATGATATTACACTAATTAATCGGTAGCAACTGTTTCTTTCAACTCATGTTATCAAATGAAAGAAAACATTAAAAAATAACATTAATGCAAGAAATTACAGGAATAAAATAAATAAATTATAATTCACCCAAATTCTTGTATTGCTTCCCCTGTTTTTGCAGCAGCTGCACCTATTGGAATTTGCTATGGCCGAGTGGCCAACAACCTCCCTCCGCCCTCCACCGCCGTCAACCTCCTCAAATCAAATGGAATCACCACCGTCCGCCTCTTCAACACCGATCCCGATACACTCACATCATTCTCCGGCACCAGCATCTCCCTCATGATCGGAGTTCCCAACGAACTCCTTCCTTCCCTCGCCACCACCACCATAGACACCTCTCTCCAATGGCTCCAATCCAACATCTTCTCCCACATCTCCCCCACCCAAATCAAGTACATTGCCGTAGGCAACGAAATCCTCCTCAAAGACCCATTTTACAAACCCTATTTAGTCCCTACCATGAACAATCTATACATAGCTCTTCAAACTTTGGGTTTATCAGACACAATCAAGCTCTCAACATCTCACGCAGCTTCGATTTTGATGAATTCATACCCTCCCTCGGCCTCATCTTTCGACCCAAATCACCAATCAATAATGGGTCCATTGCTGCAATTTTTGAAGGATACTGGGTCGCCATTGATGGTTAATGTGTACCCATTTTTCAGCTTCACAAACAACCCACAATTCGTATCGCTAAACTATGCTCTGTTTCGGGGAAGGAACAGAGAGATTGATCAGAACTTGGTTTATGATAATTTATTCGATGCGACGATTGATGCGTTTGTGTATGCGATGGAGAGAGAAGGGTTTGAGGGGATTCCGGTGGTGGTGGCGGAGACGGGTTGGCCGACTGGTGGCGGAGAGGCGGCGAGTGGTGAGAATGCATTGGCTTATAATGGGAATGTGGTGAGGAGAGCTTTGAACGATGTGGGGACTCCAAAGAGGCCTGGGCTTGGAGTTGAAGTGTTTTTGTTTGATTTGTTTGATGAGAATGAGAAGGGTGGGGTAGAGTGTGAGAAGCATTTTGGGATTTTTGGAGCTGATGGGGTTAAGGCCTATGACCTTAATTTTAACTAAATTCTGTGTTCCAAACTTTTATTGGGATGGTTTGGCATAAATTAAATAAGTGTATTTTTTTGCAAAAGTAAATTTATTTGGATTACATCAATTAACATATTTTATTTATTTTTTTACATATTTTTTTTTATAAAAAGTCAAAAAGTACACTTATTTAGAATATCTCAAATGTCCAAAAATATTCACCCAATAAATATTATTACACTTTAATTTTTTTAAAATGAAATGACTGCGAATCTATATATATATATATATATTTTTAAAAAAAGAAGAAGAAGAAAAAGGAATAATGATTTTAAATGTGATGAATTCCAAAAAAAAAATTAATAATATTGAAAATGAACTATGTAATCAAAATTTAAACTTGGTGTGGGCGAGTGAGTTACATCTAAAATAAATTTGATACACATTTTATTTTCAAAGAAAATTAATTGGATTAGTTCAAGTGATCAGTTATGTATGGAATTAATAGACACCAATTGATTATTTCTTTCTTATTAGAAATATTAATTTAGTTATTGATTTCTTTTCTTTTCATGGAGTTTTTGTTGTACTGTGGAGTGATTGTGGTGTTAGGCTTTTGAAGTATGTGTTATTACTTTCTCATCTAATTTAAAATAAACAATCCTCTTAATATTTGTAAATATTTCCTTACTAATTTATTTTAGGGTAAATTACATTGACACCCTTTGAGATTTAATCCAATTATTACTCATCCCGTGACGTTTTGGAAATTACATTCCCATCCCTGTAGTTAATAGTCTCATTTTCACAAACCTTCCTGCTTATATAAAAGGTAACAACTTCTAGTAGAAAAGCAGAGGAAATTATATTTTTTTTAAAAAAGTAAAGGAAAGGGAAAAAAAAGAAAGTAAAGCAAAGTAAAAAAAGAGAGAGTGTATGAGTTCCATATCTTCATTCCATCTAAATAATTACAATAACAGGGGAGTTAGTGTAATTTTTCAAACGTCAGGAAATGATATGTATTAAACTCAAACCTTCGGGGTGTAAGTGTAATAACCTTTATTTTATATATCATTTTCAAACTATTTGTTTTTAGGGGTACTTACCAATTAGTCCTGTTAACTAGACTTATTTACCTACAGGTCCTAACTAATAAATTTAACACTATAAAAATAAGAGAGTGATAAATTTATCACTAAAAATTTATTCATAAAACAAAGAGACTGATAAATTTATCACTATAAAATTATTCATAAAAAAAAAAGACTGATAAATTTATCTTTATCACTTAATAAATTATATCAAATAGGACTTAATGGGTAATAAGTCTCAAAAGTAGGACCTATTGGGTAATAAGTCTCCAAAGTAGGACTTATTAATAATTTACCCTTGTTTTTATTGAAACATTTTATTAACCATTGTGTACTTCATGCTTTCTTTTTCTTTTCTTTTGTTTTTTTATTTTTAAAGTAAAATATTTACTAGCTTTACGAGAAGAATATCGATATGCAGCACCCAATTCTAGTCCTTTATGGGCACATATAATGCTAATGTTCCTTCATAAAGAAGAATCGTATTCTTCTTCTTGTTCATTTTTCTTTACCAATATTATTGGAGAGACTTTTGGAATCAAGTTTCACAAAGCAACTCTAAAAGATAAGAGAAATTTTATTTTCACACACTTAATTATTTTAGTGCATATTTTTTCTTAGTACACACACTTATAAATTTGATTATTAATTAATTTTCTCAATTCACACACTAAAAGTTACAATTATATCATTTATTCATAATTATTGTATACATACCACTCAACCATCCTTTTCATACACTTATTGAGTGACCCTACTTTCATATTTGTAGGGCTATTATAAACTCACGTGAAGATCATTCAAAATCACAGTGTAAAGTGAAGTGAACTGAAAACAAAGTCCTCCATTGAAGACTCTATTGAACCTCCATTAAAAATACCATTGAAAACTTTTCAAAATATTGTTGAAGATGAGGCATCTTTACATTTTATTATTGCATTTATCATTTTTAGATCTATGTGCACTCCATTGCCATAAAATTCTTATTTTTTTAAAAAAACAAAATTTATGTTTTTCTGTTTGGGAATTTCGACACTGGTTTTCTGAAATTATATATTTAATTCGAAACTTGAATAAAAGTGATTAGTTCGATAAATTTGTTCCCAAAAAAAATAAAAAATAAAAAACTTTTGACAATTGATGTCCAAATATAATGAAATAATTCGGCTCTGATTGTCCTACTAAAAAAAAAAAAAAGAGTTTTGCACGAAAAAATTAACATTTTCCTCACTAATATAGTATAACAACAATGGAAAAATTAGAGTTTAATTTTTTTTTTTACTCAAAAAGTGTATATTGAGATTTTTTTTTCTTTTTAAAAGATATGTACAGAGAATATTTTCATATAATATTATGGGTACTAGTATATGTTCATTATAGTCATTTTAGTTTAGGATATAATTGTCATTAAAATAATATTTCATTAACTGTCTGTACTGAAATAATTGGGTGTGTGGAAATAAAGGGTATGTTTGGTTTGAATTTCTAGAGTGAATTTCTAAAAATTGTGGCCCTCTAGCATTGTTGAAAAAAAATTTAGAAAATTTGTTTGGTTTGTAAATTTTTCAAAATAATTTTCAAAATCACTTTCTCTCTCTTACTTATCAATCAATCGCTTTTTCTCTCTCCTTGCTCCTTCTCAATCACTTTTTCTCTTACACGCATCTACTCAATTATAACAAACAGCAATGCTAGGTATCATGAAAATTTTTTCATGAAAATAATTATGAAAGCTTTGTGACCCTTAGATTACACTTAGAATAAAGCACCACACACTAATCAAGGTAATCCAAAGATCATAAATTTTTCATGATTATTTTTATGACAAAATTTTCATGATCCCTAATTTTTCCCTATAACAAAACATTAAATCATTACAAACTCCCAAACTCCAAAACTACTTTTAAAATACACAACCAAACAAACCAAAAAAATTTCTAAACTCTCTCCCCAAAACAATTTTCAAAAACTACTATCCCAAAAACAAAACAAACAAGCCCAAAATTTTGCAAAAACTAAGGGTTAAAACAGCTAATAAGGAGCCAAAAGTTTGTCAACTGAATTGGAAGGCAAAGAGACTTTAGATTTTGTGTTCGGAATCATAAATTCAATATTAAAATTGAGTCATTTAAAATTATCTATATCTATACTATATATTAAGTAAAATGGAGTTTTTAACTCCCAAGGCCTGTGGAAGTTTCAATATCCCAATCTGAATTTTCTAAATTTTTTATTTTTTTTAAAAAAACTCAGCATTTATTGATTTGGTCAAAATCTTCTGATCAGCATTTATTAACTTTTTTCAATCCACATGTCTTTCCACATGCCTGCATTTATTAATTTGGCCAAAATCCCTTAATCAGCATTTAAAATTCTCTTATACAAATAATTATAGATACAATCTATGTATAGTTACTACAATATCCTTTTCAACTTTTTCTATACACTATGATTAGTGGTAAGATTGTAAAATTATTTTTATAAAAAATCTTAAAAAACATAATTTATATATTAAAAAAATCTAAAACAAATATAAATATTTATAATTATCCCGTGCATAGCACGGGTGATAAGCTAGTCTATACTATATATTAAGTAAAATGGGGGTTTTTAACCCTAAGCTTTGTGGGAACTCTAATCTCCCAATCTAAATTTCCTGATTTTTTGATTTAAAAAAAAAACCCTTAGTATTTATTAATTTTTCCCAACTCCTAAATCTTACTCTCATAATAACATTTTAATGCATTAAGAACAAGCATAAAAAAAATTCTTTGAAATCCAACACATATGAATTCCTTGAAAAGTCTCAACACATATGATTATTATCCCTCATAATAACACTTTAATGCATTAAGAACAAGCATAAAAAAATTTCTTGAAAAGTCCAACATATATGATTATTATCAAAATATTAAGCTTTCATATAATATAATTAAAAAAAAAGACATTTAATTTCTTGAAAAGTCTAACACATATGATTATTATCAAAATATTAAACTTTAATATAATATAAAAAAGAAGGCATTTAAAAAATAAAAATAAAAAGACATTAAAAAATCGCAATTCACATATATAGATAATTGTAAACACAATCTGTGTATAGCACGAGTGATATGCTAGTATATATTAAAGAAAATGGGGTTTCTAACCCCCAAGTCTTGTGGGACTTCTAATATTCCAATCTATATATATATTTCTTGATTTTTTGATTTTAAAAAAAAAAAACTTAGTATTTATTAACTTCTCTCAATCCCCAAGCCTTACTCTCATAATAATACTTTAAAAGTTATGTTAGAGACCTCAAATAAATTACTTAAATATTCTACCAAACCTTTCACATGGGTATGAGATCTACACAAATCACATGGGTATGGGTCCCACACCCATGTGAGAAATTTGATAAAATATTTGGTAATTCATTTAAGGTCTATAGCATTTTGCTAACACTTTAATGCATTAAAAATAAGTATAAAAAATATTCTTTAAAAAGTCCAACATATATAAGTCCAACACATATGATTATTATCAAAATATTAAACGTTAATATAATATAAAAAAAGAAAATATTTAATTTCTTAAAAAGTCCAATACATATGATTATTATCAAAATATTAAACTTTAATATAATATAAAAAAGAAAAAAAAAGAAGACATTTATAAAAAATATAAAAAACATTTAAAAATCATAATTCATATATATAGATAATTGTAAGGGGGATGCACCAATAAATCCCAAATTAATAACTTATGCACTGTTTAGTCCTAAAAGTTTTCTTATAGACTGAAAGGTCCCATTACAATGTTAATAACATCAGATATAATGTTAATAACATCAAAGTCATGTTACAAACATTAGATTTCAAACATATAATGTTCATCAAATTTCAATAATGTTTGAAAATATAGGATGAAAAACATCTAATGTTCATCAAATTTCAATAAATTTTGAAATTATAGAATGAAACATCAGATCATTGACATCATTTACATCATGCTGATGTAAAAATGGGACTAAATGGAGCATAAGAAAATTTTTAGGACTAAATGGTTCAACGTTTCAAAAACTAAGACTTATGGGTAAATTTTCCTAATTGTAAATATAATCTGTGCATAGTACGAGTGATATGCTAGTACATAATAACTAAAATATAAAGTATTTTTAACCTTGTATCTTTTTTTTATTATTAAATTTGAGTAAAAACTCCATTTGATATTATGCATTCCAATAGAGGATTTTGAATTTTCATCAAAACACCAGTTGATCAAGCGAACGATCAGCCAATGTAATTTTTTTACAAATTTTTACAAGGAGGTGGTTATCCGGGAGACAATTGGTCGGTCATCCGATGGTGAAAATGACCTATAGCTCCAACGATTATGAATAGTGATTTAGGCGGTGTTTGGAAACAAATTTTTTAGATTTTTTTTTACTAAAAGACAAATTGGTTACAAAATAAAATAAAAAAAACAAATCTAAACAAAATATCACATCAAACCCCATAATCATTTCAGTTTTTCTTTCACAAATATCACATCCAATTACAAAAAAATCTAACTATCTTTCCAAACACAAAAAAAATGGTACTTACCAATTAGTCCTATTAACTAGACTTATTTACCTACAGGTCCTAACTAATAAATTTAACACTATAAAAATAAGAGAGTGATAAATTTATCACTAAAAATTTATTCATAAAAACAAAGAGACTGATAAATTTATCACTATAAATTTATTCATAAAAATAAAAGACTGATAAATTTATCTTTATCACTTAATAAATTTATCAATAGGACTTAATGGGTAATAAGTCTCCAAAGTAGGACCTATTGAGTAATAAGTCTTCAAAGTAGGACCTATTGGTAGTTTATCCTTAAAAAATTTTTATCTAATAATATCCTACAACTAGAAAAACCTACAAAAAAATTCACTTCCCAAACACTCACTTAATGAAAGATACATTTATTCTCAATTTGATGAATTTGGTGTTGGGTTAGCAATAGGTGAGTTTTTTCATTAAATTTAAATTTAATAAAATATTTAGTGTTGGATTGAAGATGGTCTAAAATCAATTACTGTTACTTTGTAGCATCACTTAAATTATGCATAAGAAATACATAATAAAATTTTAGATATTGTTATATAAGTTCAAAAATAATACTCACATATTACTTACAAATCACTAAATTAAAAAAGTGAATTTCTATATAATTTTTCTAAAATTTTTAAAATACAAAAGGAATTGGTTGGATTTTGGAGACAATCGCATTGGATTGGACTATTCATTTTCTTTTGACGATGGAAGAGTATCAAAACCATGACAGTAAATGGAGAGAGTCATCAAGGGAATAAATTCTTGAGTGTTGACTAACCCCACGTTGTCTCTACGCAGACTTTGAATTTGAACCCTTTCTTACCCACCAAGAAAATCTGATGGAAAATGTCGGAAAATCATCTTCCATTTTCACGGCTCTATATATATCCATCGCCATTCAAGCTCTAAACCTCACTTTTCGCATTTGGATCAACAACAACAACAGTGAGAGAAAATGGAGTTTGAGAAAATGGAGATTGATGATCCCAACCGCGGCGAAACACACGATCTCCCCTCTCTCTTCTCTTCCTCAGGGACCGACTTCCTCATTCGCAATAATGGTGATAAGGTGTATCTATCTTCTTCTTCTAATCAAATTCCATCTACTTTTTTGTTTTTGTTTTTTTCCTTATCAATTTTCACAATTTTATTGTTTTTTCCGAAAGATTGGGCTTCTCAGAGTTAAGACCGCTTTTGTTTGGCTGATTAGGTTAGGAATATTGTTACTGAAATGATGATTAGTGTAAAAATTATTAATTGGGAGATTGTTAATGAAAAGAGTGATAGTGTTGAAAGTGGTTAATGATAGAATTATTGAATTATTATTTTTTAAATGTAAAATAAATAATTTTTATGTCAAAAAATATTCAAAACAAATATATATATTTTTTAATAGGTTGCAATTGAACCAAAAAAAAAAAAAAGAAGGTAAATTATCAATAGGTTCTACTTTGGAGACTTATTACCCAATAGGTCCTACTTTGGAGACTTATTACCCATTAAGTCCTATTGATAAATTTATTAAGTGATAAAGATAAATTTATCAGTCTTTTATTTTTATGAATAAATTTATAGTGATAAATTTATCAGTTTCTTTGTTTTTATGAATAAATTTTTAGTGATAAATTTATCACTCTCTTATTTTTATAGTGTTAAATTTATTAGTTAGGACCTGTAGGTAAATAAGTCTAGTTAATAGGACTAATTGGTAAGTACTCAAAAAAAAAAAAAAAAAAAAAATGGGGACAGTTCCAGTCAACAGGGCAGACGATCAAGTAGACCAAATCTGTTCACTATTTTTCTAATCCCATGTTTTTCCCAACCGAACTAATCCTTATACTGAGGGGGATTTTCCTAATCCTACGTTTTTCTTAACCGAGCTAATCTTCTACTGAGGAAATTAGTAGGCCGCCCAGACTATCACGCAACTCTTTCAAACCATCAACAACCATGCTGTGGGTGAGACCCACAGTTATGTTACTCGGCCACTCACTCAACCTAAGTGTACCTGAGTGTCTGTGAAGTCCACCAGAGATAATCCAAAACAGTTCATTTTTCATTTATAAAAAAAAAAAAAAAAAAAAAAAAGATAAATTCGATCGTAACTTTTTATTTTATTTTATTGTGTTTGTTTAAAAAGATGAATGATCTCTTTTTAAACATATTTTTTATTATTTTTTTAAAACAATTGCGATAAAATAAAATAAAATAAAAATGGTGTGATTATGAAATCGACTTAATATTTTGGAGAAATTATAGTTCAGTTAGGATTTTGAAAAATAATTACAAATAAGTGATAAACTTTATAGATATTAATTAATAATAAAAATTTTCATGAATTTGTAATAAATTTATAATTACCACTTAATGGTAATTTCTCCTAATATTTTCCATAAATGACATACTGAGGGCTATAAAATAAATAGTTCAAATAATTGAGACAAGACCTCCTCAAATTCTCTCAAGTTTGAGAGAAGCCCAACCCTTTTTGAAAATACTCCCAATACGATTTTGAGTATAACTTAAACTGGCTCGGTTATGAAGCTATGTGATATTTGATTATGAGTTGAAGTGGTCTTAGTTATGAGTTTTTTTGTGTTTGTTTTGTTATGAAGCAAAATAGTTTTAGTTATGAGGCTGATGCTTTTGTTATGAACTGTTGTTTTGTTTCAAAAATACTTGGGACCCTTTTTTTTGGAACCCCCATAACCCTCTTTAAATCTCAACCATTGATGTATGTGTGGGGCTTAGACCATCAATGGTTGAGATCCAAAGAGGGTTGTGGGGGTTCCAAAAAAAAAGGGTCTCAATTATTGCTGATTTCGTTTTTGGTTATGATCTAAATTGGTGAAAATTATGAAACTGAAATTTTGGGGTGTATAATTATAGTAACACTTCCATAGATATATAGATACATATTTGTTAATGGTACAGTACATCCATGTTCTATTCTTCCACCAAATGGGTCACATTAACTTCTCCCAAATTAATTTCATTGTCAGAGAATTTTGTTCTTTAAGAGGAAATCTAACAAGGAGGAACCATTGGCCAAGTTTTATCATAGAGATTTATTTGTTCAATAGTAATATAAAAGTTGGGAAGTTTTATCTCACACATTTTTTTTTTTTTTTAATTTTTGGTAGATGGTTTGAGTCAAATTGGATAAAATCAGTGAAGTTAGACAGGAAGTTAATACATATTCGGTTAATTTTAGATGTTTAAAATTTAGCTGCAAATTTGGTATTTGGGGCAGGTGAACCAAATTTGCAAATGGACTTTATTCATGATATGTACGAAATTTTCATTTCCTTTCCATGTTGGAATAGATTGAACTGGCTGAATCTGCATTTAGCAGCCAAAAGTAATTATTATTATTATTTTATTTTATTTTTTTTGCTTTTTTGAATACATTGGAGAGGAGGGGGAATCGAACCCATACTAACTTCCTAATGAGGTGCACAGGTTCTAGCAGCGAAACGTATTCTTGCCTAAACGATTACACCAGAGTACTGTGCTGAAAATTGGGATATTCCAATTGGAATTAATGTGATAAATTCTGAATGTTTACAGGTCGGAATCGACAGTTTGATTGATAAAAAAGTTGGGTTATATTTCTCAGCATCATGGTGTGGCCCGTGTCGCCAATTCACCCCAACTCTGGTGGAAGTCTACAATGAATTATCCCCAAATGGAAATTTTGAGATTGTATTTGTTTCAGCAGATGAAGATGAAGAGTCATTCAAGGCATATTTCTCCAAGATGCCGTGGCTTGCTATCCCATTTTCTGATTCAGACACGCGTGATCGCTTGGATGAATTGTTTAAGGTGATGGGGATTCCTCATCTTGTGATTCTTGATGAAGGTGGGATGGTTGCAACTGAGGAGGGTGTTCAGATCATCCGTGAGTATGGAGTTGATGCATATCCTTTTACCTCAGACAGGGTTGAAGAAATTAAGGAACAAGAACAAGTAGCTAGGAGGGAACAATCCTTGAAATCTATCTTAGCTGCACGCTCTCGTGACTTTGTGTTCTCAGCTGATGGGAGGAAGGTGAGTTTCAATACCAGGCTCTGTTTGTTTTACAGAAAACATTTTTCAAGTGAAAACTTTTTCGAACTGCTTTGAAACATGTATGTATGTGCTAGTAGTTGTATTAGTGGTTGGGTGGTGGTGGTGCATTGGCATGACTTGGTTCAGAAACGTTTTCACCTTTCAAAAGTAAAAAATATTTTCTACTCAAATAAGCTTGTTTTCTGTTGGCTACGGAAAATATTTTTTGCTGACTTTCGTTTTTCATCTTACCAAATGTTAGAAAACATGAAAAACGTTTTCCATAAAATATTTTTCGCCAAAACATTCCAAGTGTTAGTTCCTATCATTTGTTGTTTATATCATCTCCCAAAATATGAATACGTCCTTTGCATATTTGTTTTCTACAAGGTACCTATCTCTGAACTTGAAGGCAAGACTGTTGGCCTGTATTTCTCATTGTCATCATACAAGAAATGCCAAGATTTTACTCCAAAACTCATTGAAGTTTATGAGAAGTTGAAGAGGAAGGGAGAGAACTTTGAGGTTGTGATGATACCTCTCGATGAAGACGAGGAATCCTTCGAGCAAACCATCAGAAGAATGCCATGGCTCTCACTTCCCTTCAAAGACAAGACCTGTAAGAAGCTGGCTCGGTTCTACGAGCTTTCAACTCTACCGGCATTGATTATTATAGGCCCAGATGGGAAGACTCTTCATTGTGATGTTGTTGAGACCATTGAAGAACATGGCACTCTGGCATACCCTTTTACACCAGAAAAGTTTGCTGAGCTTGAGGAGATAGAGAAGAAAAAAAGGGAAACACAAACATTGGAGTCGATTTTGGTTTCAGGAGATCTCAATTTTGTCATTGGAAAAGATGGACTCAAGGTAAGTTTGTTAGGAATTACTTAATCGCACTTGTTATGTTGATACAAAACCAAGAATTGCATCCCACTCAAATGACGTTGGTTACATGATTTTATTTTTATTTTTGTCGTTCTGCTCTATCAAAGCTATATATGCACATAAAGTATTTTTCACTGACAAGTTCTATACAAACAAAGCGTAATAACCAAGCATTGGAATTAGAAATTGACCCACTGAGCTTGTAAGAAAAGTATGTTTGTATAGCATTACTCTTTGTCACCTCACCCAAGAGCTGATATGACACCGTTTGCCAAATTTCCAAAATGCCAGAAGCCAGGCTCATACATGCCCTAGCCCATACTCACATATTCAAAATAGGATTCATGTTCATAAAGAATTTGGTGGGAATTTGTACGTGTTAGCTGGCAGGCTACCTAACACACAATGTTCCTTAATCTTGGGACCAGTTGTATAAAAGATAAAACACTAAGCATGACATAGGCATAGTTAATACAAGCTGAAATTTTGTTCCTTTGCAGGCCTGCTACTGGTGATCACTGACAAGAAACTCTGTTTTCAGGTTCCAGTTTCCAATCTTGTTGGGAAAAACATCCTTCTGTACTTCTCAGCACATTGGTGTTCTCCATGCCGAGCTTTTCTGCCAAAGCTTGTCGAAGCATATCACCAAATCATGGCGAAGGTGAACCAATTGGAAGTAATTTCCATCCCAAGTGTCAGGATTCAACCTTCCTTTGAAGAATCCTTCTCAAAGATGCCATGGCTTGCACTCCCCTTTGGAGACGAGAGGCAGGCATCTTTGGCACGCACTTTTAAGGTCCATGGAATCCCTATGCTAGTCGCCCTTGGGCCAACTGGCAAAACCATCACAACAGAAGCCAGAGAACTTGTTACGTACCATGGAGCAGATGCATATCCCTTTACCGAGGAGCGGTTGAAGGAGATTGAGGCGGAGATTGAAGAGATGGCAAAGGGGTGGCCCGAGAAGGTGAAGCATGCGCTACACGAGCATGAGCTTGTGCTAACTAGGCGTGAGGAGTATGTATGTGACTGGTGTGATGAAGCGGGGAAGGTTTTGGCATTCAATTGTGATGAGTGTGAATTTGATATGCATCCAAAGTGTGCTCTTGAGGAAGACAAGGAAAGTAAAGAGGATGTGAAGGTGGGGAAAAAACCCAAAGAAGGATGGCTTTGTGATGGAGATGTCTGCTACAAAGTTTAAGATGCTTTGTTTTCCAAAAAAAAAAAAAAAACTATGTTACTTTCTTTAATCAGTGTGTTTTTTATGTATAATGAATGTTGGTACGCTATCCAGTTTAAGCTTTTCTTGCCATTGATTTCTTTCTTCTGCTTCTTCTTCATATTTTCTGTTAGTTGAGGGAATTGTAGAGTCATGTTTGATAAGAATGGTTGTGTAGTATTAAGCCTGTAATTATGCTGAAATTTGTTGGACATTTCCAAAGAAACAAATGTAATAATCTGCTGACAGCCAGGAACTTACGAAATGAGAAGGTGATGAAAATTTGCCCAAGGGCTGCAAACGGGTCGATCCAGGCTCAGCTTTACACTTTTGAACTCTAAAAGTTAGTTGACATTGAGCTTTCCAAAAACAGCAAAATTGCAAAATTGAATGTTGAAACATTGGAATTTGCCCCAAATTTATCGAGGTCCATAGAACATTAATAGATCCCGATCCCCACTTGAGATCTTTTGTTTAAGCATTTTTTGTTAAATTGAAAATCAGTAGTAAGCAAATATTTAACAATAATTCTATGACACAGAATTGACCACAAAAATACAAGTTAAACAACGTGAGTAGAGCAACCTATTCAGTGTTATGGGCCCCATCGCCTGATGTATATGACCACAATTATTTTTTGTAGCCAATTATGTGTCCATAGAATTATTGAATATTAAAATGTGCTATAATTAAGGCTGTAAAACAAATCAAATTACTCAAGATCAACTCATATTCAGCTCGTTCAAAACTCGTTCGCAATCGTCTCCAACAAATCAAGCTTGAACATAGTTTAAAGTTAAAAAGTTTTCAAATCATGCTTAAAACAAGTTAGGCTCGAGAAACTTATACATTCATTATAAAATGTCAAGTTACTTGACCTCAACTCATTATTTGCTTGATTAAAATTTGTTTGAGATCAACTGAAAAAGTAAATAAGTTAAATTTAAATATATTTTAAAACTTATAAAGCTATCAAGCCAAACTCAAATAACCTACTGCTTGACATTCGACCATTTATAGCCTTGTCTTAAACAAGTTTAATCACAAGAGCAAGGACAAGGTTTAAACTCTCCCGTGTGTTTGGATTATAAATTTGAAAAGCAATAAAAAAATGAACTATAGTTCATTTATATTTCTCATAAATTTTTTCTTTTCTTTTATAAATTTATATTCAAATCCATGATCTAAATATAACCTCAACATTTCACAGTTAGACATGACTTTGTAAAGAAGTGTTGTGATATAGGCCACGTCTATTTGGCTCCCACCATAGATGGGAGATTGGATTAGTAATTCTGTGAACCCTACATAACTCATATTTGGTTGACAAAAATACAATAAGGCTAGTAGTACGTCATGGGACTACAAATCCCCCACCTGGGATTAGATTTCCTATAGGAGAGGTGAGATTGGGTGTGAAAATATAATTCTGTCCCAACATTACGAAAACAACAAAGTTAATTTTTATACAATGAGGATTTTCACGTAAATTTATAGATTTAATCTCAACCAATTAATAACACCATACTAGTATACAAACAAATATATTTGAGTAATGCTAGAGATCTCAAAAGTTTTACCAAATGTCTCACATACGTGTAAGATCCACATCATGAGACATTTGGCAAAAAAATTAGTAAAACTTTTGGGATCTCTAACATTTTTCAATATGTTTATCTTACATCTTGAACATAATACCACCACACTAGTAATTTCCCCATTCAATTTCACCTTGGTCGTAATCCCATCCAATCTAATCTGCAAACAACCTAGGAGAATGTTCTTGGGGATGGTACGATGTTGACCTCTCAAGTCGTTGCCTTGCCTTCATAACCCAGTCTTTGTATTGTACATTGCTTAGAAAACACATAAAACAAAGAACAATCTGATCATGGAGATATCAACAACAAAGAAAGCATTGGCATTTTACATATATAAAGGTATATATAATTCTGTAAATCAGTTGTAAGGGTTCAAAGCAGATATGGCTAACAGCAATGACAGTGTTGTTACTTATGATATTGCATCTCTTCTTTCGTCAAGAAAAAGGGACTTCCTCATCTGCAACAATGGTGATCAGGTATAATATAACCCATATCTATAAACTTCAAATAATAATAATTCTAGGGTTTTTCTCTGTTTTACCATCTATATAAATATAACCTTTTCGTGCGAAATGAAACATGTGGGTTCACATTCATTTTAATAAAAAATTTAGGTTATGTTCTTGTGAGGGGGTGAATTTTGCACGAATAGAATCGGGTAAATTATATCACTGGTTCTCTAGATTAAGCGAAATTTTATTTTGATCTTTTATACTTTTAATTTAAACAATTTGGTTCTTACACCTTCAACTTTGTTGCAATATGGTTCCTCCGTTATGTGTTGGTAACATTTTGAAGAGAAAAAATAATATGCAAAATTAGAAGAACAATTATAAAATCCAAAATAAACTATAGCGACCATTAGTGTAATATATTACACCAGTGGTTCTTTTAATTTGTTTTGATCTTCACTTTGGTGTCCAAAATTCTAATGATAAGTGACAGAGGGACCACGTTATAAGAAAATTGAAAATATAAGAACCAAACTAATCAAATTGAAACTATGGGGACCTAAGAAGCACATACACGAATATGGATATACATGATACGTCACGGACATACCGACACGACAATTTTCAAAAAATGCAGGACACAATATATGAGAGACACACATAGAATATATAATTTTATATATTTATTATATGATATATATATGAATATATCATTCTAAAAACAATAAATAAATGTAATATAACATTAATTTCTATAAATTGATATTATGTTTCTTTTATCATCATATAATAAGTTATTTTGTTCAAACTTATAATTATTTTCATGTTTGTCTAATCAATGAACACGTATGTTTAAGCAATGAATACGTGTGTGCTCCAAGTGTCTAAAGAGTGTCTTGAGTCTAAATTCTTTTATAAAAAATAGGACACGTTTGGATAAGTGTTGAACACTTGTCGGGAAAATGTTCAACAAGTGTCGATATTTGACACAAATATGACACAAATACGTCATCTTTTTAAAAGTATCCGTCCTTCTAAGACGGGGTAACTAAAGTGACTTCATTTAAAATGTAGTGATTATAATATTTAATAGTGTAATGAACCCAAATAGAATCATAGCTCCACGACCAAACATAGTGATCCCATAACTGCAACCTGCTCATAGGATTAGGCCGAAGAAGCCCCTCCGTTGATAAGTTAGATATTCTTACTTAAAAGTGACCATATTGAGAGACCTCTTGTGATTTTAAATTATGGTGCTATAATTTACTATGTAAAAAAATAAATAAATAAAAAATAAAAAATCTAGGAAGAAAAAAATGGAGGCGAAGGGTGGAAAGACTAATTCCTATCACTACAACAAATTACACTTTTGGCGACTAAATTTTTAGTCATTGAAGATTTTTGCTGACTAAATTTTTTGGTTGGTAGCTTTGTCGCTAGATGATTGTCGGGAAAGGTATTGGCGAATAATTTTTTTTAGTCACCGAAAGTCACCAATTGGCGACTAAATATTTTAATATTTAGTCGCCAAAAAGATAATATTTTCCATCTTCAGTTTTTTAGCTACCAATTTTTTGGTCACCAAAAACTTTCTTTTTTTTGGCTACTAACTATTTAGTCGCCAATAAGTTCCTTTTTTATTTTTTGGCTACTAAATGTTTAGTTGCAAAAAGCTCAAGCTCTATTTATTAAATTTTTTTAAAATGCACAAATTGAATATTTTTCATTAATTTCTAAATTATATGCATTCATTATCAAATGTATCTTTGATACATTTTATATATTTTTAAAAACAGTCTTGTCTTATTATATAGATTACACCATTAGCGACTAAATATTTTTAGTCGCCAATTAATTTTATAAATCCCTTCAAAATTTGAAATATCTCTCTCCAAATATTTTAGTTTCTTGGCGACTAAAATATTTTTTGTCGCTGAAAATATGTTTTTGGCGACCAAAAGTTTGGTCACCAAGGATAAAAAATAATTTTTTATTTTACATTCGGCGACTAAATGGTTTTAGTAGTCAAAACTTAATATACGACGACTAAAATATTTTTTTGTCGCCAATCTGGTATTTTTAGCGACTAAATTTTTTTTAGTTGCCAATAATCAATATACCCCTCCTAAAAAAAATTAGTAGCTAAATATTTTACTTTTGCTGACTAAAAAAAATTTTGGTTGCCAATTCTACAACTTTTGGCAACTAAATTTTTTTTTAGTCACCAAAGGTGCATTTTGTTGTAGTGTATAGGCACTTTAACAACTAACAATTGACTTTTGCCAATCAAAAAAAAAAAAGATGCCAAGGTGATATTTTCAGGTTAAAGAAGGCAAGCATTTGGTGCTTTGCAAAAGGTGAGGAGACCAACTCCAATAAGTACTAATTTAACAACCAATAACTAACTTTCGCCGATAAAAAAAAAAAAAAAAAAAAAAAAAAAAATGGATGCCAATGTGATATTTTCAGGTTAAAATCAGTGATTTGGTTGGAAAGACAGTTGGGTTATATTTCTCTGGCTCATGGTGTGGTCCATGTCTTCGTTTCACCTCAAATTTGGTGGAAGTTTATCAAGAACTCACATCTAAGGGGGACTTTGAAGTTGTCTTTGTGTCATCTGATAGAGTTGATGAAGCATTTGATGTTCACTTTGCAAAAATGCCATGTCTTGCCATTCCATTTTCTGATTCTAAGACATTAAAGCACCTTAAAGAAGTGTTCAAAGTTAGGAGGATCCCTTATCTTGTGATCCTTGATGGAACTGGTAAGGTTTCCAGTGATCAAGGAGTTAGGATCATTAAGGACTATGGTGCGAGAGGGTACCCATTTACGCCTGAAAGAGTCAATGTTTTGAAAGAGGAAGAAGAGGCCTTCAAGAAGGAACAATCCTTGAGGTCTATCTTGGTTTCCAACTCCCGCGATTTTTTGATTTCAAACAATGGAATTAAGGTATAATTTTACTCTTATTTTTTCAAAGATTTGCTTTACATTTACACTCTGTTTGTTTGGATAGAAAAAAAATTTCTAATTTTTTTTTTTTCTACATGATACATTTTTTGAAAAATGATTTTCATAGTTTTTATTTATTTATTTTGTGTTTGGTTGTGACCTAAAACTCATGCTAGTTGCTGTGGTAAAGGTGGTGGGGGTGGGGTGAGAGTGATGGTGATATTAGAGTGGTGGCAGTGTCAATAAAAGTAGTGGTAAGTTGGCAGTGGATCCTGGAGGTGGTCATATAGTAGTGGTGGCATTGATGTTAGCGGTAGAGATAGTAGTAGTGGTGGTGACGGAGGTGATAGTGATATTGGTAAGGTAGTGGTGGCCGTAGCAATTGTGTTGTAGGGGAGTGGTGAGGTGGTGGCTTTGATAAAACTTTAGTCGGAAAAAATAAAAAACATTTTCCATTCAAATATACTGATTTTTTTATTGATATTCTTTTTCTTTCTTTTTTTATCATACCAAAACACCAAGAAAATGGGCACACGCGCGCGCGGGCACACACACACACACCAAAAAAAAAAAACATTATTTCATCGAAACAAACAGAGCGCATCAGCATCCATGTCATTTGCACTCGTCATGATCTTTAACATGTTAAAACTCAGATTCCTGTGCTGGAGTTTGAAGGGAAGATGATTGGTCTGTATTTCTCACTAACCGCTTATACAGAATGCCATAAATTTACCACCAAACTTGTGGAGGTTTACAACAAACTCAAGAACAAAGGCAACAATTTTGAAATTGTGTTAATATCACTAGACAATGAAGAAGAGTATTTCAAACAAGGTTTTGAGACTATGCCATGGTTAGCGTTGCCTTTCAAGGACAAGAACTGTCAAAAACTAGCTCAATACTTCGACCTGAGAGACGTTCCAACATTGGTCATAATCAGTCCAGATGGGAAGACTTTGAACTCAGATGTTGTAGAACTTATTGAAGAACACGGTGTTGAAGCCTACCCTTTTACACCAGAGAAGCTTGCCGAGCTTGCAGAGATTGAGAAGGCGAAACTCGAGGAACAAACTTTGGAATCAATTTTGGTTTCTGGTGAAAAAGATTTCGTGATTGAAAAATGCGGTTCCAAGGTAAGATTTTTCCCTTCTCTTGTAGATTCAGGGTTGATTTAATTTTCCTTAAGAAATAATATCCCCAATTTGGTTGTGCTTGCATTTTCTCTTTTGTTTTTATTTTTCATGTTTTCTTCGTTTTTAATAATGTTTTTCATGATTACTGATACAAAAACAATGAAAAGTTCTAAACAATTCATCAAACAAGTTTTTGTGTTTTCCAAGAAATGAAAGTAGAAAACAAAAAAATGAAAATACAACCAAACAGGCTCAATGTTTTAGGATATTCAAACCATGTTGATTATCGTCCTCCAAAAAAACTATGTTGATTATATTACCTGGTTTCTTTATTGGATAGGTCCCGGTGTCTGAGCTCATAGGAAAGAACATTCTCCTCTATTTCTCTGCCCGGTGGTTTCCACCTTGTCAAGCTTTTCATCCTAAATTAATTGCAATATACCACGAGATAAAGGCCAAGGACAATGCATTCGAAGTAATTTTCATCTCAATTGATCGCGATCAATCCTCCTTTGATGACTTCTTTTCAAGCATGCCGTGGTTAGTCCTCCCTTTTGGCGATGAGAGAAACGAATTCCTTCGACGTAGGTTCAAAATCAGAGGAATCCCTGCGGTTGTAGCTATTGGACCCTATGGCCGAACACTCACCACACAGGCCAGGCAACTCTTACAGGCCCATGGTGCCAATGCCTATCCCTTCAGCGAAGAGCATTTGAAGCAATTGGAGGAACAAATTGAGGAAATGGGAAACTGTTGATTGTGTGTGTGAAGACATAAAGAAGTGTTTGGGCAGTGAAATGTGAATCAATGTTCAAGACATGGTTTGAACTTTGGATCATGAATCTTTGTTGATACCGTTTCAAATAACTCGAGTCAAAAAAAATAAAGTAAAATAAATGTAGCATGTACTCACCTTTGAGACATATATGGCATTCATAAATTAGAAAATGAAAAATTCTACAAACAAATTAAGCCAAAAGTTAATGTCTCACACTTTTTCTTATAAATTTTAATACATAGCACAGATTCAATATACCTCTCATAAGTCTTGGAGGTCGCCAATCACCGTTACCATCATGAACATATTTTTTTTCCCCTCAATTACATTTCTTTAACATCTAACAACATACCATTGCAATGGTTAAAAAAAATTATAAAAAGACAAAAACCAATACATACCAAGGAGCTTGGAGAGCACGTATTGGGGTTGTGCTTTTATTATCATTGATCAAATCCCAAGTTGCGTCTGTGATTCAAATCATTAGTGTACAATGTAACAATGGCTTTCTTCACCAACTAATGGGTCATGTTAGCATCAAAACTGTGACTTTCATAGCTCCTAAATGCGCCCAGCGCTCCCAGAAACCCTTCATGCCGCAAAAACATCGCCTTTGCCTCTCCTTTTGACCTGATAATGAAAAATATACATCAACTCAATGGGAATCTGTTGGCGTAAATGGATGTAAAAAGAGAGAGACAAAACAAACAAAGAAAGGAATGAAAAGACATGGTGCATAAAATGCAAACAACGAACACAATGATTTGATAAGGATTGAGGATGTGAGCGACAATGACAATGCAGCGTAGCGAGAAATTTCATTCAATGGTGTTTTCCTACATGTACAACAAAACTTATGAACATTAATATAATATTGCTTCAAAAGAATTAAAGAGCATAAGACTGCAAATTTCGGTTGATCAAACAAAGAGACAAAATGAGTCTGCACACGGGAAAAACAAAGTCTTGTAAACACCCAAGTATCATGTGGTTAAAAAGAAGGGTAGCTCTGAACTAAGTTCTACTTTTTTTATTAAAAAAAAATGACACCATTATGTTTATTTTTGAACAATTTCAAAGGTGTCAATTTATGAAAACCTCCCAAAAAAATTTACATAATATAATCCTAAAAAATTTCAAAGTTCAGTGGAGTAGAATTGAACCCGCTGAACTCTACTTATAGCTTGGTCCATACTTTTGTGTCACAAAAGGCCATTTCAGAATTCTAAGAAACAAAGTGATCTTACTTAGTGCAACGTGTATTATTATTATGATTGAACTGATATTTTATGAGGTGCCTTTGTCCCTTAGGGCAACGTGTATTACACCTTCATTGATGCAAAGTGTTTGAGCCTTTGTTCACATAGGCTGTTTTCCTAGTTTTACTTTTGATTGTTCTTTTATGTATTCAGTTGCATACAAAAGGATGGTTAAAAAAAAAAAGTTGAAACGCCCAACTTAGGCTTCAAGATTGCAGTAATGAAATTATCATACTGCTACTCTAAAAACAAGAATTATAATTACCAGAAATTAACTGCAACAGAAATTGTGTCCATGGTATAAGCATGACCACGAATGAAAAAGCCTCCAAAAAATATCCGCTTGAGTCCAAAACGAAGCGCATTCAAGTAAGAGATCTGAGAGAAACAAAAAGTTAAAACAATATCAGAACCTCTAGGACCTTAAAATAAAAACCCTGAGACTAACAAAATAAATGTTTTACCATCTTTAAGATATGACACAAAAGGAGCATCTTGGGTGAAATAATTCCAAAAAATATATAGGTATGTATAATGTATGAATGTATATTTGTGCAAGTGCAAATTTATGAATTTTGTTTCACCATTCCACTCCATCATGGGTAATAACTTCAGTCAAGAACATGAATGTAGTACACAAGAAAAATTATAAGAAATTAACATTCAAAATGAAATTTATGAGGGATAAATACAATGGTAATACTAAATTGAAGTATAAATAAAATTTTACAAATCAAGAAAAGTATGCTTACAAAAAAGAAAGAAAATATATAGATACAATGGAAATGACTTCATAGTTCATGTATATTAATATACGGCTTTAAAATATTTGGATTTCAAAGAAATCATAAAATTTTATGATTGTTAGCAGCTTTTCAATATATGTTTTTTTAATGCTCACAACAATTTACCTGCCCAATATTATTTGAGATCATTCTTAGTAGGGACCGGGAGATATCTTCAGGTCTGTAATCTTCAAGCTCTTTATTTTCAGAAATGGCCTTGCCAAAGCTAGAAGCAATGTTTGTTGATGACAGGCCAATCTGTCACCGTTGAAAAACTAAGATGTCAGAGGAATTAACAAGGAATTGAATAAACTTAATTAACTACTACTAACTTTACATGGACATTTCAATGTCAGAGCAATACAAGTTTAAACAATATGACATAGTTTCAACATAATTATGAGATTACTTCTTGGATCTAAACCAGATATTTCATCTGCATGTTAAAATTTCAAGCCTCTAACATAAGCTATTAGTGTTGAAGCATCCAACTCCCATTCAAACACACTGCAATAAATGCTATATGACAACACAGTACAAAAATAATACACCCCATGACATTTAGGTAAAAAAAAAAAAATGATGCATCTCAAACAACTATTATTTTGTAAGTAACCTAATAAGTCATCATTAATCCAAAAATATTAAGTTTTTAACTCATACCTATTTAGTAGTTTAGTCATTCAAAGCTTTTGAAAACTTTAAACTTTGTCAATAAATTCCATCCCATGAAGTACAAATGGCAACTTAACTCACAGTACAATAAATTTGCCAAGTAAATGCTTGGTAATTTCAGAAATTTTATAAAACTTTTCATTCTCACATTTTTTTTAATTAAGTTTATGAAACATATACGTAGAGGTCTTTACCTGGCGCAATGGCAAGAGTTATCCACCGCCAACATTATGACACAGGTTCAAGTGTTACTTCTCCTAGACCCAGCTGTATGCTTGAGGCCCGGAGCATGACCTTTTATGAAATTTATGCATCAATTTTCACATTTATCAATTTATCTTCTTTACTACTCATTGACAAAAGAGTAAAAAAGAATTCAACCTACTTTCTGTTGGGAAACAAGACTATAATGGGAAAAAATAAAGGATTCGGAACAAAAGAAACTTGCCACCCTTCATATCAACTGCTTAGTTACCGGCACCAAGAGCTGTGGGAATTCTTGGTCTTACCAAATGGATAGCTTGCTACCAAAACATGCCCAGATATCAGCCATTGGAAAATTAAGATGCCTTATATGCCATCTCTTTTGACTGTAATGAAATCAAGAGGATAGTTTCTTAAATGCTCATGACATCACCCTCAAAAACAAAAGCAACCTTGTTACCTGGGACACAAATCACATGGTCTAACAACCCAATCCATATTAAATGAACAGTCATGAATTTGCATCTCTTGAAACAAAAGAGATTTCAATATAGTAATTTCCAAATAAGAATCAAATTATTTGTTTTTATTGCTTTAAACATGCATTGACATAAAGACTAACCTGGAGGTTATATGGATTTTTATATTTGTTATGATATCCTAAATTATATGCAGTACATGCACAAATGAAAAAGCTTTATTTATTTTAATTAAAATTTCAACTTAAATAACATGCCCTAAAATCAACTCTCCAATCTCGTAATGCATTTATTTTGCCAGTAGTTTACTTGTTTAACAGCAAGCAAGAAAATATAAGAACTATATTTAAAAAAGATATATATATGAATACCTTTGTGTAATCCGTCCCACCATAGATGTCTCCAACAAGCATGTCTATAACTCTATTATTTCCCTTGTGGCTCAACTCTAGCAATTCATCAAAACTGAAAAAATAAATAAAATAAAAATTGAACGCTTTCAATAAAAAGGCTACTTAAATGAGAAAATTAATGATTATACTGCACTTTGGAAAAAATCAAATAAAATAAAAGAAGATTACCTCTTGCACTTCGTTAAAAGTTTTCCCAAACCCCAAAAAGTGCCACCACCAACACTCGTTCCGCTAACTCGCTCAAACTTGCCGTCTCCATCCACCTACATGAGAAGAAACTGGGAATCAATTAAAATAACTGAAACATTTGGATGAATGAAATTCAATCAGTTATTCAAGAAAGATATATGTTGAGAAAAACCTTTATCATGCTAACACCAGATCCAATATTCACGAGAAGGTAAGGGTACAAATCATTAATGTCAATCTGCACATACTCTTCACGGCCATCTATGTAAGTAAAAGCTTCGGGGTGGACTTCCTACTCAACAGGTAGAATAACCATCGACATTGTGAGCCAAATTATTTACAAAGTAGAGAAATAAAAAAGGAGTAATATTGGCTCGCCAGAAATTAGAAGTAAAATATAATAGGAACAGTTTAGGCATGTAATTTATAAAAGAAAAAGAAAAAGAAAATTTTGAAATCAATTATGGAGGTACAGTAGCACCAAGGACTTTCAATGCAAGTGGAAATTATACACATGGTTGTAAGAAGCCATATTATTCCATGACCCACTCAATATGAAAAGAGGAGAGCTATCAACCCCCCACCCCCACAGTCATGTTTTAGTTGTGTGAGAAAACAGGCCTCATTGAAGATGATACACTTACGTATCTTTACTTATCATAAAGCATTCTAAATGATAACCACTTAATGAGAATTGGGAAATCACTAAACCAACAATGTGGCTATATGCATCATAAACAATATTAAAATTGAAAAATAAAATTCTTGGTCCTATTATTGAGAAAATCCGCTTGGAGCCTTGGTCCTTGGACCTAGACATGGAGACCGCTCAGAACAAGCCCATGCCCATTGTCTTCTTCATATCCTTCTTTCTACCGTTATGACCTAGGCCAAGAGCAGAACTTGCATAACTCAATACATACAGTGCTCGTCACACGCTACTCATTTGACCCATTTAATCAACATGAGCACCCCAAGATCCATCGGGTTATGTGACTATGATTAGAATTGAGAGTTTGCCGAGGCATTTACCCACTTGTGGACTTCATGCCTTGGCCAGGTCATAAGAGAAAAAAGATTCACCTTCTGTCATGTGATTCCCTGGACATGTGTCATGCCCCCTACATGAAAGCAAGTGAACTCCTAACTGTTTTCTGGAATTGAACAGAGGCAGCCACCTGGCCATGCTCGAGCATACAAACTACTAAATACAGAAGGCACTACCTTCTCCTTATGCAATGATGTCCCAAAAGGAGAGTTATGACATGCCTCTACCCCCTCTTTACACTCTCATGGATCTTATATGCCTTAGCTAGTCTGACACAAAGAAGACTTGCCTTCTGTCATGTGGTCCCATTGACAAACATCATGCTCCCTATGTCAAAGCACCTGAGCTCCTAATAGTTTCCCAGAATCAAGCAGAAGCTACACTTGGTTGTGCTCTAGCAAATGCCAGACTTATTAGAATTGTACGAATCACATTGTACTTTTACAAACTATATCTCCACTTGGCCCACAAAATGGTACAGCATCCAGGGTACATCATTACTTCCCATTGAGAAAGTAGTACAACAAGAAGCAAGTAAAAAAATTGCAAACAGTTACAGTCTAACTACACCCAAATCAACATGTACAGCAAAGCCCAACATACCTCAGTAATAGCGGTTCCGGTTTTGACCCGTCCCGTGTTGTATTCCGGGCTCGGGTTTGTATGGCTTTGAATGGTGATTCATATCTTGTTTCCCTTGTCTCCCTTTTATTTTGGTTATCCGGTTGTGGTTGTGCGTTTGGAACAGATTTGTTGCTTAGTTTTCAAACTCTGTGCTGCCTAGTATTTTGGTCCTCCGCTCGAGCGGGCCTTTTGCGCTCGAGGTGCGCTCGAGCGGGTATTGCAAGCTCTCAGTACTTTGCACGTCTACAAAAATACTAGAGTGTTTTTCATGCTAGAGCGGCATTTCCTACGCTCGAGCAGGTGGGCATTCAATCGGTCTTTCTTGCGCTAGAGCGGTTTGTCTGTTGTCTGCAGAAGTTCTGGATCTGTGTATTATGCGCTTGAGCGGGCCACTTTTGCGCTCGAGCGGAACAAAATGTTGTGTCTGACGCTCGAGCGTCAACTTCTCCGCTTGAGCGGACTGCGCGTATATCAGATCGCAAAAGTGACTTTTTACATCACTTTTTCATATCTTTTCATCCTAAACCTTAAAGTTGAGAGCCTCTCTCTCTAAAACTCACATTCTCTCTACTTTTTGGCCTAGATCCTTTGATCTCTTCACCCTAGTACCTTGGAGAAAAAGTTGAAGCATCTCAAGATCTACATTTTGAACCGAATAAAGTTGGGTTTGAGCGTCTTTGGAATTCTACCTTTGCTTTGCTCGTCTTCTTTGCTTGAGGTAGAGATTTTCTATACTTTGTTATGATTTTTAACTTAGTTATTTGTAGTTGTGTAACATTAGTGGCTTGTGGGAGCATTTTGAACAAACCTAATGTTTGGGTGTAAATGGAAAAGAGGGGTTTTTGGTGGAAATGAAATAAATGAACTTGGGGTTTGAAAATGAAGTATTGTTGTGTCAAAATGGGTGTTTTTGGTAGTTGGATTGATATTTTGAAAAGGTAGATTTTTGTCCTAAAATGACTATCATATCTATTTTGTATAAATAGTTGAAATTGGTGTTGTAAACATGGAATTGAGCAAGTATTGGAATGGATGGTGGAATTGAATATGAAATGCTTCATATCCTTAGAAATTTTGATTAAATTATCTGTCTTGAGATTGTATATCTCCTTAGAAATATCTGTATTGGGCTATCAGTGGAGGATAGCTTTGATTGTCGTAGAAATTGCATGTGGATTAGATAAATTGAAACTAGTACATGGTTGATTATCATTGAATATGATCATGTTATAAATACATTGTAGATATATGATTATTTGGTAGAAGAAATGAGATGTAATCCATATGTGTGATTATGTGTTTAAATACATTGTATATATATGATTGTTTGGGAGGAGAAAGGGGATGGACTTCATTGTTTGGGAGGAGAAAAGTGATGGACTCCATTATAATTAAGTTGGCTGAAGTGTCCTGGGTGAAAGTCCCGAAAGTATACATGGGTGCCGATCCCGCAGACGAAATATCCGTAAAATGGCAAATTGAAATTATACATGGGTGCCGATACCGCAGACAAAATATCTGTAAAATGGCAGTTGGAAGTGTTTGTATGTAAATTGTGAAATTGATAAACCTTTGAGTTGTAGTCTCATTAGGGTTATTGAGAAACAATGAAATTGACTTATATATTTTGAAATGAATTGGAGGAAAGTATAATGGAGTATGAAATTGGTATTCTATGACAATACAAAAGTATGAATGTTTTATCCTGAGCATTGTATATGATCATTTCACCTATATCTTTGTTAAATCTCATATACTGTGTTAGATTATTTCTACTGGGCTGTGGCTCACCCTACTTGGGAAAAATATTTTCAAGTATTGATGGCATACCTCCACCAAAGCAATAGCATTGGAGGGACCTTTTGGGCAGCAAAAACTTCTTGTTTTGTTTCTTTTGTATAGCCTAGGGCTTAAGTTTGTATGAGCTAGTCTCATTTTTGTTGTAACCAAGCCAAGACTTGGAAAGGTGTAAGCCTAAGGGCATTTATTTACATTAACTGTTTTGTACTATTAATGATATGAAATGAAAGGACTTTACACTCTGATTTATGCATTTGTTATTTACGTTATGGGTTGTATTTATTGTATTATTTTGGCAGCGTTACATCAATCGCAACCAACTATATGAATCCATCGTGTCTGGTTGCTCCATATAAAGCCATACTCTGGTAAAGTTCAAGAGAAATCACTTTTTAATAACAGTCTCAAGTCTCAAGTCTCAACCCATTTTTCACCTTCCACCTATCCTATTAGCAAATTCAACATGAGTCAAACCATATATAGGTGTTTTAATTGATCTAGGTGTTTATGAGCAAACTCTATGTTGCATAGGACCAAACATTATCAACAACCTCCCCAACTTTCTTTTTTTCCCCTTCTTCATATCTCTAACCACCTCCCTTTTAGATGTCAGGCCAACACTCAACCACTGTGCTGCAATAGTTTTGACAACTTCACCTCACCTTATGTTCAATCAGCGACATTTCTTACTGAACACAAATGCATTCCTCTCTTGTTCCATTTCATTCTACTACAACATCCTCATTTCTGTTACACTAAGCTTTTGAACCCCTTTAGCTGGGCAAGTATTTCACAATCTCACAGAACTCCAAATTCACTTTTACTTTTCATAATCCTATTCTAAATCTATCCCCTTTTATGCCAATCAACCTAAAATAGCAGAAAGACAGAAATTATAGATACAAAAAAGATACATATACATAGTATCAGAATCTCACCTTAAGCAGAAAATTTGATCCAGCCACAAGACAATCCATTTCGTCCACCTTGTCAAGGCTAACACCAAGCTTCTCCTTGAAAAGATCTGCAAACTTGTAAGCCCCACCACCTGTGGCCTTCACAGAGATCATAGCTTGTTAATTGAGTAGCAAACATTATAATTCTGAAGTGTGAACCACAAAGATAATTTAACATGGCAGAAAATGAATCATTTATATGCATTACTAATGCTAGGGGTGAGTTTCGTCTTCCAAAGGAAATTGAGTTGCTTCACCATATTTCATATAGCATTTCAAGAAGTTCATCAACTCAAATAGGGTCATTGCATAAAATTGAGAACACCACAACAATTGATGTACAGCATCAATGTTGGACTCTGATCATAACTTTAGCTATTAAGTTGTGTGGATGGTTGTGCTATAGTACAAAGTCTGCAAAATGTTCCACATAAATTCTATAAAGCCCAATAAGTGAATTCAACTTTCGGATATCTTGACACCTCAAGGGACTCTCCTAGGTTTCTTTTTGTACACGACAAAAAGCCGTACAGCAACTCATAATTATACTAAAAGCTCAAGAAAATGGAGCTCATTGGAAGTACACATTCATAACTGGTGAAAAACTTAATGCCATTTTCTGGAACTATTTCAGGATGCTAAGTAACTTGAGAATAGCGTGCATTAGAGCACAGAGACGGCAGGAATTTTTATGAACAAATGTGAGATGGCTAGATTAAGGCAGTGACTGCAATGGAGCTTACCTAACCTTTAATTTATTTGCGCCATTCCTAATCAAATCATTCTAGCAAAGGTGTTTAGCATTTAAAAAAGAACCTTAACTCCAGAGCAAACATGAACAGTAATGAAAAAACGGATTTTAATAGTTTCCTGTCTTTCCATTTTTTTTTTTTTTTCTTCATACTTAATCTAGCTCTATATGATGACAAGGATACCTAGCTCAGAGCTATAAAAAAGAACAAGATAAGATAACTAAAAAAATCATATTCTGCAACCTCAAAAATAGCTTTACCTTTATTGCTTTCTTGTCATTACCAAATGTTTCATGATGCCAACTACCTGAATTCATTTTCACCCATAAGCAATCAGATACAAGAATTAAGAATACAACTGGAATATTCTACCAAAAAAAAAAAAAAATCTATCAAGTCTCGCCTATAATAGGAATTCAATGAGCCTCACGTGGGTCCTTAAAATGACTAATTCCCCATTTGGGACACCTTTTTTTTAGTTTTTTTTTTAATATGCTAAAACAATAATGACTTAGGCCTTGTTTGGCAAGGGCTCTTTTAGCCTATTTTGGGCTAAAATCTACAAAAAGACAAAATAGGGTAAAATAGCTAATAAGACAAAATATCACATCAAACCCATAATCATTTTACTTTTTCTCTCACAAACATCACATCCAACTAAAAAAATCCAACAATCTTCCCAAACAAAATTTTTAGCCTGCTAAAATAGCCAAAAACTAAAATAGCCAACTTCCCAAACAAGGCCTTAGAAAGAGCATCAACCTCTAAAACAAACTCTAGTGCCCCATTTTGGGCAGCTGTTACATTTCTACATAGTTCTTCTTTGGACTTCTTGCGATGACATATCGTACACCATGATACTTCCTCAAAGGGTCTAATTTTTGAATTAGATAAAAGGACAATCTTGTCTAAAATGAAGTGTTCTAACTTATAATTAATATTCATGAAAATTGGTATAGTCAATGCCCTTTGTTTGGGTTTGTTTTTCTTAAGAATACTGCAAGGGAAGATGGATATGCAGCGCTTAGACTTTGTAGCAAAAACTTTTAAGACAGACATCTGTTTACTTTTATAAGGGAGCAGGTTGTATCCGTGTCATCTACAAATCATTTCAGTAGTAATTATGAAACAGTTATGGCTCTAAAACAAGCTAAGCTCAAGCTAGTTTGAAGTTTAATTGCATGAAAAGCCAATTTTGAGAAACAATATGCTTGACTTTATACATCATCAAATGGTTGAGGTAGTCATCAACTTTGTTGCCCAAAGAAACTTGCCATATGGGGAGGACATAAAAAATAAATACATAAAGATATCCTAAATAAGACAAAATAAAATTTACAGGTATCATAAAGCTATAGATATGAATACATGAAATATATTACTGATACAAAATTTCAATTAGCAAAGGTATGAATGTCACAGAGAACTGAATGGTAGGATAGGCCAATTAACCAGATCATGGAGCTAATGAACAAGCTGGAACTCAAACAAACATAAACTTGCCAGGATTAAACAAGCTAGTTGAGTTTGTACTCTAGACCAATCCAGATTCAACTAAAGTAAGCATGGATAACATAGTAATTGGCTAGTGAGTTTGTTGTCATGCCTAAAGAAGACCATGAAAAACAAATGTGCACTTTTGGGAGTAGGCACCAACCTTCCCCGAATGTGGTTTTAAATGTATCATAGACTCACAGTTTATAAATTTGTAACAATTCCATTTGAAGTTGCAATGGTAACAAGAAAGACCATACCACCGCGGTGAAGCTGCTTTGATAAAATAAATTCTACACAGTCATTGATCTTGCTCGTCTCAAACTTTGCAAAATGGAGCCTCCCACAGATGACTGGATAGTTGCTACTACCATTGGGAACTACCGAACATTCCTTTGAAGACTTCTTTTCCTTATCATCAATCCCACTATTATGGTTAATTGAGGAATACACCAATTTGATGAGAGAGCCTGCCAACGAAAACCCAAGTTACCATATACAGTCAATCTAGAACACTGAACACGCAATCAAGATCACTGAGAAGACACTTAAAAGTTCAATAAAAAATTCGTCAAAACTTTAACTTCTAGTTGGAAGTATGGACGATGAAAATGATAACCCAACATGCTTACAAGTTACAACAAGTCATCTTGTAAGCATTACATCATAAGACTCATCACAACTGGAGTATACAAGCCATCGTGAAGTAGTTTCACTTTAAAAATGCACTGGAATCTGGTAGAATTACATAATCTATTTGTCAATGGAAAAGTAAAACTTTAGGATTCATTGAGTACGAACGTAAATTGGCAACCTAAAAAATGGTGCAGCACAAAGAGAAAACTTGAATATGCTCGCTTTCTATATGCGCAGCTACAAGTAGACTATGATTTATTAAGGGGGCAAAGGAGTAAGAGCAAAAAGAGGTTGAATGAATTAACTTTATAAACTTGTCTTTTTAGGTAAATTCCAAGTAGAGCCACGAACAATAAGACACAATCTGAGCACCACCACCAAAGAAGTCTAACTTTTGAAGGAGTGATGACACATTAAGGCCCCAATTAGGTTAGGCGGAGAGAGTCCTAGAAAGTGAATGAAATGAAAAATAAGTGCAATACTGCAACTTTCTTGGAGTTTGGTTAACAAAAAAGGAATTTTTTTTCAGAAAAATAGGAAACGTGTAAGTTGTAACTGCTTATTTTTTAGAAAACACTACTTACTGTTTCCTTAAGAAAAGCACAATAGATTTTTTTTTTCCCATGAAAGTTGGTCTGAGTCTCTAACTATCCAGATTCCCTTTTATTTCTACATATGGGTAAGGTTAATTTGAGCACTAAAAATATTTTTTAACTGTCATTTAATTCAAACAAAAAAATGTAATTTTCTTATACAATTCTAGACAAACTTTCCACCCATCGAATGCACATAAAAAAAATTACTATTACACAAACAAATACATATTCAAACTTACTTTTAGTTTCATTTTCCTTACATGTTCCTAGTGCGTTCACTTCCCATCATTTGTTTTTCTTTTTAACCAAACTGAGCCTAAAGCAAATAGATAAATTCCAACTTTTGTACGCACCACACAGGCTATCAAGAAAGTCAACGACTGGAATACTGGCTCATGGCTGGATGACAGTGTTCTAACCTCATAACTGACCGTTGTTAAGTGTATAAAAAGCAATGAATAAATAGCACACGGTTCTTGGAAATGAAATATGGATAAAAGCAAATAATGATCATTGATCACACTATAACTAAGTCATAAAATCAACTCAACTCATGTTTGGTTCATTAGAACTTATTCAATATTAACTCATTACGTAAACATTCCAAGCTTAAACACGTAATTGGAGCTCGTTAATTTTACAAACTCGATTCGAATTCGGATCAATTTAGCTGACTCGACAAAAACTTGTTTCGATAACTCAAAAACTAACAAACTAAGTTTTAACGCAATTTGAAGCTATTTAAGTTTTTTCACAGCCCTAACTACAGCGATCACACAAGCTCAAGAATGACGAATCGAAAATTCCAATTACAGATCAATCAAACAAGAAAACAACATTCATATATTGAAATTTTGAAATTGGAAGAAGAATCGTAAGAAAAGAAACGGTAAAAATTCGAGATCACCTCCAATGTCAACAGCTAGGTGTGACACTTCATCTGCTGATAGCGTTGGAGACACAATCTTCGAATCTGGCTCCACCAATCGCCCTCCTTGCATTCCAACCTCCATCGCTCTCTCTCTCTCTCTCTCTCGCGCGCGCGCGCTCTCTCTCTCTCTATATATGTATTGTGATCGAAGTGTGCCTTAGAACGCAAAACGCATCTCTCTCCACATTTTGACCAAACATAAACAAAACAACAAAAAAATTCATCGCCACCTAACCCCTCGGGAAGAGGAGATAAGGCGCAATGCAATGCCATTCGCACTTGCTATCTACGCTGCCGCCTACCAAATAATTATTCACCAATCTGATGTGATGGGCAGCTTCAAATAGTCAAACTTCTTGATATTGACAATAGATTCATGTTAAAACAAATTTTATAAATTTTTGAATAAATTATAATTTAAAAAAATTAAAATTTAACATTCGTAACAAAATAAATTTAATTTTTAATTTTATTAATTTAAAATTTAATCTTATAATTTATTTTTAATTTAAATTAGTTATCTATTTTTATTGAGTAAAATTAACAAAAAAATGATATTTTTGTCATTAAATCCATTGAAATTGATGTTTAAGATATTTTATGTATTTTTATATTAAGTTTAATGGCTCAAACATTCATTTTTCATCAATTTTATTTAACAAAAATAAATAGATGGTTTATGTTGAAAAAAATTAAAAAATATAGATTTAAATTGATAAAATTCAAAATTCAAAATTTATTTTGTCAAAACATCAACATTAAACTGGTTATTTTTATTTATTTTTAACTAAAATAGTGAACAAATCACTAAAATTTCATCTCTATCAAATTAGTTATCGAGTTAGTCATTTTAGCTTTGATAAGGGGCGAAATCAAGATTTTCAATTGAGAGGGCCAGCATATATATTCTCCTTCAGATTCTTCTGATAATATATATTTTTTACAACAATACAATTATAAAAGCCTAATTGATGTATAGATTTTATTATGTTACGTATTATTATTTAATACTGTTTGTTTTGATTTTTTTTTTTACTTAGATTTAAGTCTTATAATATTTATGATGTTAATTATATAATAATAATAAATTATGGTATTCATATCCTCTTAAAAAAAATACCATAATTTTATTGATTTTTTTAAATATAAATTATAATTCATATTAATAAAATATGTTATTACAGTAATATAAAATAAATGTTTATAAAGTCTTTATCATTGCACTTATTTAAGAGGTGAGTGAGGAATGAGGATCTAATAAAAAGCATAGAAATATGTAGCGGGTGAATAAAAATGATGATATAAATTGTACAATAATGTTAAAAATAAATAAATTTGATAATGAAAAAGTAATAAGAAAGTTTTAATGCGTTAATCCCCACCATACAAGAATTAAATATAAATTACATATTATTATTTTTTTACTTTTATGAAAAAATATATAAAAAAATGTAGAGAATAATATGATAACTTATAATAATTTTTTAACTTTTTAACTAAAATTCCATCTTCCAAACAAGTCATCACTAGATTGTTAGTCCAACCTCACGACATTTGGACTAAAACAAACGAAAAGCGGAAAGATGAAAAAAAGTTGATTTTTAATTTTTTACCAAGCTTTTTTGATTTTTTTAGAAAATGATTTGGGAAGTTAGTAAAAAACTATTTTTGGATTTTTTTAGTTAATATTTGTTTATAATGTCACATCACAATCAAATGACCAAAATGCCCTCACCCAATTTAGTAAATTTACATTTTCACTCATGTATAACCCTAAACAACATGAAGGGCATAACAGTAATTTCACATGTAGTTTTTTAGACTTTCCAAATGACTTCTTACTAAAAAAGCCAATCTAACTTTTTACCACCAAGCTGCAAAACGCAGCTTTTAATCTTGGTTTCCAAATGGGCACAAAATATATATTCTATCTTGTTCATTTTTATTTTCACACTATCTAACTTAGGGCTGGTTTGGCATATTTCAAAAAAGTCATAAAATCAAAAAGTTACTAAAAAGGTTAAAAAGTTATCACTATTCACTAAAAAAAAATACAAAAAAATTAATTTTACAAAAAAAAAGTATAACTCACATGTCACATAAGTTGTACTTTAGCTGTCCACCGTTTGTATAAAGGGAACAGGCGGAGAAGAAAATAATACGGTACAATCTAAACCGTTCAATATGTAGAACTCGTCGAGTAATATATGCTTGTAAAAAATCACGTTGATCGGATATCGCTAACTGCATGATCAAATCAGTTTTGTATATAAAATAGATGGTGTTATAGTTAACAGTTGACAAAAAAACTAATCTGATCAGATAACTATTGATATCCGATTAACTTGATATTTTACAAACATATAGTACTCAACGCGTTCTACACATTGAACGGTTCCAATTAGCAAAACGGGATCTGTGGTAAGGCCCCATGGACTGAACAGCACCGTCCAATTCAATGCCCGAAAAAGGAGGCAAGCTTCTCCTATACACTACTCTGCCCACCGTACTGCCTACTCTACCCAAGCTTCTCCTATACACTAATTTATACAATTTTTTAATACACATTTTTTCGTAAAATGTTAAAAAGTTATTCTAAACAACCATCTTTTTTTCCTCAACTTTTTAATCTAAAAAGTCAAAAAGTTAAAAAGTGCACTTATTTAGAACATTGCAAACAATCCCTTAGTTTCAATCTTTTTAGCCTTACAAAGGTAGAAGTCTACATAATTAGTCAAAATGATAAGTTTTGTCGTATTTTGACCAAATCTCAAAAAGATGGTAATCTAATTTTAATTTATTTTGTAAGTATGATAATTATATAGAGTTGTGCTATAGGCCTCGAATATTGAGGCGCGAATTTATCTCGAATTTGTTTAACCGGTCATCTAGCCAGTCGTCCGGCAAAGAGGATAACAATCGCAGTTGACAAGGTAACAATCACGGTAGACACGTGCTTCACCCGATTGTCCAGGTAATAGTTCGGCCGATTGTCCAACCGGTCGACCAGTGACCACAAATTCGCGCCATTCGCGCCTGAAGTTCTCGAAGCCTGAAACATTAGTGAATTATATATCTATATATATGTGTGTGCGTGCGCACGCGTGTGAATTTTGTTTGCATAAATACACATGAGAGATGAAAGTGTCATCTTTATCAAAATAAATAAATCTAATAATAAATAGGGAAAAATTATGATACACATACTTTTTGAAGGATATAACTAAAGAAGAAAATGGTATAACTCCATACTTTCTAAGTCATAACCAATAATGAAAAAAATCATAACCAAACCTCACATGGAGATATAACCAAAGATCTTACGAATGATAGTTAAAAATTTTATAAGTGATAATTAAAAAGAAAATTGATCATAACTAAAAAATAAAATAATATAATTAGAAGTGTATATATAGATTAGTCACACAGTTAATGCCTAATTAGAAACATAGCCAATGGAGTTCTTTTATTGACCAAAAAAAAAAAATGGTTATGACAACATTCTTAGTGGTTGTGATAGTGCGATCCTATCAATCAAACTCAAGCATGTAAATCATGAAAACTTATTTGGTGCTCTTGCAACATTCCATGAGGATATTTCTCATCCATCTCAATACATTTTATCTTTTATTATTTTTTAATCACTCAACATAAAGGGCAATTGAGATATATATGCAAAAGTTAAAAAAAAAATATTAATGTATTTATATATAATAAGAATAAAAAATAGAGTGTATTTTGAGTGAGAATAACAACTCCCTCATTTTTGTATAACAATTTTTGTTCACTTTGCTTTAGTTTGAGATGTGGATAGGCTTTTTGGCTATTTTAGTTTAGGAGCCTTTATTTGGGATGTATGTTAGCTTTTTGACTTTTTAACTATTTTACCCTGGTGCTAAAAAGAGTCTCGTTTGGGATCGATTTTTTGAATTTTTTGACTTTTGTAAGAAAAAAAATGAAATGAGTATGATTTGGATGTGACATTTTGTCTTATTGAGTTAAAAAACTTATTTTATTTTTTTGTGATTAAAATAGCCCCAATCCAATCTAAGCCTTCATGCCAAACGAATCCTGAAAAAACATCCATGATTAACCTACCTGAATTGATAATAACACATCAAAATTATAATTAAAATTCTAAAACTAAAAATTCAAATCGAAAAACAATTTAACTCACCATCATTAAATGAAGTCCGTCAACCCATTGTAGGTGATAACATATAATGTATACCAATAAAGGCCGCCAATGTCCATGTTGCTTTTTGTCCGGCCAACCTTGATAGAGCCAAGGTTCTCTCCTTGCAAGGTTGTACTTGCGCCCATCCTTGCAGGCCTTCGGGTCTATTTTTAGGTCCAATTTTGATAATCTGAACCGTTCATATTTTATGATTTATTCAGTATATCATACCTGTAAAAAATCAAATTGATCGGATATCAGAAAGCATATGTTTTGAAAAACTATTTATTAAATTATTTAAAAAATAATTTTTAGTTCAATTTTTCGAACACATATTTTCTGATATCCGATCAACTTGATTTTTTACAGGTATAATATACTGAATAAATTATAAAATATGAACGGTTCGGATTATCAAAATTAGGCCTAAAAATAGACCCGAAGGCCTGCAAGGACGGACGCAAGCATAGAAGCCGCAAGGAGAGGATCCTGGTTCAACCTTGATAACCCTCTGTCACCCCCAATTGGGTACCCAAGAATTGATAATTATGAAACTATTTAAGTCATATCTAATGACTACTATTGAGTGTAGTTTCCAATTACAAAGTCGTATCTAATGACTACTATTGAGTGTAGTTTCCAATTACAGTCTGGAAAGTATTCCCTGCAGTAGATATTAGTTATTGCCATGCACACAGTGAAAAAAGTCTCATTAAATTGGGGGATTTGGATGAACCCATCAAGTGAATGTTGTCACGATTTTTCTAATTTTTCAAAAATTCTATCATTGATCCAAACAGAACTCTTGGGAACCTCCACTGTTGGATTCAATAATGGGGTGAGAGTTGATTAACACGTCTAACCAAATACTAGTGTCGCAAGTGCAATTACACTAGCCATTGCTACAGTGACATGTTTTCTCAATTTGAACATCTCTTTTCAATTTGAGCTCTAATATCTCTCAACACCAATCTACTACTATCGGAGGCACTGTCCACATGCTATTATCCATGTTGGAAATATGGATAAATCCATATTGTACTCAAAACGAAATGGCGTCATTTGTTGAAGTAGAACCCACCAATTTTACAATTAAGTTACAAAGATACACTTTAGTACACCTCACTTGGAATCACTCACAGTTAAGTACTTGACAAGGATGCATTTTAGTACCTAAAAAGTTACAAAGATACATCTCATTTGAAATTACTCACATTTGAGCACTTCACTCCACTTCTTGCTGTTGTTGTTGTTCCCTCTAAATAAGGTCACTTCCCTTTATATAGCCATGCACCACTGTAGACGTCCCCAAACGCCACGGGAGGGATGAGTCCTCCGTTCTGTTCATTTTGGGCTCACTACAGTTCAGGACTCAAATTGTCACGGTTCGTAATCTGAACCAAAGAGTCCAAATCCGACAAATCGTTTTGAGAAAACAATTTTTTTTTTAAAGAAATGCCAAACATGGACTGCTTTGCCAGATACAGAGTCGCCACCTAAATATTTTATTTTGGTAAATTTAGGAAACCTTGACTCGTACCTAAAGCCACGTGTCTGTCATCACCAAAGTTGCCTCGGCTCGAGAACTTGAGTACGATGGGGGAAGGTCACTTCGTGAGCACCCCAGCTCGCCCGATCAAAGATCGGCCTCTACTAACCATGATATCTAGTTTTGAAAACATTATGCATTCTTGTTCCGGTTATTAGCCTAGATTTACTATTTGATGCGCACATCATACAAGTATAGACTCGATCGCCTGAATTGGAACAAAACATTTTATGTTTGTTTTTTTGAAAGATGGTTTGCTACTCACAAGTAGGCTTAAAATGCAGATTTTGCCACCCTTAGGTGGGCTTAGAAAAGATGGTTTTGCCACTATCTAGTGGGCTTAAAACTCACAGTTGATGCGTTGTTCCAATCCAAATAACCCAACTTTCATCTACAGGCATTCAGGCAGTTATATCACATAAGCAAATAGCCTCATGGTAAGCATGCTATCATGACAGTCACTCACACACATGCAAGGATGCTAAAGCATAAAAACTTATCGAGTACTCCAAGCCAAAACAGAAACTATGTTAGAAATCCATGCATGATCCTAACTATATAGAAATGTCTAATGCAACACATGTAGGAATGCAACTAAGATAGGTTCGGCTATTCTAAACATGGCATATGGGATGCTACAGCTAACAAGTACTCAACTTGAAATTGAAATACAATGCAGTGAATTATGATGCGCCGAGCCCGGTGCATGCAAAACAGATGAACGAATGCAAACATGCTATCATACTGTATGCTAATTGAAACATGCCCTAATCTAACCATCATAAGCTGGTAAATAAAAGGAAGATAAAGACGTAGGGTTGGAAGACATACATCACACACACGCACACTTATTACAATTGTGCCCTCGCTCGGAGGGTCCAAATAAATAATATACAGTCCCAAATGAATAGGAGTGGCAACGGGACGGGGTGGGGCGGGGCCGGGGATCACACTCCCCGTCCCCGATCTCCGATGGTGAACATGGCCCGCCTCGCCCCGATCCCGACGGAACCTTTCCTCTCCCACCTCGCTTCGACGGATCGGGTTTCCCGACCCCGAAACTTCCCCGCCTAAATTTGTTTCAACGTCAACAACACCACCACACATACATGTTCAATGAGCATCATCAACACAGAATCATTAACAGAATAAATAAAAATAAAAAAAAAATTAAAAAATTTGAACAATGAGCATCATCAACACAAAAAATAAAAATAAAAAATCGGAGGGAGGGAAAGAGAACTTCATCAGATAGATCATCAACAGATCTGAGCTATGTAAAAAATAAAAAATAAAAAATAAAATACATAAGAAAACTTCATCAGATCATACAGAACTTCCTCAGATCCGAGCTCTGATGGATGAGGCGGTAGAAGCGACGGAGGCAGATCAGAGGAAGGGAGAGAGATCGGCGTGAGATCGGAGGAAGGGAGAGAGATCGGGGTGTGGGGCAGTGAGGTCGGAATGAGGGAGGTCGGCGTGGGAGGGAGGGAGATTGGCGCCGGACGGAGGTCGTCGTAGGAGGGAGGGAGATCGGCGCGGGATGGGGAAGCTGCTGCCATTGATCTTCAATCTACTACACATGAGAGAGAGAGAGAGAGAGAGAGAGAGAGGCTGAGAGTGATTTGAGTGAGAGAGAGGACCTAACAAATAATATAATACATATATATATTATAATATATAAAGTAACCTAACCCTAAACAAATAAAATAATATAATATATATATATATTATGATTAATCAATGGGGACAGCTGGATTGTCGGGCCGGGTCGAGGCCGGGCCGGCAAGGTTGGAGAAATGATCCTCGCCCCTACCGAATCTGTTCGGGGATTAAGTTTTAAATACCATCACCGTCCCCGCGGGGGTATTTTTCGGGGAAAACCCGCTTAAATCGGGGTCGGGATCGGGGATCCCCGTCGAGCCAGTTTCAAATTGCCATCCCTACAAATGAATAATTACAGTCTGAATAAATACAAAATCCTAATTAATTAACAAATTAATCTAGGAAAGCAATAAATGGCACACAAATCCATGGACTGCCTCGGCTCTGTTCCAAATGATGAATGATGCATAGTCGGATTGCTTGGCGCCGAAATCCATCGCGATGCCCCGATTAGCCTCTGTTTACAATTAAGCCTGAAATATTGCGCGAAGCCCCAAAAGATTGTCGGTTTCTGATTTGCTGCAACAGAGAGCAGAAAATGGGCATGGTAATGTATTTTCACATATGTATGCTTGACTACTCTTTAGGGAGCGTAGTCTTCGATCCTCGTGCCACCAATCACGCATCTCGATGCATGATGGGCGAGGAGTCGAATTGCACGATTCAATATGGAACGAATGCACATAAAAAACATAACAAGGCCTAGACTCCATCATAGATAATCCGGAGTGTCGGCGACAGGGAATTGAGACATGTTTCGTCACTCGGAGTACGAAACGTCCCTCGTTTCCCATGCTCGGGCTAACTCCTACCTCAAACACAATGCAATATGCATGACATGCATGAATGCAACTAATATACAACCTAGCATACACAATGCTATGAAATGGCATACACAATGCTCGATGTAACACGGCATACACAATGATCTAACATGCAACCTAGCGTACGCAATGCTATGAAATGAAATGGCATACACGATGCATGATGGACTTACGCTAACATGAGTGGACCTCAGCCACACTCACATTAGTGGCCATAAGATGAAAATGAGACACTCGATATGCGTGTACACATGCACGCAAACCGAGGACCGATCCTAAGGCACAAATGCCACTCTAACAAGGCAAGGCATGGCAAGACATGAAATATGGCATACAAACATGCAAGTTCCAGCACTGAAATGTGATGCAAAATGATCCCGAAACATGGAAACATGGCACCCGATGCATGGAATGGTCCCGAAACACAAAACTAGGCACATGTATTGACCTATAGCTATACAAAGCATGCATTATTTGATCATGAAGCATAAAGACAGAACCAAGGTAGTCCCAAAACATGAACAATTCTAGTTCAAAGCATGGCCAAAAGATTCTAGCAAGGTGGACTAAGATAGCATGCGATTTCGACTAGCAAATATGATTTACATGGCATGTATATGAAGCAAGTGAGAACTCATTAAACCAGAAAAAATCAGTGAATAAAACATGCCAAAACATGCCCAAATAACCTCTGAAATGCAACTAACACATGCACAAATGATGGGTTCTTTTAGAGGGCATACAAAGGGGTTACTAAGCACATACATCAAGGACACTTAGCATGGCACAAACAACTCTGAAAATAAAATATGATAGCCCTAAAACTCACCAAATTGGCCCTGAAATCAGTCAACAAGTCATGCAAGATAGGGCCTCTTTGGAAGGCCAAAAAGACCATCAAACAAAACAAGGTGAGAGGGGGTCACCCCCCTCTGATTTTGAGCCTCAAAAATGCATCAAAGCCACTGAAAATCCACTGGATTTCAGTGACTAAGAGGCCAAAACAAGGCCAACGCAAATGCTCACATGTATGGCCCTAATCATGGAAGAATGAAGCATGCATAGGGGAAGATGACCCCAAACAAAGAATAGGCCTTAATCAAACATGAATATGACATCAAAACAAGACTATTTTCAGTTTAGGTTAAGGTCCAAAAGGGCTCACAAATAAGGCTAATGTATCATGCAAAAATAGCCCTAAAAGAGAGATTAGAGACAAGGGACAATAGATGGCCTCAAACAGTAAAGAGCCCTTCAACAAAGTTGAAGAGGGGATCAAAAAAAGACACTTTTCAGTTTATAGAAAATCCCAAATATGCTCACAAATAAGGCTACAATATGATGCAAAAATGGCCCTAAAAGAGAAATAGAGAGTAAGAGGCAGGATATGGCCTCAAACATTGAAGATCCCTCAACAAAGTTGAAGAGAGGCTCAAAACAAGGTACTTTACAGTTTGTCTCGAAGCCCAGAAATGCTTACAAACAGGGCTAACATATCATGCAAGAAATAGGCCTAAAAGAGAGATAAAGGGAAAGCGGTAACAAATGGCCTTAAACAGAGAAATTTCCTTGATAAAACATGAAAATGAGCTCAAAATAAGACTATTTCCAGTTTGGGTCGGAGCCCAAAAATGTAAGCAAATATGGCTTATAGATGAAGCAAGAAAAGACTAGAAAAATGGGGGAAAGAGGATTCACCCTTGAAGAGCAGCAAACCAATAGCTTTTGGACCAAATTTGTGAGCTTCCAACCTCTTCAAATGTCTTCCAAAGGGCTGGAATGAGTGATGGTGGTGTGGTGCTATAGGTTGTAGTGCAAATGGTGCAAGAAGCTTAGGGTTTTGGAGCTTGGAAGAGAGGGAGAGAGAGGATTGTATGCAAAGGTTCTAAACAATTTTTGTAACCCTTAGAAATGGAGGGGAGAGGCTGGTTATATAGAGGGAGAGGGGTGGAGAAATGGAGGGAAAACAAATTCAAATTTCCCCCCCAAAAGGGCAGATCCCCGGGCAGGGGTCTGGGTCAAAACAGCTAGCACAGCTGTAAGGAACCAAGAGAGAGAATTTTGGCCGGCCAAGTTCAGGAGGTTTAGGTGGCCGGCCGGCCAGGGTCAAAAGGGTCAACAAGGATTAGTGGCCGGCCACCCCAAAAAGGTGGCCTCCCATTTGTGTACAACACAGCCATGTGGAGACAAACCAGGAAATGTAACCCAAGAGAGAGAAAAACTAACTTTTTAGAGGGATTCAAAAGGATCAGGAAGAGTTGATGGCCGGCCTATCCATATTGGTGGCCTCCCAAGTGTGTACAACACAATAGTGTGGAGGAAAGTCAGAAAAAGTGGCCCGGGAATGGAAAAAGTTAGCTTTCTAGTGAAGAAAACGGGCGTTGAAGAGCGATGAAGGAATAAAGCTGGTCTTCAGAACAATTGTTGGCCTCCCACCCTTCTACAACCTTCCTAATAATGAAAATAAGGTCTCCACCAAAAATGAACCCAAACCGATGTAAAACGAAGGTTCGGGGGCCAAAACGCTGCACCGGCCCTGAAAACAAGTCATAATCGGAGGTGGCGTTCGACCACGAAGTTGGTCTTTCGAGCCACAGTGTCCCTCAAAAGGGAGGAAAAAAGGTGTATGCCAAAAACCGGAGCAAACGGAGGTGGTTAAGCGGTCCCGAACCGAGGCACACGGCCGACGGCTCCGAAAACCGAGAACCGGGCTCCAAACAAGAAAAATGGCCTACGACCACGAAACGTAGCCTATGGTCACTGAGAGATGATCTACGAGACCTCTCCCTCCCTTCGGGAAGAGAAAACGAAGAAAACGGGACCTGGTTCACAAACCGAGGTAGGGCACAAAAGAGTCTGGAAGTCCGAAGGCAAGGCTCGCAGCCGAGACTCCGCAACCTCAGAACGAGCACAATATGCAACATCACCAAGCGCTCAATCGGTGACGTCTGAGTCTTAAGGTCGGTCAAAAATGGGGTGTCTACAGTTGCCCTTCTTTGACAGAACTCGAAAGTCATAAGTGACGGGAGTGAATGTCAAAGCCCAGAGACGACCTATTTTTGACAAGGCCGAAGACTCAAACAAACAAGCGAGATAAGCAAAAAGATGTGCCCACAAGCAGGGGGCAAAATGCAAAGCGGTATGCACAAAGTTGGGTGAAACTCAATGATCATGCGAAGCAGCAAGTTGTAATGAAGCAAATATTCACAATAGATGCAACAGTTTTAAGCGAGAATGCAAAGCAATACTACATTTCATACAGTTGAAGAATGCGGAGAATCATCGGATTCTCACCATGTCTCACACGAAGAAGATACAATACCTGTGCGGCACGTCTGGTCACACCAGCCTCAAATGAACCGTACATACAATATCGTGCCTGCAAAAAGGAAGAAACTCAACCAACACAACATAGTTAGCAACATATGTTCAGTGTGATATCGAATGCAGGCAAACGCGATGTTGATGGGTGAGTGCATCGCAATGCGAGAAGCGACGCGCGTGACAACGCAAGTTAAGCACAAGGATATGACAATGCTCGTGAAACGTGCAGAACAGTGCAAGTGGTGTGCATGAGAATGCAAGTGACGTACATGACAATGTAGGATAAGCGTAAACTTGAATGCACATTTCGAAATGAAACAACGAGCAAAGCAATGCAAGTTTCGATGAAAATGGCTCAATCGCGACCTCCGATTTACCTCCCAGGGGGGTCACAACATATTCAAAAAGGATACATCTTGCTCTCGGCGAGTATGAAAGTTGGAATTGAAGTTCCCGCGGAGGGATTTCGCGACAAAAAGTGCACTTTCCTTGTACTTTCTCGGGTGCCGGGGACTCCAATCATTACCAAAATTTGCAGAGGCCTTAGACACCATGTTGGGAAGGCTGCCGGCCATGCTTGGTCCAATGGGGAGGCTGCTGGCCATATTTGAAGGAGAAGGCTGGCCGGCCTACCAGAAAAGGTGGCCGGTCGGCCACCTAGCCCAAATCCGAGGCAGTTTGGTCTTTTGCTCTCTTTTCTTTAAATGTGCTTATCCAAAACACTTTTCCTCACAACTCCAGCTCCGAAATTGCTCTCTCCTCTTTCCCAAACCATTTTGTTTCTCAGATCTGCACTCTATACGCGTTTTCCAACGCCCCACGCAATTTGTTTTCGCGAAATCTTTCAGTTTTCGTCACTTTAAACTGATTAAATTTTGATTTCGGCGCTTGTTTTCTCATTTTCACCACTTGAGGTAAGTTTGTCTCAATATTTGGAAGATTTTCTTGAGAGTTGACTTTTGTTGACTTTTTCATTTCCCGAGAGTTGACTTTTGTTGACTTTTTCTAATTTTGGCTCATTTTGCTCGTTTTTACCCCTTTTTGCAGATTTTTCGAGATGGCTGGTCATTTCCCTCATGGTGGAGGTCCTCCGGGTACCGGAGATGATCCTAATATTATGGCTTTACCCCCGAGGATCCGGCCATTCATTTCCGAGAGGTACGACCCTCCGTCGCACATCCTCCCGCAGGCAGTTTTCTACTACTTTACTGATTTTGATGATCGAGCGGTTAGGGATATGCTTTTGCGAGAGCTGGAGTCCTACCTCTCTTACCAGGCACGAGAGGTATTTACTTCACTCTTACATTTTCTGCAATGCATTCTGCATTTTCCATGCATTTTGTGCTTTCGATATGTTTATCTGCTCACTCAAGCTCACAGCTTGTTTTGAATGTTTAGTTTATAACACCGTATTTCGTTTGCATCTTGAACACACAGTTCAAATACTCCGACTTTCTGAACACGCGGCCCGTATATCGATTGTGAACACACAGCACACACTTGTTGAGAATTGAACACACAGCCCAAACTTTGAGATGAACACACAGCCCATTTTTCTGATTGTGAGCACACCGCACACACTTGTTTGAGAATTGAACACATAGCCCAAACTTTGAGATGAACACACAGCCTACTGATTTTGAAATCTGAACACACAGCTTCAATACTCGATGTTTAACACACAGCTCATTGTTAAGGTGAACACATAGCACACACTGATTGAGAATTGAACACGCAGCCCAAACACTTGATGTTGAACACACAGCTCATTGTTGAGGTGAACACACAGCACACACTGATTGAGAATTGAACGCGCAGCCTAAACACTTGAATTCTGAACACACGGCCTATCGTTGAGGTAAACACACAGCACACACTGATTGAGAATTGAACACGCAGCCCAAACACTTGAATTCTGAACACACGGCCCATTTGTTGAGGTGAACACACAGCACACACTGATTGAGAGTAGAACACGCAACCCAAACACTTGAATTCTGAACACACGGCCCATTGTTGAGGTGAACACACAGCACACACTGATTGAGAATTGAACACGCAGCCCAAACACTTGAATTCTGAACACACGGCCCATTTGTTGAGGTGAACACACAGCACACACTAATTGAGAGTTGAACACGCAGCCCAAACACTTGAATTCTGAACACACGGCCCATCGTTGAGGTGAACACATAGCACACACTGATTGAGAGTTGAACACGCAGCCCAAACACTTGAATTCTGAACACACAGCCCATTGTTGAGGTGAACACACAACACACACTGATTGAGAGTTGAACACGCAGCCCAAACTTTGAGATGAGCACACAGCCCACACTTTGATATATAAACACATAGCCCAGATTCTGTGTCTGATTTGATTTTGCACACAGCTTACACATTTCATTTGGACGCAGCTTATACATTTCATTTGCACACAGCTTATTCATTTCATTTGCACGCAGCTCATTCATTTCATTCTAAAATTGAATACATGTGTTCATCCTAAATGCAGGTGACTTCTCGCGCTGCGCGAGGATATGGCTCTATCACGGCAAGAGAGTGGTACGCTGAGCTCCCGGAGGCTGTCCGGGATTTGGTTGACGTGGCAGGGTTTGGGCCCTTTTGCACCGGGATCTCCCGCTGTCCTACTAGTAGGACACTGATGGGTGCTTTGGTAGAGAGATGGTGGGACACCACCAACTCCTTTCATTTCTCTGCCACCGAGGATATAACCATGACCCCATTTGACTTCGCCGTACTGACAGGGCTTGATGTGGGAGGCTGGGCCATCCCATATGACGAGGATATGGACCAGTGGGAGGCCGCTTGGATGTACTTATTGGGGGCTCGCCCGCCAGTTGACCGATCTTCGGGTAGAGTCCGATACACCTGGTTTTCTTCCTATTTCAGGAGGGCGGAGATGGAGCCTGAGACTTCTGAGGATGTGGCACAGTATACCCGTGGATTTCTGATGTTCCTTTTTGGGACCATTCTGTTCGCCGATAGGGGGAACACTGTCGGGCTATATCTTTTAAGCGCTCTAGTGGACCTTTCACAAGTTAGTCGGTATGATTGGGGCGACGCCAGGTTGGCTACCCTCTATTGCTATATGAGCGCGACCTCCTGCGGACGGGGGAACATGGTTGGCGGCTACTGGAGGGCCTAGGAGGTACTTTCTGCTCTCTTGATTTACATTTCTGCTTCTCATTACTTGTACATTGCACACACAGCGCACTTTACATTCTGTACTTTGCATTTTGCTCTCAGCATTTTGTATTTACATTCTGCACTCAACATTCTGTATTTTGATGGCTATTATTCTGTTTCTCACAGTTATGGGTCTACGCGTACTTCCCGACGCTAGCCCCAGAGCTTGAGGTGGAGATGCCTCTCACGACCCCTTATTCACTCGTATTCGAGGGCCAGCAGCGGCCGAGATCTCGGGAGTCTTTCCTCTACCTACGGCAGTACTTTGATACAGAGCAGCCGTCAGAGGTATGTCGGAACTCTCAGTTCTTCATGTTTCTGATCTTTGATTTATCTTGCACATTCACAATTTCTGATTAGCTTATACATTGGTTGTCCGCAGATCTCGTGGCAGCCTTACGCTTTAGGCGAGAGCTCGATTCGGTTTTGAGGAGCATGGCGTGCCTCTCAATATAGGATCCTCTTCGAGGGGCCAGTTGGTAGGGCCTGGTTTTTGGGGGATCGCTTCTTACGGCAGGTATAGGGCTACCCTACTTAGGACCTTCCTTCAGCGCCTCCAGACGACATGCGGACCGCTGATAGGCTCTCTCCTTAGGATGTCGTCAGTGCTATGCAGGGTACTGATGCATTCTTACATCTGGAGCAGGGGGAGTATGCGACCTATCGTCACACATACTTGATGCCTCCACTGACAAGGGTCTGTACTCCGACGAGGAGGTCTGCTGGTATGCCTTCATCGAACTGGGCTCGGACTGCAGATGTCCCTTCCACAAGCAGGGCTGGTACATCTAGAGGCGGGGCTGGACTGGTTCTTCCGATTCCTCCGACTTATCATCATCCTGGATGGCCAGATATACCGACTGAGTTGACAGGATGGCGATATGGGACTTCCTACCCGATCCCGATAGAGCCTCCTATGCCTGACCACCGATATGTCAGTGACCCTGACTCACCACCGATATGTTCCACTGTTTTCCATTTATCACACAGATATTTTGGCATTTGTTTATTCATTGATGACTTAAGCTTGTATCTGCAGCCACCCAGGGAGTACATGGATGAGGTGCTCGGGATGGTAGCTTCACTTGAGAGCATGGTCCTACGGAAAGAGGTGCAGTTGTCCCTCATGGGTGTCCAGGTACCCTTTAGTTTTCTTGTATTTATCATACTTCTAATGACATGCTGATCTCGAACATTTTACTGCATTGATAGGCTGCCTGTGTAAAGCACGTCTGACACACACGGCACTTATGTACTGTACCTGTATGCACCCACTTCATGTAGCTTTCTTGCATCTGTATCTGATACACATATTGTAACAACCCTCGTACTGATTATCGGTTAACCACTGAATTACGTACTGATTATTGCTAAACCGAACTGATAATGACTGATAATTGGATTAACTGAAGTACTGAATGAACTGATTGAAATCGAAACTGAAATTGAATAAGTTTATCCATTGAATTGCATATTGCATCTGTTTGATTGAATGACTATCTGTTTGAATGTGTATGTTTAAATTGCTAATTGAAGGCCTTATCGGCGGCCGAATTAGGAACCGTTTAGAGTTTTATGATCAGTAGAATATTTGTGATTTTATGGTATAATTATCTGAAAATTGATTAGGAATGATTAAATTAGATTTAATGAGCTAAATTGAAGAGTTGGGCTTAATTACGATTTTGCCATTGGTAGTGGGCCTTTATTATATTATACTTGAGCCTTTGTTATACTCCTACACAACCTTTGATCAGCCATATTGAGAGCCTCAGCCGACCAAAGTTAGAGAATTAGAGAAAGAGGATAAATGAATTCATCTTGAAGAATTGCTTGAGAATTGAAGTGTTGATTGTCTAATTGAGTTTCTAGGCTTAAACTACAAGACTAAGGTAAATCATTCATCTCCCTAATTGTATCATTGAGCTAGATCTTGTATGTTTCATGCATCATTGTAGAGCTAAGTTATGAAATTGTTCATATATGTTGAATTGAAGCCTAGTTGTTGCATGCATGTTGAATTTAGTGAGTTTGGAGTTGGTTTCATGGTCAAATGCCACATGCATGTTCATAATCATGATTAAATCCATGTTTTCATCTTGTTTTGAAAAGATTGAGCTCTTTGGAGCAAGAGTTGAAGCTTTGAAATGGTTTTAACCCATGCATGTCATGTTTGAATGTTGTTCATGCATGTTCTTGAAAATTAGTTTGAAATTGAGTTTAATTGAAACACCCTTGGGCCTTGATTTCTTAAATTGAGCTTTAAAACGTGTTATTCTATGTGTTTGAAAGAGTTTTCCAGAAAATGGGCCCAAGAGGATCGAGTTGGGAGCATCAAAACTTGGTTTAGAACTTGGAGGTTGAATCTAAATTTTCCAGATTTTTGATGTCGCCGGCGGAAGTGCGCTCGGCGAAAGGGAATTCATGCTCCCAAAGATTTTCTTTGACTTGTTTCTGATCCGCTCGGCGGAGTGTTTCACGCTTCAGCGAATCGAGCATCCAAAGATCTTGTCTTGTTCATCGGTCATTTCGGCGAAGGAATGTGCGCTCGAGCGGAGGATTGTGTGTCACGCTCGAGCGGGGAAGTTGACGCTCGAGCGGGGACCTTTGTTTTGCTTGTCCACTTGAGCGGGGAAACCTGCGCTCGAGCAGAGGCCTTGTTTCACTGAAAATTCTAGAATTGCTTTCTAAGTGTATTTTCGCATCCTCATCCCATCCTAGGCATTCCTAGGCCTAGTTTAAAGCATTTTAATGAGGATTTAGACATAGAACCACACCAAGGAAATTTAGGGATTTAATTATCATCCTTTCGATTGTGAAACTTAGTGTGTGTTCTATTTTGTTAACTGTTTAGGGTTGGCTCTCGGGGACGCGCTCTAGCTGCTATTAGCCCAATCTCTGTGAGTAACAATTGTGTAAAGATATGTTCAAAATGGTTATCTTTTGAATCTTTGGCTAACTGTTTATTGAACTGCTATTGTTTCTTGAATGAATGTATGTCTGTATTCGAGACATTGTGGCATCCTTAGCATATCTTATTCGTTATTCTGAGCTCTGTCGGTTCCTTGTGGAACCATCTTGTTTGTTGATGGCCATCATTCTTGTGGGGTCTGTTAAGACCGGTCCTTTGGACCTACTGTTTATAGGCTAATGGATGTACCATCTGTTGATTGATTGAAATCTTGAAAAAAAATACTGTTTAATGAATTGATTTCATTACTGTAAGGACATTCATTCATAACCTCTTTACGCCTTATGTTATTCACTGGGCTTTAATTCACTGTTTATATATATATGTAGGTTCTCAGCAACCAGACCGGAGCTAGGAGCGTGGGTTGGTCCCCAGTTTTGTCAAGCCAGCCTATGTGCCTCACTGCGAGGTTCCGAGTTGTCATGCTATGGCTTGGGGTGTTTTTGTGTCCCCCATCGGTCTCCTTACTGTTTTGTACTTTTGTAGGTATCTCATTTCTTATCTTGTATCGAGGATTCGATCCCCGTCTTGTATGTGTAAATGATTGTATAGATGTCTTTATTACAAGCTGTGGAATGCATAAAAATGTTTTTGGCATACTGATTATCCTGACTCAATGGACACTAGTTATTTATTGTTTTGGCTTCGCGAGCCACATACTCATTTTAGCTTATTCATTGTTGTGTGAGCCTTGATAATCTCGGATTCTTGGCGATTCTGATGCTAAACCCATAGGGCCGGGTTTGGGTCGTGACACATATTTTGGCTGATGTATTCAAATTGTATTCTTCCTTTTCAGATGCTTTCGATATATACCGGGCCACAAGCCGGGCCACCTGGGCCTTCCCGAGGAGCTGGGCCATCTAGGCCTCTTCGAGGAGCTGGGTGAGGGGAGTCGTCTCGCGGACGAGGCAAACGCTGGGCGCATATCATAGAGGAGGAGCCTAGCGAGGAGGAGGAGGAGGAGGAGGAGGCTGCTGATCCCCAGTCAGAGACATCTACTGACAGAGAGGGTGGCTTTGATCCCGGTTCCGGTAGCGGAGATGAGGCTGATGAGGGTTCCAAGGATGTCAGCCCCGACTCAGATGATGGTAATGATGGTGCAGAGGCCATTCCGTAGAAGAGGACGAAGAGCGCCTTTCATTCTTGCTCTTGAGAGCATTGATGCAGTTGTTCCCTGCTTTATTTACCTTTTTACTAGTAGTTGTAGCACATTGTATATTGTTAGGTAGTTTTATTTTCTGTAAAACTTGTATCTTTGTTGTAAAAAAAAGAAGCATGATGGAATGAAACAGCTTTTGAAAAAGTGTTGTATTTTATACTCTCAGCATCGTATCGCATCATTTTGCACCGAAATGAGATTGAATGGAAATGTGCATTGTGTACTTGCTAAGTCAGGTAGTGAACCGACACAACAAACTAAACAACCTAACTTATTAAGAAATAACAAAACCTTAGCAAGTTTACAACTCGATAAGCAAAACACAACAAAAATTGATGACTCGATAAGTAAGGCATAACAAAATTGTTTAAACAAAAGCAACAACTCAACGCACGAAACTCGACAGCTCGACAAAACTTAACAACTCGATGAGCAAAACAACAACTCGATAAGCAATACAACAACTCGATAAGCAAGACTTAATAACAACTCTATAAACAAAGTGCATTTCGAACGATCTGGGTGACGGAACGCATCCGAAACAGAGGGAGATGGAGGCCTTCGACACTCCTGATGCATGGAAATGCTAGGAACTTTCCTCTAGAGGGTAGAACAGGACCAAAGGCACACTTTGCAGCATGGCCGGCCACCTTTGGGAGCTGGCCGGCCAGCTTTTTGCATTGGAGGGGAGAGGGGTGGCCGGCTTACCAGAAAAGGTGGCCGGCCGGCCACCTAGCTCAGCAACCACCAAATTTTTGACACGTGTCCCCCAAACAGTGCCTTATCCTCTTTAAAAGTCCCAGCCTCGTAGTTGATTCATTTCATCTCAGTTTTGCACCAAAATGGAGGCGTTTCTCGTCGAAAATCTCCTGACTTGATTGCTCTAGATGGCTCGGAAAAAGTTGAACTTCCGGAGCTTCGGCTTGAATGCACTATTCACGCTGAGCCATACTTCGCTGCACCTTCCCTTCCTTCATGCTGCGGCGAGGTTTTAGAACCCGGTAACGCATGTGTTTAGCTTCGGCGAGCAAGAGGTATGTCCAACTTTCGAAGATTTTCAAGTTTTGATGGAATCTGAACGCTGTGAAGAAATTTTGCCTCAGTTTCGCTTCGGCCACGCCCAAGCTTTAGAACGGATGTGTGGGCTCACCATGCATGACGCTCGGTCTCTGATCTGCAACGGGGAACTGGACATCCTCAGCTTGATTCATCGCTTTTCTGATGCCAGTGACTGCGGCAACCATTATTGGCAAAGTTTTCGGCAACACGCACTTTGCTTGTGCATGCTATCTCACTTTTTGCTTGCTCTAGGCTTTAGTGGATCTAGCATTCGTCTGATTGAAGTTGCTCAAGGCTTGAAAGAAGGAAAGAGTTGCATCGCCATGACATTGGCCGAGACACTGATGGGCTTAGATACTTTCTATCGCTGGGAGACGACTAGATTTGCGGGGAGTCCACTACTGCTGCAGGTAATATTTCCCACCCAATCTCACGTGTATATTGCTCACGTCACTCGGCCCTCGGGCTCGGTTTTTTTTTTTTTTTTTCTCACAAAACCCTTTCCTTACTTTTCTCTCATCGTACATCTCTCTATTCTTTTTTCTCTCATTTTTCATCCCTCCCCAAGTATGGTTGATGGATAAATTACAGGTTGTGGACTCTTGCCCAGCCTATTCAGCTCGCGGCTACTTCTTTCGACAACGCCTAGTTGATGCCTTTGATGAGGGATGGTGGTTTGACTGGATGTGCAATTTGTCTACAGATCGCATTGCTTGGCGCTGTCCTTGGCTCAATCTCCCGGCAATGAGCTATAGCATGTCCCGGCAAACTGGGATCTAGTTGATTGGTCTGACTCACTGTGTGTTCTACTTGCCGCTCGATTCCAAAGACCGGTTCGGTCATGATCGATTTGCCCGAGAGGATAAAGTATCTGCCACATTCTGTTCGGCGCCTGCAGCTTGCGGTATGCCATAGCATGGAGGACTAAAGAGCTCTAGCCTCCCACTTTCGATTGCACTTTGTCGGCGAGTGCTTGATTGGCTCAATGAAGAGGCACGATTGGGCCCACTTGGCATCGAGGCTTCAACCGGCTCTGGAGGCGCGAGGACACTGATTTATCTATGCCGGATTTATTGCTTTACCAAGATTTTCAAGTTTTCTTTATGAATGTAATAAAAAGCAACTTCAATTTGTATACAAGAGCAGAGAACTCGTATTGAAATCAATGAAATTGAAGGTTGTGGTCTTGAAAATTTTCCGCTTTGGTCCAAAAATGGTCATAGTTGTAAAAAGATTAATTTGAACAAAGTCAACTTTTATTAAAACTTTTCAAAACCATTTTCGATATGGATCAGAACTGGACACGCTTGAGATCTGTCGCTGAGATGCACAACCCCGGATCCTAGCAACTGGAAAGTTGCCCCCAGTCTGAATAGTACTGCAAGACCTTTGCAAAGATGGAAAGTTGCCCCTAGTCTAAAAAAGTACCTCGCACAACAACGGAAGAAGTGCCCCTAGTCCGAATAACCTTGCCGGAGACCACGATGAAGGCTGATAGACAAAGATGACTGAGATGATCAAATGGACAAAGTTGATCGGGGAAAAGTTTATGACTGAACTTCAGGATGAAGTTGCCTACGTATCCCAAAGATGGGAATCAAGCCTTCGTAGTTAGCTCGGGTTCACTCGGGTATTTTCACTCTACTTTTACGCCTAACTTTTGCCAAGGCCGCCCAATGGTTTTCAACCTTGCGAACTCGGTTTTATAATTTCAATTTTTTTTTTTTTTTTGTGCTCGAAGTTTTGCCTAGGTCGCCCTTTGGGTTTTCGCCCAGCGAGCTTCTCAAGGGTAATATTTCTTCAACTTGTCCATATTGATCGGTTGTGAGAACTTAAGCCATCTAGGTCCATCGTAACCACAGCTCACTTTGACGGATAGACTTAATGATGTAGGGACCAGTCCAATTGGGTCTGAACTTGCCCCTTGGGTCGTGGATGGGAGCTCGGTTGTCCTTGAGCACCAAATCTCCTTCCATTAGATTCCTGGACTTAACTTTCTTGTTGAAAGCCCGGGCAATTCTGCGCTGATAACCTTGAACATGGTACAGTGCTTTCAGTCTTCTCTCATCAAAGAGCATGAGTTCCTCAAACCTGCTCTACTGCCAATCTGCTTCGGTTATTTGACACTCAGCCAATACTCGCAAAGACGGAACCTCAAGCTCGATAGGTAGAACGGCCTTCATCCCATAAACTAATGAATATGGAGTCGCCCCAGTAGAAGTTCTGATTGAAGTCCGGTAGCCCCATAGAGCAAATGGCAGCTTATCTGGCGAATCCCGATAGGTCTCGACCATCTTCTGCAGTATGTGTTTGATGTTCTTGTTGGCGGCCTCAACCGCTCTATTGGTTTGCGGCCTATAGGTAGATGACTTATGAAAAGCCACGTTATATTTTTCCAACAAGTCAATCACTTCCTTCTTGAAGTGGAAACCGTTATTTGAAATTACCTCATTTGGAACTCCGTAGCGGCAGATGATGTTGTTTCTGATAAACTTCGTAACATGTGAAGCTTTCAACACCGCATAAGATTGGGCCTCGACCCACTTCGTGAAATAATCTATCGCGACTAGGATGAACTCATGCCCATTCGACCCCTTCGGAGTGACAGCCTTGATCACATCAATTCCCCAGACTGAAAATCGCCATGGCGAAGTCATATTGTACAGCTTCGATGGCGGAATGTTCATGCGATTTGCATGAATTTGACATTTGTGGCATCGTAGAACAAACCGATGATCCTCCTCCATGGTGGACCAAGAGGTAACCCCTGCTCGAGGATCTTCCGTGCTAGCATTACTTCGTTCATATGCGCACCGCATTCCCCTCCATGGATGGCCTCCATTAGGCGCTTCGATTCTTCGGTATCGACACACAGTTTATGCATTCCCAGATGACCTCTCTTATACAGCTTACCCCCACAGATGATGAACTGAACGGCCATTCTTCTGATTGCCCTTTTATCCTTAGCATTTACCCCTGGTGGGTATGCTTCCTTCTCCAGGAAATTCCAAATGTCGTAATATCAGGGGTTTTCGTCCTGAACTTCATCTATAGCAGCAATCGACTCGTAGGTTGGCGCAAATTTCTGGTCAATGATGACTGGACGCATCCGGACTCCGAATGGGATGTCTATCATGGAAGATAGAGTTGCTAAAGAATCTGCGAACCTGTTGTTCTCTCTTAGTAGATGAGTAAAGTTTAGCTTCTCAAACCGAGGAATTAACAAATCCAAGGTCTGGTGATACATCATCATTTTCTCTTCTTTGACTTTCCAGTCTCCTTTTGCTTGAGACATAACAAGGTTCAAGTCCCTAATGACGTCCAACCGTCTTGCCCCTAGTTCCAGGGCTGCTTCTAGACCGGCAATGCATGCCTCATATTCTGCTTTGTTGTTCGAGACTTTGAACCAGAGTTTGAAGGCTAGAGGGATATGGGAATTGTCGGGTGCTATCAACAACACCCCTATCCCATACCCGTACTGATTTGACGCTCCGTCAAAGTACATCGTCCAAGTTTCATTGTCGATGTGCAAAATGGCTTCATCTGGGAATAAGTACTCGACTGCTTCACCCCCTTCCACTGGATGATCGGCTAAGAATTCTACTACTGCTCTTCCCTTCACTGACTTGCGCGTTACATATTTCAGATCAAATTCGGAGAGTAACAGCAACCAACGAGCTAGCCTACCCGTAAGTTCTGGTTTCTCGAAAAGATATTTGATGGGATCGAGTCGTGAAACCAACATTACGGAGTGAGCTAACAGGTAGTGCCGCAGCTTCCTGGTAGCCCATACCAAAGCTAAGCAAGCCTTCTCCAATGGCGTGTAACGAGTCTCATACTCTAGCATCTTCTTGCTCAGATAGTAGATGGCTCTTTCCACTTTGTCTTCGGATTCTTCTTGAGATACTGACCCATTGTAGTCTCCGCCTTTGAAAAGGTACAATATCAATGGTTTCCCGACTCGTGGTGACAACAGGCGGGTTATAAATATTCCTTGATCTGTTCAAAAGAAAACAAGATCGTCAGTCCCATTGGAATTTCTTTCCTTTCTTCAGAGGCCAAAAAGTGGTTCTACCAAGGTTAATTTTGAGATAAACCGCCTTATGAATTGCGC